>CM021731.1:187931833-188059163 GCA_011075105.1 Heteronetta atricapilla
AGGAGAGGAGAGGAGAGGAGAGGAGAGGAGAGGACAGGACAGGACAGGACAGGACAGGACAGGAGAGGACAGGAGAGGACAGGAGAGGAGACCACCTGTGTGGGTGCAATACCTCTCGCCACTGCCTGTCCTGGGCCAGAATGGGGCTGGAGCTTTGCTTCCCAGCCCTGGTGCCCCAGACTCCTGGTTTTTCACCCTGAGTGAGAATTTCTTTCTTTCTTTGTAATTTGACTTCATTCCATTCTGAAGCAATGAAATGGTAAGACAAGATGGTGTATAAAATCTGGAGTTGCTTATGTTGCTTATTTTCCTTCTTTTCAGAGTGTCTCTTAAAGATTAAGGGCAAATTAATCTGCTAAGATTAATGGCTTGAATCATTACACTTTTACTTTTTTTTTTCCTCATCAGGAGTGTAGATGCCAAAGTGCTAATATATTCCTTGCTAAGGTTGGAAAAAAAAATAATTAATTAAAAAAAAATCTGCAATTAAGCAAGACTTTTTTTTCTTTTTTCTTTTTTTTCTTTTTTTTTTTTTTTTTGTTATTTCTTTTACCTACATAATCGATAATGAAATTAAAAGAAAAATGGTTTGTGGTTTGCCTTTCCTCAGGAGGCCTTGGATAAGTACTGTTTTAGATATGGCAATACACCCAAGTAACTTGCTAAAGGGACTATCCCACAGCTGAATTTACTGCAGAACAAACAAACGTGACATAAGCAAACAGGTGAACTCCTGAAAAGGGGCTAGGCAGGGCAAAGACCCAAGTTATTTTTCATTGGTTTCTCTAGTTCAAAGGCTTAATTTCTCAGAAAGAAAAAAAAAAAAAAAAAAAAAAAAAAAAAAAAAAAACAGTGCATGGCCAGGCAGTAGTAACAAGGTATGTTAACTAAATAAGCAATTTTAAACCATTCAATCAAGCTAGCCAAGGGGAGTGGATGAAAAAGGTATTTTTAAAAGCTGTTTCTTGCAGTTGAAGTGTCTTTTTTCATTCCTCTGGTCTCCAGATTCCAGGACATGTCTTTGCATGTCACCGAAATCCAGATGAAATCTCAAAGACTGAAATTCTCTACTGGGGGCTTAGGTGGAACTTGAGTGGTCATAAACCTTGAATGGGCCGTTACGCTGGAGGAATTTCATTCAGTGAGTTCCTTTGCTATTCCACTAAGTATATTTTATTTACATTTTGTAACTATATCTTCTGCCTGCACTACCAAAACCTCTTAGCAACTTTTCAGCAATGAATCTTCTGTAGAATGTGCTCCTTAAAGCTTCCTGAAATGAACCCTTCACACTGTATATATTAGAGAAGCAATATTGTACTAAAATTATTTTGACTGCTTATTCTTTTTTCTTTTTCATTTTCTCTTTCTTTCTTTCTTTCTTACTTTCTTACTTTCTTTCTTTCCTTTTTAAGGGGCAGAGGAATTCATTCTTCCCATGCCTCTTGATGGTACGTATCTCAGAATCATCCATCATGTGCAGATCAGCAAGGTCGTCATCAGAACGAAGAAATAAGAGTTTTAAATTGCAGCCCTACTACCTGAGAAATACCCTAGCTTTAAGACTTAGCAGGGTGTTTGCATTCCTGCCATGTAACCTTGCACTTCCATTTAAGGTTAAGGCTCTGTCTGAAATATGGCATTCTATGGGATTAGCTCTACAGATGATGTATGGATGAAGTGGCATTTTCTTTGAACCTTTTATGTTAGAGGATCACTCTGATGCTGGAATTTTACCATCTGAATGTATTTTATTGGCAGTTTAAATGAGAAGTGCTCCTGTCCTCCAAGAAGCAAGTTAAATTGACAGTAAGTAAAGGCAGAAGTGTATGCCTTGCTGCTGTTCCATGCAGACAGGGTTGGCTGCTCTGGCTGCATTTCCCCACCATGATCCAACTGTTCTCACCAGCCATATAAATGTAAAGAAGAAATCAAACTAATTTTCCAATGTAATCAAAAAGCCATTTCTCTGGCATGATACAAGGTCTGTGAATTTTATCTTGTGTATGACTTAAAAATCGCTACCTTCAAAGGTATTTTGTATGGGAAATATATTAAAATATAATTTATTTCCACTTTTTGAATAGAACAAAATTAAAGCAGGGGCTTACAGAAATCCCAAAGAAATGGGGTTCTCTATCTGTATTTACTTTTCTGTGCATTCTGCTCACAGTTCCAAAAGGCTGCTGCAACCAGCAGTCTCAGCAGTAGTCATAAGTAAGGATGCTCATGTAAATGGTGATGCCATGGCCAAATATATTTGGATGTCTTTGGTCCAATTCTGTTTCAGCATTTGGTGTCCTGACAGACACTAATCATGCTGGTCTTCTTCAGTCCTCCTTTTAATGCCCTTGTTACTGTTTACTTTTTCTAGGTGCAAATCAAAGTATCCCTTGAATTTGACAGAAGATAACAGAAACATGTAGTTGCTTTAACTGCAGAGTGTTCTCTTTACCTCTTGCAAGGAGCAAGCAATATAAAAGTAAATCAGCAAATCTGCTCTGATTCAGACAGTCTGTCTTTTCTTTCTCTTGGTAATATTTAGATGTACTTAAACATGCTGACTAATCTGTCATGGTTAATCAAAAGATTCTTCTACATGGCTCATACAGTAAAATTTCTTCCTCCAAAACATGATGTATACTGACATATATGCTATGTGTCTTCTTAAGTATTATGTACTTATTCCTGAAAAAACTCAATATGAAAGTAGATGCCAGTAAAACTGGATACTTGCTAAATGTTGCTTCATAACATTAGCTGACAGTCATTTTTAACCAGTGCTACCTGTTAAATAATGTAATAACTGGTGGTAGATTTTTACATCATAAAAACAATCCTTAATAAAGGACATTTCTGTAATATTTCCTCTTCACCCTTTTCCTTTGCTTTATCTGTGCTGTTCCACTGTCCCAAACACCTCTATTCACTCCTCTTGTATTTCAGGATCCTGTTGTAACCTGCTTCTTGAAGGGGGTTGAATTTCACCCACTTCATGTGCATTCTTTGACACTCGGGCACTACAATAGAAGATGGAAAGGAGGCAATGCATATTTACAGCTAATGAAACAAAGAAAGCAGTAAAAGACATTAGAATTGTAAAATGTGGTAAGAAAAACACATTATTCCCCAAGGGAAAGGAAATATTATTTTTATCTTTGTGTGGAAAAAGGTGATACTGCAGTCACCTAACACATTGGTGAGATTAAAGGCTGCTGATATTACTCTTTGGCAGCATTCTGAAGGTGAAAAAGGCACACAACAGTCATATGAGGAATATAGAAAGGTGGCAATAAAACATCTGCATAGTTCCCACCCTAGCTTTGAAGCCTATTGGCAAAATACAGTTTTTACACTTGGAAACTCTTAAATCTTAAGATAATTAGGCTTAATCTTAAACCATATTCTGATCAACTATATGTTCACAAAACCAGTCACTGAGACAGCTGCTACTCATTTGCACTCCTTTAAGCCAAAATGGAACCCAAATATGTGTTTTCAAATCTTTACCTGAATAAGAACTCACCCCAAAAATACAACAAAGTCAATATGCTTAGACTTTTCAGGGATAACCAGCCACTATAAATTGCTTTATGATTTTGTTCTGAAATTATAAATATATATCAGGTAGAAGTGTTCATATTGCAAAAGGAGAATAAATTAAAATATGTTTGTAAAATACTGTTTTTATTGTGCTACATTTTTAATATCTAAAAATAAAGCGTTGCTTATTCAGTTTTGGTGATAACATTGACTCACCTACCATGCAGCAAACCAAAGATTTCCCTATTGCGTTTGTTTTGCAGACACAATTTGCATAACAAGAAGTCCTCTTAGTGACAATAACATTTTATAATCACAGAAGGGTTGTGATTATAAAATGTTATAAAAGGTCATTTGGGGGGATTGGGAACATAAAATAGCACTTTATGTTTACTGTGTTCATACTCATAAATGTAAGCAAATGTAAGACGATCCTTGTGGGTCCCTTCCAACTCGGGATATTCTATGATTCTAAATACCCCAGAGTGGAAGACTTGAAAGGCCTTGCCTACAAGCTGCCTTGTATAGAGTTGCCTGTGTGCTCTCATTTTATAGAAATAACTTCTTTTTTCCCCTGTGTTGTTTCTTTCCTTTCTGAGGTCACAAATATATTGTGATGATCCCTGTATGATAAGAGAGGGCAGCCATGGCCATTCAGAGAAGATGGATCTGAGCATGAATCATGCTGTGAAGAAGAAGGCAGTCAGGCCTTCAGCTTTAACTCAATATTCCGTCCAACTTCAGTGAGGTTTCCTGTTACCAGAGGAAAACAGAAAATTGTAAGTGTTCTAGACCTGTTTCCTCAACTGAGACTACAACTCCTTAAAACAGTGAGATATGGTCCTCTAGTGCCTGGAGATATGCATTAGCTATATAACCCCACCTCTAAACATTTTTGAGTAATAGTATTTTTTTAATATCTCCTGATTTTGTGGGAGAAGCAAATGAATTCAGCTAACATAATAAATAAATAACTAAATAAAGAGATAATCAGACTTCTTTAACCCCTCATAGCCCAAGTTTCTCAAACCAAGGAAGAAAATGTCCAACCAGCCATAAATTAATTGGAGTTGCATGACTGTAACTGTATAGCATTTGTCCCATGATATGGGATAACACATGGAAAAGTTCAAGCAAACTGGAATCATAGAATAATAGAATCACAGAATGATTTGGGTTGGAAGGGACCTCATAGATCAACTAGTTCCAACCCCCTTGCCATAGACACGGATGCCACCCACTAGATCAGGTTGCTCAGGGCCTCATATAACCTGGCCTTGAACACCTTCAGGGATGGGGCATTCACAACCTCTCTGGGAAAAGCAGAGGCAAGGTTTTGGAAATACAATTAACCTGAGATCAGGAGATCTGTATTCAGTTCCTAGCTTGGTCACAGGATTTTCTGAAATGATAAATCACCCAATTTCCCTGTGTTCCAGTTCCCAAATATAACATAAGGACAATGCATGATGAGGATCACAAGGAGAAGGAAAGATGTGGGTTTCAGTCTCCCACTACCATACTCTCAGTGTGCTGCTCACACTGGACAAATCATACTGCACTTGAATCAGGCACTGCTTTTATTTTCTCTTACTCATCCAGCTGCAGGTTTGAAGAGGAATTGGGCAAAATACCTGAAGTAGTGGATTCTTCCTTAGGAAAACTGCAGCCATGAGTGCTCAAAAGAGAAGAATGTATGCACACCTTCAGCACAGGGTATGGGGCTTGCCTGGCAGCCAGCACAGCACCTGTGAATATCTGGGAGTGAAGCTCTGTTTTTTAAAACTTGATTGTTTAACACCACAGTCGTTTGCAATTTTCAGCTGGAAAATCAGCCTTCAGACTAATCTTCCTTAGAGACTGGTTATGAGGAAAGCTTCAGCTTGTAATGTTGTCCTTTTGGTTATGGGAGTGAAGAGAGAAAATGGAAGAGCTTGATTTAAAAAAAAATCAGCACCCAAAACTCCAATTGACTTAAGTGGGATTTCTGACTGTTTGACACTTCTGAAAATGGGACTAATCATTTAATGGGAGAAAAAGGATTTTTTTTTCTTCCTTGGAACCCAAAATTTGTGGATAAATTACATACCAACCGTGTGGGGAGGGGGCGGAGAGCAGGGAGCAAGTAATTTTCAGCCAAAAAGCGCAGTTATCAGCATGTAGATACACAGGTATTCAATGTCGTGTCTATTGCTGTATACAAACAGAAATTACACAAGTATGATTAGTACTATAAGAAGTCATTGGAGC
The DNA here is from genome assembly GCA_011075105.1 of Heteronetta atricapilla. Taxonomy (NCBI): domain Eukaryota; kingdom Metazoa; phylum Chordata; class Aves; order Anseriformes; family Anatidae; genus Heteronetta; species Heteronetta atricapilla. The sequence continues at coordinate 187,937,627 of CM021731.1, forward strand.
TATAATAAGTGATTACAACTGTTAGCAGAATCATTCTATCTTCATCTCCTCACTAGTCTCCCCAGAATTTTTTGTTTTGCTATGTTTGCAAGTACAAACTGTTTTTTTTTTGCCTTTTAGAGACTCCAACGTTCAACTCCATTTTTATATATCTCAAAAACAACAACTTCTGATTTAAACAGCTCTGAGCAAGCATTTATAATTGAATTCCACTATAATTTTTGAATAAAACCACAGATAGGCTGTTTGTTTTTTCAAGCTAAAATTAGTTACAGCCATCAATACAAATGGCCTGCATACCTGCAGGTTTGTGTGGTGGGCTGCCCACAGCACCCGCGTGGTGCCAGATACAAACTTAAACTAGCAATTTGGAAGGATTTCAACATCAGCCTTCCTGATTTCCCTGTCTAGGGGCTTTCTGCATAATTAGAGATTGCCAGGCTCTTGCTGGAGGCTACCAGCACGTTAGCAAGTATCAACACTGGGCTCTGGAGAAGTGTGGCTACCTGGACTTAGTGCTTGTATTCCATGAGAAGGTGACAAGATTCCTGCTAGGGAAGAAGCAGTATTTGCTGCACACCTTGCCATTAACAAAGCTTTGCAACTGCTTCAGGGGATAATCTGGAGCAAACTGGGAAAACACTAAAGGAATCTATTGTATGATGTGTACAAGGCTTACTGAAAATAGGATCTTCAGAAAGCAGTTTTCAGTACTGTTCTAGCAACATGGATGGAAAAAAAAAAATCAGGTCTAGCTCTGCTCCATAGTTTTCATAGGAGATGTGGGCAACTCTGTACAATATATGTTTATTGTGTGCAGATATGAGAGAGGCTGCAGGCCTCTTGAAGGAAAGAATAAGCATTAAAATGTATTAAAATGTATCTGGAAAAATAGGAAAAAAAATATAGTCTAAAAAGAATAGGATAAATTTGCAGAAAGTACAAAATTATAGAGTTAGGGAGCAATAACGAACCCCTCAAATATGAGAGTCTGATGGACAATGGCAGATTAGTGAGAAGTTCTTCAGAAGTGGAAGAAGAGCCTGCAGTAATTCACAAGGTGTGAACACCAACAACCAGTATCTTGCTGACATGAAAAACTAAATAAACTGAAACACATTGTCAAATTGTGTTTAAAACCTTAATTATTTTTCCTGCAGCCCTCAGGAAAAATAAATTTAAAAAATAAAATTAAAAAACAAACAAACAAACTAAAACTTTAGCTGGAACATTCTGTACAGTTCTCAGACTTCAGTTTCAAGGAAAAAAAGGAGCAGTGGAAAGACCTCAAAGGAAAGCAGTAAGAATCCCCAGAGGCCTGTGGTCTCTGAGGAACAGCTGAAGGAAATAGGGCCCTATAGTGAGAAGTCTGGAGAGAGATCTAATAGTCACCTTCATAAACAAAAAGGAAATTAGAAAGAAGAGCCATACAGATGGGTCTCCTTGTCCAGTGTGCAAAAAAAAAATAGGAAAGAAAACCTAAGGAAAAAAAAAAAAAAAAAAAAAAAAAAGACTGGGAAGATCTTTCTAGTGAAAAAGTTGCTTAAGTGGAGGAACAGACTGTCCTGGAGGAGTGTGAGGTCTCCACTACTGGAATGACTGTGAAAAAATTAGACATTTTCTAGGAATAAGGTGGATCCTACCCTTGGCCGAGGGACAGAGCTCTCCACTGTGTTCTGCACAGTTTCCATGGATGTCCAAGGCGTTCCCAGACAGCTGTCAATGCATAGGGAAGAGTCAGAAACTCAGCTTCCAATGACTTTTAATTTTATGTTACCCTATAAAATATGACAGCAACCACTTAAATTTCATCCTACTGCAAGTCTATCTACTGCTCAGTGTTCCACTAGCCTCTAGTGTGGACTTGTTCTTTAACTGTGACTTTGCAATGCAGTTGTCCAAAAGTCGCTGAAAAATATACTTGTGCTTGACTCTAAATATCCTTGTTAAAATAAATCTATATGATAGATGGATGGATGGATGGATGGATGGATGGATGGATGGATGGATGGATGAGGATAGATGGAGTAAGCCTTAGAAAAATATCTTCCTTCACCATTGGATAACTTTATCCAATTACTTTAACTCATTTTTAACATGATCATTGAAAGCACAGGTCCTAATATCTGTATTGTTGTCCTAACAAAGTCTTCATAACTTCTTATCAAGAATTCAAGGGGAAAAGGGTTCTTCCAGGAACTCAAATGCCTTCAGACTGAGATAAAATGGTAATAGCATCACAGGAAAAAAAGCAAAAGCTGGAAGATGAACCTTATAAAGGAGAAGACTTAGACCTACTGTACCACTTCTGCTGTGAGAGAAACCAAACATAGCCTGGCATGCAAATACTGCTACTACTCCTGCTTCACTTCTTGAACCAGGGCAGGAGTTTCAGCTCTGCAACCATGAGGAGAAAGGAGAGCAAAGAGAGACAACATTATCAGCAGGAAGATGAGACCATATGAAATCTGAAATTAGACCATTAATAATTATTATAGATGTTTCCTTAAAAAAATAAAAAAATAAAAATAATTAAAAAAAAACTTATTTAGAAATGGTCTGAGAGCAAACAGTAGTGCTTGCAGCCCTTGGGCTGAGATGATGAGGAATTAAGAAATGGCAAGGGAGGTGGGACCCTCCTCAATGGGGACATGGGTGAGGAGACCCCACAGCTGTGCTCATATTGGAGGGCCACACTTGTCACTGAGGGGTGATGACAGTGGTATTGACAGGCTCTGTCACTGTCCCTATGCAGTCTGAAGCTGGTCTGATCGAGGCTGGCCAAGCTACAGTGCAAGACACAATTAATTCATAAACCTCATTTGCTCTTAGCATCTAATGCACTGTTCACTAGGAGAGTGTGGTGAGTATAAATGTTACTTACATCAACATTTATAAAGATCTAAATATTTATATTATTCCAAACAGCTAATTGTGTTTCCAAGGAGGAAAGGACAGATAACACCTAAACTTAGAAATTAGGAGCAAGTTTTCATGAAAATATCCTGAGCAGTGCTTGGAAGATACACACCATATTGGTTAGAAAATGGTCCTGCTGGCCAAGGCCTTTGATTAGTCAATGAAAATGGCAATTTCTTATCTCAAACTGACATAAAGAAAGGGTCTTGTGAGCACAGACATCAAAAACTCCTGTGCTGCTTTACATGTTATTTTGTCTGAATTTCTCATGATAATATAGGTACATTCCCACAGAGGTATAAGCTCTTATCCTCTGGCCACAAGCTCTGACTCCATGTTTTGTTTCTACATTTCTGCCATTCACTTCCCTTGTGACAACATGGAGAACAGGTTGCAGGTGCCTCAGGTGGGACCCCTTTATTTGGGACACCTTGGTCACCCCCCAGGGGGTGCTTGAGGGCCACCTCAGTGGAATGGGAACGAAGGACGTGAGCTCTCAGTCTCCAGCTACGGCATGTCAGGTCCAGGGCAACAGCTCATGCTTTTAGCTCTGAAGGTCCTGATAAGGCATGTAGGTCAGAAGAGATGAATCTCCTTTTCATACATGCTATTCTGCCCTGGCTAATGAAAATAGACACCAGACTATATACCTGTATGTTCAAAAGCTAGAAACTGCAGAAGTCTACAAAACTGCATATAAAAGGACTTTCTTCAGTACTTCTATCAACATAAGTGAATTTTCTTGGTATTTAATTAATTAATTGTTAATTGGTCTCATTAATGAGACTGATGCCTTGCTATTTTGTTAATTGTCCTAGAAAGATCTGCTCAGATAATGCAAAAATGGGTAAGTCAACATCATTATGAAGATCACAATGTGTTTACTTACTGATATCTATACATAGAATCACAGAATCAGAGAATTTCTAGGTTGGAAGAGACCTCAAGATCATCGAGTCCAACCTCTAACCTAACACTAACAGTCCCCACTAAACCATATCCCTAAGCTCTACATCTAAGCGTCTTTTGAAGACTTCCAGGGATGGTGACTCCACCACTTCCCTGGGCAGCCTGTTCCAGTGCCTCACAACCCTTTCAGTGAAGAAGTTCTTCCTAACATCTAACCTAAAAATCCCCTGGCGCAACTTAAGCCCATTCCCCCTCGTCCTGTCACCAGGCACGTGGGAGAACAGGCCAACCCCCACCTCGCTACAGCCTCCTTTGAGGTATCTGTAGAGAGCGATAAGGTCACCCCTGAGCCTCCTCTTCTCCAGGCTGAACAAGCCCAGCTCCCTCAGCCGCTCCTCATAGGACTTGTTCTCCAGGCCCCTCACCAGCTTCGTCGCCCTTCTCTGGACTCGCTCAAGCAACTCGATGTCCTTCTTGTAGTGAGGGGCCCAAAACTGAACACAGTACTTGAGGTGCGGCCTCACCAGAGCCAAGTACAGGGGGACGATCACCTCCCTAGCCCTGCTGGCCACACTGTTTCTTATGCAAGCCAGGATGCTGTTGGCCTTCTTGGCCACCTGAGCACACTGCTGGCTCATATTCAGCCGACTATCAACCATCACTCCCAGGTCCTTCTCTGCCTGGCAGCTCTCCAACCACCCATCTCCCAGCCTGTAGCTCTGCTTGGGGTTATTGCGCCCCAGGTGGAGGACCCAGCACTTGGCCTTGTTGAACTTCATGCAGTTAAACATCTATAACATTAACTATCCAAAACCACTCAAGGTCCTCCTAGTTGTTTTCATGCAACTTTAATGAACACTATGCTGTATAAGATGCTATGCATGATTTCCTCAGCTGGATAATTGTTTTCAGAGCACCCTACTTGCTTATGCTATGGTTTGAAAAGTTCCTGTGATCCTGTCTGTTAGCAGAAGAGACTTAGCTGCCATGGTTAATCAATACTCAGCTACTCAATGTTGGGCACATTAAAGCTGGGTAACAAATAATGAGTCTATTAACACAAGTCACCAATAACTAGTTAGAAATCAGAATCAATTCATAAATGATTCAGAGGCAGGAATGAGGCCTTAATTTGAAATTGCTAACATTTACAAGCACTGTGAGTTCTGTTCAAAACCAGCTTCCACAGAAAACAGTGTCCCACTGATTCACAACTCAGCGTCTTCTGTTTTCCATTTTTTGTTAAGTACTGGAAGAAGAGGATGTTTGTGTGAGATAAGGCACTGAGTGGCTAACATCTAGATGGTTCTCTATCCTGCAGTGAACATTAAGTGGTGGGTAATTTTCAAAGGCTGTAAATAAAATATTCAGTATTGCATGTACTGCCCTGCAAAACCCAACGTGCACAAAAAAAAAGATGATGATGCTGTTAAATCTGTTGGTTACACAGCCCTCAAGTTGCCCTCCCCTCTTGTTCCAGATTCAAAGCATGCAATTCCTGAAAGCCAGTTAAGACACCATGAGATATTATGACCCTTTGGTAATGTCCCAAGTGCCATATGGGAAAAATATTACAATTGAATAAAGGAACCTGGTAAACCTGGAAGAAAATTGTGACCTCTGACTCAGGGAAGCCTCATATTGTATTCATTTAATGTAGTGGGACAGCATAGAAATATAATGAACTTCTATTGGAAACACAGAAATCCCCATTTAATGCTGTATTTAGGAGGTGGTCATGTGTCCAGCCAAGCAGCAAATACTTCAGAGGCACATATAGTTAATCTTATTATAAGTAGTTATGAAGCAAAACACCAAGGAGAACAATTCTTCCTAACCCTAATCATATTTGCATCACTTTACAAACCACCTACAATCTAGGGACCTTGGTAATAGGGAAATACTTTCCTTGTTCAATACTAGTTTTTAAGCATTTTATGCTTTTATGCAAAGGTGTTAGCATTCTAGAATACTTTTTAAGCATGCATAGAGGTGATTGCTTCTTACTAGAGTCTACAGGATTTTTCCACAAGGGGATTATTGAGCAAATTCATTCCAAAGCTCTGAGTTTGTCACAAATGGCTTAACAAGCCAGCACAATGTCACTGTGAGCTTGGTGATGGCCTTAGGAACATCACCGACAAACCCATCTTCAACGTGCTGAGAACCTCTTCAAGAAAGCAGATTGACTTGATTTTGCAAAAATTTGCATAAAAATTAATATTGCTAGTGAAATGATTGTTTTATAAATTCATTCCAACTTGTAATATCCTTGAGGTATTAAAATGTAAATATTTACCTAGCCGGAAGTGCTTTTCCTTAGTCTCTGTACAGAATAAACTCCTTATGTAGCTATTTTTTTGTTACATAAAAGTAGGAAACATATTGGAACATTCAGCAAACTGGTCTCAGCTACCCCAATGCAACGTGGCATAAAAACTTTAAACAGAAACTGGCAGGAGATATTTCATTGAATTTGTGTGATGTTCTTTAACTAGTTTTTGTACTTTCCCACTTCATGTAAATATAGCCATGTAGAGCTAATACTGTGGTACAGGTGAATGTTTAAGAATCTGCAAAGATTGAAAGGATACTGTTAACCTCACTCTTGCCTTTAGCTGGAATATTTCCTGATTAAATATATATATATATGTATTTTTTCAATAATTTTAGACCAAAAATCATTTAAATGGCTCTTTTTTCCTGGCAGTTCCTTGTAATTTGAACACTGGAAGCCGCAAACATGTTTCAGGAACCAAGTAGCCTTGACGCTGTGATATTAAGAGTCTTAAAATAAAGAAGGAATAAAATAACCCCTTGAACCTAATTTCAATTCAAAAGAGAAAAAAGAAATCCCAGGCTTGTTAACATAAATAGTATGTGCAAATATGCATAAGACAACAGCCCCTTGGTAACATTTTTCCCACAGGAGGGAATTCCAGCAAAATTGTAGGCTATGTACATTACTTTATTTTCTAAACAAAAATTGCATTATGCCAAAAGACATATACATTTCAGCTACTATTAGAGTGTAATTAAATTATGTTAGTTATCTTTGTTTGTAATACAAGGAACAAGATTTCTGTTGAAAGCACAAGGCGCTCCTAAGTTAATATCCTTTCATCTCACTAAGTGTCACACTGTAGGTGGTCTGCAGTGCTTTCTTTATACAGAACTTTTCACAGGATTTGCAATGCTACTTTTTAGCTTTTGGGTCAAGTGAAAAAAAAAAAAAAAATAGCAGGAAAGCCACAAGAGGACAAATTCGCCTTTCACTTACACCATGTAAATCCTGTTGAATGGGGAAAGCAGGACAAAGACTGAATACTGTGCCTTTGACATAAGGAGAAATACAAATATTTCAAGAACAGGGCAACAAATGTCTTTGAAATTTGCAACAAAGTACCAATTTCAGTAAAACTGCAGGCCCTATTATTTCCTATTCATCGAAAACATATGTTGATGCTGTTGCAGATCAGAAACAATCAGAAGTCATTTTATATCTTATTTCAAAGACTAAAAACGGTAGCTTACTTTTAATACATAACCAAAACATCTGGTGAGCTGTACCTTTCATAGTTTATAGACAAATTCTTTCTTTAAAAGCAAATTGGAAAATTTTATGCCTTCTTTTCCCTATAAATGTAGTATTTCCTCAGTCCCTGTAGAACTCCTTTGCCCTGCTTACTCACTATTTCCATGCTGCCAGTGGACATGGATATTGCATATATATCTTTAAAAAGAAAAAAAAAAATAAAAGATTTTCTAGGGCAAACTCTTGCTCTCCCCCTCTTCACATCCCACCTCCTCTTCTCCTTGAACCTATCCATGTCACATTTTTTTTCCTCAGTTCCTTGCTCAGCATTGCTGCATGGCAGCCTCTCATGGTATGGCTGTTAGCACAAAGTCTTCCATGCATTAAGGAAAAAACAATGTCATGCCAAACATTCCCAATGTAAAATACGAAACCACTTTCCTTTAAGAAAGGGGCCGCTAAATTTTATGTACTCTGAGGTTATAAATGCTAAGACGTGTTACCCAGGTCTCTCTTACTGTATTAAATCTTAAAAAGCCTTCTGCAATATTGCGTTTGCCTCATAAATCTCATCGATGTTTGAGTAATGCACTGGGATCAGATGTGCTAAAGTAGCAGCCTCGGAGCACACAGACCAACTTTTCAACTGCTAAACATGACACTGCAGTAGATTATCAAGTGATAATTCAAGAGGCACAGCCACATCTTCAAGCCTTCCAAGGCCAGGAGGGCCAATGGGTGCAGGAGTATATGAAACATCAGGTCTTTCCTGATGAGAGGGGTTGGCATTGCAGGGTGCTGCAGCAGTGAGAGACATCCTGTGAGAAAGGGACACGTAGGGAGAGAGGGAGAGAGCATCAGACTGACAAATAATCCAGAAAAGAGGGGCAGAAAGCAGATCTGCAAAGTGAAAAGAAGGAGCTCAGTAATCTTCCAGCAGCAAAAAGAGAAAAAATCTCCAAAAGTTGTTAAAAATGATTCCTAAACAGGAAAATGGAAACAGCACCAGATCCATGTTTAGTTGTAACATGAGCAACAACCAGAGGATGTGGTTTTAGTAAAGACAGACGTTACGCAGAAGAATGAGGCAATGGTTATCTAAATACAGCAGGACTTATGTTTCCCAAAGGCCCAATATACACCAGGTTGCCCCATAACCCAAAACTTTAGTAATCAGCTCTGATAGGAAAGCTCTACTATTCACAATTTGCTCTGGGTAGCATCTGAAGCTACATCAAGTAATATTATTTACAGGTGAGAAGAAATAGCAATCTCATCTAGAATCCAAGCACATATCACAGTTCATAACAATACAGGCAAATCTGTTGTTTGCAGGAAGATGCATTGATAGAGTTGAATGTGAAAACAAGGAAAAAAAAAATAACGAAATTATTTTATAAGTACCTAAATATAAGACCAAGAAAGAGATTGTTCAGCAGAGAAGGAAAACAATCAACTTGGGATACCAAGAAAGACCAAGTACTTAGTAGCTTTTTGTTTTCTGTTGTCATTAAAATGGCAGCTGACAACTATGGTAAAAGAAAAGGGTTTAAAAAATGTAAAAAAAAATGGCAAAATGAGGAATAAAAAATACATAGGTAACATGTAAATCAGCAGGCCCTGTGAAAGTCATCAAGTGATGTCTGGAGAACTAGTTCCCACAATTTCTGAGACATTATCAGTTATCTTTGGAAAACTGTAGAGGAGCAGTGACATTCCAGATGAGTCGAAAAGGGCAAACATAGTGCTTATTCTTCAAACAGATGCAAAAAGGCAGCTAGGATATAGTAGACCACTTCATCTTGTAAGTCTCCTACAGTAATGGAATAAATAATAAAAAAAAAAAAAAAGAGATGGAAAAAAGAAAAAAAAAAAAAAAAAGAGTGACAAAAAGAGAAATTGGTAGGTAGCACCAGACACACTTCAAACCCCACAAAACCAATCTCAGTTCCTGCAATGACAGGCAAATCTGTTTTGCAGATGAGGGAAAAAGCATAGGGAGATCACACAAATACTGTCAGATAGCTTAACATTATTTAACATATAGCTTAATATTAGTAAATCTTTTGACACTGTCTAATTTGACGTTCTTGTAAGCAAGTTCAGAAATGGTCAATTCTAAGTGCTGCAGGGTGAGTGTAAAATTAAATGAAGGACCAAACACGAAGAGAAATTTTAAGTGGTTCATTGTAAAAATAAATAAATACATAAATAAACTACTCAATATGGTCTAGTACTACCCAGTATCTTCCTGAATCACTTGATGATGGAGTAAATATCCATTGATATATGGATATAAATCGTGTATCTGAATTAACTGCAGTTAACAACAGTTGCAAAGAGCTGGAAGTTCAGTCAAAGACAGGATTAAAGTCCAGAATGATATTTCAGAAACTGGGTGCTGATTGCCAAAGATAAGAATGTGATTGAATAAGGACAATTACAAAGTGTTACAGGTAGGTAGGAATAACCAATTACATAAAGTACAAATAGAGAATGAAAGGAAAGCATGGTTACAGGAAAGCAAAAGCAAACCATGAGTCACCATGTTGTATTTCTGCCAAAACCCAAACCTCACTGGAGATACTGGCAGAAGGGATTGCTCAAAGACATATGAGATAGTTCTCCCACCCTGCTTGGCACTGGAAAGGGATCAGGCAGAGTATGTGTGTGCCCAGTTCTGGGCACCACAAGTCCAGAAGGGTTTGAGCTCAAGGAAAACATGAGATTTTGGATAGGTTATGGTTGGAGATCTGTCCACAACATTTGAAGAATTGCTGCTACTTATCTGAAGGAGAACTCGAGACATCGTAAATTTCTGTATAGGAAATTCTGGAAAAAAGAAAAAAAAAAAAAAAAAAAAAAAGATAGACTTTAAGAAGTTGCATTAATCCTATTACTGGAGTTACTCAATTTGTTGAACAAATATCTGCAAATATAAGCAAATTGATGCTGCCTTTGAGCAAAGGAATGAGCTAACCAATTTCTTAAATCCATCCCAACCCTACTGCCTGTGATTTTGTACCAAGTTGTGGCAGTAACTACTTACTTGTAGCTATCTTCTGCCTTTCCTACAGCTAAATATCTGACCTAACCTGACTAGTAATTAGCCCATTCCTTGTTTTATTAAAACCTCCGCAATTTTTTTCTCTGTTACATCTATACATCATGTGCACTACCTTATGGACTCCCTCGTTCATGGAGGATTAACATCCCTACTGCCTTTCTCAAGACTTTTTACCAGAAGTCGGAAAAACAAACCATGTAGTTCAAACCATCCTCCTCAGTGCCCATATCTGTATCATCCTCAGCCTTCACGAAGGCAGGCAGCCAGGTGGCTGATGTGCCATGACAGTGGCTGGTGGCCTTGTGGTCAGTGCTCACTGCTATCACTTTTCCCTTCTCACCTTCTCCTTGCCTGTGTTGGTCCACCAGCTCCATACACTATCTGACATGTGATGAGTTCTCTGGGGTGAAGCTGCCTTTTCTGCTCTTTGTTCACACAGTTGTTAGCAGGATAACTCCTGAGAGAAAATCCCAGATACTGCAATTAATTAGTTATTATTGACCATAGCAGTATTAGTATTTTCTGTTTACAGCTACTTACATACATTTTTGTATCAGTTTGTACAAAATACATATTGAGAGAGAGGGGTGATATTTAACCTTTTCTAAATAATCTGTCTGCAAGATTATATCAGATTCTCAGATATGAAATATTGTGTTCCTTCTATATGAAGTACAACATAATGATTTGGGTAAGGATGAGATAAGGGAGGGGACAAGGCTTAGGTCCTTTGTTGTCCTTCTTAAGTCTTCAGTGAACTCTTCTAGGGAAATATTGCTCTGCTTTTTATTCTTATAACAGGCAGATATTAATTCTTATCTTGCATCCACCTGCTTATCTACCACATTACAGAGGGGTCCTGCCCACATTTAATCTACTGGTTAAATGCCAGTTTAATTCTTCTATGCTGTAGGCCACAAGAAATGTGTTCAAAGGACAGCCCCTCATATACATACCACAGTATAAACATTTTAATGAAAGAGAATTTTTTGTAGGAGGAAAAAAGTTCTTTTGCTTTGAAAATAATGAATAAGCTCTCATTGAAATGAACCCTTTATGTATATCTTTATGTTTCTGATCTGGCAGCTTTGAAGAGCTGATATCATCAGTTTTAGAACCTGGAGTCTGGCCACTATTCTCTAAAACATGCTTTACAATGGAAAAGACCATTTGAAAGCAAGTAAAACAATACAGAGAAAAAAATGCAGGTACTTTTCAAAGCTTGCAAACTTTTTATTACTCCACAACATTTTTTCCTAACTTACAAACCATTCTGTCTCTCACTTATCCATACTGCTGCCCCGCTGCTCTGCTGATGTATTTGGGATGCTACAGATAGTGATGGCAGAGGTTAACTGCAATTTTACTTTTCCATTGGAAACTTATTGTGTAATTCCCATCGTGTGATGCTCTGCCATTGTTCTTGCCAGAGTGTACAATGGATTGGCCCAAAAGAGTAAATATCTTTTCAACTCCTCTCATTTGTAGGCACCAAAGCATACTTGTGTAAGCCTGACTGAAAATCAGTCACTAAAATCAGAAGCAAACTCACATGTGGGCTTCAGCAGAGGTGGGAAAAGTGCTCTGAAAGTAATCATTTACACAGCACTTCCCACAGGAGCCTCCAGAGTAGGCAGAGAAGCTGAGGCAGGGATCAGGCCATAAGGATTAGCAAGGCTCAGACTCTGACAACCGAATTCAACAGGAGCAAAGACAGTGTTTTTGAAGCCCTTCCTTTCCCCAACCCACGCAGTTTACTCACCCAGAGCTGCAGCAAGAAGCAGTCGGAGCCTTTCTGCACACAGACCCTAAGCCATGACTTATGACATGCACCCCAAGGGCAGCGTGGTCCTGGTTGGTCCCTATGCACCAGCACTCCTCCTCTGTGGGAGCTCGCCATCCTACTGCCACAGGGCTCCCAGACACTCATGGCTCCAAAACTGTCCCAGATGACACTGGGGGCTTGACCTGTAAGAGCATGTTTAAACCATCCAAAAATGCATCACAAGCTGAGCTGCCACAGTGGTTTAAACCATCCAAATATTAACAGGTTTTTTGCTTATAATGAAAAATTCAAAATCATTTTCCTTCTCCTTTTATAATCATTTCACTGCATTCCAAAATATCTGAATCTGTATCAAAATGCGCTCAGGAACAGGAACTCATTTTGAGGTCTCAAGTCCTGGAAGGCACAGATCCTTTTCTGTGCATACAAGTCAGATACTTCTCAGAAGGCAGACAGAAGATTTCAACAGAAGTCTTCAAATATTGTATGGAGCAAACAGGAGACAGCAGTTGGATGGGATGTCTGAAGACAAAATCACAAGAGGATGAAGAAAGACTTCTGCGGTAATCCAAGGAGACACCAGCAACCAACTCCAGCAACCCCTGTTCTCCAGTGAACCTCAGTGTTCCCTGGGCTATGGGCTGTCCTCTGCTTGTGAAACATGTAGTCACAGCAGAAGTCAAGAGTACTGAAGTCCTCTATTTTCCACAATTAACCTTATCCTACCAGAGCTTGTGCAAGTGGAGTGTCAGGCAGCATAGAGCACAGCTCTTATGAGCTCACACACTGATTATATTGCTCTCGGCATACCCCTTCCTCCCACTTGTGCCAAGAGGGAGGGAGTAGGAGGCAGAGAAGGTGGCTCCATAAATTCAGTAGGTCAGAGTATCTATCCCCATGAATTCTCTGGATATGCAGTTACAAACAACATCTACGCTTGGGACCACAGGAATTAGTCTCTGGGGTCTGTAGTCCCCAGATTTCAAAAGTTTCTTATTTTAATGTAAATGCTTAGCATAATGGAAACTAGATTGTTTCACTCACAGGCAAATTGAATAACTGTAATGCTGAGAGTAGATAAAGATAGTACTCAGAAGATTTCAATATATAGCACTCTTCTCTTGCACATGAAGTTGTTTTGGGTAACCAAGCTCAGCTCACCTCTGAGGCATCAGGACTCTGCTCTTGCCTAATAGTTTAATTTTAACCCAGAAATGACTCAAAGATTCCCATATTCCTTCTTCCCTGTATCCCACAGCTGTCCTGAAAGATACAAAACCACCATGTATTCCATCAGAAAGGTAATAGGATGGATGTGGCTGAGTTCTTCTCCTGCCACTGTGCAGGTCCCTCCATCACAGCCAGTCCCATGGGCCACAGTCATGGGAGAAGTAAAAGCACTGCCACAAAGCTATTTTTACAATCAAGGAGACCTTTGAAACCCATCACATATGTTTCTTTTGACTAGATAGAGAATCAAGGCTCAGACATGGACATCAGCATTTGTCCACTTGAACTTCCCCCCCTCCCTCATTGTCCTGACTCCCCTATTTCCCTCCTCCCTTCTTCTCCCCCTTCCTCAACAGCTCCACAGCCTTCAGAAGCATCAAGACTACAAATAAACACTGCAGCAGGCAACACACAATAAACATGCAGCCCCATGGCTTGCAACTGCTTGGTGACATTTTCTTCTACCTCCCATATATAATTCATGGCAGGACAACTTTGTACTCTGTTCTTCTCCCACAACACGGTCGTGTTGCTCTTTGCAGGAGGATTATGACCACTGCAGGTAGCTTGTTTGCTATGTGCATCTCTCCATAGGGTGGCTGACAAGCTCCAAGCCAATAATTTGGCTTGTAGTACATCAGGTTCTGCTGGGCAGCCTCTAGTGTTTTGCTTCAACCAAAGTTCAGTCTTAATAGTTCATTTATCTGAAGATCCCTTCTACATGAGCATGTGAGACCAGGCAGCTTTCTTATTTCCAGTAATGGAAATTATGACAGCAATGAGTGTGCAGTGAAAAAAAAATGATCAGGTCTGTTGTTCCTGCTGGAGTAGTCATCTTGCCGGCCGTGCTCAGACTCACTGCATCTTTGCTCCCTGCAAGCAGGAAAGCCCAAGAGGCAGCACCAGAAAGCAGATGCAAGCTGGGTGCAGTCCTTACCTGAGACACAGACCAAGCACACATGGACAGCCATTCGAGCAGACAGAACATCACTGAGAAACTGGAAGGGTCTGCACAAAAATGCATGATAAGCTGAGCTGCCACAAAATGTTTTCTGTGATTTGCCCGAAAAAGAAAAAAAAAAAAGAAAAAAAAGAAAAAAAAAAAAAAGTCTGTTATGTTTCTGGTCAAGTTTTTATTATTATTATTATTATTTCCATTGTTCCACTGACCTCACTCAAACACTTTCGTCTCCCAGATCTCAACTAAAACAGCTCAACTATGTTTTTCCTTTACTAATTCTTAGTTCTTTTTTTTTTTTTTTTAATTTTTTTCAGAGCAAAAACCCGCTCTTTTTACACTTGCTTTAAAAGGCAAATTTGGCATACAGTTCACTTGCATGTTCTGATGTGGGCTTATTGAAGGCAGGTGTACACTTTAATATATATGGGCACAGGGACCTCCTTCCAGACTATAAAAGAATACTGGGCATGTCCTCATGTGGAATATCTCTAGTTTTTTGTTCATAAACCTAAAAATATGAGCTGTTCTTTTGCCTATACACATTACAAGTAACTGTGAACAGGCAGGCACCATATTTCTACATTACACAGAGATTGTGTTAAAATGGCTACATTAGTGGCTTTTTTAGCATATTGTCTTTATGTGACAGTAATGGGAAAAGGAAATGTTACTGTAACATTGCATTTTCATTGCTAACAAAAGAGAAAAATGCAGGAAAACATAACATGGGAAAATAGCTTCAGCTAGTCCAACTGTCATCATTTTATTTAGTGGAAAGAGGTGATACAGCATGTTGTCAAACAAGAATCTTTCGTTACTAACTAGCATCCCTATTGCATTAATAATACACAATGGGAGGAGAAAAATTGTTCTGTTTGTAATGAAGAAACGTGGCCCACAGGATGACATCCCCCCACATTGAGATCTTTACAATGCAGTGTCTTTTTTGTTTTGATAGATCTATATGTAAAATGAGGATGTTAAAAGAACCTCTTCTGCCTTCTAAAAAGTCAAGGAAAATAAGAGACATTTAAAGGACTTCTATAATTTTATTCCCATTTCCTTGTCTGTGTTCACTCAAACCTATGTAAAGCCAAATCCATGCAGGCTGCAAGCCCACTCAGCTGTCATTATGGCCTGTGACATGTCCTGGTCACCTGGACCAGTGACCTGCTGGAGCAATTCTTCATTTCTGAAGAAAATGAAGGAAAGGATAGACAGTGGAGCTCTGGGTTCATAGGGCTTCGCTCAGCACAGAATCAGGGTGTAGCTGGAAGACAGAAGTGTCCTGAGCCCAGATATGGCCAAAGCTATTCTGCAAGAGATTTCTGAGGCATCTAAATACTTTTGTGTGCCTGTAAATGCATCTACACCAGTAACTGAAACAGGTCAAAGGCATGCCCCAAAGCACCACAATTCAGTTTTCCAACCTGTTAAGTAGTTAGGTCTCTGACATGGCTTCAACATAAGCCACCTAGATCATCCCCAAAATTCTGAAGTTTGGGGATAAATGTAAGGCAGAGACCATTCCCTCGAGGGAGCAAAGAAGCAACTCATCAGGAGTGGAGGAGAAAAAAGCATAAACACATCTGCACTTGCTCTTCAGGGCCAGGCACTCTCAGGGCTGGAGGGATTTAGGAAAATCTTTCAAAAGTGGCTTTGTTACTCAACATTTATATCTTTTTCTTTTTTTTTTTTTTTCCTAGGGATTTGTTTGAGAGCTAGGGAGACCATACCTCTCCCTCCACATAGCAAAAATGGCAGCACCACAGACGACCCCCTCTGAATTTGGGCTTAGTTGTATCAGCTGCCAAGATGTTTTTACTCCTTAAGTTATACTAAATAGAGAACTGGGCTTCTAAGTCACCTGTGTATAAATACAAATTATATCTGTAGTCTTTGATTCGGTCATCTCTTAATTTCAGTCAGTTTACTTATGGTGACATCAACACCTTGTTGTGTTCTGGCTCAGATGGCAATTACTTTTAACCACTTTAGGAGGTTATTTTCATTCCTTCCCATATCCAATCCTACAGGTCAGTGCACTTCTCTTAAATCACAGGTTGCGAGGGCAGCCCATCATAAAGCCATGTACTTTGGAAAGTGCAGGGCTATGCACAGCAGACCTGCCTTGAATCTGTGCCAAGGAGCAGCAGGCCCCGGCTCTGGCCTTAAATTTGCACTTGAGCACAGACGTACACCCACACAGCCAGGACAGGAGATGAACTTGGGCTCCAGCCAGAGCTCAGACCCAGGCCAACCCCTTAGAGAAACATTCTGTTTCTCTCTCTACTAGTGGCTGGAGATTTTTAGAGATTTCCTGCATTGCCACTTCACCCACTGAAGACTGTGCTTTGAGGAGAGGAAATTTCCTCTGACTCGGGACCAAATTATACAGTGTTTAATTGTGCTGATGTATACATGCACACACCATCCTGTTAATGGCAATGGCAATGCTTTTGTGAGCAAACACTCACTCATCACCCAGTGAAGGCACACACACACTCACACATTCACACACAAGCCTCTCTGTGTCTTGGTGAGTGTAAGAGGAGCAAAACTCCACTTGCTGCTCATATTATTTTCTGACCATTTTCCCCATTACATGAGATCAAAACCAATAAACTTCAGCATGAGAATTTCAGTCCATTCTTAAAAGATCTGGAGGCCATCTAGGGACTGAAATCAGGGAGAAAAAGTCCTCATATACAACCTACTCATCTCAAAAACAGACAGAGAAAGTGCTGCTGTACCATTTTGAAACGCTGAGTGTGCAGCCATGATGCTCTAACTCCTATCTCCCTACCACATCACTTCTGTGCTTAAACTTCACTGTACAACTTGTGTGAACAGTGTTGGACTCCCTCTTCTGATAAAGCTTTGACAATATCAGCCATCAAAGACTGGGCTTTCTCAAAGACCTTTGTAGTTCAATATTTGTTCTTCCACCGAAAGCTGCAGCATTCCTGCATATTCAGCTAACACACAGTAAACTCCGTAAAGTTTTATCCATTGCTTCACAACTATTGCATTACTGCAATTTGGTGTGAATGTCTTGCTCAAAGAGCACCTTTATAGCCATATTTATATTTCATTTTCTTTTCATGCATCCTTTTTTTTCCCCGTGGTAGCTGAGCTAGAACATATAAATAATTTGTTAGCTGCTCCAGTGCTAAAAAGTGGTATCGCTCTTCCAGATCTATCAGTGTAACAAAAGGAATAACACAGATGCACAAATTAAAA
This sequence comes from Heteronetta atricapilla, assembly GCA_011075105.1. Classification (NCBI taxonomy): domain Eukaryota; kingdom Metazoa; phylum Chordata; class Aves; order Anseriformes; family Anatidae; genus Heteronetta; species Heteronetta atricapilla. The sequence continues at coordinate 187,955,277 of CM021731.1, forward strand.
ACACTTCTTTTTAACTCTCCATATGAGATTGACAGAATCAAGATTGAAAAACCTGTTATTGCTCACATGCATAAATCATGAGCCAGAGAAAATTTGCATCCTTGATCTCTCACCATTGATACAAACCCAGAAAATATTTTGTAGGTAAGGCTTCCTTGTTGGTGTCTGTACTACTTAGCTGTGTTAGAAACTTATCCTTTGAAATCCTCAGTGAATTCTCTATTTTAAACCTTGTACTGTGGGGGAAAATGTATTAAAGCACAATTCTGCTCCAAGAAATGATGGTAAAATCAGCACTTTTTCACTCTGTTTATATTCTCCATGCATGTATTCAGAGACATCTCTTCTTCCATTAGTGATAATGGGAGGCTTTTCCTACATTTTATACCTTTTATCACTGCAGAGGCTGTACTGGTAAGAGAGCTCTACATCATTAACAGCATTATGAAGCCAAGCACCAGCTCCCACACAGAACAGAGATAGGAGCACAAACTGGAGACAATGGGGTGGCACAAACCAAGTACCTGAAAGGAGGGTATTGCCAGAGCAATATTTGTCCTAGGGCTGAAGAGGTTCAAGACAACAGTACTCTAGTTTTCTCTTCCCCCACTGAGTTTACAGATCTGATTTTCAAAGCAGAAACAGCATCTTGTCTCTACAAACTGAGAAGATTTTGATTTTGAAATATCTGAGGTACAATAACATCAAATGCCATTAAATTGCTTTAATCATTTTTCTGACCAAAGCTTTACAGTTAAAAGTTAGACCCTAGACTCTTGTTGTCACTGAAACACTTTCTCTCAGTCCTGCAAACACACAGGAATGCATCCAGAGATTACCACAGTTCTGAGCCCAGCAGAGATGTCAGATGACAATTTCATGGGCAACTGACAACATCTCATTTCCACTTAATAAAGGGCACTTTTCTCTCCCTCTCTGTTGATTGCTCTTCTTCCTTCCCTCACTTTGCCTGACTGATTTTCCACCAGGCTGGCTGGTTGAATCAGCACACAAAAGGGCCTGATGAGCCAGCACAAAAGAAACAGCAAGATGATGACCAGGAGTGATTGCAGAGGGTGGAGGAATGAGGGACCTTAGCCTTTCAGCAACAGTAAGCTATTAAAACTTTTGCTACACCTCAGGGAACCACAGCCTAAACTAGGTGTGAGGAACCAGGCAGTGCCTACCTTTTTCCATTGACCCTAGACAGACCCTAGAACAGTGGCTTAACTCAGACATCTAGATTCTAGACAGCTTCAATTAGGTGAAATCAGTCCCCACCAGAAGTCCTTGAATTGCCAAGGCAAAGTGGACTTGCTTCATTTTTATCATATTTCAGTCCAGGACAAATCTTTGGGTCCTTTTCAGATTTTACTCAGGAGCTCTGCATTAATGAAGAAATGAGTAAAATGTGATTAAATTACAGAGAACCTTGGGATTTCAGCATACTTCTGGACCCTTGTGATTGCAGCACACGTGTCCTTAGTAGGACACTCAGAGGTCTGACTGTGAACTTGCCACTATTTTCACTTATTTCTATTTTCACATATTTTTTTCAGGAAAATTAAGTGCATATACTCAAGAGAGTTGAACATGATAAGAGAAACAAGTCCACTATTTTAAAGGAGGAGAAGGTTAGTGCCAGGAATGAAGGTGTGTTGACTGGCATAGTGTGTGGTAGGGCCAGATGTTCAACAATATTTATGCACCAAAAGCAGCTGAGATAATAAGCAAGAGATGAAAAATTGTCCTTTGGACCACTCCCTTCAAAACCACTGGTCTCTGTTTACTGATCTGATTCAAGTGAGATTTCTAGGAAAGTACAAGTGGAGAATAAAGGAATGAAAACAGTTTTTTTGTGAGTACACATTTGCATTAAAGACTTTGATTCCCAAGAGATGGAAGAAGAAAGAACTGCATGTCAAACCTGTACTCCTGAGGCTGTCTCAGCATAACCACCTCTAACTTGCTGAGCATATTGGGAACTTACCTTTAAAGACATTTAAAGACAACATTAAAGGACCTTAAAACAAAAACAAAAACAAAAACAAAAACAAACAAAAAAAAAGAAGACCAAGGTGTCATACATGTAATAGAAAATAGCAAGGGTTAAAATATGAAGACAATGGGGTTCAAGTGGGTGGAACCAGTCAAAAAATAAAATAAAATCAGGTCCAGAAAATGCAATAAGAACATGTTGGAGAAATCAGATACCATGTGCTGAAGTGAATTGTACCAGAAAGCCTTGTGTGATATTTTCTGTAACTCTTGTACAAGAAGTATTTTTAGGACACTGACTTCAAATTTCCTGTGCTGTGGAATATAGTCCCAAAGTCCAACAGTTCAGGCTCTATACACGAAAAAGTTTGTGATTACCTGAATCAGAGGGTGGCATTCTCTTTTGTAATTATTTTGTTTGCTACTAATAAACCATTTCTGTTTTTATTGTCAAACACTGCTCACATTTTTCCTTTTAAGCACAATCTTTGAGGGAACTGTTCACAACATATCTTGGTAAGAAACATTTTCCTTGTGTTTTTTTTTTGTTTGTTTGTTTTTTTCCAACCATTCTTGTTAATGTGCTAAGTTCTTCCATCCATTACCTTAGAAATAGGCAGCAAGCTTTAATCTAGAAGGTGGTTTCCTGTCCCTTGATGATCTGGTTCTTTAGCAAATCCTTCTGTGTTAAGCTGTGTTTTTATTACTCACTGACTACATTAGGACTTAGAAATTTTGTACAGCTAAAGTAGGTGTGGTACTATTTATAAATCAAGGGCAAGTTATGCAGTTTTCATAAGGTGGTTTATATTGCATATTTGAAATCTGGAGGTGTTTCAGGAATGTATCATAAAACCACCTTCCATAAACTGTCTCTCAGGAAACAGTAATGATAACAGAGGCAGACAGATCTCACTTTAAACAAGTTACCTTGTACCCTTGATTTACTAAATTTCTGGAATTTTTTAACCAGATTGAAAAATCTTTCCAATTTTTTGAAGTCTTATCAACTGAGTTTTCAGAAGATTCACTTTATTACTAAGATTTCCAAACACTCAATAATGTGAGGCTATGCATCAATATAATCATCAGTCTAGTCCTATATATTTTACAGAATCATGAAAATCTTCATTTTATATCATTTATTGGATAAGTTTTTAAAAAATCAGATACAAAATAATAAGAATACACATATTTATTAAACAGCCAGACCCCAAAATGGTGAACTTGAAACTACCACAAAAAATCTGACATCCATGCAATTTAGTGAACTTGCATTGTAACAAGGATTTTGCCTCTTCTTATTTTGAAAGAAAAACGTGTACAGATCTTCATGGCTGACAATGTGGGTGTCAGAAGCCTGAAAAGGGTGAAACAAATTGGAAAAGATGAATGAAAATATATAAAAACCTGTAAAATTACTATGTTCCCTGACTGTAGGCAAGAACTATATTTAGATCTGGTAACCATAATTGGACATTGGTCAGAAGATGAAGCACAAATTTCAATACATGTTCATTACTTTAAAGAAATTACACCTTGGAGTAAGCCTTTTATATTGAAAAAGTACAGTAATAAAAAAACAAAAGCTTTTAGGCAGAAAGTAGTCTACGTAGCCTATATTTTTCTGTTTTCATTTTGCTGTTATTGAATATAACTGTGTAAATAAGAAATGTCTTTCACAGTTCAGATTCTCCACTTGCTCAGTCCTTAAGTGAAGTCTGCTCACAGCATCATGACTGGTTCTTGTGTAAAGATGCCTTTTTAATATCAATTACAAGGCACTGGGATTGAGCGTACCATCAGCGAGTTTGCAGATGACACCAAGCTGAGTGGTGCAGTTGATACCAAAGAAGGAAGAGATTGCCATCCAAAGGGACCTGAACAGGCTGGAGAAGTAGGCCAGTGTGAACCTAACGAGGTTCAACAAGTCCAAGTGCAAGGTGCTGTACCTGGGCAGGGGCAATTTCAGACATGAGCACATATTGGATGAAGAACCCATTGAGAGCAGCCCTGCAGAGAAGGACTTGAGGGTTCTGGTGTATAAAAAGTTCAACATGAGCCAGCAGTGCGTGCCTGCAGCCCAGAAAGCCAACTGCATCCTGGGCTGCATCAACAGAGGGGTGACCAGCAGGTGGAGGGAGGGGATTGTGACCCTCTGCTCTGCCCTTGTGAGGCCCCACCTGGAGTACTGGTCCAGGTCTGGGGCGCCCAGCATCAGAAGGATGTAGAGCTCTTAGAGTGAGTCCAGAGGAGGACCACAGAGACAATCAAGGGGCTGGAGCACCTTTCCTATAATGAAAGACAGAGAGAACTGGGGTTGTTCAGCCTAAAGAATAGAACACTCCAGTGTGACCTCACTGCAGCTATTCAATACTTAAAGGGGCTTATATAATTTTAAAGATGGAGAGCAACTTTTTGCTCAATCAGATATTGACAATACAAGGGGGAATGGTATTAAGCTAAAAGAGGGGAGATTTAAATTAGAGGTTCAGAGGGAATTATTCACTCAGAGTGTTGTGAGGCACTGCAACAGGCTGCCCAGAGAAGCTGTGGATACCCCATCCCTGGTGGTGTTCAAGACCAGGTTAGCTGAGGCCCTGGGCAACCTGATCTAGTGGGTGGCATCCCTGCCTATGGTGAGTGTTGGAACTAGATGATCTTTAAGATCCATTTCTAACTTGAGCCATTATATGATTCTGTGACATGGAGACAGAACAACTAGTGAAATGTCCAACAGGAGGTGGTTTATCCCACGCAGCTGCTCTCCCATGGGCCAGCCCTGAGAGTTGTTTTAGTGAACTGAGCCAGCATTTGGACAGGACTGACAGGCAGTACAGACATTTCAAGGCAAAAGTCAGAATGGTATTGGGAAGAGCCAGGGGGACGGTGAGGTGCCAAGTTTTGCCTTTTGGCTAGGATGGCCATCCTGCCCTGTGCAGCTGTACCCTCAGCTCTCTGTCACTGTAACACTGCTTATGCGCCAGACCTGATGCTTCAGAGCTTAGTTCCAAAATGAAATACTTCCAGATGCATAACTTAATGACATTAAAATTCACTTCAGTTTCACTGTGCCTTAGAAATAATTTGATAACCTTACAACTAATTACAGGTGGGAAAAACAAGAGGTCATTAGGGTAGAGCAGGGCCCAGAACTCATGTCACATGAAAGCTAGCTTTGTCTTCTGACTGCCAGGCTACATTACTATACTTCAACTGAGGTTATGACCATGATGAGGTCTAGCACAGATAGGCAGGCTAATCTTGCTGTACCTTCAGAGCCCAAAAAGGCTAGGGACAGGACTGGTGCTTGTAGGGCCTGGTCCCAGTGTTATGACCTGAAGCTGGGTACAGCTTCTGCCTACAGGTGAGCTTACATGTGACTTCCAGGTGGCAGCCTGAATCTGTTCAGAACCTGCCTCTAACTTTTGTACAATGAAGAATAAATTACACAACTAAAGGGATGGACAAGAATCAGTCACTCAAAACCTAGAAATCCTTTGCCAAACTTCAGAAAATAAAATAAAATAAAATAAAATAAAATTAAAAAGTTGTTATCATTTCTTTAGGTTTTACATGCCAGTTTGGACTTCCTCTTTGGAGTCCAGGGTGGAGGAGGCAAAAATCTCTGCTATGCGTCTTATCAAATGCCACGCTACCATGCAGTTGAGAGGCCTTTGACTACAGTCCTCTTCCTCATCCTGTGGACATGTGGACAGGTACATAGCAGGCACAACCTCTCTTGGATTCTGCTTTTTTGGCAGAGGCCACCCAAACTCTTGGTACAGTGAAAGAAGCGCCAGGGCCATCACTCTTTGCCCCAGAGAGCAATGGCCCCAGGCTGGGCTGGTGCATGGACACAGTGGGTGAGGCCATAGCGAGGGAAGTCAGGGCTGTTAGGACCTGTTAGTGTCTCAGGGCCCAGACATGTATTTACCTGAATCCTTCTTTCCCAGAGAGGACAGCTTAGTTCAAAGAGAAATAGTTTATTCTATGGTCAATTAATTATTGATAATCTCCTCAAAACTACACCACAAAATGTAAAATTCTGCATACTTTCACTTCTGGCCATTGGATGTTAGTTCACACTACTTTGCTGTTAGTGGCAGCTCGGTGTAGCTTTTCATCCGTGGACAGGATGTTCCCAGTCACAGGAGTCATTTTGGAGAGGCAGCAGGTGGAAGACAAAGCCGAGCACTGGATGCTCACTGTGGAGGCTGGTCATGGCTGGTTCTACACAAGCAGACAACACTGGGTTCAGCTGCTGGCAGCTGCAGGCCCTGAAACTCTTTCCCTTTGGCTGAAAACAGAGAAGAGAAGAAAGAAGGCTTCACAGCTATATATTTTCTGAAAGTTTTCAAACCGGATGCCTCCACAAGGCCAGTTTGTTAGGTGAGAAAAATGGGCATGGAAGCACTTGATCTTGAAGGACAAGGACATGACTGAAAAGAAAAAAAAAATCATAGACAGACAGACACATGCATGTACACACACGCACACACAAAAGCTTCAATTGCACAGGAAAAAACAGATGCATAACAGGAAGAAAGAGAATATGGGTGAAGGAAAGGAAGGCTACCCTGTCCCAGTCGAAGCAACACTAGAGACCACCAGGCCCAGGAATCACATCAGAAAGAGAAGAGAAGAGGGAAGAACAGAAGGAAAGAAAGGTGACACAAAAGCTGACATAAAAACACAGGGAAGAAGAAAAAAAAAAAAAAAAAAAAAAAAAAAAAAAAAAGCAGAAGTGTGTGACTGAGGACTGCTCACAAAAATAAATAAATTTTTGTGTATGACAAGAGCCAGCTCTATTAATACCATAAGAAGATATAATGCCAGAAGTGTGTTATGAACCTGAAGTCAGGACTTAAGCTTTCAGGTGCAGATTGAAGAACAAATGTTCCCATCACCTAGAGGACTCAAATCTTCTCTAACAGTGGAGAGATGTCTTCATCAAAGAGTCACTCCACCAGCCACAGGTGACCAACAGGCTAGACATTAGGCCTAAAGTGTCTAAAAAATGCAGGTAGGAAGAGATGGTGTTTGGATAGAGAGCAACACAGCAGGATCCAAGCTACAAAGAGAAAGAATTTAGGGAAGGATAAAAAGCCTGAGACACAGAGAGACCACTGCACAGAGGAGGTGCCTATGAGCAGGCAAAGCAGTGAGGATCCAGACAAGGAAGGAGCAAACATTTAAAGAGAAGACACGGCTGTTCACGTATGTTGTGGGTACAACAGCTGGAGAAATGCTGATTTTGAACATAAAGGTACTAGCAAGTCCTTGAGTATAACACCCACTAGACTTCACATTTTGGTAGGACGAGAAGGGTGGTACCCAAGTGACAGAGAAGACAAAAGGCAGGAGTGCTAAATGCTGGCTGTGGGGTGCCTACCCCCATGAAGGGGTGCTTCAACTTCTAATGGAGATTGTGAGGCATCAAGATGATTTTGAGGAGAAAGAGCAGGGGGGGTGCATGCTTATCACAGAGAGTTGGATTATTTATACATCAAGGACCAAAGGGGGACTCTACAAAAATTGCATCCAATAAAATAATAATAGCAAATATTAGAAGGAAACCAGGGCAATGAGAGTGAAAAGGAGAACAGAGAAGGTCAAAAGCTCTCAGTAACAGTGAGATTGTCAAAGCGCACAGTGAGCTTGACCTTGCAAATGGAATGAAAGCAAATGGCCAAAAAAATGTTTCTATAGTAAAGAAGAGTGTAGGGAAGTAAGTGGTTCTGCACTGAGAAGACAGTCAAGATAGTATGTATATTGCCCAGAAGAAGAGTATCCTGCTGTCCTTTCAGTACAGCTGACAGTATAGGTCTGCTCCATGATCAAACATGCAGATGCATGGAGTCATCAGAACGGTGCCCTCTGCAAAGGGCAATAATATAAGCACTCAGAAACCCTCTTGTTATTCAGTTTAGAGTGGGGAGTTGGAGGACCTAACAATCTGTCTCCTGCTAACATTTTCACTGTATTTTGAAAATGGAACATGAAAATGCACACATAACATGGGCTTTGGGTAAATTTATCAAACCAAAAAGTTTGAGAGACTAGAAAATCTTTATTTTGGAGTGAAAAGGAATGATCTGGAGATCTAGAACCTGATAGTTGAACTCAACACCATGCATGACTTGACAACAACATATTTGAAGGGAATAATTAAAGACAAGGAGATAAATAACAGATGGGATAAAAGGTTTACTAAGAGCATCACACCAGATTCAAAAGAACTCTTGTTCTGAGAAATTAAATTAAAAAAAAAATAAAAGTGTAAATGAGAGATAAAAATCTTTCTTTGGAAATACAGGAATCGTAAGGTGCATAAGGAACCAATTGAAGGCAACCAGCAAGTGGGGAAGTACCTTGCCACAAAAATGTTGGCATGCTAATGAATTTTTCTGATAAAGCAAATTTGGAAAGCATTCTTATTAGGGAGGAGAATCTGAATAAACAGGAAGAACTAGATGACCTTAAAGAGTGAAGCAATGGAAATGGGATAATATTTAATAGTATCAAACGGCATGCTCTGTACTAAGGATTTATAAAACAGATTTATGTGATAAATTGGGAGCACATCAGTTTGAAAGTTGAGTAGAACACCCTAGATGCGCTAACTGCCCACAGAATCCTTTGCCAATGTAATGCGACTAAGACAAAGGTAGTGCAAACATAAAATATTTCAAGGGAATTTCTCATAGAGTTAAGAAAGTATCATCACTACTGTTAAAAACCTGGGAGACCATGTTTGGACTGCTGTATGCTGTCACAAGGAAAGATTATATATGGTGAAAAGAGATCCAGAAGGGCATTGTTCTCAGCATACAACAGTGTCTAACACAAGTCTAATGCAATGGCTTCTGGAAGTTTCTCTTTTATCTTTCCCATCTTTGACTGTAAGGGTGGTCAAGGCCAAACACCTCAGATGTGTGAAAGTAGGTGAGGTGGATCCAGGTTAGAACCAGAGGGTAAAGAGCACTATCTGACCCATAAAATGAATTTCGCTAGGAACAAAAAGATATAAACTGACAAGGAATTAATTGATTCTGAAAATGGAGGTGTCTAACTATCAAAGCAGTGAGGGGGTACAGTCACAATGCAAAAAGATATAACAGGTTTTAAGAGGAAGACCCATGCTGCAGGAGGCTAGCAGAGAAAGAAACTAGAACGAGTGACTCCATTCAGTCCCATGGTCCTACCTTGCTGGTTATTCACTCATTGTTTAATCAGCTTCATGCTTTGCCAGCTATTTAGAGATAGTCATTCAATAGTATGGACAACTTTATGACTTCGAAGTACTTGCAGTGTATTTATAGCATACTCCTTCCTAAACTAAACACTATGTAAACAAAGTTGTCCTAGACTAGCCTGTTCATATTTGTCAGTGGCTGGCAAACCGCAGTGTTTGTCAGTTTGCTAAAGTCATCTTTGTTTCACCACTACCTTTCTTTGTCTCTCCCCTATTCATAAATCGGCTAAGATTCTGGCTGAAGAGAAGTATCAGTACTAAAATGTCATGAGAAACACTGCTTAACACACTCTAAAAATACACATCATCCACACTAATAAATATAATTTTTTTCCAAATAAGCGATATAAATCTTTGAAAACAGCCAGCATAGTAAATGATGGAACTTCAAATAAAACTGCCTGTCTTCTTGGTATCAGGCTTTTCCATTATTATGAATTGTGTATCAGCACATATGTTTCTCAAATACTCTATGTTTCTGCACATATGTTTCTCAAATATTGTGTGTTTCTGCATTATTTTGCAATCCTGCAACCTAGTCTAGCATTAAATCATGAGAAGTTCAGCAGCTGAGTTTTATCCTTGACTGTAGAGCACACGTGCCATTACTGCCTTTTACAAGTAAAAATAAAGCATTTAAACCTGCACAATATATCCATACAGATATTTACATTTTGCCTCTTTCTTAGATACGACATCTAACACATGACATGAAGAGTCATCAGGTTAACATATCTTTTCAACATTTCATGATTTTCACCAAGAATAAAAGGAGAGACATTGGAAGATTCGTTTATGATCACAGACTGCTGACACTCTAACCACAGAACTGTCCTTTGGCTGAACAGCTAGGATTGAATCTCTTCTCTCCTGTACCTATTTCCTGCTAATGCAAGCTGAGATAAAACCAAGGATAGACCCTTCTTTCTAGGAAGGCAGCAGACTGCTTATGAAGACCCCAGTAGGGTGGAAAATTCCCAGCAAACAGGAAATGTATTTGCTGTGGTACCTTCAATTTCCAGCCTGAGCGTGCCCATGTTCCATCTCTCTGCAATGGCTTTCCCATAGAAAGTCTATTAGCAGACTAAAGCTGCTGGATAGTGGAGCTATTGTTGACCTATGCAGGGTATTTATTCTGGGTTCTTTTTATTTGGGTGCTTGGTTGTTGTATATTTTTTATTGTTGTTGTTTTGTGTTTGTTTTTGTTTGGTTTGTATTTTTTGTTTGTTTGTTTTTTTAAACAAACTCATGTGATTGCAATGCCAGGCTCCCCTGATAACTCCCAAAGCCACCGGTCAACTTCAGCTGGATCTGGAAGAGTTTCAAAAACAAATTAAGTTCCTGCAAGGCTGTGGGGAGGAGGCAAGGAAGAAGAGGAGGGAAAACCCTGAAGCTGCTCCTCCAGAAGGGGGAGGGCAGGAGGGCAGTTCAGGGCAGCCTCAGTGTTTTGTAACATTTGCCTGGAAGCAGCAGCCTCTGGATGGGTATCCTGGGGAAGCTGGACAGCTGCTGCATTTTCTGACAAGCAAAATCCAGCATAATCTTTTCCTCTTAGAAGTCAAATTCAGATTTGACCACAAAGACCCTCCAGCCAGCGGAAAGATCTACTTGTCTAAAACCATACACAAAATTCCAGCCCAGACAGAGCAGCACCTGCTCCTCCAGTGTGGGCTGTTTCTCCTTCCCAGCAGCAGTGGAGGGAGAGAAGACAGTGACCTGCCTGTTTTAGCATTGCTCTTTTCTATGTCCATGCAACTGAATGACAGCAGGATAAATAACACTATAATATAACAACAGCTTTCCCCTTTTGTTTGGCTTACAAGAAAAAAAATCCATGCCCTGCTGGTGTATCCCCTCAAGGAAAAAAAAAAAAAAAAACAAAAAAAAAAAAAAACAACTCTCATTACACTATGAAGATTGTAGCTTCTTCCAAAATTGACTCCAAATGCTAAAGCCTACACTAGCAATGCTGTTTGGATAACGGCAATCACAGCAGAGTTCTTTGGAGTTCTCTAACTAAAATAGATGAAACCATCATAAGTCAGCAAGGTCTAAATTTCAGTATAAATTTGGACCATAAATGCAGGCAGTGAGCCTTTCTGTACTTTGTTTCTTACTGAACAGTTGCTGTCTTTTTCCCTCTTTTGTGAGCAGTTGAGGTGACTGAATTGGAAAAGCTTAGTGTCAATTTTCAGAGAAGAGGGTACAAGATTTTTGCATGTTCAACCATACCCTGTCTTACATGTAATTAACAGATACCAATGAATATTTGAAAGAAGGATCCTTAATTCACTTGCCAGTTTAACATGATCTTGGATACTTGCAGGCATATTTAAATTAAGCAAAGCTCTGCAGACCTGCAGAACCTGCAGAAGAGGGAATGCTGTTGTGTCAGTTGGATTCCCATATGATCAAATTCTCCAGGGAAAGAGGGAAAACTTTTTATTATTTCATGCAAATATTTCTTTCTGTGGAAATTAAATTTATATGGTTTAGCAGCTGGCAATTTCTGTGAATGCTTCCAGTTCCATTCCCCAGGACAGGATTAGAGCAGAGTTCTGAAATTTATTACAAATACCAAAGGCAGAAGGGGGATGAGCTACACCTTGGTGGTGGAAGGAAAGAATCTCCCAAGAACAAGCCGCAATCAACATGTCATCCAGACAAATTAATATCCCTACTCCCAGACAGAGAATTTTTTTGAGAGGGAGGGAGAAAGGGTGCTATTTTGATTTATAGAGATACTTCAGAATTGAAGGCTTAGTTGTACTTTAGCCATGTAAGCTTGCTTAACGTATTGCTTCTTTCAAGCATTTCAGACCTTCCCTCCTCTTCAAAATACTCTCTAGCTCTCATCTTCTAAATAATATCTAGCAATGCTTCATCAAGCATGTAAGAACACACTGAGATAGAAGTCCAGACTGCAAAGACTGAGATCATTAACATGAAGGAAAACACAAAGCTCATTCCATTCCCAAACAAGCTATTGTTTTTACTTCCTGATTCACCTATCAAAGATAACCAGAGGACAAAAAAAGTGTTTATACATCCAGGTTGGATGCTGCCCTCAGACCATTTTCCCTGACCTGTGTCAGATGCTCTCAAGCCCACAAGGGACCAGCGAGCAGGGGGGCACCCACGGCTGATGTTCTGTGCCTGCCTCGCACCCTGGCACCTCTCCTCCCTCCTGCCCTCGGCATGCCCCAGGAGCAGTGGGCAGAGGCATTTCTCTGTGCAGACCATCTAGTCAGCAAGGAGATAGATGTATCTATAGATATAAAGGTATGTACGTATCAGGTGTATTTGTCAGACAGACCTTCAAGTCCAGCAGCGTTGAAAGTTCACCATGTTACCAGGGAGCTCCTTGCATGTCACAGCTTCGCGCTCTGATAAATTAGTGCCTAATCCTAAAGGTGGCTCATTGGTTTTCAGTATTAGGCCCTTAATCTCCTTCCCCAGCTCAGGAATCTTCTCGCCCTGCACCCAGGGAGATCATCAGTCATTCCTTGCCCAGGGTTACCAAACAACAACCAGATTTTCAGTGAAGATGTCAAAGTGTCTGTCTAAACATCTTCAGGTTTTGGCCTGAAACTGATATGGTTTGAAAGTCTCCAGCTCTTCCCTAAATCCTGACAGTTGGCTAACAACAAATAAAAAACAGCCCGGTGATTTACTGTTTCGATCCCACATTGTTGTGCTCTGTGTTTCTTTAAGAAAGGTGTGAGTATATGTGTAAGAGTCTTGAAATACAGAGGTTACCATGGTAATTATCTGTGTTTAGAGAGCAGAGGAGAGTAAAGTTCCATGTAAGTGGTCAGAGGAGAGTGCAAGTTAAACATGCCTCTTTGCAGGTCTAAATTATGTACTTTTCTCCCCCCGCTAAAAATATTTGTGAAAATATGCACAGATTGCCTGATGAGCTCTAAAGTATTCTTGCAACAACGCCAATATTTTCTCAATATTCCCCCTTGCCTGTAAGTCCTGGAGAAGAAAGCATAAGCCAGTGGGACAGGAAAAGAGAGGCTTTTCTGTACACAGGTTTTCCCAAATGGCCTGACTGTGCTCCCATCCAGGAGTTTGCTTATCTGGTTCACTTCTCCTTAATGGTACTGAGTGCATTACTCTTACAGAACTAACAGATCAAAAATACAAGTACAGCTAAATGGCTGTAAATTTAATTGGAAGGGAATGTTATATGTGTATAAATCATCCGGACAAATATCCCTTAGCATTTATATTGTGCTTTGCATTTTCTAACTACTCAGTGGATTTGTTGGTTTTTGGTTTGCTTTTTTTTTTTTTTGTTTTAAACAAATATGCATTGTACCTGGAACTGGAGAGGCCATACTCCATAAATCTTGTCCTCTCATTCTCTCTTATTTTCATTTATCAACCTATATTTTCCCCCTTTCCTCACCTTCATGATAAAGGTGTGATTCGCAGCCTCCACACATATGCACACACTTTGGGTCTCATTTATTTGCCAGCTGTTCTACTCTTAAAGCTGGCTCTAAGGCTCAGTGCAGGGCTCTTTTGCTTTTGTATAGGAAAATTCTGATGCTGAAGCACAGTGATCACCAACAGAAACTGTGCAGTCTGATGGTTGCTTTCTCTGGTTTCACGCGGATGTTGTTCATCTTGGATTCCACAAAACAGATGGTGATTTTCAAAATATTCACAGTCATTCTACCATCTCGTGCACACCACCTCTCACAAAAATGGTCTGCGATGAACACTGACAGAACACACCGGATCACGCACTTTGCAGTAGACCTTTGTAAGGAACTATAGTGACACTACATAAGTCATCCCTTGATAACTATTTAGAATTTGCATATAATATTTGGTATTACACACTAGCAACTAACTAATTCACCAAAGGAATTGATACTGTGGCAGTTTGTCATAGCCGCTCTCGAAAAATGTGTTGCTAGGGGCTTTTTTAAATGTTAATGAGTAAATTGCAAGACAGTAATACATGATTAGGTCATTTCAAAAGAGTGGATCCTGAGGCTCTGCTGGTTCCAGAGCAGCTGTTAGTAAATGAGCAGAGGTTTCCAGTAGGACTTAACTAAGGAAAGGGAGCTGTATTTGCTTCCAGTTCTAGCAATGCCATGTTGGATAACATTAAAGTCTTTTCATTCTACTTTTCCTTTATCAGTGTTTTAGAAGTTATAATGATCCTCCCTTGCAAAAGAACATTGAGTATTATTTTTTTAGTGAGCTCAGGAAGAAGCTTTGCCAAAGAATCAGAAGTGATTTGATCCTTACCTCACTGTGTTTCCTGACCGCTTTTACACATGAGGCAACTGGTGGTATTGATAAACTGTTGATGAGGCAAGGAAAGCCAATAATTACCAAAATATGATCAGAGTTAATTAAGGTGTGTGACCAGAGTCGTGGCTCTGAAGCAGGTTGGTTTTTTTGGTAAATATGTTCGCCTTGTGTAGGCAATGTGGGAAGGGTAGCATTTTAGGAGGAATCTAGGCAAAATGATGGTGGTGAACAGGAGGAGAATAGATGTGGGAAAGGCCTTTCGTGATTAAAGCTGTACTAGCATCAGCAGAGTAAGTATGCCATACAGGTAAACCATGTCCTTTCCCACTACAATAGGGACTGTAATTCCAGACCCTGAAGAGTGGCAGACCACGAACATCCCACCACCTACTCAACTGCAAAGGAAGCGCTGTAGCAGTGTGAATTTCTCACTGAGCTGAACTGAACCAGTAACACAAACACACAACTGAAAGGGTTTCCCAAAGCTACCAGCACAGAAAAATCACATTTTACAACTAGACAATGTACTCACTTCCCTAACATCTGATTTATCACTCTGTAATTGCTCTTCAGATTATTCTCGATAAATCTTACTGATCCAGTGATCATGGGAGCACATTGTGGACTCCCCAGACAGTCCCATTGAAGCTAGGTAGTGTTGGCTAGTGTATCTGAAAGTATGCTAGATGATTCCCATGGTCAATAAAGACCCTGTCCCATAGATGCTGCTACCTAATTGTTCTATAATTATGGTAACCTCTATGAATGCTTAGCAATAAATAGCATTTTCCATGAGGCTAGTTCTGTTTCAAAAAGTAATCACTTGCATATGCGTGGTATGACTGCTTTCTCCACCAGCCAATGTCACATCATCTCCTTTGCTTTGTTCCTGTGGCAGCACACAGCAAGCAGTCATACACTAGTTTGTGGTTTAACCCGCTTTCTGAGGACATGGGCTAAATCTGTATTATTCTGCTCATGTATATGCACAAGGTCTGAAAATATTCAAAGAGAAAAGTCCAGGAGCATAAGATTCATTGAAAAAGACAGTGTGGCAGAGAATAAATTGGCAAAAGTTTCCTGGTAACCATGCAGTCCCCCCAGTTGCCTTGGGGGGCTTACCTCTGACTTCCCAGGTCAGTTTTAAACAGATAGGTTAGAACTGTGCCTGGAGAGGGAAAACAGCCATCTTGTCACAACAGCGTTCCACACATTGATGCAATTCAGTGTAAATGGGTATAGATCACTGTCCTCTTACACTCTAGAAAACAGGTTTACAAAACTCCAAATGACAATGTTAGAGCAGGTCCTTGTGTGGCCTGTCCCCCTTCACCATGTGCCTTGCTGGCAATCTCACCCTTTCACCTTGCCAAGACTGGGTCAGTTTTAGCCTGTTTATGCCCACACCTTCACAGCACACCCAAGCCATGGATTAGCCCTTCCATCGTGGATTAGCCCACAACGCTGTCAGACCCAGCTGTACCCTTACTCCTGAAGGAGCCTGTGGTGTATGGGGACAAGGGCGTTAGTCAGGGACAGCTCAACCCTTCCTGCCCTTCCAGACATGGAGAGATGCAGAGCCTAAGGTATGGCCCACATGCTACTGTTGCCTCAACATTGTTTTAACTTTATGGAAAGTATTAGCTGTTACAAAATAATTTGTATATGAGGCTATGACATCAAGAACCAAGTATTATATTACTAACTGTCAGTTTCTTGAAGTCCTGAGCATTTTGACCCAATCTTGCAGAACACCTACAGAGTGTTCCATAAAACTTTCAGTCTTGCAGGATAACTTCAGAAGACTTTCCACACTTACAACATGCTTTGCTGGATTAGGCCCCAAACACTCAGGTACTCTTTAGCTCATTCATTTATCATAATGAGGTAGTTTGTACTAGATTTTCAATTTACTTGTAGGGCTTGGTCTGTTTCAGTAATCTTTCTTTGTGACACAGGTAATACAAAGTTAGAAGCATTACAGTAGCATGAGCATGGAACACTGAGTGCCTGTATTTCAGGTTACTTCAGAAAAGAAATAGCATCTATCATCTGTAAATATTAAAGCGAATTAAGTACTATGGGGAAGGTATTAATGAGAAATGCCTTAAAAACTAGTGAGGAAACTCAGTCTTTGTCATTCTGTTAAGAGAGTGTGACAGCATATGGTACATAGTGGGTGGTTGTTCTAAACATAACATGTATGTGTTCGACCTAAAATGTTTTATTGGTTCCTACTTATGAGAGCAGCAGCTAAAAATGACTGATGACTGTTCTTTCTATATCAGCAGCGTGTAAAGACCCAAGGGAAAAAAAAAGTCAGTCTTTATATTCATAAATATTTTAAGCAGCCATAAGACTGTTTAACATAATGGTATTTCACCAAAATACCCCAAGTTTAGTGTTTCCTCTTTGTGAGACCATAGCATTACAGTATTATTAACTACTACTATTATTTCTAGGCAATCTAAAATACATCCAAAATAAAGGGAATAATTTTCTCTTCCTCCAGAGTTACTGCAGCTTTCATGGGGACAATATCCTTTGAGAGTATAGGTTTCCAGCACTACACTACATACCCAGGTTAGCTTAACACAAGGGAAAACATAAGTCATAACCACAAGTCTCCTAAATCTGAAGAAGAAAACCATTATATCCCTGTCACCACTGTGACCAAGTGAAAGTGCCCAAGTGACCACTGTGCCTTATAAATGCGACAGTTGCACAGAAAGAGAAATCTCATCATTGTCCCCTTCTTCCTCCTCTCTGAGTGATATAATCATGGAAGGAATTGAGTCTGAAACTGCAAAATCTTGCACTGTGCTCCAAATAAGTCCAGTCTGTTACTAACCTGTCCTCCTGTGGCAGCAATTCCTGCGTTGGAGGCCAGCTGCCAAGCATGCTCCCTCTTCCTCCCACACAAGTTTCATCCTTGTGGTCAGCTGTTTCTTGGAAGCTAAGGAGCATAATTGATATTGCAACTATCAAGCTGTACACAGAATGAGCTTACACAACTTTGTGAACATGCTTTTCTTGCCCTCTCCACCCACCTTTATCCAAAGCTGTGTGTTTGTGGGGAATAACAGGATTCAGGTGTCAGTTCTGTGGGTGGAGCTCAGGTGCTTTGGCAGACCGGTGTCCTCATCCCATGCCAGTAGAACAGACTGCACCCAGTGCCTGCTGAGTGAGCTTAACCCAACAGCATGAGGGGCTCATTCCTCACCCCCTGCACTACCAGCAATGCTGGCGTTACTGCCTGGTGAAGGACCTCTGAGTGTAGAGGGAGGCTCAGTGGGTAGCCTGCTTGCTGGGAAAGCAGAGATGTTGCACAGGTGCCTTCTGAACATGTTTCACCTCTGAAAGTCATTGCCCAAGTAGCTGTCCCATTACCTACTGGGTCCCTTTGCTTGCCAGGGGTTCAGAAAGCCAAGTCTGGACTGGTGGGTGTGGGATAATTCCCTAAACCGCTGGCTGCAAAAAGGATGAAGCACATTTTGTGACTTAGTCCCAAAGCAGCACAACAAATTTAGGAGGGATATAGGCTTTGGAACAGATTCAAAACTGCCTGTGGATTCAGTGTTTGTTTTCGTGGGGTGGTTTCTTGGTTGGGTGGGTGGGTTGTTTTTTTGTTTTTATTTTTTCACCCATACAACACAACTGCACGCCTTTACAAGGAAAGGACTACAAAGCCATTCAGCAGCTGGTGCCTAGACATAAGGAGGATTGACGCCTAAGGACTGTGCAGAAGGGTTCTGGGGAAAAAAAATCTGCTTTATGTTTGCACAGTCTTACCCCTGAGAATGGAGAAAACTCACCCAACCTGCTGTAGTAGGTTTTTATCAGAATTAGAGCACAAGAAAGTAATTCTTGTCTATTCTACTGTGATTTACCCAAGTCCGGAAATGGACACACTGCTGAGATATTATGTCCTTTAATTGTTATTGTTATAATAATATATTTTCGTATTCATAAATATATATATCCAGCCCCACATGTGGAATTTATATTAAAACCAATATTGGATTTATTAAATGCTGATCGGACACAACATTCAGAGAGCCTGAGTATTATGAAATCTGTGCATACTCATTTCACTATTTATTATGTATGTAGCCTCAGAGATTCTTGCCCCAAAAGATGCTAATCTATCAAATGTACAAATCATTGAGTGATGATATACAGATTATTGGGGGGGGGGGATCACAACAAAGACAAGTGTGGAAATTTGGTTGCAATAACATTACAAGATCTCTGGTAACACACGCATATTATATACTTTCCCCAGATGAATTAGATTAGGTTAGATTTATATAGCTCCACTCATTTATTTTACTGATGCCAAATGTTTACACAGGGGATGTCTACAGAGCTAATTGGGAAACTTTACATGGCATTGCAGTACACTGGGCAGATAAACCCTCAGTACAGAGGACCAGCATTGTCTCTGCCTATTACTGCACTGGGAAATGAAATCATGTATGATATAGAAGGAAGGGTCAGATCATAAAGCACCTCAAAAGATTGAGGAGACAAGAAAAGTTGTCAAAGAGTATTCATCACTTCCCTAGACACTACCCTACCATCTGTATAATATTCAGTGATCGTAGAACAAATCTCTTGTTTCTAAACTACAGGAATAGAAATTTACTATATATAGGTCTTTAGTAGTACGCTTGTGAAAAACAACAGAATTTGAACTCACTTTGTTAAAACTAAGAGTGGTTAATAACAAAATTTCCAGTGGTGTTTCAGAGATGTTGTTTGAAAGTATCTGTATTTCTGGCAAAGAGCTCTCTCCAGTGCTTTTTTTTAGTGGGATTAAAGGAGTTCTCCCATATTAAAAGTTCTATATTTTGAGGGATATTAAAATTAAAGTCATACTTTATTAAATCACTGTAATATAGTAAATGTAATGAAACATGTTTTGAATTAAATGGTTTGGAAGGAAAATCTGTATAACCATTGTCAAGCAAGGTTCTCTTCAGAAGTAAAATTGCAGTTTTAATATACAATTCTGAGTCTTATTTGAATTGCCCAGTTTTTCTGTAATAAAAGACTGAAGAAAGCATAAAAAGTGTCCATGTGGAAAGCATTCACTTTCTTAATTTTAAAGCATTTTTGTCTAACTAATTCAAATACTAATTTAAAGGGCATAAAACTGAGAGAAAAGTCACCAAACATCTGCAAACCAGGAATGACTTGATAGGTGGCATTTATTTGCATGTCTTCAATAAAACACAATCATCTTTTTCAATTGAAAAGGTTACAAAGCAGTTCAAGTTGCACAAGTGAGTGAAGGCAGTCAGCTTCTCTTGACAAGGTGGTCCAGTCACAGTGGATGGAGCCTGATGTAAATGCTGATTTTCTTTTAATAGGTTTAAAGAGCACATAACAAAATTTTATTTCAAGTAGGAGTACTGACAACAGTTAAAATGAGAGAACAGTTAAACAACAGTTAAAATGAGAGAACATTTGACAACAGTTAAAATGAGAGAAGAAGCTATTTCACAATTTTATTGAACGGATCCTATCAATAACAGTGGAAGAAAAATTTGTCTTAATATAACAAGCATTTTAAAGCTAGTGAAAGCAAACCATGAACCAAGTACATTGTGCTTACAAAATAAATGCATTGCCTGTTTTCTGCCTGGTTTCCACAGAAGTACCCCGTGTGATGCCACATCAGACATGCTCAGTCCACCTGCCTGGGTGGGGATGAGCACAAAACCCTTGAGGTGGGTGGAGAAGAGTCTCGTGGAGGTGACAGTGGGTCATGCAAGTCAGGAAAGCCTCAGACCCAAGGGAGCTTTGTAGGAGCAGCTTTTAGGGCATATCTCTGTGCAGCAGTTCCAAGGATGGGTTCAGCACAGAAAGGAAGAGCATGGTAATGAATTCACAACTGACGTGATGTCAGGAAGTATCTCATGTACATAGAACGGCCTTTCTCCTAAAAGGGATTGGGATACCTCTGAAAGTCTTCTCCATCTGTGAAAAACATGGGCACCAACATCTATAGTGGGCATTGGGGTGCCAGGCTGGGTCAGTGGCTCAGAGCTGTCAGAACACAGCTAACACAGCTGCCCCAGGGATGCTACCTCCTGCTTGTGCTTCTTCTTTCAGGACTATCTGTCACAACTTTCTATCATCTTTGCAGCCCATTCACTCAAAGAGCTCTCAGACATAACTGACTGGTACTTAGAGGAGTGTTTGTGTCAGCACTTCCCAAGCCCTCTCCTTTATCAGGTACTCAGAGTTAAGCACATGCTTAAATATTTTACTGGATCCAGGCCCATTCTCACATGTAGAAACCAGAGAGAGACAACTAGAAATGGTCAAGAAGTGATGTGACACTGCTCTCTAGGAGAACGCAAGAAATGTCATCAAGAGGGATAAATTGCAAGAATTCTAAAAACCACTGATGCCATAATCCAGCTGCTGAGTGGCCAGATTTCCAATGTGCACACACTTCCAAGAAAAATTAAAATGTGGACATAAGGCAAGCAGTTGCCTAGCGGAGCACTGAGCACATGGGATTTATGTTGGAGTAGTTAGGATTATATTACACTCACAAAGTAGTATCCAAATATCAGCAGCTGTGTCTTGTATCCATTATTTCCCTTCTCCCCCAAATATAAACCTTCCTCACCTTTTTAATTAGAAAAGCTGTTTATTGACTATGACATGGAAACATTTTACATGTTGTTGTCCAAAAATGTCATTATTAAATAAGCAGGAAAATATGTTTAGTGGAAAATAGAGATGACCTTTAAAACAATGTCAAGCCCACACACTCCATGATTTGTGCGTAGGTATGTGATACTTTAAGAAGAGAAGTCACTGTATATTACCAGTTACATGACATGGAAAGCTGCTATGGAAAGTATCTTTGGTTGAAGAAGTGTAGGGCAAATAAATAATTAAAAGGGCAAAACAAAGCACAACCAACTTAACTTGTAAACTACCAGATTTAAGTCTGATCATGCGAGGCCTGACTTATATTTACAGTAATTTGGGTTAAAAAATATTATTTTTTTATGTTGAAAAAAATATTTTATAGAAGTCAACTGAGGTCAGGACATCTACTTTTTTGGCTGACTCATTCACTGTTTGTACAGGCAGCCATCTCGTGCGTAACAGAAAAGCACTGGAGTCACACAAGGAGAGAAGTGGCACTGAGAAACCCATGATGAAAGGCTGAATTCACCTGTATAAAAAGTAATGTTATTTTTCAGAAACCATCTAATATTAGGCAAGTATGTGTCCTCCTCTCCTTCCCCCATGCGCTGCCAGTGAAATGGAGGGGTTGTGTGGGGGTGGCACTTAGACCTGGCAATTCCAGGAAATGAGCAGGTATTTGCTTTTCATTACTGTATGTGCTGCCATTTGTTTCAGTTTTACTTTGTATTTAGAGGGAAGAGAAGGAAGAACAAGAAAAGCTGTCTTTATATAAGACAAGAGGACAAAATACTGGCTTTGGTAAATTATTTTAAAAGTATTGGGAACTTATACCAAGAAGCTTCAGTAAGCTGTTTTAATAAGGATGCAAATGTAACAAGGTAAGAGATCCTGGGTTTCATGTCTGTAGCTCGTGGAAATCCTGGGTCTGCAAGAGTTTTTCAGGAGTCACCACAGGAATATCAGACTGCAAGGTCTGTGATGCTAGGCATCTCTGCCAACATATATTTCTATCATTATCAAGAAAACTGAAATATAACTGCCCTATAAGTATCTTATTTCATTATCTGCAATGGATTGTACCTGTTACTTCTCTTACAGAGCTATGGCTGGATGGGAGAAGCAAGATGGGTCATTGCCTTGGCTGTTACATGGGGCTCACATGAAAGAGAGGACCCTATGCTTGGGAGAGCAGAGAGTGAGGCAGCCAGGTGAGCCACAGACTGGTTCTCCTCAGGTGGTGGTGCTTTGCAAAGCATAGCTTGGGAGGGTGCTGCGAGTAGCACAGAGCATGCATCCACCAGAGACGGATGACAGATGGGTGAGTGGGTGGATGGATGGATGGGTGGATGGATGGACAGACGGATGGAGCTTGCTGTCATGATGCGGAATGGCTATGTGGTATCACTGTACCTCCAAAAGTCATCAAGATGGCAACGTGCAACCATTCCTGGAGGAGAATACCCACTCACAGAAACTCAGGATGCAGAGGAAGACAGGTTCATAAATCTCTTCTTATTTTTACTTTTTCTTATCCAACAGATTTTGAGCTTCATTTAAAAAAAATATTATTTAATACTATTTATGGTATCTGTTCAAACCACCCTGGATTTTAGCATCCCTTTGCACATCTCTGGTGTCCTCTGTCTCAGGGGAGGCTTCCAGACAGCCCTACCCAAAAGCTCTGCCTGAGGCAGGGTCCCACCACCCTTGCTCTCCGTGGCAGAGCCCTGTCCCCCAAACTGGTTGGGGTGCCCAGGACTGGGCACCACTGCTCTGAAAGCACGATAGGGACGAAGCTGTGGGAAAACGGGTCAGACTGAGCTCCAGCACGCCCAAGAGTTAGCCAGATCCTTGTGAAAGGAAGGGAGTGCCAGGGTGTGCAGGTCCTCACAGACAGACTTCGAGCTCAGCACAATCCTGACGCAAGAGCTGAATGTTTTACAGGATCCTCGTTCCCAGGCGCACCATGGGAACTGCACATGGAGGGCAAGGGTTGACAGAAGGAGGGTGCAAGATGTAAATAAATAAATGCTCTTCTTTCATAAACATGAGAGGTCTGTGGAGAGAGGGTGGCAAGCCTGTCTCACAAGGGATAGACCAGAAGATAGTGCAGGTATGTAAGGGCAGTCCCCCTAAGGTACTTTCTCCCCAAAATTTTTGGGTGTTTTTCAACTGAGCAATTCTGCTCTGGAAAATGCTTATTTAGCAAAAAACACCAGTTTTCATGGAAACTTACCTGTTGTGATTAAAGTTTCATCAGAAAGGGGCTCTGAAGCAGTAAACAAAATATGGAGGCAAAGACAGGGGAAGAGCCTTTGCAACATGTTGGTATTCAAAGCATCCAGTCAGCAGACAAAAAACATTTGACTCACTCTAGAGCAGAAGTTTGAGCATGAGTTTTCCTCCTCATGAGTGAATCCAGTGACAACCATAAGATTCAGGAGAGCTCGTTTTCTGTGTTTTTCCCAAAGAAAACAACAATATATCTTTAGGATATGTCAAACTGGAACGTCTTTTAAATCGCAAAGCTTTACAGGATAAGAAGATCATTTCCCAGCAAAGATATCTGATCTCTGGCAGTTTTCATGCTGTAGGGTGAGTGCCTCTTTGAGCAGATACCCAAAAGCCACAAACAGCCCATTCCCATGCACAAGCAATGCCAGCTGGGGGCAGGCCACATGGACCTGAGGTGTGTGTCTGGGTACCCTGCAGATGTGCAGATACTGACAGCAAATTTTCTAACCCTATTTTGCAGCTCAACTTGGGCAGTCCTGAATAAGGTCACGAGGAGCCGAGGAGAAAGAGTTTTAAGGTAAAGGCTACAGCTCAGCACAGGGGGTAAGGGAGATATTTGTACTGACCCTGAGACAAGGAAAAATTGCTCTGGCTTTCCTGAGCTTAGTAGGCTGCTTGGGGGGCTGTTTCTTATTTTCACAAGTGACCTGTGTTGTGAACTGCTTAGTTCTCTCAGTGTTCATCGTGTGCTGTGCTCTGGTGTGGGAGAGACGAGCAGAAACGAGTTGTCAGTGTGTGCTGTGCCTCTCTCCTCCTGCCATTCCAGCAGGAGGTACCAGCCCAGAGAGGTAGGAGCAAAGGCTGGGATCATAGGCCATACCCTTCAACACAATTTGTGGAAAATCCAGTAGCAATCCAGGAGGAAAGTTTGAACCTTGGACTCCTTCAGCAGTGCAAGATGTGAATAATGACCCAAGGATGACAGCTCATCCTCCTGTGTCTGCGCAGCTGTTACTCAGTCGCTCATCTGAAAGAATTTTAAGCACCCCGTGGTCAGACCATTGTGGTCATCAATGGATAAACAGAAAAGAAAGATGTCCCACAAAAGAACTAGAGTTTTAAACATTTTAAACCTCCTGAACTTAAATTCTTTGTCTTCTCCCCACCCTCCAGGGCATTTTGCTCTTTGACATGCATGTTTTCTCCATCACCCCAAAGGCCCTGGGCAGCCTGACCAGGAAGTCCTACCACCTCCAAGCTCCACTTCCCAGCACGACAGCCCTCCCAGGACACTGCATGCCATCACTTTTCTTCTGGAAAGCAACCTCCTCTGAAAGTCCTTTCCCATCTTACTTTCTTCTCCACTGGTGCTTCCACAGCTGAATTTTTCACCCATTTTGCATCTGCCTGTGCTAAACTATACACTCTTCTGAAAACAAGGCCTCATTTTATTTGCTTTTAAAGCATCCATATAGATGGATGGACCTGTATAAATAATTAATACATGCCTTAATTTAAAGATTATGAAGAAGAAGGTGGTGATTGCTGCAGAAAGACTAATGTGCATGAAATAAATCAACCAGACTATAATTTTCTCTGGCTACCCATGAAAGACTTAACCCAAAGGAGGCCCCCTTAAGTACTTTTGCAGATAGCTCAATGAATTCCAGGTATGGCTTCACTTTGCATTCTTCATTTTCCTCTTTCTTCCAGCATATATCTGCCTACCTTATAAGCAAGTATACACTTATCCTTGCCTGTCCCCTGTGGATAGTTTCATGCTGTGGCTTCTGCTAAATAGAGTAGTTGTTTTCATGGTGCAGGCAGGGCAGCTGAAGAGCAGGAGGGGCAGTTACACACTTAGCTTCTTGCAGAGACCTCAGGTGCAACAGACTTGCACAGCTCTCAAAACAAGGCCCCTGAGCCCCATGGAAGCTGGCTGCAGATTTGCATACTGGTCCTGGACCTCTGGTTTTCTAAACATGTCCTCAACCCTTGAGCTCAGTGCCCACTGAGAGGTAGAACAGGCAGAGCAGCACAGGTGGAGGTCCATCAGAAAGCTGCACAGGCCTCTCCAGGGTAATTTTGTCAGCCCATCACTTTGGCCAAGTTAATGAATCTTGCAGAGGGACTCATTAACAAGGAGCAGCCTGGTGCCAGACAAGCTATACTGCTTCCCAGAACCCAAACTTAGTACTTCTCTACATACCATCTTATCTGGGTTCAGCTTGGATCTGCCTAACCCTTAGGGAACTTGAGACACCTGAGCTGGGTGGGAGCCGTGTGTGTATTGCAGTGTAGAGGTGTTTTTCCACCCATTAAAAAGAAATGCCCTGCAACTCCCAGCATGACAGCTCAGTGACCATCAGAGGCAGCAGAAGTCCAAGCCTGGCTTTTTCCCTGGGATCAGGTGGGTTTTTCTGTAAACTCTTTGTTTTCCCTGTCCTTTCCTCCAAGAAGCTGTAAGAACAGATGAGACTGGATGGGCTGTGTGGACTGTAAAGAGAGAGAGGGACAAAGAACGGAAGCACCTGTGTTTGGGGCAGCTGAGACTGAATTCATCCAGAAAGCCCAATGCAGCTGTGAGAGGGGAAAGGTCTCTTTTCACCCTTCTGTCTTTCTAGCAGTGCCTTATAGGGAGAAATTAATTTTATAATGGCTGGAGCTTTCTGATGCCAAAGAGGAATGAAGGAAAGTTACTTAAAGCCAAGAGCAGGCTTGTACCAGACATCATGGTAGCAGCAACTGAGTGCAGGACTGAAAGTTTCCACCCATGGGAAAGCCTTTGTAAGGAATAAGACAAAAGTGCTTAGGGTCCTCAGGGCTGGCAAAGGAAGCTGAGCACATATAAGCCTGAGGTTTTATGACTAGGATGGGAACTGGGTCCTGTTAAGGACTGCAGCCTGGGAGTTTCAGGAGGGCATCTGCTGCTGGATTTGGTGTCTCTGTGAGACACAGCTGCATGTTGTCTGATCACAATGAAGAAAAGCAGAGGACCCTGGCACAGAGCAGGACTATCCAAAAGACTTTCGGACACCCCTGAAGGCCCCTGCACTCAGGTGCCTCTACATGAGCACATCACTGCTAGTTCCTGCCTTTCCCTTCAGCAACACCAGCTTATGCCCGGTGGAATAGTGAAATGTGAAATAAGATGCAGTCAGGGACCACAGACAATAATCTAAAGCATGTGGGGTTTCTTTCAGCTTTGTTAAAATCCTCTTTTTTTTTTTCTTTTTCTTTTCCAGGTGAGGCCTTGCATTGTGTGCAGGCCCACGTCATCTGCTCACCTTCCTGGTTAGCTTGGTCAGAGACACAAGCACCTGCCAGCCTGCCTGCTGGGGACATTGTCACCACAAATCTGTCACTTTCCTGCCCCTCAGCAGGAAGCAAAGTAGGCCCAGGGACCCAGCAGTGTGGCTCCAGCAAGCCCCCATATAACCAGGTCACTGGTGGCTCACCCTTTCTACTAGGTCCTCTGAATCTCCCGCTGCTCAAACACCACAGGTTGCTGCTCACAGGGTTCTTCTCACAGGATTTTGACCTTCCTTCTCACAGGTTCTTCTCACAGTATTTTAATCTTCCTTCCAGATCTTTCTGGAACTTTTCTCTGGTCTCACAAAAACACCTCCTATTCTTAATGCAATAAACCATTGAGGAAAGCTGATTGAGCTTTTTGCAGATGTTGAGCTTCCATTGGTTTTACTGAGAGCTGGGGTTATTCACTGCTTTGCTAGACCAAGCCTTAAAAGCAAGCTTAATGGTAGTTACTGAAGTTCAGCTTTCTCCTTGGGTTTACATTAAGTGATGATTACCATTTGTTTTCCTTCTCTATAAATTTGTAATTCATTACCAAAGATACTAATTTTCATGTCAAGGTAACCCACCGCATTCCATTTATCAACCTATTAAAAAAGATGGGTGCAGTAATTTCTTATATGGATTAGGTGTCTCAGATAATTTCCAGATACTGCTTTTTGTATTTCACAGATTTCTGTGCTCATGCAAGTTCTGCCTTGATCCTTTTCTCTGCTTGGCTCCTGCACATGAAAAGAGAGGCTTGATTGCCCAAACACACATTCCTCACCAACAGTTTACATTAATGTCTCTCTGCTTATCCTGTAATTGCAGTGCATGTACTCCAGCTCTTTGCATTCATGTTTGTAGAAGTGGATGTATCTCTTGTGTACCTGTTTTATCTATCATAGCACCAAGAAAACAGAGACACTTTGAAGTACACATTTGGCCAAACTGTTCATAAACATGCTGGCTAATCACTTCACCCAGCAGTGAAAAGGGCTGCCTTGGTCTTAAGGGTGTATGAGGTATGCTGTGGATGCAACTGCCCTAAGTTTCAAGATCCAGAAGATGGATCAAGCTAGGAAGATTGTTCTTACATGTAACTGCTAGCCTTTTGGTTTACAGTCGATGCTGTTGTTTGAGGTACAAAGGAATCACCCACAGTAACAGTTTTTGATCACACAATCAATACCAACCATACCGTATCTGTACCATGTTGCACCATTAATATGGTAGTCTTTGTCTTCAGTCCAAAGATGTCTGAATAGTAGTGCATTGAGTCACTACACTGAGTTCATAGATAACAGCACTGAGTAGCTGCTGGGGTGAATAAAATTGTTTTTACATGAAATGTAAATGATCGGTGCTCCCTATGTGCTTGGCTATACCCTGAATTGCAGCACGTGTGTGCATCAGTTTAGGAAGGAAAGGTTCAATCCTGAAGTCTGCTGCATGCTCTGGCAGCTCTCCCTAAGCCTTAATTTCAGCCAAATGACTAGGCACACCAACAATACAGCTAGGTATGCTGTCATCAGGCTGAAGTTCCCCAAGGGGGGCAGGACCTTGGGCCATGCCATGCTCAGCACTGCAGGCTGGCATTGCACAAAGCTGGGGAGTGTGGAGGAGGGGGGAGCCTGGTCCCCAAAACAGCCTGATGGAGTCGGTGGCTGGGGATCAGATCAAAAGAGATTAAAGCTATAGCTGAAAAACAGATGGGGAGCTGGTGAGGTGGAAGGAGAGAGAGCAATTACTGCAGACAGCTGGCAGGGCAGCGAGGCAGCTCTGACCACCAGTGGTGGAAGGGAGCGAGCAGAGAGCCAAGGGACAGCCAGCACTTGTGTGGAATAGGCACAAGAGGATTGTTTTTTAGAGTAGAAAATGAGGCTGGTAAAGCTGATGGTGGTTCTGATAACCTGTAGCCCATCATGTTGGCAGTGGGAACCTTGAAAGTCAGCGATGCCCCTAGCTAATGTGGAGCCCCTGCTTGGGCGGGCGGGGAGGGACCCAGCAGCATCTGCAGCAGCCTGGCTTCTGCAGGCTCTGGAAAAGTGCCCAGTGAGGAACAGGAGCTACAGGAGTGTGAAGTGTCCAGCCTGCAAACGAGCCATCAGCAGAGCATGCTTCAAGGGAATCAGATGTGCAGAAAGTCAACTTGTGGTGTAGAAAATGGGGTACCAGTCAGAGCATCATCCTGTCACCTGTGTGCTGAGGCTCACATGAGTGCCACCATCACAGCTGATGTATGAAGCATCGTGAGCAAAATCATCTGCAGGAACCTCTCTGCCCACAGGGAGCTGCCTGGGGCACCTGGGAGCCTGTGGACTTTCCTGGCCTCCTTGGGATGAGCTTTATGTCCTGACACCTGGAGTTGTTTTTACGTGGTGGAGTTTCAGCCTTCACTTTCATGAAGAATCTGGGATGCAGTTGTTAGAGAAAAGCTTGAAAATGCTAAACATAAAGCAGCTTCTGCCTTTGGCCCTCCTGGACAATGCAGCAACCTATGATACATCATTTTTGTGTCAGCAGAATGATGGTTTCCACTATTTTATAAATATTAACATCAGCTAGCATGGACTTTACATGTATCTCTTTTGTTTTTCTCCTTCTCTTCTTAATCAGGACTGAACATGCTCTGCAATTAGGGTGCACTCACTGTCAAAGGCCCTGTGGAGTGGGGAATGCTTTCTGAAGACTTACAATTCCTTCCGAAGGAGACCCCATGATGTGGTTTTGCACGGTAGCAGAGCAGACTTGGTGACCTTTCTGGTCCCTTTGGTCCTCTCTACACCTTCCTCCCGCAGTACAGCCTCATTCTGGGGTGTTTTATTTTTTAAACACAAATTCTGGAGGGGTTTTTTGTGCAACATTTAAAAGCTGCTGAAAACCCTAAGAAACTGCAGGATCTGATTTGCAAGGTGGACTTCAAAAAAAAAAAAAAAAAAAAAAAAAAAAAGTACTTGAATCCACAAAACCAACTCAGCTAATTCCAGCCCTTCGGCAGGAGTAGCAGAGCACAGTGACACTGCAAGAGCATTAAAAGGTGTCCTCTTGCCTAATAAAAGGATGTGCCAAAGCTAGGCAGAACAGGGAGGTACCTATTGCTGCCATGCTATAACGAACATTCACTTAGAAACTTCAACAAAACCAAACCAAAAAACCTCTTCAAGCTTCTGTTTTCACATGACTGCTTTTGATAAAGCTCTGTAGGACTGCAGGGTCCAAGCACAGCTATTTCCATTCAAAGGTTTTTACTGGCTGAAGCTCACCATATAAATCTAGATGTTTGGTTATATGTTATTTTAGCATTCTGCAGTAAAAATATTTTTTTGGAAATAAATTAAACAAAACCAACCCCATAAGTCTAAATTACTAATGGTTTCTGCCAGCACAATTGCTGAAAGCAGGACAATTAATCCAATTTTCAACAGTTGTATGGCATGAAGTAAAGTGTATATTCTGAGTTGTAAAATCCTTTTCAGTGGTATAAAAATTAAATTTAAGCAAATTTTCTTTTATGTCACCTAGAAGTAGAAAGGTTTATTTTGAATTAAATCTGCTAAACTCAACACTGGAGGTTTTTTTTGATATGTAGCTTAATTTTTAAAAAATTCTAATGGCTCTTGCTTCTCATATGCAGTATGTGGAACTTGTTAATTAAAAGCTACTTCCTTGTGTTAGGTCTTGATCATGTTCCAGAGTCTCATACTTAATGTGCTATTAAAATCACTCTTTGACAGCCCGAACCTGGGAGGTGCTGAATACCATCAACTCCCAGTGAACTTTCCAGGTCGCTTTGCACTTTGGAGGCTTTCCGTGGGTGAAGAGTCAGGCCAGGCTGTTGTGATTGTCCTGGCCGGCCAAACATCTATCCCCCAGCTCTGCATACTCCCCAGAGCCTCACATCTGGGGCTATCCCCTTGCCAAAATTAAATCTTGAGTAGTCAGGAGCAGGCCTAGAGTACACACACTTTAGCCACGCTTACCTGGTGGCTCATTGTTTTTTTCTCATGAACTCCTAAAGGAAGAAGTGTGGATGTTGGGCTCAGATCTCAGGGCTTTCTCAAATAAAAGTATTATTTTATCCGCTATGGAAGAAAGCTCTGGGGGAAACAGGCTACAGAGATATGCAGTTTCCTTACCTTCCTCCACTGGTACCTGGAGGAGATTTATTCCGTTTATTGGCATCATCTTGGTACCTCTGCCCATGCATGGGTCATCAGCAACAGCAACCAGAGACTCTCTGGTCAGACTGTCCTCTCCTTGCAATTCAGATTTAAGTCTTAACTGTGCAAACTGACAGAGGAAACTCAGCATTACCAGGTCCCTGAGATCCCTCTGCGCCACCACTGCCTTTCCAGCACTTTCCTTGCATCCTTTCCTTCCAGCCAGCCCAAGGCACAGCAGGCATCAGATGGCCAGGTCCGGGCATGGCATTCCCAGACATTGCTGAGCAGCAATAGTACACTGGGCATCTAGCCGAGTGCTTGCGTAAAGCTCACTGCACTATTTGCCCCCATGATTCCTCTGTCAAGAGCAATATCTGCCTAGAGAGACCACAGACAGTTCTTTCAGGTTTCTAGACTTACAGCCTTCAAGTGATGCAGTCTACTACATCCACTTCACAAGCCTTTTGAATGTTTTGAATGTTGCCCATGCTATTAAAATACCCACCACCTGTATTTGTTGTCCTAGCAGCATTCATCCTCCTATTTCTTTACTTCTGAGGGCTCAATTCTGCAACATTATTGTGGTTTTAGTGTATTTTTCCACAGGGTATCCTTGCCATTTAAAAAAGGAGAATAAAGTTGTTCCCGATCTCATGCAGCTTCCACTTCCATTTACCCTCACAGATTGCCATTTTTGGTCCCATTGACCAAATTGTCCCTACTGACCCTCAGTCATTTCCTGTTCTCCCCCTTCCCCCCTTCCAAGCTTAACCCTTCAACATCCCAGCCAGCTTCCACCTTTCCTGTTTTCATTGAGAACTCTGTGGTTGGGGTACTCTCACCCTCAGACCCCATCTTGAACTGAGAGATGTTATCACCAGCATGGCAAGTTCTCAATGTGCAGACATCTGAAATGGGTTCTCCAGCCTGCCCGTACAGCTACTCCCCCTGAATGCTCTCCTTGAGCTGGAGAAGAACAGATACCACTCACTCTGCCGTCTGGGTGTAGGGCCTTGGGAGCAAGGAAAGCTGGATTCAGTTTCTGCTCCTCTGCTACTTCATCTGAAAATGTGAAAAAACAACTCAGGTCTTGAATTCAAGTCTCTCCCTGCACAAGTAAATAGGATCCTCCTCCCTAATAAATAAACAAATAAAATGACAGAAATGCTGCATGAATTCTTCTGTGATTACCTCTAACTTGTAGGCAATCTCCATGCACATGGAGGGCTGAATTAAAGACTCTGCTTGTGCAATTTGAGGAGAGGGTTGCCAGCAGGTGTCTAAAATCCACCCCTGTGCCATCCCACTTTGTCGCCACCCCCCTCACTTCTGAGCTTTCATCTGGGGTTCTCTGGGGACTTGCAGAGCTGGAGGACCTGGACCGAGGTGCAGCTGGTGGAAAGGTGGCTGTACACGTGGTGATCCTCAGAAGCCCTCCTTGGGGACCTGGCAGGACGGTGCCCACCAGCCCCCACAAAAAAAAAATGATGTGGGGACTCAACAGAAATGAACTTTTTTTGAGGCAAACCTGCGGGTGAGTGCTAAAGGTCAGGATGCTGGCAGGGAAAATCTACAGCAAAGCATAAAGGAGCTTTTCTGCGGAAGTGCTCTTGGATAAATACACTTCGTTCTGAAGAAATGCCAGAGTAGGCAGTGAGGGGATTGAAAGCCATCCAGCTCGCCGGGCAGCGGGCAGCAGCACCCGCACGGGGGGCACCTCTGGGGCCCCCGGAAAAAAAGCCATGAGGAGAGTTGGGAAATGCCGGCTGAGACACGGGGACCAGCAGGGATGTGCCAAGGGCAAGCTCCAAGCACGGACTCGTTTCCCTCCGGCCCCTGAGCACGTGCCATCAGATAGCAACCTTGTTTGCTTGCTACTGAACCGTGCTGGCCTTAAACCTCAATGCCACCCAAAACCATGTTTTTTTTAAAAAAAAAAAAAATAGTTACCAAGATATATTACACCTGGCGGGTTAAGATTAACACTATCGTTTTCGCCAGACAAATAGCCATACATTGCTAAAGGTCAATAAACTGGCAAAGAAGAACCTCCAGCTAGTCATAAAGGAGCTTTTCTGTGAAAGTGTTCTTGGATAAATAAACACGAGTTCTTGTAAACACTGTGTACTCTCCAGATGTAAATATTCAGAAGGTGTGTTCAAAACGCCTGAGATGATTCCAGCTCAGCATTTTATTAATAGGAGATGGTGAATTTTTGGTCAGCTATTAAGTACAGCTTAATATGAAAAAGTGTTTGTTTGCCTAACAAGACTTACTGCTTACACCAAGCTGCCTCCAAGGTTTTGATAAGGGTAAAAGATACTTTGGATGTTAGCAAACACCTTGTGCAATATGAGGAGATTAGATAGGGAGCAGGTCACCCAACACAGGCTGGAATGGAGACCAGGGGGTTTACAGAGTTCAAACGGGGGTAGGATGGGTTTGTTTGGGGGATATTGTTTCCAATCATTAGAAAATTAAAGGCTAGCAGCTAATTTTCAGCTTTTTTTTTAACTTGGAAATCTACTCAAGCCTGAACCATTTGAACCCAGGGTCTGTGTTTGCTGAGCTAGACTGAGAGATGGATAACTTGTCTGCAGGAGGGTAACGCCGCTGGGCTGGGTGGGGGACACGAGGTGATGTCCCAGCTGAGGAGCACACCCAGGGCACAGGTTTAGAAGCTCTGGGCTGCTCCCAAGGCACAGAGGAGCTCCAAGGCACCACCGGTGCAAGCAGCCCCCGCTGCTCAAGGGCTGGCATCCTCACCACAGCCCCACAGGGATTTTCAGGAGGGGACACTGCCCTGCATGTAGCCAGGCAGTCCCAGCTTATTAAACTTGGTGGTTGTTTTCCTAGCTTGTCCTCAGAGTCTTAATTGCTGTTGCTCTAAGCATGCTGCCATCCTCCTTCCCTGCAAGCTGGACAGAAAGCACCTGCTGGGGTCAGGCAGTTCACCTCCCTCCTGCATTGGGAGTACTCCTACTGTGTGCTTTCTAGCTTTTTTTTTTTTTTTTTCTTATTTTTTCCCCCTGGAATAACTCTAAACCTCCAAGCAGCAAGGCTGCTGCCCAGTCCTTTGCTGGGCTGGGAGAGCTTGATGCAGAAGCTGGGATTGCCCATCCTGTCCATTCTCAGCACAAAAACAGGAGCTGGGGTGGAATCAGGACGGGGACTGTGCAAAAATAGCTGGATGTGGTTGGACTCCAAGCCAACATAAGACATACATCATATATAGTACGTATGCAGTCCATAAGCTTAAACACAGGGTAGGTGCAAGCAGTGCAGAAGTGCATTGCCAAGTAAATGACAACGACAGCCATGCATGGTCTGGCGCTATGTGTCCTTCTCCAGTGGGATAATATCAGCCTGGTCCCCATCAGGGATGTGAGAGGAGACACATAGCCCACCCTATGTTGCATGTGTCTGGCCAGGGGGGCACTGTGCATACCTGAGGTCCTCTGTGGTTATCCCTGTTGGGTGCTGCAGCAAAATGGGGTGGCCCTGAGACAGCCCAGGTTGCTGCAAAGGGCACAAAGCACCAGGAAAGGTCTAAGAGCATCTCCTGCTCCTACAGCACAGGCCAGCTCTGCTGTGCAGTGATGGTCCACCTTGGAGGATGGGAGCAGGAGAAAAACTTGGTAGATATGAGATCAGTTTGCCTTTCTTTTTGATGTGTACCAGAGTCACTTTTTGTGCTTTTAAATCCATTGAATTACCAACCAGAATTGTGTTTATTTTTTTTTCCTTATTGCTTCTCTGCCATAACAAAAATTCATACCTTTTCCTTTTTTTCAGTCAGGGACCAGAAATATTCACCAAAATCTAAGAAGAACCTCAGGTCAGGAGATACTGTTTGATGGAAATTTGTATTTCTACCTTATGAAGTGTCATGCTACCAGGGATTCCTCGTCAAGGTAGGGTGAATGAGTGTCCCATTTGTTCCCATCTTTGTTCCCAAGATGAGAGGGCTTCAGCCTCAAGGCAGGCTGTGTGTAAGAAGCTGCTGAAAAATGGAAAACTCTAACTAGATCTGGAGATTAAATGGCTTTGCACAAGTCTTCTTTTGTTCATGAGCTCTCATTTGAATTGAAATGATTTTTTTCTCACTCTTCTCTAAGACTAAAGCTGAGTCTAGGGAGAGCCTTAAGTGACAGTGTAAAAGGGAAGAAGCAAGACCAACAGAAGCACAGTCCCCACAGAGAACAGCAAAAAGACAAACAAACTAAATCTGAAACTAACCATTTCTGAAAGTCAGCCAGCCTTCCCGCTCTGGCTATGCATTCGGTCCCTCTGATCACTGCATCCATCCTACTCACACTTCTTCTCCCTCCATATGTGAGACTTTCCATTCCTTCCTTCCCAGCACAGCTGTGTGACCTTTCATCACCAGGACGAGCTGTCTTCCTCCCTCTCCCTGCAGGTAGGAACCACTGGGGATATCGCCCACTAGCCCATTCTCTCCTCCCCAGAAAGGCGGCAGGCAGCCTCCAGCCTTTTCTCCTAAACCCATCTGTACCCCCAAAACAGCCTCATTTGGGGCATGCCCTGGAGATACCTGCCTGAAGTGGACTGAATTCCACCTCAGCATGAAGCCTGACACAGCCTAAGGCAGACAGCCTGAGCCACCTCCCTCCTATTTTTTCCCCCGGGTCATATATTGGTAAACTCCAGACATCCCTTATTATACTACTTTAAATCATAGCATGCAGGACTTTTTAGTTTATTGACTGCTGCCACAAATCCTTTATATACTGTGGCATTAGAGGCAGTTTTTGGCTCGTTCTTCACTTCTTTATGTTTAGAGCAAAGAAACAAAGGCAGGGGAGGGTGGAGTAATCTTTACACCGTCTATTTAAAGGCAGAGATGGCTGAGTGCAAACCAAAGCACGCAGCAATGGGAATTACATGGCTGAAGAAAACAGTTGGATGGGTGTTTTCTGTGATGATTTTTTTTCCTAATGTGTAGTGGAGTAGCAGAGGTGCAGAATTTACACACCATGCAAACTACCAAAATTACCTAGAATGCACTAATGAGAACTAAATGCCAGTAGGTGCTCTCGGATGTCATCCGAGAAACCAAAGTGGTGACTCCCAGAAATAGGTTGCCAGCTGTCTCTGGTCATATTCTTTGCACAAGAATGCTAACAGTTCCCCCTCCTACCCACCCAGGGACAATCTCTGCTGTCGTGTAAATCCATGCAAGCTTCCAGCTTCTCCAGGACTGCACAGCTGTAAAAGGAATCTCACAGTTTTATTAAAGGCTGAGGAAAAATGCTTGGCACTGCTGCCTGCTGTCAGCCACCACCTTTCTGGGAAGCGCTGGCGCTCCAGCCCGGCTTGCAGCATCTTGCCCCTCCGTATGGGCTTACACAGGGCAAAAATGAGATGGGCACTCAAGAGGTTGGGTGTTAGTCCCCTGGGTGAATTGTGGGTACATTATCCCTTGTGCTTGCTCTCTCCATGGGCGGTGCAGACCTCTCCCTGCTGTTCTTTGCTTTATTTTGCTGCTGCCTGGGGAAACCCATGCCGGGCTGGCACAGTGGTGACTCCATGCCTTCGCCAAAAACAGCCAGGGCTGTCTCAAGCATGCATCCTCAGGACCTACACCCATCTGCACTGAGAATGGTACTTCCAAAAGCCCCCTCTTTCTCCATGATGATGGCACCAGCTCCTTTCTTACTGTGACAGGACATGTATTTGAATTTGGGTCTGACTATGCTCTGATCAGAAGCTGAACTGGTCGTCTTACAAGCACAAAAAAAAATCCACATTTTCCTCCTGTAGTTTCATCAACTACTTCTGCTTTACATCTTATTTCTAAATAATTTGCCATCTCTGAGTATCCCCTTTCCTTCTGCTGTTCTTTAGCACCCAGCCTCTTTGTGACTTGAGCAAGTAGCCAAACTTCAGTGTCCTGCACATTGTTTCCACTGAGAAAAGAATGACGCAAACAAGGATTTATTTTATTTTCTGCTGTAATCCTGTTTATTTAAAGACCATGCATAAAGCCCTGCTTTGGAAGGACTCAAGCCTCAGGCGATGGTTTCTTTGCTTATTGACCCAGTGATTGTACCAACCCCCAAGACAACCCAAAGCATGTCTTGCCCACCTCCCTTGGAGGCTCCCCACTCACCTGCAGCCCTTGCCCACTTCCCCACCCTCTCCCCTGCAATTTCCATTCCTTGTCCTATGCCCTAGGCCAGCTGACTGGGCAGACCCTTCCCCCTGGCTCAGCATTAAGCGTCGGTGGTGGCTCTTGGTGTTTTAACTGGCTGTAAGTACAAGCTGCTCAGTTCTCATGGTAAGCTTGACTTGTACTTTGTCAAACCCACCAGGAGCAATGAGGCTTCTCCCAAGTTATCAATTCCAAAAAATTGTTATCTCTGTTGAACTGTTCACCTCTGTTTCCCTGATGGCTTTTTGCTTCGTTTATCAAAATTTTGCTGAAGTCCTCGATACTTCAGTGTTTATGGGAAAGGGGACAGCATTACCATGGCTGGGTGCAGCCTGACACACCGGCTGCTCTCTCAGCTCACCTGCAGTCAATCTGACATTTTTAGAGGCAATGAAGGAGGCTTGCACTGGGCAAGCTGTGCACAACAAGCAGAAAGCATTATTTTTATAAAAACCGTTAACACACAGGAATTGGAGAAAACGTTGTCTAGTTGTTCTTTTGAAAGTGGAAATTGCTGCCTCCTAAAATTAAATTACACAAAGCTGGACAAAGAAAGATAGCAAACCATGTGCCAGACAAACTGCCACTCAGCTAATACATTACTTTCTAAATATAAAAGCAACTTACTGCTTGCACTGACAATTCAGCACATAAGCAAGAAGGGAACAATGTAAAACACCAGACTGAGCTGAGGCTGCAGAAGCACATACTCGTCTTAGTTTCCTCTCTGTAATTATTTATGGAAGAGTACTGGAAAGACAGGGGAAAGCACATCCAAAGAAAAGAAGAAGCAGCACAGAGGTTGAGCCCATTAACAGCAGGAGTTGTCCAAACATACAGCTGACACTGATGGCACAGGGACTTCTACCCCATTCCCACAAGATGTCTTGCCCTTGTTCCTTCATCTAACTGCTTACAAGCACTCAGAAAAATAATGTATGTAAGCCAAAACAGTAGCTTCTGGCTTGCCTGGCCACAAAGACAACACTGGGTTCTCCCCACAGTTACCTTAAATCGCATTTGTGGAGACAAGCAGGATATAAAATGCTCATACCCTCAGATGTTCGTACCCTTCGCTGTCCCACTCAGCTCATTCAGCACTGCAGATAACAGATAACCTTCCTCAGTCTCCACCAATGTCAAGTATAGGACACCCTGCAGACTGACAGGTTTCTCATTTTATTCCAATTACCTAGTCTCATTCAGCCACAGAGTAAAACAGGAAGGAGAAGAAAGGAGCGGATAATTTCCTTACTCTTAATTCTGTAACCTCAATTTCCAACCTGGCCAGCCCCACCAGAATGCCATTCCTACAGTGGGCTTCTCATTCCTTCTTGAGTTATAATAAAATCAATTCACTTGTGTATGAAGTTATTTTTAGGTACTCTTTTACAGAATTAAAAATTCATCTGCAACACTTCTCTGCAGTTGAATTATATTTAAAAAACAACTTTCTTGGAGACCATGATTCATAATACTGAACTTCACATATAAAATCCAATTGGCAACATACGACCTTATGGAATTGCATCCATTTTTGTTTGAAATTTAAAGAAAAATCTCTGATCTTGGGAGATCTTGAAGGCCTCTGGTTAGCTTATAGGTATGTCAATGCAAAGTGAAATCATTCTCCTTAAAGGAAAAAATGAATTCTCTTTGGCTAGCAGTTCAGGAACTGCCAGATTTTACCCTCCTGCTGCTCCAGCATGGTCATACTTTCTCCTCCAAGCTTCACATCTCAGCAGATTTTCAATACTGCACTCTCAGACTCTGAGAACCAGAAGCATCATCTTTAGGTGCAAGCTTCAGTTTCTGGTGCAGCAGCTACAGCCAGGTTAAACTGAAAACTGGAAATGAGAGCATTAAGGGAGCAGCCCTACTTTAAAATATACATTTTTTTACAAGGTAAGGTAATAAGTTAAAATCTATTTTCACTTGGTGCTGAATTTTATCATTATAAAAATTTCTAGTTCACAAAGCCTAAGTTAGGGTGGGTCCTTTTGACACGTCCCTGTGCAAAGCACACAAACACAGATTACTGTGAACCTGGAGAAAGCTGAAAATGAAAGCTGTTCCCAAGCCTGCACTTTGGTGGCTATTTGCACAGAGGCAGGGTCTGCGTGTGGTGGGGTCTCAGTGAAGCCACTTAGATTTGTAGAGACAGGAAACACAGCAGCTTCTGAATTCCTCTCAGAAGCTGCTGAGACCTCTCTAAATTCCAGGAAACTGTTGATACTTGACAAAATTTAGCATTGCAAAAATGTTGAAAATTATTTTGATTAATTAGACAGCTCCTGCATTTTGAGGCTCAGCATTGCATAACCTGTCTGGGCTAGAAATATTTTGGTAGATGAGGACAGATAATTTTCAGCATCAGTTTTAACAGAGCAAAAGTGAAAAATCTGCACCACTGGCTTTCTAGAACCTCTCTGGTGAACAAACCTGAAAAGGACGAGTTTGGTTTCATGGCTACTTTCAGCAGCTGCATTGCCAGCCAGCAGGAGTGCTTTGTATTAATTTCAAACGCCTGCATCATGATTCGAACATTTTCCTATGCCAAGTGGTTTCCACTAAGTTAACAAACAGAAGTATTCAGCCTCGTGCTGGAAATCTATTTGCATTCCAGAGGACTTGAGTCGATGGGCACCAGGTTGTCATTCACATACTCTGTCTAGCAAAACAACGTTCCCTGCTTACTTACACAGAGCAAAAGTGTTCTAGGAATTTGCAAGTGTGGTGTTCTTAGAAACAGTGACCTGCAGCCACTGCTCCTTAAAGCATTAACTCTACTGGTGGGATGGGGGTACAGACCCCGAAAGGAACATTTGCATTAAAAAGGTCAATCAAGTAAAGGGTGAAGAGCTTCAGGAAAGTCACACACAGTGCTACTCTTCCCCTCAGGGATATCTCGTGATGTTGCAAGCAGTGGATGCAGGAAAGATTTCCGGATTCATACCAGGATGAGGTGGGGGAAATCTCCCCCCAGATGTCCCTGTCATTCCACCTAGCTGGGGGCTGTAGCTGACAAGGTAAAACTTGATGATACCATATAGGAAATACCATATGTATGCTAGCAGTTCTCCAAAAATAGAAACATGGTGTCAAATAGAAAAAATACAAGAATTAAAATCAAGCTCAGTATGGAGCCGGAAGGAATAAACTGTTTGCAGCACTGAGCCTGAGCCCTTTGCGTAACTTCAACTACAGATGTGCAGGTACCACATCTCAGTATTTCCTATTCTGCAACTGAAATGGCATCAAAGTGGGACACATCAGGTAGAAAAACTGATGCTGCATTCAGGTGGTTTTCACCTTAATATAACGTCCAGCCTGTGAGAAATGCCACCTTCTGCTTCCTCTGGTTTTAAAAAACATCACTCAGCAGTGAGGAGAATCACAGGCAGGAACTGGCAAATTCACTTTGGGCAAATTATGAATTTTGATCATAATAAGAATGACCAAACAATTCAGTATTTTGTGACACTGTCTCCTTGTGATTTGCAGGAACTCCCAAAATCACCCTTTGAATTGCTGAGTCTTGTTCTATCCACCGTGGAAGAAAAAAGCATGCAAAATGACAGTAGTATGTGTGGCCTTCCATGAGCTTAGACTCCAGTCTTACTGCAAATGGCCAACATAAATATTGCTCAACCATTACGCATCCAAAATATATATTCCACACAGGACTCTCCTCTTGAACTGTCTAGTTCAGCTCAAGTTTTCTCATTGAAGACTTTGAATGCTGTTGTTTTTCCACCACTAGCAAATGAGGACTCCAAAGCTTCTGAGATGGAAACTTTTTGCTTATGAGGATTTAAAATGTAAAAAATAAAAATAAAAATCTCTGATAAAAAATAATTATTGTTCTTGCATGATGTCCTAATAAGTTTTTTCACATCTGTGATGTATGTTTTCAGATAAATTATGTCAAGTAAAAAAAAAAAAAAAAAAAAAAAAAGCACCAGCTTTAAATAACAGGGTGACCTTTGGGTATATTTATAATTAAATGAGTTGGTAGAGTGACTTGTGTAGCTTCTCTCTTTTTTGTTATAGAATGAAAAACCGAGACCCTGCTGAAGTCAACAGAACTCTGATTGGCATAAGCAGCAAGAGGAGCTCACACATAATCTATATCATAAAGCCATAACTGCTGGCCGTCTCCATTAGGACGAAAGTGACAGGAATGCTGTAGGTCAGGATGAAGGTGTATTTGGAGCCTGCATAGTTTCTGCACGTATTAATAGTCCTTCATGAGTATTATGTTCACATTTTTCAGAATGTATTTGTGGTATTTTATTTGCTAAAGCCTGGCCGGGTGGTCACTGCTGTCTGAGACATAAAATTATGAAAGCCCCTGGCCTAATCTGCAAACCAAACAGCACGGAGCTTGCTCAGGTTGCTCAACAAGCCATGCCCAGCCAAGTGCAGTGCCATCCACTGAGTATCCCTCTTGTTCTGCTTTGGCTGGAACATCAGGAGTCAGAGTGGAGAAAAACCTCTTTGGGAAGGATGTGAGAAATGTTGAAAATGCACAGTACCCGCAGCAGAACTGTACCGTTTGCTTAATTTGTCTTTTTTTTTTTTTTTTTTTTTTTTTTGTCCCAGCAAGAGAGGAAGCTGAATTTACAGAAGGAAAACAACCTAACAGCAGGGAACGTGCTTGCCGAGCCCTGACTCACGCTGCTGGTCTTCCCTGGGGTCAGGAGCTCTGCTTTTGCTTACTCACTGCAGCAGTAAGGAAAATCAAGCCTGGCGCATGAGACAAGATCTCATCTCTGCCAGAGTGTTGTACCTGGCAGCTGGCACCAAGTTTGACTTTCAAGATCACCAGCTTCAGCAGGTATTTTTTAGCAGCAAAAAGAAGAGCAAGGAGAGGGTGCCCTGAGCAGGAGGTGAGGCAAAGTCCATCTTCAAGCTTGTGAGACCCTCTCTGGTGACCCTGTGATGCCCCAGCCATGTCCCCACCGTGGGAGCTGCCACCTCGGCCTCTGTGCTGGCCCTGGGGCTGTGTCCAGCCTCCCTGCAGATAGATGGGCCCATCAGCCACAGACAGGCTCTGAGAGCAGCTGCTTTGCCCCCCTCACTACAGAGCTGGAGACCTGGGGACTCAGGAAAGCACCAGGGCTCTCAGCTGCTGTCGTTCCCAATAGCTGCAGTACAGAGCACTACAGCAATAAATGTCACATGCAGGGCAGTTATGTGTTCATCTCTCTCACTCTCCTTTGCTTTTCAGCTACCTTCTGATGCAATTCAGAGAGCTCAGTCCAAAAAATGACTGTTCAAAAGCTCCAGTAAAAGCCACCCATGTGTAGCAAAATGGGGAAAAATCCCCTGAAATTCCTCTGGTCCAGTTTTCACGGTCAGTACAGACAACTGCTTCTCCTCAAATATGTGTTGTCATTAACACAAATTAAAGCCAAGCCTGATAGCCTGCTAACTGCAGATTAATTAACATTCCAGATTAATGTTCTTTGTTTTCAGAGAAAGGACCAAGCTGCTGAAGGTCACTTGCTCTGAAGGAGATGGGAAAAATGCACGCTGCTGCACCACACTCTGCAGAGAGTGCAGAGATGTATCCCTGTGAACCAAGCACTTTTAGCAGATCTCCACGTCTTGATATACATAAATAAGGACATGATTGGCTAATGCGATGCTTCAGAGCAGGGACAAGGAAGAGGATTAGGGTTCAATAATTGCATCTCATGGTATGAAAGGGACTTGGCTCATTGGAGCCCCTGGGGATTATTTTTAATAAAGGAGATGGAGCAAATCTGCAGTGCGTAGGACTAGGGTATACAGGAATGCTGTGTCCAGTTTTGCACCACATGCACAAAGGTCAGGAAGGACATCAAGAAACCAGAGAGGGTCTAAACTGCAGAGTTACTGAGGTAGTTACAGCAAATGAACTGCAAGGACGGGTGAACTTCCTACAGCTACCCATAGTACAGGGGTAATGAGACCTGAGCCAAGACTGGAGCAGAGAATAAACCAAGGGGAAGCCAAGGAGAAGCCAAGGCTGTGCAAATAAGCCATTTGGGCCCTTCCACTTCAGCTCATTAAGTTAAATAGTGATCCATATTTTGGTTGCTGTTTAAGTCAATTTTCTGATGGCTTGGAGGTTTCAGGAGCAATTCAGCTCTTATTTTATGGAGTTTTGGTGCTGAATGCTCAGTCCCAAAAAGATTAGGAAAAACTTTAAAGCCAAAAGTGCAATCAGAAAGGGCAACGAAACAAAGAAAGCACAATAGCTGTTTCCAATGCTTCATTATTTCAATGTTGCACTTTTGGCTGAATTTTTTGATTGATTTTATTTAGGCTCAGAAATCCAATATTCTCGTATGTTTTTATTTAGCCTATAGTCAAACATAGGCTGCTTGGCTGGGGTTGTAAACAGCTGCTTCTCAGAATTACAAAATGTGTTCAGATACTGGTTCATCAGTTCCTGTTCCAGTCCCCTTACAATTATTCAGTTTGTGCAGGTAATTTCCAAAACTTTTTAGGCACAAAGTATGAACTGTGTTTTTTCACATTTTAGGGAGATGCCCCTAGCCACCTCTTCCCAGAACAAATGTGACTGGTGCAAAATTCACAGTCCTTCTTCCTCTAAATAAAATGGTGCAGGCAATGGCATTTTTTTCTGTGTGATTTTCAAAGCCTTTCAGAGACAAGTTCTGCTCAGAAATTCACAATTTGATATATTTAAGATTGCTGTCAAAACAAGGGTTGCTTATTACAGATCAGGGCCCCTTTAGATCTGATGCTACACTAAGAGCTATAGCCAATTCCAGCAAGATGAGCCATTCAACAGGAGCCATTCTGTCTAGATGACTGATGTCACGGAGTGTGCACGCCTTCCAGCAAGGGCAGGAACAGCAACGAAGCTTCATGGCCACAGCAT
The DNA here is from genome assembly GCA_011075105.1 of Heteronetta atricapilla. Classification (NCBI taxonomy): domain Eukaryota; kingdom Metazoa; phylum Chordata; class Aves; order Anseriformes; family Anatidae; genus Heteronetta; species Heteronetta atricapilla. Next base: position 187,999,259 of record CM021731.1, read on the forward strand.
GAGCAACATAATGTTCAAGAAATGAAGAACTGCCTAATCCTGTAGGAGGTGAAGGGGAAGGTAGAGAGTGCTACGAGATCAACATAAGCTGTAGCTCCTAATGATGAAACGATACCAGAAAATGGAAGCTTTCAGCAAGGGTCTACAGGTAGTTTCTTTGTTTTCTTTGGGAAGGAGGATCAATTTGAGAAGGGTAAATGCATTGTCTGGATCTTCTATAAAATAGAACCACTAATATACTGTGTGCTTTTAGTGTTTCCCCGCAGTGTTTCCCAACACCTCCAATATGAAACAGGTGCAAGTAGAAACCTTGTGCTTCCTGCTCAATAGCCAGCTACCACCTCAGGTTATCAAACACAGCTATTGCTGACAGTCAGTGTTTGGAGAGATTGTAAGGAGGATAATCCTGTTCTTTCGCGAAGCAGATGCAAGTCAGCATTCCAGCTTTTTACCTTAATCTCACATCTCCTGGTTTGTTCCTAGAAAACCCATGCTGCAGTGGATTTCTGTTAGTCCTTAAAGAGTAATTTAGGCACTACAATTACAGATATGGTTAAAGCTCTGCCCACCCTATTTACCCATAGACACAAATTTTAAGTTTGAGCGTGGGAAGGAAAGGAGGCAGAGAGAGCTCAAGGAAGGCTGTTCAGATTTTTTTTTACTAGGAAGAGTAAAATACAGAGAAAAGGAAAAAAAAAAAAAAAAAGAGAGAGAGAGAGAGAGATAAAAAAAAAAAAAAGAGAGAAAAGCTAGCTGATTCAGAGAGCTTGCAAATTTATGTGGGACATAAATTTTCCCTTTTATTTTAATCAACTTTTTACTCTAGGAGAAACACCCATTTTTAAACTGGCATTAATTTTGAAACCCAGGTAGTTTTGGCTGAGAGAGAGCCTGGGAACACGGATGCTGGCATTAGAATGGCTTTGGTCATGCCCACCCATGCCACTGCTTGTGTGCATGGATGCTTGGTGGGCTGTTTTGTGAGCAGGGGGCCATGACATCCCCTGTGCCCAGACCTAGCCCCCAGCCCACCAGGAGGGCACAGCCAAGGGCAGGCAGTGCCCCACGGGGCAGCATGCACCCCTCCTGCTGCCTGCTGTGGCCTGCAGGGATGAGCCTGAAGTAGCCTAGATGTCCTGCTACAGACATTTGATTTTTTGGTTCAGGATGATCTAGAACTAACAGTTTTATTTTCAGGTTATATTCAGCCTATGTATTTGTTTCCAAGGCAGGCGACGGCTCCAATAACACATCCTGGCTGGCATCTGGGGACCAAGATGTCAACAAGCATGAGGAACACCTCTACCAAAAACATTGATTCATATTTGTGAAGAGCAGCATTACAGGTGGAAGGAGAACTTCTTCAAGGTTATTCTCTCACTATTAAGACTTATTGATTACTTGCACCAGTTATACTGGTCATACTTAAGGCCAGGGCTTAGTTATAAACCCGTTTGCATGAAGATAAATTACGAACAGGCTTCTCTCACCTTCACTAACTGCCTGTGACGACGTGGGGATGCCACAAGGAAGGAGTACAGGCATCTCCTGACACCAGGTACTCTGCACTCAACAGCTACCTCCTTTTCACCACCACACCCAGGCACAGCAGGCACGGCACCTGCTTGTGCCAACAGCAAGCCCATTACAGACCTCTGGACATGGAGAGAGGGCCCCCAGTCCCAGCTAGGCCAGACTGCTTGCCAGCCAACTCTCCTCTTTGGTCTGAGTGCTTTCAGTGACGTTTGAATCATGGAACTAGCCCAGGAGGACACAGATCACTCGTTAAAGGCATGCAATCCATGATCTAAAGCTGCTAAGAAAAAATTCCACAGTATTTCTCTTTCCCTGTTACCACACTGTGCTGGTATTTCCCAGGCAAACCCAAAACCTTCCTTGCATACCTTCTGAGATGAACCCCGATTTCTCCAGCTCTCTGCAGGGCCAAGGCCTCACCTGTTTGAGAGGGACATTCCCTCAGCCCGGGAGAGCACTTTGCTCCGGTGGAAGTTCAGTCTCACAGCCGGGCAGCTGAGGGGAAGGTTTAAGGGGCATCTGCAGCAGGTGGGTAGTGAGCACTCCTGCTGTGCATGAATGGCTCAGCATAGCCATGTAATAGCTGAATACAGTCTCCAACGCTACATTTCTCTGAACAAATCTCATTTTCCATCAAGAAAGAAAGCAATGTTCATCTGCACATTGCTTCATAGGCTGTGGAGCCGTTCCCTGACTATTATCACAACTGCAGCTATGACTATAAGAAACACAGCTTTGAATTTAAAGCTTCAGCTCAGGAGTAGCTTGACCAATTCTTAAATGATTATTTAACTAATGCAAGGGCAGAACTGGAAAGGACTTGTTCACATGTACTCTCAAGCCTGCTGTCCATCTAGGGCAAGTTTTTTAACATGCCACAACCATCAAGTTTGCATAGCAAAAAAAATTTACTGATGACTGAGACAAGAACTTTGCTGGTTTTCCATGATACACTCCAGGAGAATAGGAGTCTCAGGATGGAGTACACTACCTTAGTTCAGGCAAACAAGAGCCTTCTGGCACACACCAGCAGTGCAGTTTTCAGACTGATAATGAGACCATAAAAATGGAAACATTAATTAAGTGCATGGAACACGGGTGAGGTGGTGAAGATAAGAGGTGCAAACTCTACTGAGGCCAAGTATGAAGTCCTTCACGTAGTTCCAGAAAGAGGAATTTGTTCTCTTCCCAAGGGAACTCCTTTATAGTACAAGAAATCAAGATACAGCATCTTCTGTTCTGTAACAAGCAAAAGCCTGGCACAAACACTGTTACAGAGGGTGAAACAAGCAGGAGACATTTGGCTTGGAAAAGAGCAGACTGATCTTAAGAGACAGAAATTGTCTGTGGCCATAGCATTATATGAGAACACTCTTAGCAGAGCATTCAGCATTGTACCAGAACTTTATAGACACTGGAAAAAGCTTTTGATAGAACAGCAAAGAATGTCACTTGCAAAATAATGGGGTGTTATGGACCCCCTCTAGAAAGACAGTTAATAGTACAGAAACTTAAGATGGATCTTAACACAGGCAAGTTCACATTAGCACTCCTCCAAACCCGCTTGAGAGAAGGGGTAATATCATGTAGTCTTCTTTTCCTCCACTGTTTCTTCCTTCTTTCTTTCTTTCCTTCCTTTATTTATTTATTTATTTTACTGGAAAAGGACTGGCTTGATTAGAAATAAGATTACATTGGATCCGGCCACAACAATTACAAAATATAGGTTTCATAGACAGTATCCACATACCACAAAATATTAAGAAGACTAAGATTAGAAGAAGCAGCTGGAAACGTTGGTTGGAAGAGGATAAAAAGGAAAAGAGTTAATACAAGAGAGCAGGTGACATAGCAGGTCCTTTGGTATTGATTTCCATGCACACTGAGAAGGCCAAAGAAACAGTCTCCTCTGAAGGCTGGTGGGGTGGGCTGGCACCTGTGAGGAAAATATCCTTACTGAAAGTGGGGACTTGTACATGACTTGTTCTTCAGAAAACAGTTCATGCCTTACAATAAACTTGATTGACAACCAAACTTTACATCTTTAACATGTGTCAAAACATTATGATTAAGTGAGTTGCAAACATGAAGTAATACAAAGCAGCTGATGAAGAGACTTCAAGATAATATGGTGATATCTACACTGGATTTTTAGATATTAACTGACCTTAATAGACAATAAACAAGGGCTTACGCAGAATGATGAAAAATCTTTGTGGAAGAAGAACTGAAAATGGGTCCACCACATCTGAATAAACTGACATTATGTATGAGACAACTTTCTAATGAGCCTGTTAGGAAGCAAGGAGGAAGACCCAAACCATCAAGAAGAGGAAGATACGAGCACTGATTTATTCTGCAGTCAAATCAAACAACATCTCAAGGATGAAAAAGCACTGAAGATAATTACCAGCAACTCTTCTGCTTCCCTGAAATAAAAATGAGACTGGGCACACTGTCTTGATGCACAGGCTCTTTGTGAAGGTCTAAGAAATTAACTTCAGTCCCCAAATAAGGAAGACTGATTGTATAAGGAAGAAAAGCAAAAAAAAAAAAAAAGGGGGGGGGGGGCTAGCTGAGAAGAGTTACATAATATTACTGCTTTGCCTGCCAAAACACAGCAGGATCAGAAAAGGAGAATTAGCTTATCTGAAGGAGACAGTGGTACATAATTTGGCTGTAACTAAGTCATTGTGTGTAAGACATTTATATCAAGAAGTTTCTAAAAAGCAATAGAAATTATATTATGTAAAAAGCATAAAATAAATAAATATTTTTCAAGAGCACAGCTGAGAGAGAATATTTTGGAATATTTTGAGACACTGTTTTAATGTTTATATCTACCCTCTCTAAAAGTTTTGGAATAATAATAGTTTTAATTAAGGCTACACTTCATGTGGGAGAATTTCAATAAAATGAATGAATTACAACATTGCAGAAATGCTCTTTTCACCTAGACGTACTGTATGCAATGGTAAGATATACATCCAGGCCCTCTGGCCATGGAAAAAAAATCTACAGGACATATTTTGCATATCACCATAATTTGATGGTCTGTGATTTCTCAAGAAAACAGAAATGTGAGAAACATGTTGACAGTTCAGTCTAATTCCAGAATTCTGACTATGCCACAGTTGCTACTTGTGAGTATTGCACATAAAAATAAATTCCCCTGACCTAAAGAAAAAGGGATTTCTTTTTCTTTGCTATGAGATGAAACCCCTCTGCATCACTAAGCAATATGTAGCTAAATTTGAATTTATACTCTCACTGTTGTCCATGATAGAACATTTGTGATTGTGTTTTTAAGAGACAGATACCAATTTAATAAAGCCTGCGTGACCAGGGGATAATTTGAAAAGATCTCTCCTGTGATAACAAGAACATACAATGCATTAAGGAAAAAATAATGTTGTAGCTCTCTCTTAGTAGCTACAACAGGACAAGGTCATCCTTTGGACTACACCACCTAGTCTGAGCACCACAGCAACATCCTTGTAACATGCTTGATCCTCTGTGAAGAGGTCTGTCCACGAAGTACATCCTGACTTTCCTGCCTCAGGGTTCAGACCAAAATAACTCTGAAAAATCATACATAGAAAACTGAAAAAAAAAGAAAAAAAAAAAATGAAGTGTCTTTTCTGATAGCATTAGGTAGGACAAAATGCGCACAAACTATTAAAAGTGTATAATCATTAGGAAAAAAGGTAACAGGACTGTTTTATATACTCCATGAACATGATCACTATTCTCATTTTAAATTTCCTGACCATTAAAAAATATTTTCTGTTTTCAGTCTCCATGTCAAGCACACAAGTGAACCATCAAGACACATTGTACAATAGCATTTATCTGTTTTCAATCACTGTCTTTTTTTGTCCTTGATAGATAAATTTTATAAATCCTAAATTTCAGACACTAATTAGTGATTCTCTCCTCACTTCATGACACTAAATTGTTCAGCTGCAAGCTCCTGGGCAGGCCTGTCCAGCTTCCTGATAGCAAGAGGTCAGGTTATATCCCTAGTACTGAGCCCAGGGCCAGATGGCAAAACCCCCTGGTCATGGTATTGAAGGTGAAAACTAACACCAAGGCAGAGCAGAACCAAGCTGTGAGCAACCCATGGAGAGCTCTAGCTGTTTAAGAACAGAGATAAAAGGAGAAAACAGAAGTCTTCTGGTTTCTATTTGCAGATCCGTAAATGATGTGCTGTGTGGAAAATTATATTGAGGACAATGTCGTTTGTTACTTCTTCACCCAGGTTCCCTGCCTCCAAATTCAGCTGCCTACATCTACACAGCTATGTGAGCAGGGGCCAAGTTTCCAAGATTTCATCAAAATTTTAGAAAATCCAGAACTTCCTTCTTCTGCAAAACAAGGTGTGGTTGTAAGGCACCAAATCTCCACAACTGCAAAGCAACAAAAAATCTAAGGGACCTCACAAGGACCTTGTGAGAAGTCATGAGCTGGGACATGAATTTGCACAGAGGTACCCAGAATGGGTGACAGCCCATTTATTTCTGCTCCTATAACCATGGGTAGCAGAGCCAGAGATTTTGTTTCCTCCCTTGCTTGATACAAGAGTAAACACAGCAGAGCATAAACTAAGGAAATAATGCAAGTGACTCTGAAAGACATGCAGTGATGACATGGAAGGTCCAGGTGCATCTTCTCTTACCTCCTGCCATTCCATTTCCAGAGAAATTAAGACTGCCTTGGAAGCAGTCTCTTCAGTTCCCTGCTATTTATGTGTTTATTAAACACATGTTTATCTTTTTTTCCATGAGGACAGTAGCAGTGCTTGACTTTTTCAAAGCCCAGAGTCCCATGTCCAGCTTCCACACATTACACCCAGTCATTCAGGAAAGGCATTTTTTTTTCCTTCCAGCTGGCAGGCAGCTTCAGTTCTGCACAGATTGGTGACAGTTTGAGATAATTTTCTTCTGATTTTTCTCTTCCTGCTCTCTGCACTGCTGAGGTTTCACCCACCCCACTCAGCTGGGGAGCGTTGCCACATGCTGGGGAGCATGTTTGCAGCCCAGCGCCAGATGATACAGTAACCTTGCTCTGGATCTCCAACACCTTTTTGCCCATGCTGCTTGCCCAGTGGTTGACACATCCATTTCAGGTGAGATGCTATAATCCAATTCTTGCCAAAAATCTTTTCCCTCTTCCTACCAACTTAGAAAAAAAAAATAAAAAAAAAATAGAAATAACGTTTTCATGGTCTTGGTCATCCTGGAATTTTCTCACACCCTTTCTAGGAATACAAAGAGGATGTCTTTTCACAACCCCATTCCTACACATACACACCGTTGTAAGAAAATGCTCTGAAGGCACATCAAGCAAATAATACCAATTTTCAAAATTCTACAGCAATGTATTTGTACAAATTACAGAATTCTGTATGTATTTTACACTCCATTACAGAATATCAAGTAAATAACACCAACTGCTCTTTTCCCCCCCTTAGATTTCTCTTCAAGTGAATTTTAGCGCTCAGGAGAGGTGCCAGATCAGCAGAGCTAGGAAATGAAGACTCCTGAGTGTGCACGGCCAAGGGGCAGCAGCAGTTGCAAGCCTGGCTTTGCCAGCTCAGCTGTCTTTAGCCCTACTTCAGGGCCATGCAAGGAGCCAGAGGGTATCTGTACCCCTCCAGCCCTTGGCACAGCTGCCAAGCAGCACCCAGGGGGTGAAGGTTGTGCCCATACCCCACCAAAAATAACAAAAAAAAATCATTTTATACAAGTGACTGAACAAAAACTGTTGTTTGCTACTTCAGCCAGGCTGGATTTGGCCCAGTGAGGCTCCAGTGAGTGGTGAACTGTCAGCTCCTGGACCGTCCAGTCTCGCAATAACGCCCATGTTAAATTACATGTTTCTATATTTACAGAAAGTCAGTATTTACACACCATTATGGGTTATTAGAGTAAATTGATTACAGTTTATTTATATGGACTGCCATAAACTCATAACATTTTTCTTGGTTTTAATCCTTTCTTTAGAAAAGTACAAAAAATAAATAAAACATGTTAATGAGTAGTAATGATTTGCCTATGTCTAAAAATCCAAATCAATTTAACATTAAGACTCAAACCATGGCCTAGTATCCAGGCCTCGACTCCTACTATTTTTAACCTTTGCCATTAATTTTCCAGCACATGCAAGATATTCTGGAAAAACAGAGTTGCAGCCTTCCTTCCCTCCCTCCTGGCAGTACAATTGCTCTGTTTAACACTGAGCCCAGCACCTCCCAGGAGCTCACTTACTTGCTCTAGGTACCGTAAGGCTTTGTGCCTCCTGGTCCAGCGATTCAGTACCTGGTTAACCTGTGGCACATTTATGTGCAGGTTATGAAGGGTTACAAACCAACCCAATAGCAGTCCTTAAGCATGTTGGTGTCTGACTGCATCTTACAAATCTGCTAACAGAATTTACATGTCTTTATCATCAAAACCAGTTATAACAAAATGCCATGTTTTATTGCAGGTTGCAGGTATCTCCCAGTCGAGGTGTGGCCTCTCCTCCTGCAGAGCACAGGACGGTCCCACTCGTTCAGGACACCAAGCCATAGGTTATTCCAGAACAGATTTACGTTTCAAATAATATCTGTTTATATCACATGGACAGGTGTGCATTAGAGCAAAAACAAATCAGGATTATATACGAATAGGCTACAATTCCGGCTATGCCAAAGTACATTTCCACCCAGTCTCAATGTCTCTGAGGGCAGCATCACAAGCCCTGCAGACCACATGGCAAAAGCTATGCTCATTTTAATGGCACCAAGTTCAAACCCTAAGGGATGCAACAGCTACAAAATGCATTTATGATATGGGTCTTACATGGTTTTTCTCTCTTTTTTTTTTCTCCTTCACAATACTAGGGGAAAAATGACTCTTTCTATGGGTTAATTCCCAAATGGTAATTGCTCATCGACGTTTTAGTGTGCTTAACATGAAATGCTACAGTTCCTTAAATATTACCTACTGTCATCTCACAGTTCATGAATATTTGAACATATTTTAGGAAGAAAAAAAAAAAAAGTCTAATACTTTCCCCCCATTGTCATTATCGATAGAGATTTATTAGTTTCATTTTGCAAGTTTTACTTTAGGAAGGGTGCTAATATCATGTATTATGACAGTCACACTGAAAGCAATTTTCCATAAAAGATGTTACAATGACCCCTATGGAACTTGTATAATTTCATAGTAGATAGTCAAGTGCACAAATAAACATGTTTACAAGACTGATCCTGTTAGCCTGGTTCTTGCCCTCTGAAACCTTTATGTGCTATTTGTGGAATCTTAAAATTAGTACAATTGTTGATATTATTTATGTTGTTTCTGGCATTCTGCTTTAGGAAGGAAAAAAATAAAAAAGCATATTTATCATTTAGCTTTGGTATAATCTGCAGTAGGTTTTAACAAGTAGAATATATTCCAACCCCTATATTTTCCACAGCCGTGAAGTTTACAATGATGTAATAAGTCACTTTATCAGAGAGGAAATATTACAGACACAGAAAAAAAGTTGAAGACCCAGTTTTCTTTTTAATCCTCTGGGGTAAGCTATGAAACAAGCAGTCAGAAGAGTGAGTACTCAGTGTCATGAGTGGTGTGCATACTTTTACAATAATACGGGCACAAAAGAGATTGTCGCCTTTAGTACATGAGGGTCACTAGAATTTATTATTATTACCTTTTTATTGTTTTTTTTTCTTTTTATCCATGCACCTTTATATTTACTTGCATGAATTTACCACAGGTTCATAGTGGCCTTTGCCGTTTTAATGCTTACAGAGCCTAAAGCTTCCAAAATGCCTATCTGGCCTGTACATATTTCATTAAAAATAAACTCTATATAATAAATAAATATATAAAATAAATAAAATGTTGCCTTTGGAATTTCTATAAATAAATTTAACTTTTTATTTTTTATTTTTTTTTACTAAGAGGTCTTTGCTTTAAACTCAGCGGGGTGAGACCCAGCGAGCGATTAACTGAAAAGTCTCTTGTCTAAGTAAGACTGCACCCTCCATGCCTTTTGTAAATGCAGCGTACACTTGAGCAGGCCACCAGCCAAAAATCCCGATGAATCAAAGTATGGCAGCTATGCTGATATATGACGAAGTACAACTGATCAAAAATTTAAAAGCGTGTCCATTCCCCAGCATGCATCAGGCCGTTCTCCTCCTCCCTCGGCTCCCCTCTCTCTCACTCCCATTCACGCTCTCGCGTCCTCTCGCGCTCGCTCTCACTCACTCTCTCGCGCTCCCCCTCTCGTACTAAATCAAGCGAGTGGGCATAGGCTCTCCTCCAGGAGGACAAACCTTTAAGTGCAGAACAAAATCAGCATGTTCCATCCAAGCCTCCATCATACATTATGCATGCGACAAAGTTTGGCAACAGTGGAGCTGATGTGATGACACAGCTAATCAATAAGAACCCACCGCATGAAACCTTTATAGTGGTTACTTTTTAAGGGCTCAAGTGAAGGAATTGTCTTTGTCAACTTTGGCTTAAAATATCCTTATATAGTTCAGGTACTTTCTCAGGGTCCACTGGTCTAGGTAAAAAATGCGTAAATTTTTGATGCCGTTTAGTCCTAGTCCCTTCTCTTGGAGTCCCATCTTTATTTAATGCAACGTAGTATCGTCTTCCAGTGTCCACGTGTTTATATAGATTTGATGAATATGTGTTATACCAGTTTTCTTCAAACTGCTCTCTGAATACACACTCCTGGGTTAATTTTTCCTATGAAAAGAAAAGAAAAAGCGGTAAGGAGCTAGCCACAAAAATAATCTATTTTTAAAAGAATTGCTAATTTCACTGCTCAAAATCAGTAACTCAATGCTCAACTCACAGAACGAACTCTTGCAATATTCCCAATTTTAACTAAATAAAGCTGTATTGCTGGGTATTTCATAAAGCATTCACAAGGGTGAATGTGAAGCAAAAATGATTCTCCAAAAGTTTTGTTGTCAAAACCAAGACAGCACTAACAAACATGAAAGCAGGTATTTTAATTTCTGATCATTTCCAAGCATCTCACAAGACATTTCTGGACTTGTATAAGCAATTTCTTAAATCATGAGTGCAAGCACTTGAGCAAGCAGGCATTACAAAAGGGAACCATCAGTCTTTTGCAGGGTGGTAACATCATTTAAGGTCTTAAAATCTCTATATCCTTTCGTTACAAGGAGTACTTAATGCATCTCATTCATTTCAAATGATAGATTTTAATACCCATGATTTGGTTTATTGTTTGTACTACAGAACCACAACCCACAAGAGCCTCAAACAGGAGCACAAACCCCAGGTGCTGAGATGATCAAGTTAGGCGAGGAAAAGCCCTCCGGGTTTTACGAGGGTTCTCCTTGTGTGTGTCCTCTCCTATGTAAGACACCTACCGAAGGCATCAACCATTGCATCATCTCTCCCACCATGGACTCCCACTCCTTCCAGTTCACTCCCTCACTGAGCCTGCACATACAGCCTTTTGGTCTAAATGGACAGGGTTGGCTTAAAAAGCAGCCACCTGATAACCTGATTCATTTTGAATGAATTGGGCAATGCTCACACAAGTGACTGAGCAGGAAGATGGGGGAAGAAAAAGTGTTAGCCTCTAGCATGGGAAGGCTGATGGAAAGCTGGGAAGAATAAGCCTGTGAATAGTCTTATCAGGTGGCACCAAAAAATATACCAATAAGTTAATACTTTTATGTAACTAGCGTTGTCACTCAAATAGCACTCATATCTACCAAATCCAGTTTCCAGTTGAGGATCATCTCCTCATTAATACAAAACTCGGCACCATGCAGAATTCTCTGCATGTGTTTTTACAGAAATTAAAGCAGTCCTTTTAGGTAGATACACAGAGAAGGGAAAACAGAGATCAAGGCCCAGGTGCAGCAAAGCCTTTATGGCACCTACACCCACAACCTGATCACAAGCAAGGAGCCACAGCTCAAACTCCAGTTCCTATGAGGGAACCACCATCCATGGCTTAATCCAGAAGTTTCACAAAAACTACCATCACCTAAACTTGCAACTCAACCCAGAGATGAAAGTATTTTGGGGATCACCTCTGCAGCTCAGGACTTGCAGCTCTCAACCTTTTCCTAAATCAAAGTGCTTTGGCACAGAGATTTTCTGCTGTTTCAAGACATGCTCAGAAATGTTTTTGCCTTGACAGCACCAAGACATCTCAGTGTGTACCATGTGCCCAGTGGGTTTGTTCCACTGGTGCAGAGTGGGTCCAGTGGAAGCAACAGCCACCAACCCACAACAGCCCCTCACACCGCAGTGCCACGTCCTTGGGGTGACAAACCACCTTGCTGGCTGCATGCCAGGCATGGTGCTCCCCAGGAGGGGTCTGCACCCCACCAGGCCTGGGGTCTAAGGTCCTGCTTGGGCCCCTACATACCTCATAGAATTCACCCAGGAACTGTCCCACATGGGGAGAGCAAACAGCCAGCCATCTCCCTATCAACCAAGGACTGGGCTGCAAAGTCAGGGTCCTTCTCAATGCCTAAATGCTTGGGATTGTTTGTCTTCCTTTGTTTTGTTTTTCCTAAATTTAGTCAGCAACAACTCTGATAGGCTAGAAAGGCAGCAAGCAAGCAGTTCCTGACTCTCTCTGATGGGTGTTGGGAACATTGTCACCCCTCAGGAAGGAGAAATCTCCTCCAGGGCTGGGTGCAGGGACGTCGAACGGCAGCAGCTCTGCATGGATCCAGGTGGCTGTAGCGGAAGAGAAGATGGCAGCCCCATTCCTCCCAGCATCTCCAGCTGTTCCACCACCAGCTGTCCCTCCCTGCAGGCTCAGCCAAGCAGAGTGCACCAAAATGTGGGCAGGTCCGCAGAGCTGCTGCATACAATCATTTATGTCACCTTCTGACTATGACACTTTTACTGTGTGAGGTAGAGAGGTTGTGGAGTCTCCGTCCTTGGAGATTTTTAACCATGGTCCTGGAGAAGCTGCTGTAGGTGTCCCTGCTTGAGCAGGGGTTGGACCAGATGGCCTCCAGAGATGACTCCCCACCTCAGCCCTTCTGTGGTTCTGCAAAGTAGTTCAAACACAGTAACACTCCATGCTGTTTACAGAAGGAAAAGAAAAATGTCTTTTTACATTAATTCCTCATCTATGAGCCAAATCCTGCATCAGCTATTGATAATTGCCTCTGTATACTTTGACAGCTAGAAACAGCAGCAGTAATTAATGCCACCAGACATCTGCAGCAGCTGAAAGTTAGGCACATTGCAGTAGCCCCTTGCACAGCCTCAAAGTATTAAAAAAAATATTCAGCTGCTATAAAGATCATCTTTAAGTACAGCTCTCATTAATATTTTATTTTGCATGAGGTTTAAAATCACTTTGTTTGCTTTAATGCAAAAGCAGATGCTAAGAGATGTTATACGCCAGGTCTATAGGTCCACCGGGGAAAGAGAAACTAATTCAAATTGTTTTCCTGCTCTCAGAAGGCAATAGGATCACATGACAAGCACTGCAGAAGCACTCCCTACTAAAAATAGCAACATTTTAGGAGGATATTTCAGTCCTGTCTTGAATTCATTAATTATTCACTTCATCTGCATTTTTTTTAGCATCATCATAAATTTCTATCTTTGCATGAACAGTACTTCCCCGTGCCCTGAAGGAGAAATTTTAAAATAGCCTCTCTTTATCTGGCAGGTTTGATCAATTATGACAGTGCTGTGGTGCACCTAGCTGGCAGACCTTGAATAAGGGCTTGCACTGTACCGCATGCTGGCTGAGTTCAATGGATTTCAAGCTCACAAGCTGAATCTTTATTTTACAAGTTCATCCTGTTTTTACTTTTCATCCTCTTACAGCTAGACCTCTTCAGGCCTTTATTAAAATTCTAAGAAATTCAGGTACAGACAGTAGGGAAACACTTCAATATGAACCTCAGTGGGCAATCAGGATGCAGGTTCAGATTTGTAGGAACACTAACAGTCACACTTTCAGAGAAGTGAAATAATTTCTTTGGAAATTCATTAAACTGTTCCCTCCTGGGACACCTAGAAATGCTGGTTGTAGCAAAAGACCACTGGAAAAAATCTATGCCAGTGACTTTGGATCAGGCCCCAGAAATGATCTGGGGAATAAAATCCCAGCATATCCTTCATTCCCATACCCTGGGAGATCTTTATGATGATGGTTTAGCTAGTAGCAAGACAGGCAGGATCTGAAAGGCACTAGCACACTCACCTGTACTACCACAACATGACTTAATACCCGTTTACACTCATGTGTTGAACACACGTGCATTTTATTCAAGCCAAAAATGAGGATAATACTGGGGTGAGGTTTGTCCATCCTGCCAACACACACCTTCTTGCCTCACCAGCTTAGGATGGGAAACCTGCTGAAAACCTTTTAAAAAGTCCCTACACACACAGTCAAAAAGCAAGACTTACACTTTGAATTTAGCAGTTTTCCATACTTCTAGAATCAACTGATTCTCTATCATTTTTCCAGTGCCAATATTTCGTTGCACCACGCTTGATGCCACCAGACATTTCTGTCGGAGGCTGACACAAATACCAAACATACCCAACTGGAACAGTAGTGGAAAGCAACCTGCATTCCTGTGAAAGGGGAGGCTGCCTGCCCTGAGCAAATCATTCAATCCAGGGACCAAATAAGGAGGTGACCTCAAAATTATATAAATCAGATGTTGCACCACACAGCACGTGTTTTCAATGAGGACTCTTTATAGAGTATTCCACTATAAAGTGATCGATCCCTATTTTACTACATTTACACACTTTACCTGTATTTTTAAGCTTTTATTTAACTCAAAATGTTTGAATAATTGAACTGTTCAAAGACGCATATATCAAAAGGAAAAGAAACCAAGGTGGATTTAATTCAGAAGTCTGGTAACCTGTGGTCAGTGCAACTAAGCCCAGAAACCCTTTCCCTTCCTTTGTTCTCCAGCAGCTAACTATGAAGCAAAATAATTATATTATCCTATTTGCAAGTAGGCCCTTGAAGAGTGAGAGAGCAAATAGAGAGTTACAGCCACCACAACGAAGGCTTTGCCCATGTGTTTAAAATAGATACCCCTGTGAAGCAGCTAACTGGAAATAAGTGGAAATGGGAAAAACACTGCCCAAAGGATGGTTTCATGACTTTAAAGGGCGATAAGACATTAGTGCTGCTTCGTAAATGAAAGCACAGAACAGAGTCCTGTATAAAACTCATAAATATTATTTTCTTTAAAAAATAACCTTCCAGAGCTAAAACGAATTTATTTTGTAACTTGACAAAAGGAAACCTCTTCTGACCATCATACCTTTTACCACAGCAAAGAGTTTTCATGCTTAGCCAAGTACTCTATGCCACATGAAGTTTTACCTTATGCAAACGACTACACTGATTCAATATAGGCACTTCACAAGAAAATGCCTAGTCCGGAATACCAAACAACTATTAAAGAGAAGTGTATCTGATGCAGTCAGCACTTCCAACATATCTGCTGCATGTTATCACTGCATTAATCCACCCTGTCTTAATAAAATCACGTTTAAACATATTGTCTCCTAAATAATTTCATGCAAATCCCTTATTATGGCTATATGACATTAATAAAAACTGCATATGTGGTGAGGAGAAGCAAGCAAAAAAATCCCCTGTTGCCTCTGAAGTGGTTTTCTTTGCTCCTCTGCCTACAAGCACATGCATTTTACATATGGTTGGCCCTTCCCACGCCATAATGCAAACAGCCTCTAGAACACGCTATCTTCAGCTAATAATTAACACTCATCCAGAGTGGTCATAAATAAAGGTGCAGTTCAGCATGTGTCCAATGCTTTGTCTGATCTCCCGTGCCAAGCTGAGAAGTCTCTGCTGCAAGAACAATCTCCCACCACGATCAGAAGCCAAATCCCAGAGCCTGGGCAGTGCTGCTTTTCCTCCAAATTTAGCAGAGAGCAGTTCAAGGCAAGCACTGTATAGTGAACACCTGACCGAGAGACTGTCACAGAGCTTTCTTTGAATGGTTTCTTTTAGCAGGGTTTTTCATAATGCTGTTCATTTAATAATTTGACAGAACATCAAAAAAAATGGTCTGCAAAAAGGACTAGTTGGCTTTTTTGTGTGTTTGCATCAGTGCTTCTCCATGATCCCTTAAAGAGATGGCAGGAAATCCTGCAGGCCCAGAAGAGAGACCTAGCAAACAGCCAGGTATCCATGCTGCCTTTTACATGCATTGTTCTCATGCATTTCGTATTCCACAGCACTTTTTACAAGACAAGAGAAGTTAGGCAAGGCAGTCATGGCAAAACCACAGCTGGGCAATTGCATTTTCCCTTCCTGCGGTCACCTTGTATTTTGGCATAGATGAGTGTTCCTCAGATTCTCCTCCCAAATTTTTAATACATTCGTATAAGGTTTTTATTTAAAAAAAAAAAAAAAAAAAAAAAAAAAAAAAAAAAGCCTGAATGTTTTGTACTGCTACCATGAAGCCATTACAAAAGTGCTTAAAGATGAATATCTTTCATACAGAAAGTTTGTAAGACCTGGCAGAACCTGGTCCCCTTGGAAGTCGTATTATAAAAAGCAGCTACACAGATACAGGAGGAAACATGGCCTCCATGTTCTGATGGAGGCAACAGAAAACCAGAGCTTCCTGAACAAAGCAGGCAGGCTTCAGCATCAATAATGAAATCTCAGGAGATGTCAGTGCAGCAGGAACTCCATCACTTCTCCCTTTTGCCCCATTGCCCCTCTCCTCCCGCTCCCATGCCCTCCGCACCATCCTGGACCTCCCATGGATGCTCCGTGGGTGCATCCACTATGCTGTCCCAGCATGCCAGGGAGCTCTTTTGCCATGAGCTGCAGGATCCAGAGATGCCAATTAGGCCCCCATCCATTTTCACCACTGCTAAATCAGCAGCTCTTGGTTTTAGGGATAGCCGCTCCTTGGAGGTTTCACATTTGCAGCAGCTGTCAGGCTTCACACACGCCCTCCCTGGACACGGAGCCATTAGAGGAAGAGCAGCCCCACGGTGCCAGAGCTCGCATCTGCCTGCATAGGCTGCCTACCAGCAGCCATGCTCCTGTCTGTAAAGATTTGCTTTAAATCTGCCCAACCAAGCAAACTGGAGGAAGCCCCATTGTCACCTCAACACCTGGGGTCTGCTCCCCCTTCTGTCAGGACAAAATGCCAGGGAAGGGCCTGGGGCCCACATGCTGTCATAGTGCCTCTCCTCCAAGAGCTGGAGAGCTTCCCTCTCCACACTGAAACAGCACAACGTCAGGAAGAAGTCAACTTCTCACAACCCAGCAAACAAGCAGGTGTGTTCCCCTCCCTCCCCGCCAGCAGGACCGAACCCATACCGTGCCGTTTACTATTCACACTTCTGACCTCTATTTTATTTTTGGTTCCCCTGGCACAATCAAGAACTGCAGTCATCAATGTTATCTAAGCATCTAATTCATCACGCTTGGCTGAACCCTTCCAAGAATCAGAAAGCAAGGTGGTATGCAATCTGATACAGAGCCTGAGCCAATTTTTAAAGACGACAGCAGAAAAGTTCCCATCAGCTTAAATGGAACTTGGATCAGGCTTGCAATGATAAAAAGACAGCAAATATTTTAAGACACTAAAAGAGCCATTTCAGGCATGCTCAGATTTACTGAAAGCTGTAACCTGACCCAGCCCAGCTCCCCGCTCCACAAATTCTCTTCTATCATAAGACAACATGTATGTCAGCCCAGGTCTGCTCTCCTGCAGCTAGACACACACTCTTTAGCCTGCACAACTGAAATATTAGTCAAGCTTTTCACTGTGTAGAGATTTTAAATAAAGCATGCTTTGTAGAACTAAGATGAAGCACATCAAAGGGTATCATCAGTAGATTTTATTTTGCTTTGCAGTTCTGGAAGCACAGAACACCAGGCTGAGGAGAGAGAGCCCTCCTTGAGCAGAAAGTGTATGACTTCTGCAGGAGCAGCTGAACTCACATCCTGAAAGGCATTACAGCATGGGTGATAGAAGTACTTGATCTGCCTGAGCCTTTACACTCAGCGAGAACCCCCCAAAACCTGATTTACCCATCATTAGAGAAGCACCTGATCCCTCAGCTCAAAGGTATCATAAAAGCAGAACACTCAAGGCCCTTCAAAAAACACTTTGCCTGGGGGAACAAATAATTATAATGCATATGCTGTGATAAAAATGCATCCCATTAAAGTACTTCATGTTTTATTCTTTCAGCAAGACAATTTGGTCAAGGGCTGATGAACAAAAGCCTGTCTCCAGATTTTGTTACTGTTTTTACATAAAGCTATCAGCTAGGGGATAGTTTGGAGGACAGAGACATCACTGACCACAGTGTCATCCTGGAAGGGGGTTGATCTGGAATCACTTTAAATGTCATCAAACCAACAAAGCACCCCAGGCTATTGCATTTTGGAAAGATCCAGTCCTCCACCCCGAAGTGCCATGCATCACTGGGGTCTTGGAAAACAATAAATTTGCCAATGAGGCTTTAAAAGCTGCAGTGCTTTGGTGGGCAGCACTGCAGAGGGCTGCTACCCTGAGATTTCACCCAGTGGATTTAATTGCATATTCAGCTGAAGTTGTTTTAAAATGAGGCCTTTTAATATCCCACCTTTTTTGGACACTAGAGAAGGCCAGTCTTTCAAAGAGCAGCTGCTGAAGAAAGCATGTCATATTTGCCCTTTTACACAGCAGTTCTCATAAGCTTTCTCTCCAAAGATGCCTCTTTGGATGCTTCTCCCATTCCCTTTCCCAGAGGCAATCCCACCATAAAGTCAAGGGTCTAGATACACAATTTTTAGTATTTCACTTTCTGAGTAGGTACAAAAAAAAAAAAATCCCAGAGATTTCCACATATCTTTGGTGCTGTTATGCCCTGATTTAGGTTGCCAGTGACACAGCTGACCTGGCCTTCAGCAAATGCTTAGGCAAGTCAAGTGGCTCTTTGGCCACCTGCCCTGCTCCCCCCCACAC
Organism: Heteronetta atricapilla; assembly: GCA_011075105.1. Lineage (NCBI taxonomy): Eukaryota > Metazoa > Chordata > Aves > Anseriformes > Anatidae > Heteronetta > Heteronetta atricapilla. The sequence continues at coordinate 188,017,809 of CM021731.1, forward strand.
ACACACATCAGTGGAACCTATCTTTTAATAGGTCAAACTTAAGCCATGCAGTTAATTCCAGCTTTGATGAAAGAAGTTGTCAATCTGCCTGGAAAAAAAAATAGATATATTGTACCTACTTCAAGAGAATTGGTAAATGAAGAGGTCAAGGACCACACAGTTGGTCTACAGAGTACCAGCACATGGACCTTCTAGAGAATTCAGTTTTCAGAGTGTGATGGGAAAAAAAATCATGATTTTGTTTAAAGCTCACAAAATTGTTTTCCCACATCTGTATATTCTAAAGCAACACAAAGGAATTTCCTCAAATCTCCCCAACTAAGCTTCCTGTTCTGAGTCCAGATTATACATCAGATGCTGTCCTAATGAAGGCATCAGCAGGCCAAAAATCTGCCTAGGTATTCAAAGGCTATAAATGTTTATATGTTAAAAGACTATCTTTAGATTGCAGAGTTACTTGTAGGAATCCTGTCTAGATCTAGGTTTTTAAAATGATGAATACAGTATGGCTCTTATCTTGATTGGGGTCTGCTGACATAACCATAAAATTAATAGGTGGTTTTACAGGAACCAGTCCAATCCTGCTTCCATTAAAGTCAGTGTCATTTCAACCATAATAGAATCAAGTCAAAATTTCTCCTGAGTCACAATTACAGTGCCTCCGTAATTGTGTTGAAGTGTAAAGTTGAGCAGATGAAAGATGCCCAGCCAGGGCCAGACCTCACAAGCATGTGGCACCCACAACAGAAGCCAAGTTTTTCCTCAGAAGCGGTCATGGAGTACAGATTTAAAACCTCATCTTCAGATCAAACGTAACAGCAGAAGTCTGCCATTACAAAAGGAATGAAAAAGAAGCCAAAGGGCTTTATAAAAGGGGGGGGAAATGGATTTGCACTGTAACAAGCTTTATTTCTTAGACTTTCTGAATGCGACACAAACGAACTTCATTGCTGCACATCACCAGATCAGCCCAAGCACACTCAAACTGCAAAGCCAATCCCAACCTAGACAAAATCCCTAATGAAGTCCCTGCAGGGCAAACATTTTCTACTCTGCCTTTGAAAATGATAAATGGTGAAGTGGAAAAGAGTGCCACGTTCACATCCCACTGGCTCCTGAGTCAGAAACAGAGCACATCAGATCTTTATCTGATGCAGCAAATAATCCCCAAGCGCATCTCAGTGTGTCACTGCTGATGATGCTCTTTTAGTGTGTCACTTCAACATGCTATTCTCAGATGAACTCAATGCACAGAAACTTTTCACACTCCCATATCGCTAACAAGGCTGGCTCCAAAAACATTCAGGGAGACAGTAACTGTGGAGCTATACAACCGCAGAGAAGCAAATCTGAAGAAATTCAAGCTGAACGAGTCCAGTGCTTGCTGGCTGGGTAGGATTCAGGTTTATGGTGCTGTTCTGCCACACTAAGACTGTCCAGTGCTGACAGCATGGTACTCAAGCCCTCTGCCACCCAGCACTGCAGCCAATTTCCCACAAGGTACCTGCCCAAATAGGCAACAAGCCAGTTCAGGGAGCTAAAACAGCAGAGAAGCAACTCTGCAAAATAGGCAAGCCTTCCTCTGTGGCTGTAGGTCCCTGAATTATTCTCCCAACAAGTCTGGCTAGTGCTGGTGTTGAGCAAGGAGGGACGCAGAAGTGTGTAGAGGAGGCAGGGAACCAGGGCTACCCTTCCTGGAAGCGGCATTCTGCAGCCTGGTGGTGGATCACCTTGGCTGTCTCCTCAAGCAGCACCTCTAATCTCCCATTTCTTAAGAATACAAAATTCTATACATCCTTAATTAGGGGAAAGCAAATCATTAAATTAAGTTTCAAGTAAGATCTTGCTTTATCAAAGCTTAGCTATATATACAAATAGTGTCCAACAAATTCTATTTATTTATATATAAATATGCCAGAGATATTCTAACACTCTCCTGCCCCAGGCATGTAGTGATAATCCAAGTCCAGCAGGGAACTACAGAGACCAAGGTAAGGAGATCACTGAAGGTTTTCTCTCTCACAAAACTAACCTCAGACCTGGCAAGCACCTGCTATGAAGTCCTCTGAGGAAAATAAAAGACCAGAGGAAAGTGTAGCACCTATTCCACAGGGCACTATTAGCAGGTGTTCCTCTCTGGTGACAGGTGTTAGAATCTGTAAAAGTCTGATTTTAAAAACAGACTCCAGTCCTACTCTAATAAAACCACAGTAGCTGCAGTTTCACACAGCTTTCCCAGATTCCCTGTGTTAAGTGTATGGATTCTCCTATTGTTTTTTTTTTTTCCTACACCAGTACTCACATTTCAAAAGACCTTTCTTCCCATGGGGTCCTTCACACCTTGCTATCATTTTACTGGCTGAGTTGCAGTTTCTGCTTTCATCCCTAATGCTGGTACCTCTGGGGGTCACCATTTAACAGCACCCAGCTTTTGGCAAGCCTGCCCATCCAAATTCAGGTATGCTATCTGCAAAGGTGAAGGAGAGGAGGTTGTAAACAATTTTTCCTAAGTAACTCAGGTTTCAGGGCTTTCCTCAGACCTACAACTCCAATGAAGAAAGCATCCACAGAAACAAGCCTGTTTCCTACCATACAGTGTATGGAGAAAGCAGCTGAGGCTTCTCCTCCCACCTCCCTGCAAACGTTCTTTGCTAGCTCATAGTCTCACTTCCTCCTGACCTGAAACTCCCTCATTATCCACCCTGGGCTTTTCTTATGACCCATTCAAACCAATTCATCCTTGTCCTTTATTTCAAGGACTTTTTCCTCTCTTTGGCATGAAACCTCAACATATGCACAGAGACCAAGAGTGGTCTCAGTTTCATTCTCTCACTTTTCATTCTGCAGGTTAAATAAGCTAAGATCTTTAGACTCTACCACTTAATAGCATTTTCATCCCCCTTATCACCCCCTTTTGCACCTGTTCCAGTTTCAATTCATCTTCTTTAACACAAGTGACCAAAACCCCACTTTACATTTAGACCAATTGTTACCAGAAGCACCGATAGCTCTCCCTGAGCCCCAAGTGTGGGACATTTTGTGCACATTTTGTGCACTTCAGGTCACAGAGTCCCGTCCACGAGGCAGATTTCTGGGCTGAAAATACAGCCCAACTTTGCAACATCTGCAAATTTCAATAACACACAACTACTTTTTTATGATGAGATGTTTAATGTCCCTAATAAAAACAGGGCATAAAACCAGCCCAAGGACCAACCCATAAAAACTCCAGTAATAGCTTCACTCCAGCCTAATACCTTTCAACACTCCCCACTGCTGTCTTCCTCTCAGTTCCTTAGTCATCTATCACACAAGTCTTCCACTAACCCCCATTTAACCCACTGTAGCAAATACTCTCTTCTGCTGGGTCATAACTTAACACAGGCCTGCAGATTAGAGCAACCGTATTTCCTGCTTATAGGAGAAGAAATTCCAATGGAAAAAATAAAGGCAACTTGCCTGAAACTATTTATCCAATTTCAGTAGACCCTTCTCACAGGCCCTCCTCTCTTCTTTTATTCAGTTGTGTCCTCCCATGCCCTGGGCAAAACCTAGGCCAAACTGAGAGCCCTGCAGCTTCCCAGGTCTTGCTCCAGCGAAACACAAACCAGGCAGCCAGAGGTTCACATACACTCAAGGCTGGAAAACACCTGCATTGCCCCTGAAAGGAGCAACCTCTCCCTTGGCCAACTTTGCTCCCACCTTTGTATCAGGTCATATGGCCATGCAGCGAACAGGACGGGGAGCCACCGTGGCTGAACACAACCCTCCTGCGTGGCCAGGCTCATTTCCAGTTCCCTACTTCAATTCACCACACAGCAACAGAAAGGCTCACACTGGCAAAAGGGAGGGAAGGAGCGGTTCAGGGGGAGACAGCCACTTCTTTTAGCAGTGGTGTCTGCTGCCCCCACTTTGTTGGTTCATCAAGTGACAGCAAATCCTCCAGCCCTGTGTTACTAGCCCAAGGCATCTATCAGAGGCATTCGCTAGGCCAAGCAGTACATTGTACGGCAGCAGCCAGCCTAGACTGCTTCTGCACTTCACCCTGAGCACAAAGGTTATTATATTAGATACTCTATATGTTATACATTATATATTATATACATATGTATTACATACATGTATTTATATAATATACAGTGTTTGTAAAGACTCTTGTTCCCATTTCATTTATATAGCTTAAAAACTTTTTGCCTAACATTTTTTTAGCTTCACTGCAGCAGTTTCTGTCCCTGTGCCTCTCTCCAAGCCCTGTGCTTTTCTGCAGCTTGCCTTTCTTCTACTCCTTGCAGACCCTCTGCCCAAGGCTTGTTAGACCCCAAATCCCTCCCTCCCTGCAGCTTTATCCTTTCTGGGACACTGTTACTGCAGAATTTCTGACACATTTTGAATTTCCTTCCTATCCAGGCCCATAAACACCTTTACGAACCCATCCTCTTCAAATTTCAAAGTCTGCCATTTCAGATCATGTATAGACCTGCTTCTTAAAACTCTCCTGCTTAAACACAAGTCACTGTTGCTGCTAATCAATGCCACCAGCTATCTCATCACAGGCTGCTACTTCTTTCTGAGAAGTTCGGCTTGTGCCAAAAACCAGAGCTCTCTGTGCTGTTCAGCTGTCCCAGGAGCTGCCCTCTGCCTCCAACATCTGTATCATGCAGCAGAAGACACTTTATTTTACACACAGACAGAAGGGTGTTCAAGAGACTGTCAGAGCAATTATCCCTGCTGGGCTTTGTCCACTCTTAACATGGAACTCTGTGCCTTCACTCGGGGAACCTACATTTAATTTTCCCTCCCAGGCTCACTTCAGTCCCAGGTGCCTACATACACACTGATGGGCAGATAATCCAGGTTATAAAAAGAATAAATAAATAAATCAGAAGTCTATGGAATCCCTTTAAATGAGAGGTGTTTAACATTAACAGGAAAGTGTGAATGACTCTGCAAAGTAATTTTATTATCTATCTTATTCTTAGATACCTGCACTGACCACGTACAGCTGCTCCCAACATGCACCTGCAACCTGTTTATTTCTTTGTGTTGCTTCCGTTGCACCTTGCCCTGTCATTTGAAGGGCTGAACAATTCCCTTCCCTTGTTTGCATGGGAACATAAAAGGTATTTTTAGAGTGCAGCAACACCTACACCAAGTCATTTTCAGTAAACTACAAAAATGTGTCCCTTTTTCCTCAAAAGCTTCTGCTCACCCGTCTCTGTAGCTGCAGAGTCCTTCCAGCTCTGTAGGGACCCAAACAAGGGCAAAAAGCCCTGCAGGTGCAGCTGCTGGGACAATAAAGAGGCGTATCGTCACCTCCCTGCACACTTACTAGGAAAACATGTTTCTTCAAGGACAGCACTCTCTCACCTCCTCCACCTTCTGCCTAATAGTTTTAGGAGCAAAAGGCAGATTCAGTGTCCTGAAAACATCAGGACAAACAAGATTTCAGTTTTGAAGGACAGTAATCTGTTACCCTGATATAAGCAGTCCTAAGTCTCACTGTGCCACATGCACCCTGTAAGGCTGAATCTCAGAGTTTAAGGGCCTTGCTCTCCAGCCCCAAATGTGGGCTCCTCGGGTCTCTCCAAGTTGCTCTGTGGGTACTTGAAGTCTCTCTCTACCCTCCCCTCTCCTTCCAAGTACTCCCAGCCCTCTCCAACAACCTCACCTCTTTCTTTCTTTCTTCCTCCTCCCCACTGCACAGCTGCCCTACATGTAGCTGTTCCAGATCTTCCCATTCCCACTTTTCCTCTGGACCATCCAACCTGTGCTGCCTCTTGCTATGTTCCAAGGACACAAGGAGCAATGGAGACACCAGTATTTGTGGAGAAGAGGAGAGGGGCAGCTCTGTGAGCATGGGGGATTGGTGGGGCAGGGATGCCAGCAGTGAGGTGCAGCACAGTTCTCTACTGCAGGAGAGCCCAGGAGAGAGAAGAAAACATCGGGGGTGAGGGTGTCCCATGGTCCTGCCATGCAAGGACAGCCTGAGTTATGAATGATGGGCACCCATGCCATGGGTGCTTATCACTGCCTGCCATGGGGGTGCCAGCTCCCAAGGGCAGAGGTGTGGGGCAGCGTGAGCTTGGGGACAGCCCATGAAGACATGAACATCATGGGTCTGAGCAGAAAGATCTTCCCCACAGGACACCAAGGAGCACAGCTATGATACATTTGTTGACACTCTTGTCAGAGGTGTTGGCAAGACCCATTTGGCACTTAGGAAGGAAAAAGGTCTTCATGCCTCATATTAACACCCTTCGGATCCTATCTGGAGTTTGGATTTTTCCTCCTCTCCAATGACAAACATGGAAGCTGTTGTGAAACATGATGAGTCATAGTTGCAGGCTGCAAGGGGAAGGCAAGGTAAATGGAGAGCAGGGAAAGAGCTAGACAGGGAAGGGAAAGCTGCTGTCACTAACCAGTTCCAAGTCATCACTACATAGCCACCACCGCCTTCCTTGTACCATACATGTGTACCTTCAGCTTTGCCTAGCTCAGTCCATGAGGTGGGGAGGACTTTGGGAACAGGCACACCATGTGCATTGCCCTGAGAGCAGCACAACAGTCGGTGGACTTTTTTGAAACAGAAGATGTACAAGAAGTGCCCTTTGTAAATGTGGCAAGTTGGGAAGAGCATTTGTTGGGTAGCTAATGCAGAATTATGGGGAAAGCAGCACTTTCAGAAAGACAAGAGCATCATGTCTGGATTGAGATATGCTGAAGCCTCCTTTACCGTTGCCTTTCATGAAAATTGGCAGCAATCACCCATCCTGGCTGCTCTGCTTCACCATATGTCCCATCTCCAGCGGCACCACAAATATGCTGGGAAAAATCCTCTTGTGCCAAATATTTCAGACACATATATAGAAGGACATGTCTTTCAGGGAACTAATTTGATTCACACCTGATATATATATCTTTTTTAAAAAAGAAATCTGAATATAAATTCAATACTGTCACAGACACTGGGCACCTATTCCAGCACTGCCGAGTGCTGCGGTGCTGAATGCCTGCAGAAACACACGTGTGTAGATCCACAATGCTGATATAGAGCAATTTCTATATATATAGAGGAAATTCTTATGCTGCTATTCACTTGTGAGAGGGAAACAGTTTTCCCACCTTACAGAACACGTTCACAGCCTCACAGCTGTACCTGCTCCATGACAAAGTTGATGGTATTCATGGCCTTTGGTGAAGAAACCAAGAGAAAGGCACCCACTGCCCAGCACAGGCAGCACATGGAGAACTTGCTGGTGCTACAGGGCAGTCCAGCTTGGGTGACCCCCCTACATAATTTGGGTGAAAACTTTGAACCTCAGTCTGTCACGTATCAGACGCTCATTTCAGCAGAACTGATCTTGTCTACCACCAGAACACAAATCCTGTCTTGGATGTTACTTTCTTCTGGCTCAAACTGTGGCATTTATTCCCACCAGAGAATTTCATTTTCAGTTAATTGCCCTTTTTTTTTGACCAAAACCAAAAGCAAAATGCTGTCACTTAAAAATGTCCAGCCATTTCTACACGAAAAACTGCTCAGAGGCCTGCTTATCTCAGTGTTTCTACCAGAGCTGACAGTTGCTGAAATATAGGCACTAGGATTGCTAGTGTTGACAAGGCTTTAAAGCATCATCACACTGAGTAGCCATTAGAGGTTATATTTCATTGGAAGTAATGTAATTCAATTACCATCACTCTTCAGCGTGTGCCATCTCTGGAGGCTGACAATGAGCCATATCATCCATCAGATTCTAACCTGAACTTTGCATTCTGGCCCTATAGATTGCCAGTTCTCCTTTATAAATGGCTTCATATTTTTAGCCTCATTTATTAGGGAGAAGAGGTTATCCAATTACACTGTCCATCCGTCTGCCTGCCTGTCAGTCCTTCCTCAGCTTTTCAACCAGTTTCAATTAAGAGGCAAAGATCTTCAAGAAAATTAAGTCCCTATCAGTTTTGCAACTAATCAGGGACTGGGTGAAGAAGAGAAATCATTTGCACGTCCCACCTGGGAGTGGTGAGCCATGCAATCTGTTCAAACTGACCATCCAGTGGTCATGGACAGCTGACACCATCTCTTTCTAAGTGCAAGACACACAAAAGGCTTGAGAATTTGTGTTACTGCAGGGAGAAAAGATAAGGGAGACTTGTGTCTGGGACTGTGAGACACAAACACTTCGGAAAGCAGGCTCCACAAACACTGCTGTTCATGGAACAACTGTTTCATTAACAAAATGAGCTTAGTAATTTACAAAGAATTTCTTGTGCATATTTCTTAAGAAAAAAAAAAAAAAAAAGTTTTGAGTAATTCACTCCAGCAGTCAAACATACTGCAAACACGAAATATAAATTACACTGAAAAGCAATGTAATGTTTGCTTTCCGAAGTATATGCATTTAAACCCTGTCAATAACCTGACTCATTTCCAAACTTCCTTCTTTTTCTGGATATCTGAAGTGTAGAGTAACTTAACTGATTCACTGACTAAGTTTGCCTGTTTAAATAATTACTCTTATTGGTGATTTTGCACATTACTGATTCATACTATTCTTGCTCTTCTGCCTTTTTGCTGCCTGCCTGAACCATGCAAGTACTCATGACTTGGCTACTACTACTTTATGCCATGGATGAGCTGCACAGGACCCATGATTTATGCCAACTTATCCACTCTTCCCAAGCAATTTTTTTTACATGTCTTTGCATCCATTCCTTTTCTCCCTTCCCCTCCATGCTTGCAACTCTTTCCTCTCACATACTGCCATTTATTATAAACCCTGTTCCTTTCACTTTTTCCATTCACTGGTTCTCACCATGTCTGCATCTCCCCTTTTCCTCCTTGTCCACACAATCTCCATCCCAGCTTTGCCCTTCATTTTACCACCTCTTTTTTTGCCTCCCACATACATTTTCATGATATGGACTGGCTTCCTCCTCTGACATACTCTGCTCAGAAGATAGTCACCTCCCATCTCTCACACAAAGTATTACCATAAAGGGATCAGTCAACCTGGATACTCTTGTGAAAACACTTTGGATGGATCTTCATGGTCTTTCCTCCTCATGCTCCTCTGTGCATTGTATATTGGGAAGCTGGACTCTCACTCCTGTTTTCATCCATCTGCTCATCACCATCTCCTCATCTCATGTTCCTCCTGCTCTCACCATTGTCTCTCCTTTGCCCAGTTACCATTTACCCCCCTGTGGCACAGAGGTCTTCAGCTACACCCAAGCCCACACAATTAGTTCAACTCCATTCGGAGTGTTTCTCCGTGCAATGTTTATGCCATCAGGCCCTGTCCAATGGCCGTTTGACAATCCTCTCCTTGATGCCTCTGAAGAACCCCTGTGCAGACACAGCCTCCTGCTTCACACATTTGCCTTCCCTCCAGACCTACCACCCTCTTCCCCTGATATGACTGCTCCTCTACTCCTTGTCAGTTGTGGAGCTTGACACTTGACTGCTAGAAATGGTTGCCTTCTACTCTTTGAGGAGTTACCTACTCAATTTCAGTTGCCTCCTGCCTGTGATCTACCCCATATGTGAGCCCCTGTGTACACCAGATATCCGCTTGCTGCAAGGAACAGACATTTCACATACACACACGTGTACACACACACACACACAAACTCCTCTGCAGCAAAACAGCCCATGCTGCCAAGGATGATCACCCAGTAGTTCCATGTAGGCTGAGTGGCCATTCTAACTTCAAGAAACACCAAGTTTTACTCCTTCCCAAGCTAGTTACTCATTCCTGCTGCCACCCTGCAGGGAGCACCAGCTGAACTTTCAGAACAAGACCACTAAGCCTCCTGCCCTCATCCCTTTACTCTTTATAACTTTTACCCACTCATACTTCTCATTTTCTTATCCACACATGCCACCCTTTGCCTCCCCCTCGACTTGCTTTTGTCAGTTCCTAGCACGATCTCTGCCTACACACAAAAAGCAACAACTTTGTCTCATTTAAGCCTCAATTGAAACAACAGTTTTGCAAATCCTATAGTACATCCTTCAGTCTGCAGTGGCCAGCCATCTCCACTGTTCATACCTACGTTGTCATCAGCCCACATTATCATGCCTTCCAGATTTTGTCACCTTTTCCCCTCCTTACTTGCACACCACCTGCAGAGTCTGGTTTCTCATTAGACTCCAAGATATCTCAAGCAGAAGCTATGCTTGTACAGCAACCAAGTATTTTTACCACAAAGCATAGGGATTTAAGCTGCCCAGCACTATCGAGGACTTACCGAGCCGTAGAGTTCCCCTTTCTCATTCATTCCAAGGTAGAGTCCACTGTCTACTCCTCGAATGCTGACCAGGCCCACTGCTATACTGATAAACTCCAGTATACCTAGAAAATACAGGAAAAAGCAAACAGTGTACATGTTGTTTGCACTGGAAGATCTTTCCCAGATGTGACCGATCCCTGAATGACAAGCAGCTGGTGTCAAAGGTGTGCTTTCCATTTTCAGAGTTGTTTGGAGGAAGATGAGGAACAAATGAACACACCTTAAAACATGATCCTTGAATGGTTAGGTCCTTTAAGTCTCTGCTAGAGTGATGCACCGCAGACAGCATAAGGTATCAAATTAAAGATTATTCTCAATCTTTCTCACCGTTCCTAAACAAACCTGAAGCTCAGCCATATTGCACTTGTCAGTCTTCCAATTTGCACAACACTCATGCATTCAAATAGAAAAAAGAAGTTTTCAAGTTTTCAGATAGTCAAAATTACCATTATTAGAGAACCTATGAAATCTGAAACATTTGAACCAGTATTGTGAGATTAAAATAAAGTTACACATGGCACCAAAATATCTACTTCCAGGCATCAATGAATCAGGAATACGTGAAAAGATTTACTCACATTGTCATCTTCCAGAGGCTCGAGAAATGGAAATCTGTAATACAGTTCAGAGGCTCACACTGATTTGTCTATATATTAAGCACCCACTATGGTGTATTATTTTTTTACTTATCTCAAAGTTGAAAATTAAAATATTCTAGGGCTAAGTGATAGCATATAATTGATTACATCTTCCTGTACAATAGCAAGCTCACCACAGATTGGAGTATATTGCAGACAAGCACTCCTGAGAAGCTCCCAGGTTCAGCATCCCTGTGCACAGAGGATTAAGCACCAACTCAAACGGCAGCTCCTCTGGTTCTGAGGTCTGGGGTTTTTTTGGCAGCCTTCCCTGCAAGTTGCTTGCCTCCTCGCTGAGGATGCTACCAGCCAAACCCCACAAAAAGCTAGATTTCTTGTGGAACACATGGAAATTGCTTCCTATTCTGGAGTTTTCACGTAGAGATTTTGCAAGAGTTATCCAGCAATGTTCAGAAGCACACTGCTGCACAATGCTACTTTCTGAGCCACAAAATAAGGCACAGAGTAGCACTTTCCATATATTTTGTGAATTTTCATGTCTAACCACACCATGTAACTATTTTAAAAGCTTATTGGGAATTGTATTTGCATGAAACAATAAAATAACAGTGTAGTATGTGTTGAGCCTCATGTGGCCAATAAAAAAGCACTTTCATGGATTTTTTGAACAATTAATTTGGCATCTCCCACAAAATAGTTGGGCACTAATCAATAACAGGCATGGATCACATAAATCTAACAAAGCACAAGTTGAAGCCAATAGGGAAAATTTATAGCCAAGCTAATGTAAAGATGAAATGTATTCCCTGTAAGGGACTATTGATCATTACCTTATATATTATTCAGTACTACAAACACCACAGTCTTATTGTTTTGATAACCCTGTTTTAAGGCCTGGGCATCTCAAATTATTCTCTACATATGCACTAATCCTAAAATACGGGGAGGAAATATCTAGTAATTATGGATTTTTTTGAAGTAATAAAAAGTGGCAGTGTGCTGTTTATCTGGTATGTGTAGTATCTCAGATACAATCGATCCATTGAAACAATTTAATCATTCCCATTATATCCGGACATGCAATACATCCAGATTTCTTACTAAGGCCTTTTCTGTAAAGCTTTTACCAAACTATCGTATTACTTGATACATATTACCAAGCAATTTTAACTGAAGTTAAATCTTATGTGAGGTGTGTATTATACCACACTGCAGCTAAGTCAGTGAGTCTGGCATCTTTCACATCAACATAAATGTACACTTTAATTGCTGTCCTCATTTCAAATATTTGTGTGTGTGCTGCTTAGTGTGTCAAAAGAACAAAAAAAAGCAGTCACATCCCATTGTGAGTGCACAAGACAAATTTAAGGTCCTTGGCAAAGAGCATCCACACACTTGAGATCAGAATAGGGACTTGTTCATTTAAAATATTCAGCAGCCTATTCACAGCAAGCTTTACATGCCATGCTGCTAAGTCTTTGAGAGAGTATTTGGGGACAACCATGCAGTCATACAAAAGTTTTGACAGTTTAAGAATTGCATGATTTGGCCCAGCACTCCTGTGAATTTTTTTGCTTTATCATTTCTGTAATACCGTGAGAGTGCATAGGATCTGAACCAGATATTAAAATAGATATACCTTTCAAAATGAGGCTGGACGAAATGAAAATCAGGACAGCCCCAACCTTTAAAAGCTAGGTCCCTATTTATAGCTAAAAATGTGAGAGATAAGAGAAAAAGGGAGGGAATGCAACTCAGTACCTGGATCCTGAGTATTGTCTTGTCAGGCACTGGACATTTTCTTTAATGAAACCACTTCAAGGCAAAGACCCGCTCCTCCACAAAGAGGTTAGGAAGAAAGTTTGGGGAAAATTATTCCTTGCGTATCCCCATCAGCCTCTTCTGCTGCATGCCCCAACACAGGACCCAGATGGACACCAGTGGGACACCACCCTCTGACCGTGTAGGGCCAGTCCTACCACGAGTCACTTACAACACTTGAAATTGTCACTTTTGTCCCATTAAGCTCTGGCATCGCACAGAATGCATTTGCCTCGGCTCTAAGCAATGAGCATCTTCCCAATGACAGACCTTTGTGGTTTGTTCCGCCCTTTGCACATTTTTGTCTCTTGCTATATATAGGCCCTTTTTGTGCTGCCGGATTGAAGCGGCGTAGCTTCCTACTCAGCATCCCAAACCCCATCTATGACAAGAAGTATGGCAAACGAGGACCTCTGCCAGCCTCTGCGGGGTTCCCAGAGGCAGCAGGAAGGTGCCTGGCATGGGGAAGGGAGGCCACAGAGGTAAGACCACGCTGCCCTCTGTCCAGCAAAGTACAAATGAGGCCAGGGTAATACCAAGCAGAGCTGGGAGCAGAGCAGGGGTTTCCTTGCCCCCCCCCCCAGACCCCCAATTTGGGTGCTCAGCTGGAGCAGAGCCCCCCAGCCACAATGCTTCCTGACTGTCACAGCTGTCACTGCTGCCACTTCTGCCCTACAAGATGCCCATGGGGAGGCCAGGCCGCAGAGGGCCACAGCCCCCCTGGGTGCAGCAGGGCCCTGCTTCACATTTAGGCTGTCACAGTAAGCCCCCAACCCCAGCTTACCCCCTTTTAGGGGGCACCACAGCCTTTCCTTACTGCTGCCACTACACCCCCTCCATTGGGACCAGGCCAGAGGCTGGGTGAGGGGTGCTTCTCCCCCACCCCAAAATACCACCCCCCTACAACCTGCCCCCATTTCTCCCAAGGGCCCAAGAGCTTTGGGGGGGGTTTGGGGGACAGAAGCAGCCTGTCTTCCCGCATCCAGCAGTGGGCGGGGGGGCAAGGGGGGGGGCTGCCCCCCCCCCCCCCTCCTCAGAGCCATGCAGGGCAATGGGGGAAGCACGAAGGCAGGCATCTGCTCAGCTCCTGCAGCTGATGAATGCAGCGGGTCCTTGCAGCAGCAGGTCCTGGGGAGCGGAGGTCACCTGCTGACAAGCTCTTTTTTTTTTTTTCCCTGCATGCTCCTATTTTTTTTAATGCTGTGCATGCAGTACTTGTGCTGACGCACAGAGGCACGCCTCTCCGCTGTTACAGAGTTCCTGAATTTACAATGACTCCACTGTGTGGCAAATGCCCTAGACGAAAGGAGACTGCATCAAAAATAAATAAATAAATAAAAATTTCTTTTGTCACCTAGCAAAGATAAGGCTTTAATCACCTACGACCGCTTTCCATGGGGGGAGGGGGGGGACACGACACCGATCTGCGCTCCCGCGGGGAGCTTTTCCCTCCGAGATGGACATCTTGCTGCTGCTGCAGGAATTGCGAAATGCCAGGGCTCCCGGAGCCGGGCGAGTATAGACACACAATATGGCTCGGTTTATTGTATGCAATCGGCACGCATCCAACATAGCATCACAAAAGAATTACTCTTATCTGATGTCTCTCCAGAGGTGTGTGCGTGTGTGTGCGGGGAGGGGGATTCCCACCGGGCAGAGCCCCGAGCAGAGTTTCCTTGCAGCCCCCCCGGGCTTCTCTTTGTCCTCCTTATTTTCCTGGCGGAAAACTTCCCTCTGCCTCGTCCCCCCCCGCCCCCGGCAGGTTTCCCCTCGCAAGCTCGGAGGCGACCAAGTTGGCTCCCTCTCCCCCGGGCAGCTCCGGCGTTGGGATGCAGGAGCTTCCCAGGGGAATCGCAAGGCTTTGCCATCACCGAAACCCAAATAGCAGCTGCTAGCCGCTGATGACCTCCCGACAAACACAACGCTATAAAAAGCCCTCCCCGCTCCCGAAGAAGCTCCGGAGCCCCGTCGCATCCCACGGCTTTGGCGAGCATCCCCCTGGGCGAGGAGTTAGCGCCGGGGTGCTCCCCTATGTGGGGAGGGAAGGGGCAAAGAGATGGGGAAAAAAAATCTATTTAAAGCCCAAGCGCTGCAGGGCTGGGGGAGCTGCCCCTCGGCATCCTCAGCTCCCTACAACTGCGGCTGGCGAGCCATTTTTAACCACAGACGCCTCGAATAACGCAGTCACTGCGGAGGGGGGCAGCAGCTGGCGACCTCCTCCCGAAGCGGGGGGACAGGGGACGGCGGCGGGGCCCCGGGGGTGCCGGCCCCAAGCAGCCCCCGCTGCCGGTGCTCGCCGCCCTACACCTGCTGCCGGCAGACCCCCCACACCCCCGGACCCACCCCCCCCCGAGCCTGCTCCGAGCCCTCAGCGAGCAGGGGGAAACCTGTGCCTGCGATTATTCGCAGCGTCTCAAAAAATAAATTAAATAATAATAAAATAAATCATAAAGCCTTGATGCCGAATTGCTCCGGTCCCCGCGCTACGCCACCGCCTTTCCCTTCCGCCCGGCACTTTCCGCACTTTCTGCGCCCTCCGCTCCCCCCAGCACGCCCGGGGGAGGGAGGCAGAGCCTGGAGCCGGCCTGAGGGTGGCAGGCAGCGGGGGATGGAGGACGAACCTGCCACCATGCGAGCCCCAGCCCTCTTCTCTCCCCTCTGCCTTTCCCTCCTCCCCACGCTTCTTCCCTTCTGCGCCCTTTCGCGATCATCCCCTGCAACACCGGCATTATCTAAACAGCTTCACCGAGCAATAAAATACGGTTTAGATATGGTTCAACATCTGGCATTAAAACGCGAAGGGGGGGGGGGAAATAAATAAATAAAAATAAAAAGCACCACGGGACTTTGTTTTTACGACCGAGTGTAAGCGCTGTCAGGTTGCTTCTCTCCCAAGTTAACTCCTTCCAACAGCTGGGAGCGCGGCTTAGCTAACCTGGTGCATTCGCCTCACCCCTCCTTAAAACCCCAAAAAGAATCGGCTCCTCCGGGCTGCTTTAGGTAACTTGCAAGCTGCCGGGGCTGGGGGAGTCCCCCTCGGACTCGCGTGTGCGCGGCCGTGGGCGCGTGCCCGTGCGGTCCCAAGCACCCAGGCTGTGGGAATGAAATGGCACGGAGCCGTGAGCCCTCCAACCCCGGCTGCTGAGTCACAAATAGAAAAAGCCATTCTGCCCGGTCCCCGGCGGCTCGCAAGAGGGCAGGGAGCGTTTTGCGGCGGGGCTGCGAGCCCAGAGGCCGGCCGGTGGCCGCCCGCCGCCGGGGGCTGCTCGCAGGGAGCCGGGCAGGGGCCGGATCTGCCACCGGGGCAGGTGGTGATGGGGAGAGAAACCGAAAGGAAAGCCCTCGTTCATTTGCGTACAGGGCGACAGCCACTCCCTTCAGGAAACTCGGGGCGTTTGAAATCGTCCTGGTTAATGATTAAAAACCCCTTTAAACTCGCCAAATCCAAGCGTTCCGTAGAAAATTTCTGCTGGTTCCTAAACAAAAAAAAAAAAAAAATCCCCCCCACACACACCGCCACCACCGCCACCGCCACCACCCCCTCCCGGCCCCGAAGGGGACACCGGAGCCCCCCGACCACCGCTACCGAGCACCCGGCGACTTTGGCGAGGGCTCCTGCTCCGCTGCGGCGGTGCCGCCTGGCTACGGCCCCGGCCCCGGCCCCATCCATTTTTTCCCCCTCGGCTGCTCAGACCCCGTCGCAAACCCCCTCTCCTCCCGCTTGACACCCCTTTCCCCCCCGCCGTCCCCCCGCCCGGAGTTAGAGCACATAATTTCATCACATGACCCCTAAAGGGTTAAGGATAATACCTACCAAATCTGCTGTGGTCTTGCCTGGTTCCCTGGATAGTACCATTGGGGAAGATTTCTAAATGAAATCCAGTCCTGCAGTATAGCTGCCTCCGCCTGAGGATCCCCTTTAAATGGTCCAAGTCCGTGACCGCAGGCCCCCTGGGTAGCCCACCTGCCTCAGACTGACCCAGGTGGTCACTTAACAAAACCGGACTATCCACCGGCAAAACGGGCACATTCCCAAAGGGTACTGCATCCTGCACACCGAAATAGTTCCCAACTTCACCTAAGGGAGCCATCAGAAGATTCTGCTTTTAGAGAATAAGAATAAACAATAATGATGGTGCCAAACCCAGGAGATATAAGATTAGGTATATTCCACTCCTCTCCCCTCCCTAGCGCAGTTACAGAGAAAATGTTCTTTCTTCAATCCATTAAATGCATAAATAAAAGTAATATTCTGTTTTGACTGGTACAGGTTCAAGGTCAAACCAGTTAGTCTAAGAAACCACCACTTTATACTCACACACTGACATATTTATAAACATATAGATGTGTATATCTATATAAATGCATATATCCCCAGCTCTTAGCAAGCAATAAGGTCTTCAGCCCATCCAACTGTAATAAAGAAAAAAATCCGTAGTTTCTCCATTTGGTTTAAGATAAGAATGACCATAGCAACTTAAATACCTAGGCGTTATAGGGATTTTTTTTTTAAGATGCACAGGCTACGTCAGGATTTATGGATTCTGACTCCAGAAAGGCATGCGCTGTTTTTACTCTATAACAGACTGCATACATCAGCATGAATCCTGCAAAGGGGGAGGGGGGAAATCTCACGTTGTTGGCTGAGATAGATCCAAAAAAAAAAAAAATGGAAAGGAAAAAAAGGCAAAAGGCACAAAAAAATTAAAAAAAAAAATAAAACTTTTGACGTCCAAATCTATTATCCAGAATTCTCAGGAGGCTCAGCAGATGTCCACTGGTTTAGGGTTATTGCCGATCCACAAGCAAAGCAGCAACATACAAGTGCTTGTGCCTTTCTTGGCTGGCTCGAAACAGGTGTTGCTTCTGCAGGGCTCCCTGTGAAATGTTGTACTCCAGCACTGAGCTGCAGCTCTTGACTGTGGATCTCCATCCAGCACGCAGAGTGGCGCAGGAAGAGGCATTGGGCTGGGTTTAAGGTAGTCCTGATTGCTGCTGGAAGGATTCTCCGAGGTCCTAGCGCTCAGCCCTACCTGCTGCAATACAGACGCGCTCCCGGCGCCGGGCACTCTTACTGCTCTGCGGCAGCGCAGGGGCTCGGGAAGAAATAATGAGAGCCGGGGGAGAAACGGGGGGAGGGGGGGGATGCTACGTGCCCCGGGGTCACCCCGCTGCGGGATCAGCTCCGGGGGTGTCCTCGGCAGCGCCCGCCCCCGCCCCCCCCCCATCCCCCGGGGGCTGCAGCCCCCCGTTGAGCCCCTGCGCCAAGAGGGGTGCCAAGTCAAACCGGCGTGGTCACCGGGAAGTTTGGGAGGATTTTTTTCTTATTTTTTTTTTTTAGGGGGGAGGCATGGTCATGGGTCACGCTGCGCAGTTTTCCTCTCCCCTCCTGCTCCCCTTGTCCCCGGGCTCCTAAAGCCCCCGTCCCCGGGATCCTGAAACCCCTCTCCTCCAGATCCTAAAGCCCCTCTTTCCCAAATCCTAAAGCCCCTTTCCTCCAGATCCTAAAGACCTTTTCCCCTGGGATCCTGAAGCCCCCCTCCCCCTGGTCCTGCAGCCCCGCTGCGCCCCCGCACCGGGGCTCGGGGGGCGTTCTGGGGGGATGCCCCTTGTGGCCGCGGGGAACCCCAAGCGCTACGGGCACAAGTCCTTCCGAGCAGGGTGAAGGGACGGAGAAGAGGATCGGGGGGAGGCAGGGAGGAAAAATCATCCCCACGGCGCCGAGACGTAAGTAAAGTGTTCTCCTCCCGCAAGCAGAAGTTATTTAAAGCCGCCAGGAGAGAGCCGGTGGGGGGCATTGGGGGGGGGGGGGGGGGAGAGGATTTATGTTTCTTCTCGTGGTGCCGATGATTGATGTTATTGTTGTTTTGCCGCTCTCCAATACAGCTGCATTCATTAGCAAAGCGACAGAAGGGTCTCCTGCCTTTCCAGAAGGATTGCTGGAGCAAAGCTCAAGGACTGGGCACAATGCAGGGGCTGCACGGAGGGAGAGGACGGCTCCCGCAGCCCCCCGGAATTCAATGCAAAACCTGAAGTCAGGCTTTTTTTTTTCTTTGGGGGGGGAGAGAGAGAGAGAAGGGGAAGAAACATAGTATCATGGGAGCTGGGGGGAGAGATTGCACGGTGGGAATGATGCTGCACGTCTCGGAGGTGGCAGGGCCCAGGAAGGTCACCCAGTGGAGGCTGGAAACAGAGCTCGGGAAAAGGAGGGTTTTGCAAGGATGTTAATTAAAAATACTTGACTCTCCGCATGTCTTCCTGCGGGATGGGCAAGCGGCAGAGGGAGCAGCTCTCCTGGCCTTCCCCACCACAAAAGCCAGCAGCCCAGCTCCCAGCCTTTTGGCAGCCCCCTGCTTGCCACCGTGACTTAACACTTGAGAGGAGGGACGGAGACTTCCAGTTCCCATGTCTGTGGGGGAACCACAGGCTGTATCCTCAATCCCCAGGGGTGTACAGGGAACTGGCAAACCCCACACCAGTGGCACACAAGCCACCTCCCCTTCATTCACCTCCATCGGTCATTATTACTATTTGAAAGATGGGTTTCAGCAGCATCAGAGCAGGGTCCCATCCTACTAGTCCCAAACCCACAGAAGAAACAGTTGCTGCACGTCAGTCCATGCATTTTGACGTGCGAGGCCAGGCCAGCACCCCCGCCCCCAGACCCAGGACGTCAGGAGGGACTGCTCCAGCGCTCCCCGGTCATGTTCCATATATATCAGGTTTAAGGACACTGCTCTCACACACAATGGATGTATCAGTGTGAACAACTGCAGAATGACTTGGGAAAAACTGCAGAACTCGCCATGTCAAAAATCATTATTCTTTATCAACTTGATCACGGCAGTACCCAGAGGCCCCGCTCAGGGATCACAGTCCCATTGTGCTGGATACTGTAGACACATGTAATCAGAGAGATGGTCTATGCCCAAAGAGCTTATGATCTTAACCCATGATGAAAGACAACAGGTGTATACCACAGACACATGGGGGAAGGATAAGGGAAAAGCAGCGTTGAGAATAAAAAGCAACAGGCCTGGCCAATGACAAGTGTTTTGTGGCAGAAGGAAGTTTTAAGGAGATTTGAAGGAGAACAATAAAGGAGCTTTATGGTTATTAATGGGAAGCCTTTTCCATGCATAATGTGTAACTTGGAAGAGAACATAAAATTGCTTGTTAGGAAATTGGGCTGCTGAGAAGTGAAGACTTGCGCCACTGGCAAAGCGAAAGGAGCTTACCGTAGAGCGACCAAGGAGTCTGCTATCTGCTGTCTGGTGCTGCTTGTTCTGGAAACAGCCCCGCTCCTTCCCAGTGCCTCAAAATTTACAGTTGTAGTCCCATTGAAAAGTACGATACAGATTTTTTTTTTTTTTTTCTCTAGCCCAAGCTTCATTATTTTCTATCTTGTACTTCAGACCAGCATATCTTATGAAATATATCTGAAGGTAAGAAAGAAGTATTGGTAGAGTTGGTTTTATTTGTTGTTGTTTGCTTTTTTTTTTTTTTTAAGGAACTCAAACGAAGCCCACATATTATTGGCTCTAGGAAGTTTAGTGTTATAAAAGTGTTATCTAAGTTGAGGCTTTGATGTCTGAATTACTCATAAGTATCAAAGCCACACATGAATTATGCAGGACATCCCCAAAATTATACCCATCTGTGAGTAGGTGGTGTTCCAACCCTGCTTCACATAAAATCTATGTGTGATGTGTAATGTCAAACTTACCCCTTACAGAAGTATGGCTTTACTGATAGCTCAGGCTGTATTAAAAACCTACACTTTTATCCCCAAGACACGGAGGCAGGAACATCCCTTGCTCCCCTCAACTACAGATTCACACCCACTTCCCTTATACCCTCCTGGAATTAAAGACTGCATCTGCCACAGTGAGTCATCAAGAGCTTACTCATCAGCTTTATGCAGGATTTTAACTCCTGCTAGCAGGGTTGGTCAGAAGAACCCTGCATTTCTTAAGTAGTTCCTGGCACACATTCTCCTCACGTGCACCACAGTGATGTGACACCTCTGGCAAGCTCTAAAGTCATGATTTTTTTAAATGTTTTACCTGTACTCTGCCAACCCATTGAACTTAACAAGAACTCTTCACATATCAAATGTTGAGTGTCATTAAAAAAAAAAAAAAATCAGCCTGCCATAAGAAAATGTTTGTTTTCTCTTTCCCACAGATTGCATATTTCCACCAAAAGTATAGAATCCTTCTTTTTAGACCTACAATATAACTAATTCGTTTATTTCCAAGCCCTGCAGATGAAGAATTGGAAGATTTATACTATTTAAAAAAAAAAAAAAAAAAAAAAAAAAGAGGTTCTACAACTTTCCAGTGAAACACATGGCATTTGCCAGTTTTACTAAAATGCCTTGAGTCAGCAAACTTTTAAAAGCTGCCTTTTCATATATAGAAAATAATAAAGAATGTAATGTTACTTTCGTATTTTATTTTTTTATTTATTTATTTAACATGGGAGCATGATACAAACCTGAAGATGACAAGAGCATAATTTATGTCACCTCACATCAGGCTGCTACAGTGGAGACAACTAGATCTAGATTACTCGTTATTTAATGCAGAGAAATAGGAGCAATTTTAGGGCACAAATCATCTGACCTATTCTAGGAGTCTACTTTAGGATGACATGACTCATGCACTAGAGATGCTTAATTCTTTCCTGTGTATGAAGAGAGCCTATATTAGATGGAAACTTCTCCATGACAGAGGTCTAGATAGGACTGGATGGATCCCACCTGCTGTGCTATACATGTGATTCAGCATTTCCCCAGAAAGGACGGTGAGGGCATTAAACTATTAATACAGTTGCAAATATTAATTCTCCAAGGAAAACTCTTGTCATCTCAGCATGGAAAAGTTACTGAAACACATGATTATGAAACACTGGATTACCTGGAAATAAGCAAAATATTCATGAAAACCTATTAGCCTTGCAATTCAGGTTGATTGGATTAACATAACAAGTGCCCAGAGGTTTAGGAACATTGATCTAGAAGAACATTCTTGCTTTTTCACTTCGGAATCAGCTGCAGCAGGATATATGACATGGATTTCTTATGCCATTATGGTATTTTGCTGCATATAGGAATCAGTGAGCCTACATTAAATAAGCATGGCAGAATGTGATTTTTGGGACTGTCCTATGGAGTAAGCTATCAGGTTACATATTTAAGGATTTCTTAAGTAAAAATGTAATAATGTCATTATTAGTCAGATTCAGTCCAGCGCATTGACACAGACACTGATACAGCCTCTTGGAATATATTTGCAAGCAATTCTCGAAAGCAGGTAAGTGATGAAAGTGTTAAAACCACCAAATATGTTTAAAACTTTTCTGGTGTATGTATTTGTACAGGGTTCATACCTGCTGCTTTTAACACTGAGTTAACTGATGTTGCAAGTCCCTCTAGCTCAAGAGTGAAAGTGGCATTGATTGGAAGGAGAAAAGAGCAAGAAATCACATTTGCTGCTCATGCATCTGCCCAGAGAGGCCTTCTCATGGCAAGCAGTGCTCGTGGCACAGCTCAGTGTCAGAACTGGTCTGCTATCACCCGTCCCAGTTTGCTTATCTCCTGCCCGGGCTCACTCTGTTTGTGTTTGGAGATTTCTGCCTTCTTCATGCTCACGTGTTGTTGCTGCTCATTTGCGACTGCGAGCTCGGAAGAGTTTGGCAGCAGGCTGCAGTCAGTCGGAGCAGCCTCTAGGGTGTCCCTGAAGTTCTTTCTTAGCCAGCTGTGCTTCGTGCTCAGATAGTTCGCTGTCTGAGCGATGGGGTGGCATTCGTACACCAGCCAAAGCACTGATCAAAACCACCCGCTGAACCATACCTCCCAGTGCTGGACCGGGCATGCAGCCGGCAACCTGCAGCTCATCGCCACCGCCCCTGGGGCCGGGAGACAGGGTGCCAGCCCTTGGGGGCTGCGTGCCCCCACTCACTGCCACGGCCAGGACGGCAGCCTGGCACCCCTTCATCCCTGTGGAGGACGTGGTCCACGCCGAACCCATGCCCACCTTCTGGGACGGCCGATGGCCTCGACGCGAAGGATTGCACCTCCACCGGTGGTAAGGTGGCCACCCAGGGCGTGCGTCCTCCTCGTCCCACAGCCCACCCTCCTCCTGAGGACACCTCCCCGAGGCCGGAGGACGCCTCCCCGACGGGCTGCAGACGGCTGCTCGCCCCAGCAGCCCCATCTCCCCCGGCCACGTCCAGCAGGGCAGGCCCGGAGCAGGAGGAGGGCAGCGAGGGCCGGGGAAGGGCGCCAGGGCAGCCGGGCAGGGGCAGCCGCCCCGCCGCGTTTGTGCGGGCCTCTCTTGCCCTCTAGCGGGCAAAGCCAGCGGGGCGGCCCCGCAGTGCCCCTGCGGCCTCCTCCTCCTCTTCCTCGTCTTCCTCCTCCCCTCCCTGGGCAGGGCTCCTTGTGGGACATCTGAGTGTGGGGCCCACCTCAGCCCTCACCCCCCCCCCGTACCAGGGGACACCTGTGGTGTCCCCCCCTCAGCGCCCCGTGCGTGGTCTCCTGGGGTCTCACTGGTGGGGACAACAGGGACAGGGACCAAGTGCTATGGCCCCAGAGAGCAAATGAATGAGTCTGTGACAATCAGAGGCCATGTGTCTGTGTAGTGGAGGCACCATCCATCTCTGGTGGTGCCTCCAACTGGTCGTGGTTGCCAACCACGTCCCTATGGCTTGGGCCAAGCAATGGATGGGCCCCAAGGGACGCACGGGGCTCAGTGCCCCCCACTGCTGGGCAGACATTGTGTGCTCGCTGCTGCTGCTGAAGAAGGGAGCAGAAGCTGAGGACAATGGTGCTCCAAGCATGGTCCTGCTCCTGGGGGAGATGGGGGCAACTCTGCAGTGAGCCCGTGGCTGAGTGGGGCTCGAGATGGGGCTGTGCTTGGGAAAGGGAGAATGTCCATGCTCATGTGGGACCTTTTGATATACCACAGGAAGACTGGTTCTTCAAGTGGTTTAGCCCTTTTATGATAAAAAAGTCTTTTTTTTTTTTTCTTTTTTTTTGCTAATGAATTAGAAAATATTTCAATATCATCATCCCCATCATTTTCGTCCTCACAGATACAAATCAGTGAAAACTTTGGCTTTTCCTACATTATTTTCTAATAGATGGAGGTACTACCTCCATCTAACAGAAGATCTTCTAGCATCTCCAGGAATTCTTCATTGCAAGTATGCTCTCAAAAATTTGCTTTTCTTTTTAAAAATGCCTGTGACTGATTTTCTTCCTATAGTCTTCAACTTGATTTTATATTCCTGTTTTCCCATTTGATAGATCACTTTATTTTTGCACTCTCCCCATTTTTTAAATTATCAATATTATATATTGTGTTTTGGCTCTGCTGTTGTAATCACTGAACTACTACAGGCTATTAGAAAAAGTTACCCTTTTTTATGAAATACATAGGTTTTTATCCTCTTTTTTTTTTAAAAAAAAAAAAATCTCACTCTTTGGGAAACCCTGATACCTGTGGGATGCCTTTCCTCTCTCGTCATGGCTCCTTGAAGTTGAGCACTGACGAGAAAGCCCTCTGTTTGCTGGTAGTGAGCATAGTCAAGTCACTTGGAATGTAATCACATAGAAACCTCCACTCTCTGCTACAGTATTATAATCCTTTGTAATATTTTGCATGCCTATGTCTGTTTCATTTGCTTAAACACTATCCAATTACTTTGTTGATAACTAACATATTTTGCATGTTTTTGCCTGTTGATTTCCTTAATCATCCTGCCACTATTTCACTCAGCAGTATATAAAATGCACTCTGATTTGGTGATGTGAAGAGACAGAAAACAATATAACTATTTTCTTCAAATAATTACTGTGGATATGTACTAATGTTTTCCTTTTAACTGGCCAAGGCAAAAACATCTCTGACTACTATCTGGGCTTGGTGTTACCTCAACTTGGTACTCCTGAACTGCTTTTACAGCAAGACCAGAGACCCTTCCCTCTATAGGGAGGGAAAAGGCAGCTCATGTAAAAGCAGCAGTCATGGGGAGCTGAAGAACTGTAAGATTATTAAACCATTCCCCATGGAGGACTGCCATCTCCTGTTTGAGCTATTTCTGTTTGCCCAATCTGAAGAAGTTTATAAAGGAACTGGGCAAAAGTATGAGAATAAATGCTTTACATTTTGGAGAGGGTGGAAGGTCATGGAAAATGCATTCCATATTTTGGGTTTGAGAGAGCATCTGACATATTTGATAGCCCAATTCGAGAAATAACATAAGAACATAGTTATGAGTCTGGGGTACAGCTATGCCACTGCCTTCTTTGTGGCAGTGGCAGCAGGAAACTCCAGTTAAGAAGTATATGTGTTCCTGGCCACCTTGTACAGTTTGTTCCCCTTGTTCTCCACCAGCAACCACGACCACTGGGTTAGGGACATCAGAAGGTACATCCCTTCACACTCTCTCTAGTATCTCCTTATAGACAGGCTATTCCTGAATTTGCTTAATCCCAGTTTGACCCTGCCTCCACACTTTGTCTCCTATGACACCAAATATCATCTGTCTGAAAAAGAACTTTCTCATATTGGTTTCAAACCAATCTCTTACTAGTTTCATTGAATGACTCCTAATCCTTGTGTTGCAACTGTAGAGTTAACAGTTATGCCCCCCATTCCCTTCATTATTTTGTAAACCTTACTCTTTGCCCTTAGACTTCTCTCCAAACTGAAGAGTCACAGTCTATGGGGACTCTCATCAGGCACCCAAGAGGCTCAAGAGTCTTAATTTCCCTTAAGGAGACAATAAACCTTATAAAGATTACTGGAAACTTAGGTAATATCAAGCTAAACTAAGGCATGATAGAAAATAGAACAATGAGCAGGCTCATATGACATGTTAGGTGCAGCTCACAAGGCAGATTATCAAAATCATTTCAACCAGGAGAATCCCAGGGACATGTTTTTGTTTGCTCACTGTCAGGTAAGTTTGCCAGGCACTGGTCATGTATATAGTATGTCAAATGTTTAGTGGAACCAAACAGTGCTAAATTCCTTAACAATACCTGCAATGTGACCATCATCACAGACGGAGAAAGCAGTGGACCTTTCACATTATGTATCTTGTACTGTACTAAAGTACCCAGGTGTTGACCATTATATAACTCTGGTAAACACAGTTTTAACCATGCAAACCATATCAAACATTATCTCAAGTGTTGATTACTTGGTTAACTGCGCTAATGCTGTGTGCAAGTAAAAGCTTTTATGTTTGACCCTGGCAGAAAAACATTAACAGGGGGGAGTGCTGATCCTCAGACAACAGCAACATCAGAGGCAATTAAATGACATTGGGTAGACTTTTTATACTTTATGGTATTCACTGTATTACAGTATTACATTGATGGTATACACAGACAAGGTAAAGGGAGAGAGAATGGACTGCACTGTACAAATTGCCATCCATGTAAGCTTTTCACATGCCACTGTGTGCCACCAGAAGTATTTTATGTATTATTTCAGGTGATGGTTAAGAGTTGGAAATGCCAGTGATTTATCACCTACCCCAGTGTTTCAGATACAGAGTTTTTCTCCTCTAGACCTTTAGCATGCAGAGCTGCAACACATGTCTGATGTTACTCAGGGAGGTAACCAATGGTAATAATGGTCTCTTCTAGGTTTAAAATGTGTGTAAAATGGGCTTTCAGGAAAGAACCAAACAACAGTGGTTCTGAGCTACTACACAGCCTAAATACGATGTGTCGTCCTCCCCCCCCACCCCCCCCCCCACGCCTCTGGCTGTCAACACACTTTTTATCAGGGTCACCAACACACATCTGCGTGTTAGACTGGCTGTTTCTCCCCAGAGATGGTACCTCTCAGTGGAGGAGCTGAACAGAAAGTCTCTGCACCTCTGCCCCCAGCCCTCAACATTCGAACTACATTTCCACATACTGTCCATTTCTCTGAAAAATGGGGCAAGGAGATGAAAAGCTCTTAGCTCACAAGAGTTTGCTTCTTTGCCTTCATAGCTGCCCTTGATAAAAAACAGCTTTCCCACCCTGTTGTTTTTTAGAGATTTTGTCAGTCTGCGAACCTGAAATCCACCATGGGGATTTCAGTCCTCTCCCTGCAGCTGTTATTCCAATAGAGCTTAGAAATTCATCAGAGGGTCTGAAAAACATAGCAGCACTGGGAATTCACACCATAAATAGATGACGTCTGAACAGCTTTGCTTTCTCTAGGCATTGCAGTGAAAACCCTGACAGGCAACTGAGGAAGAAACCATTCAGGAGGTTCCTATGCTTCCTCCGCTTTGAACATTGATCTAGGTTTGAGAAAGAGGATTACAATGACCATTAAGGATTCTCAGGGACTGAATTTATAGCACAACCAAGCACTGAGAACTCACTTCTGCAGATATGGACAAATTGGCTTGGACTATCTTGCCCTTACTGCAGTAGCACTGCAGCCAACAGAACTACGCGTGTAAATGTTGAGACATCAGACAGACCTCTAGTATTAGGTATCCTACTTTTTTTAGTGTGGGCCAGGCTTCTAAAGAAACACATGGCAAAACCGAAGGAAAATTATCTTGCCAAGCCTCAAGTTATGTTATTCATATAAATCTTGATATGAACAAGCAAAAGGAATTTGCTTGAACTTTCTGGAATTCATACCTCATATTCTTGTAATCATCTGATTGTTCCAGCTCTGTATCTGGGAACGTGGTGCTGCTGCTGCTCTGCTGAGAACTGCTAAGGGCTACTCAGAAACACGGAGCTCGTAAGCTTGCTCCCTTGTTTAGAGTACATATTTTCTGGTTATGTCTCCCAGTGGGTTAAAGGTCACGCTGCAAACCCCATTCCTCCAAAAAACTGGAGCAGATTCTCTGCTGTGGTACATTGTCAGAGCACCATGACATTGCTGGAGCTCTAACAAATGATATGAAAACAGTACAAGCACATTTGTGTCCTTTATTTCCCTAGGTAAAAAACCCTCTTACAGTTCATCATTGTAAACCCTCAGAATCTGTGAGCCATTCTTGGCCATAGCGTAAATAATTATGCAAAACAGTACTCAGCTGTAGAAGTGTGAGGACTGAGTCCTTTGTAAATGTTCATGAATATTCCTTTCTGAAGATTTGATTGTCACTAAGTTTTACCCACATACAGACTTTGGTCCAGTGGTACCCATATTTTATTTATAATTTGAGTCACATGCTGCTTTCCTAATTTTTTGTCTAGTCATTTTAAGCATCTCTGTATAGTACTCAGACAACAGTGGTGAATCTTGTAGCTATTATTATATTTGCAATTTCCCTTGGGTGTTAGCAATGTCTATATAATGCAGAGTCTACCTAATACTTCAAAGTTACTGCATTCCAAAGCTATTAAAAATTTGAACCTTTTATCGGAGATGTCTATTAATCTAACAGTGGGAATTAAGTTTGTTTCTCAGCATTTTTGAAAAGTACAAATAAATCTATAAGACACACACAAATGCCAAGCTTGAAAAATTACAGCATTCTGGTAATGTGCTTGAAAAGAGTTGCTCATTTATAAGGATATTTTACAAGTAGAGCGTCTCTGTTCAGGAACACAGAATCAAATAGTTTCCATTACTGAAATGATTTGAAATTTTGTGTTTTATAAGGCCAAGGACAAATATTCAAAAGATGGGGTCTAAATTAAGTCTGAAAGGCTAAGATGTTCAAAACAGCTCTTTGGTGTCTCTTTTTGGCAATTAAGTTTAAAAATTCTGCAGATGCCTCATGTGATTGCTATGTAAGTAAACTTCAGAAAGTGCATATAGAAAATTAGATCCATTAAGATCTCTTCAGTATCTTTAATTATTCACTTACTTATATCCTAAGTAATGCTGAGGATTGCAGTGCCTGATTTTAAGCTCCCGTTGTTTTAAATTCCTGGCCTCATCCTTCTGTAGTGAGATTACTCTTTCATTAATCCATGGCATTTTTTTCACGTGAAAATTTCAAATACTCTCTTTACATCACTTCATACCTCCTTAGCACTTCAGAAAATCATGTCAACCAATTCTAAATCGCTAAAGGTTTCCTATTTCATATGATATACAGCTACGATGTTTGATTAGAGTAGTTTGGGTAGTCACCACGGTTAGTCCTGCCAGGTTACGGAGAACAGACACGAGCTGCCAAGAAGGCAGATAAGCATGGTACTTTTTTATTCATGGTACCTTTTTATTCACATTTTACTTCTTAAGTAAACTGAGAAGAACAGCCAGTGCAGGCAACAAGACAACACCAAGCCCCTATGCAATGTACACCACAAGACAAAGAACATTTGTTTCATACCAAATTCTGCCTGCACCTGGCCTTCCAGCTTGACCTGGCAAGCAACTCCTTTCAAGACTGCTCCCTAGATAAGCTATGTCTGAGCAGAAGGTTGTAAAATGGTGGGCAGGTGGGGTTGTTGGTTTTTATTTTTTCATCTTTTGACCAGCATTTAAGCACACAAAGATTACATTTTTTACCCACCTCCCTTACAGATACAGAGCAGTCTGCCTCCTTCACCCTCACTTCAGGTGGGCAGCACAGGCATATTGCTCTGGGCTATTTCATGCCTGGGGAGTCTTTCTGACGGGGCTGAATGCAAGAGCTTTGGCCCTTGGTACTTTGGCTACCTTTGGCAGGCTGTAAATTCAAATCCTACTTCTCTGCACTGGTCAAGTTTTGGGCAGCAACCTCAAACCTCTTGGTGGTAAGCTTCACACAAGTGGCTTTAGTTGCAACTGGTCGATAGTACAGAACTGCATGAGTTTACCTCATTTCCAGTCTTAATCTGATTGGGAATATGAACAGCTCAACTCAGCATCAGTTATTCAAAACACGAAGTCACAGTGAGCTGGAGAGGAATTACTCCTGACATTGTACTCTTCCTCAAGATCATTCACACATGCAGGCACCTCTGCTAGTCCTAACACTGACATTTAGAATATAAGTAACTGCAGAAAAGTAATATCAATTAGGATATATTAAAAAAATAAAAATAAAAAAAATGTCTGTTCAAGCTTCGCTGGGGACCAATTTGGATATCTATTGACAAAAAAAAAAAAAAAAAAATCCTGAGAGATACATGTCCCAGTCCACAAAATAAATCATCAGTTTAGATAGATGGAAAAGGATTTTCCTCACATTGCAGAATGCTGGCTGGCGCTCTTCTGAGGACTTCTGCTTCCACTCACTGCACTAGTTGGTTCCCATCCCTTCCATTGTTACACATAGTACTATCTGCTGCTGCATGGCCATTATTGTTGAGTCTGCAGAAGCTAAGGCCATCTTTTTGCTGACAGCACAACCCATAAGACTGCAGTGTCATGCGAGCTGTTTTTCAGGTCATGTCTTTGGGATTTGGTTTTGTTTTATTTTATTTTATTTTTTTTTTTTTTTTCTTAGGCATCGAAAGGTTCTTACTCTGTTTCCTTACCTTTTAAAGAAGGTGCAACCAACTGAATTCACTTATCTTTGATTTCACCTCCAACTCCATTCTTACTATGGAGCTATCTCACCAGCTCCACGTTCCACCACAGCCTTGCATTTCATCTTAGTCATTCTTTAGTGTGGCTGCTTGATGACTAGAGCAAGAACTACTCATTCATGTATGGAGTCCTCAAGCTCTTAATCGCTGAGCATTTAGAGCAGAAATTCTACTCTTTTTGCCCTTAATAATAATACCCAGTGACCTTGCACTGGCAATTACAAAGTTTCATTTTGTTCCTACTCATCTACTAAAAGCTCTTTTAGTTCTTCTCATGTAACAATCTGATCCTCTTCCATTTTGCTTCTCAAATTTGTCATCCTCAACCTATGAGATCTCCATGTGCTTAAAACAGAGACTAAAAGAACAGGGCAAGATCCTGTATCTTCATAGCAACTACAGACTGTGCCATAACTCTCTCAGAGCTACCTTCAGCACCAAGGGCTTTGCATTTTAGCACACACATCTTCTGAAACGTCAGAGAGAGTTAATATATCCCCCTCCTCCCATTCCTGGCGTGAACACTGCAAGCTCTGCAGAACTAGGGCGAACAGAGCCAGGTGAATGGTTGACTTACTCTGCCTGCAGATGATCCACCACATCCACTCAGAGACAAGCCCTTTGTGCAATGAGCTCAGTAGGAATGCTCACGCCTCAAGCTCTTTCTTCAGTTAAGCTTTTCAAAATCAAGCAAAACTTCATACATCTCTTCATACATTCTTATTTTTTTCTCTTTGTGTGAACATTATTTTCAGTGTTTGCTAGGTGGCAACGTACCTTCAGGAAAGAAATATTGTGCCATATCCTGGTTCTCTGGAATACCACTTTTTACATCTAGCTTAACTCCTTTGCCAGTTTTAGTATAGCCAACATTCTTTAACAGAAGATGAATCAAAGAGATCCACAACTACAGATTTTAAAAGTCAGTAGAGGTCTCCAAGAAGAGCAAAACTCTGCATAAGCTTAAATTGTGTACACAAAAGCTGGCAGCACCTTTTGGAATTAAAAATCTTAGCAGCACAAATGCAATTAACATGATCACAAAGTTACAGCCACGTTAGCATCTGTAAATTAAATACGATCTGTGCCACAAACTTAGCTTACTAATAGGAGAGACATTTCACAGACCAAGACTCAGAGAAGACTCCTGTTAGCAATAGGAAAAGACTGCTATTTGTTTTGTTTCAGTGGTGGTGGTTGGCTGGTTGGGTAGTTTTGAACAGAACTTTTATTGAGCTTTTTCTGATGTGAGAACCTTGACCTGGAAGCCTTCCAAGCACAGACCTCAGTTGGAATTCTGCAGAAATTCTGTGGATGCAGAACTCGCGTGCTTACATCAGGTACACAGCATACTTGCAGCATACATGCACATAACAGCATCTGCTTCTCTAGCAGTAATTTAGATATTTCTAGGCAGAACTGCAGTGCTAAGTTACAATGGTATGTTGTATGTTATAGAGAAATCTAAAAAGAAGACACTTTCCCTTCAGCTGAAGTTTTGGAATTAGGTTTAGCCTTCATTTCAGCTTATACAAAATATAGAAGTTAAAGACAAAAAAGATCCTCTTACTTTCATCACTATAAAACTCTTGATCACAGCACTATTAGACATTTTTCAGGCTGCTAATGCAACGCCCACTGGCAGTTCTGTTCTTTCATCTTCAAATACATTGTAATGGTATCCTATCTGAAATTCAAGTCTGTTAAATATAATAAATTTGATTGTAACTTAGATTCCCTAGTTACTAGGGTGTGGGGTCATTGTTTCTGTTGTTTTTGTTTTTGTTTTCCAGGAAGAGTGCTGAATCTAAAAGAGAAAAGGCTGCATATTATACCTGACAGTTCTAATGTGCTTATAACTGTTTAAATATAAGGTGTTGTGATTCACCATAGATAACATGTCTTGTAAAAACAGCTTGGGTGAGCTGAGAAAATAAAGCTAACAGCTTTGCAAAACTTAACTTACAGTTTAAAATAATTTGGGTGATGCGGAAAATGGGGATGACTCTGAAGACTACAAAGTGTTCCAAACTACATTAAATGTACACTTGCAGAATCTGTTTTTGTGTAAAACAATGGCAGTAATTTCTACTTTAATAGCTGTCAAGGGCAGATTAATATCAAGCATGGAGAAAGTAGGCAAGACACCTTTTGTGAGTAAATATCTTGCAATTTTTGCCATTTGCTAGACTGAAGGATGTAGTTTAAAATGAACGCTCTGTACTCATAGCCTAAAACATAGTACTATTGCCAGTAAGAAAATAGGGTTTTATATTTTACAGGGTCAATGTTATAACTCCAAGATTCATAGGAGAAGGCAGGGCAGAGGACTTTGATGGTAAAGGTAAAGGACTCAGAGAGAAATGAGTGGGAACCTAAAGTACAAATAGTGGCACTTTTGTCCTTTGACCCAGGACTTAATCACCTGAACCAAACTGCGTCACTTCTGTTTATAGATGACCTAGAATTACAGCACATTTAGGGGAAGCAACATTTTATTTATGCCATTCAGATAGAAAGCTTGAGATATAAAAATTCAGCTGCATCTTGCAACCAAAAAAAAATAATATTATAATCTTCCTACTTCAAGATTTAATTTAAAAAATCAGACTATGGGCTAGTGACCCAGAATCTTCCCATTCCATTTTCATAGGGCAAGGAATCTTTAAAGATCTATTTTGTATCATTTGCATATCTATCTGTGGATTGCATAGAATCACAGAAATTCAAGGCTGAAGGGATCTTGAGAGATCACTTTCTCAAACCACTTCACTGGGGCAAATGAAATATGTATAAAACAGCCTCAATAGATTGTCCAGAAAAAGTATTCCCATTAAGGGTATTTTGCAGCCCTTCTACATATCGTTTCCAATGCTTCCCTATATTTGTAATGAAAAGGATTTTTCAAACCTAGAAATTAAACTTACTCCACTTGCATTTTCCTAAGTGGTCAGTGAAGAACAATTGATCACTATCCTTATAAATGGGTGGGGTTTTGTTTGTGTTTTGTGTGTGTGTACTGGAAGATGCCAGCACTTCCCACCTCTATTTTCCATTTACTGCTTCATCTATATCTAGTAGGCAATATATAGAAGAAGGACATTGGTTTAACATGACCTGTTCCTGACAAAGGCATGTCAGCAAGTTTTTATCACCTTATCATGTTCTAGGCATTTAGAAACTGCTTTTTTTTTTTTTTTTTTTTCAGAATCCAGGAAGTTATTTAAGCTACTTAATTATAATTTATTTGGTTTCTCTTCCATCTTTTTTTTTTTTTTCTAAAAGAGTTGTTATGTTTCCTTTTTTCAGTCTTGCGTTGTTTCAATTCTCCATGAGTTTTCAAAGATATCAGAAACATCTGGAAATGGTTCAGAGCTTACTTGAGCTAGTTTCTGAATCACTTCAGGAGGCAGATGCAGAAAGTATGACTGCATCTTTTACCTAAGTACCTTCTGTCTCTTTCTTAAAAGACTGTAGTCTCTCCTCTCTCTTCAGAATGTAAGTTACAACAAATTAAAATCAGTATAGTTATAGCTAGAAAAATTTAAAACCAAAAGATAAGATGAAGATAAGCTAATAGATGAGCAGTAGAATAAGGAAGACAAAGACATCCTTGGATTTAAAATCAGATGTAGGCTCCAAGAGATCAAAAGAGTAGATTTCTTTTATTTTTTTTTAAAGTCCTCAATGATCAACTGGGAAATATTCCAATAATGTGATAATATTTGCAAAAAGTTTTACAAATAGCTTTTGTCTTCAAAGATTATTTCCAGTTCTATCTCTGCCTTGCTTCAATATCATAGACAAGTCATTTCAGCCTACTGTGCTTTGTATTATCACAATAACACAATCAGCCCCTAGCGACCCTCCACAGATGCTATAATGCTTGGTCCTTGATGAGGTACCCCAATCCCTCAGAGTAGTGGAGTCACTTGTTGCTCTCTCTGCAGGGAGTCTGGTACATCCCCAACTACCAGTGGTAGCTGAGCTTTGGGCCATCAGCAATCTAGTTACTGAACACAACACGAATTACAGTAAAACAGAGACTATGTAAAAAGAAGCAGAGGAACTAAGAGGAGGAGAAGAAAACAGACACAGATTTCATGGGCATTAAGTAATTTAGATCCTAATTCATATGTAACAACTGCTAACCCAGAGTTTATTCAATACAGTAATACAATACTTATCCTTCAAACTGGCCTTCCACTTCCTCTGTCCATGTCTGGTAAGAGAAGTGGGCCCTTTTGGGTGCCAGGATGGCATCAAGTGTCACGGACAGCTGACCCGAGGATATGTGGGGTAATACCATGCCATGGACAGCCCCTGGTTTCCATCACATGGCCTATAGGCTCAGCTGGTCCTCAGTCCTTCACTATTGCCACAGCTTCCAGGAGCTTCTTGTGCTTATGAAGTGGGATGCTCCAGGCTGACCTCAGGTCCTCTGAGTCAAAATGGCAGTCTCTCTCTTGCTGCTATGGAGTACAACAAACAGCTTGCTTTCATCAGACCCCTTCTCTCTACCCACAGAACCCTACTCACCTAAGCTTAAGAGCAGCCTAGCATGGTAAGTAGCCCCCTAAATACATTCCTCTACCCCAGGCAAGCAGGCAGGCAGCCTCTGTAACACTTGGCTATCTGCCTTTGCATTACAGATTATTTGCTGTGGATCCTCACTTACACTCTTTTGTATTGCATAAACGTGAGGCAGGGCCTGCGCTCAAGGACCAGAACCAGCATCATACAGGTGTCCTAGCTGTGCTCTGGCCTGCTCCAATGAAATCTCTCTTTTATATATCAGAGAGAAGCTATACCTAAGCGATGTGAACATAAGGTGTACAAACACTGTGAATACCATGTGCACACGAGACCACCCCAACTTATGAACATGAGCCAGTCTGTGTGTCTTGGTATCCTCCTGTCAGTATAGCTTATGTCTCCTTGGACATCCACAGTTCAGATCCCAGAGCATACTGACTCCCTCAAGTCCCTCAAGACCCTTCCCCTTTCAAGACGAGGTCCAGCAGTGGACTAGATGTCCACTGTGGGATGTACTCCTCACACAGCCAACAGTTCCTGCCTGAATGGAGCCAGGTGGGGACCATTCTCCAAACAGCAGCTTCACCATTGTTTCTGCAGGGATTTGTATCAGAACCACAGTTATTATGCCTTCACGAGTGGCCGCAGCAGCCCCTTTTGATGTAGCTACAGACTAAGGAAACCTTCACTAGCAAATACACAAAGACTGCTCCCAATATTTATACAAGTAGTATAGCTACTTTTCAACTCCCCAAGAGCCAAACGCAGACCTCAATGGAAACAGAAAGACTCTGCCAACCACAAGGAACTTTGTATTAGGACTTTCAAATTTTTATGAAAGGATCTCAGAACCTTTTATAGTGAAGGTATGTGTCTACCACACACATGTACCAGTGCTGTTAGCTTAGATCAGACCCTATACTAATTTTAGTTACTACACTACCAAACACATATACTTGGAAAATAGTAATTCCTTCCCCTTGTACAAAAATAGGTGTAATCAAAGATCATAAATGGTATTCTGAGCAAAAGGAGTAAACACTACTTAAAATAATGGAATACATTACAGAAAACAGTAATTTAAATTTCTATTACTCCTTTCTTTTTTGAAGAAATAATTATATACACTTCACCATCTTCAGCAGTATTAAAGATGTTATAATTTAAATAACTTTCATTAATAAATCACAGTAGCAGTGCAAACTGTTAATAGTAGCTTTAGGCAGAGGTCTGGGAAAGAAAGCAAGGAAGAAGGTATATGATGCTTCTTCATTTTCAGAAAACATGTATTTTTAAAGTATTTTACAGGTTAAAATACTGATAATTCTACATTTGTTTCTTTAGTAATACTGTGAAGTATTCTTTACCATCTTTTTGAACTACATAACAATAATTATTTACAATTATATCAGTCACATCACACTTAAAAATATGAGTCTGAGTCCCCAGTAAATCTTTCTGGTTTATGAAGCAACACAGATAAAATTAACTTTGCTAATCTTGACTTGTTTTATTGTACCATCTCTCTTTCTTTTTAAGTACAGAATCTATACAATTGGAAGTGTTAGGCAACCTTAACTATAGTTATTGCTGCCAACTCTTCCTATAAAACTTAGGGTGAAATACTGGTATAATTAAAATTGATGGCAAAGCTCACACTGATTTCAGGGAATGGCAGAAGAGAAAATAAATGCTCCCTGAAATACAGTAACGTCTCCAAAACAAAAATGTGTATTCACATGGGAAGTACTGGTAATTATATTTTGGGAAATACTATTAATAATATCTTATATGCAAAATACATATAAAAATGTGTATATATATATATATCTATGAAAATAAAGATACATGTAAAAAGTCCAGATAAGATGGTTTCAATTGGATACAGATTTATCTTTTTAATCAGTGCTGGGAACACTACAGAAAAATATTTAGAAGGAGAAAAAAATGAAGTATAACTTCTTCAGCAGGAACCATGAGGAAAATATTAACCAGTAAAGTACATAATGTAATTCCATTACTTAAAATGTTTTCAGAGGACCATGGGACCTCTATTATTGTTGCAAAAGTGCCATGGGATCTTATCACTGAAACATAAAACAGCAGTTAAACCACAGTTCTCATCTAATAGTGAGAAAGTCCCTAATCTTCAAGGATTTATGTATACAATTTTATGCAGTAGGAGTAGTCTTACTTCAGATCACAGAACTTTTCAAAACACGTAATGTTAGGCATATATCTCTTCATAGAACCGAGATCTACAGCCTGAGCTGCAGAGTCATAGCGAATATACTTATCATATTCCAAGAAGTGCACATTCCTTTACAACAGAGTATTAGTTTTGACCTGCCTTTTTTTTATCCACATGAAAGCATTATTTCAATAGTCTACATACCATTTCTTTTATGAATCAAATATTTATCACACAAAGGTAACTGCCGACTTAGAAACTATATTTTAAACACTTTCCAAATATGTTACTAATATCTTCAAATGTCAAAATTCTTTTTTTTTTAATATTAAAAACTTTTTTTAAAAAAACTCTTTTCTCTGATTTTTTAACTTGACTTCAAAAATAGCTCCAAAGTCTGAGGGGACTTGTTACATACAAGGTGTTTTTCAGCTAACAACATCAGAACAGTGTGTTAGAAAGGTCAATATAAATTAATGCTATGAGAGGTATTTGGGGACACATATCTTAGATAAATTTTAATTCTTTTCCTTACAAATGGACTCTGTCATGATAAGCTTTCAAGTAACTTCAGCAAGTTGAAAATATTTGAAGATAGGCTATATTTATGGCCTAGCTCCTACATGCAATGATTGCTGTGAACTCTTATTTATGAGCTGAATGGTGCTATCTAGCCACAAAAAAAAAGTTCATATTTATTTTTGTTCTTACTGGTGGATGAATGTTGACTGTCTAGTAATGAGGTCAATATCCATGATTTGCATGTCCGGTAAAATAACTGGACTTTCTGTAAACTAACAGCACAGAGTCATGTTAAGGCTTCTTCATCACAGGGGGATATTTCAGCTTCCTTGAAACTGATCTCACAATATTCTTTTTCTTTGGAGGAGGGATTGGTAGGAATTATGGAATAAGTCTCTCTAGTGAAAAAAATGGCTAAGCCCTGAAGTCTCTGCCCAACCTTCACAATAAACAACCTTGGTAAAGTAACTTTGAGACTCTGGGTAAATATTAAGATATCAGCTGGCTAACTTTAAAGACTGTCCAGTTTTATCCAACCATTTTCCAGTTTTCAAGGCGTTCGAGGATTATTTAGTTATATTACTTCTAACAAAGCTTGTCTTTGCTGTGCTTATATCCTTATGGGCTTTGGAGCATTTTCCTTGTCATCATAGGCAGGCAGATTGCTTCCACCTCTATTAAAACAAAATATAAGTAATATTTTTAAGAGGACCAATGCTGTCTTGAAGGAGCCAAAGAAGGCCTAGGTTTGCGAGACCTCCTCTTTCACGTCTTCTGTCTGACTTTGAGCAGAATTTAACCTATGCTCCAGTTCTTCACCTACAAAACAAAATGGTGATATTTACTGTTTTTCAATTAGCTTGTTTGTTCAGCTCCTACAGGAAAGAAGTACCCCAAATATTGTTAGTGCAGTGCCTAGCCTACTAAAATCTTACATTTGGTTGCAGCTAGCTGTCAAATAGTACACACAATCAATAAACCAGACCAGCCCCACATTATTTCTCCTGAAATAAGACCACATATATAAAGGAGGGTTTGCCAGCCCTTCTCTCAATTCACAACCAGCTTGTTGTTCCCTTCCCCGAACCTGTTTACGCTGCTTTTGTAGTCCCCAGAGACCAACTAGCAAGATGGGTGGCCCTCACACTGGTTGACTGAATCCACCTCTC
Organism: Heteronetta atricapilla; assembly: GCA_011075105.1. Lineage (NCBI taxonomy): Eukaryota > Metazoa > Chordata > Aves > Anseriformes > Anatidae > Heteronetta > Heteronetta atricapilla. The sequence continues at coordinate 188,056,446 of CM021731.1, forward strand.
AACTCTTATTCTATCTAAAATTGTAAGAAAGGGTTTAGATTGAATGTAACAGGAGTTAATTTAAGCTGTTACAACAGTAAATGAATGCTGGCACTAAGCCTAATGCTCTTGAGGGGATTGGAGTTCCAGCAGAGACTGAATCCATTCTGGAACTTGGCCTAACACTCTTGAAAGACACTGAAATGCAGAATTGGACATTCAGGCATGTGGAGCTGTAGGTTTACTTTATATTTTTAACCTTTACATTTTACTATATAACAAAAACATGGAAGAAAATGAAGTTTATGTCAGACATCATTTCCTAAATATCAAAGGCGTTCCATGGGCTTTGTTTCATGGTAGTAGGTTTTCATTTGTGGATGTGATTTCAAATTATGCTCATTATGCCTAACAAGAAGTAACAGCATTTAAGTCTTATTATATAATGATTCAGTGGAGCATTGAATCTCACAGGAAAATCACATCCTTAAGCATTTAAGAAAATATTTTATTAGGCTTTTAATTTGCTTCTGCAAATGCAACCATCTGTATAAGAAAGTCTGAAGTCAACATGTAGAAAGCACATGTTACAAAAGCAGGTATGTCCGCTTGCTAAATGTAATGATTTCTGCTTATGAAAGGCAAGGAAGAGCAAACTGTACAGGACGGGAAAGAGAGCCTCATTTGCACAGTGGTAGCTGTATGCTCCTCTGGGACACTACATGTGGGGATGAATTTACTGCAGGGAGAGAGAGGTTGGCTAAGGACACCTCACCTCCCCATCAGCATTGCGTGCTTGCAGTCATAGGAGAGTAGTTGTCCTTTCACATTGCAGCTATATCTGTTCCAGTCAGGAATGTCATCCAAGGAAAGGCAAATGACCTACTTATTTGTTCTTACTCAAAGAAAAACTGAAAATGCCTAGCAAGGTGCTGAACTAAACATGCTTACCTATGTTGCAGTCACATGTTCAAAACTGTGGGATCTGGCATTCAGAATGCAAATCCCTCAGCCATCCTCTACAATGCTTCTGGGACATTGCCAGCATCCACAAAGTGCTTGTTATTGTCTTACACAGAAAGGGAAGTATTCTTAAGGTGTTTGTGCAAATACTCTGTGTCAAACTTTAAGGCTAAGACAGAAAATACTTTGTCTGTCTGGAGAAAAGGAGGAATAGGGGAGAGGAATTTGCTGTAAGTTTTATATCTCTGTAAGAGAAATTGGATTTTTCAGTATGCGTTTGTGCATGACAGGGATTTTGCTGCTATGTTTTATTGTATCTGAGGATTAGAAAGGATTTTCTTGTATGACTTACTTTCTAGGTCTCTGGGGATAGGGAAAGATTTTGCAATGTACATTACAGCCTGTGAGGATGGAAAACACTCACCCTACATGTTGCACTCCTGGGTGATTTTGCAATGAGCAGTCATTTGTGTTTCTCAGAGGTGTTTTTGAAGAGTTTGTATCCTGCTAAGTATTCAGGTGGCACATTCCTGAAGATGTCTCAAACACTTCACTGAATGACATTCAACGGACAACACATGCTAATGGAAGACTGGAAAAATTCTGAGATCCCATTAGTTATATGACTGAAATTAAAATGTACAAAATCAAATTCATGACTATGAATCCAGATTAGGAAAGGACAGCAAACTAAAAGTACTTTAGTGGCATAGATGTATATCACCACGTATCAGTGGTGAGAGGGGAAAAAAGGCATTTCCATGTTTCACAGCCATGTTTCAGATGCTGCAGCGCCCGTAATGCTGACAATACAGTACTTGCTGTTGTAACACAAAGAGGTGAAAGGTACAGCTTGCTAAGATGAACTGTACTTTCTGAAGGCCGTTAACCTAAGCAACGGGAAATTGCACTTTTTCTGCCAGATGCCTTAAGTCTAGAATTGCCTGAAACAGTTCTCTCTCCAGTCTTTTTCCAAATTCACCAGGTGAACTTCAGGTGAACTTCTTCAAAAACACAAATCCCAGTACTACCAACCTAAAAACAGTGGTTAACTTCCTCTCAGCTTTACTTCACGTGACCATATATCATCAGTTCCCAGGCAGTCCAATGTTTGAATGTGACTCATTAACATCAAGCTCAACGTAAGCAAAGCTTAGAGAGCTTCAGTGGAAAAAGGTAGTGAAAAAAAAAAGAAAAAAAAAAAAAAAAAAAAAAAAAGGCATTTTGAAGCATTCAGGGTAAATAGTTGTCTCAGACATAAATAATTACATCTGGTCAATTCAATCTGTCATGCTTTTCAGTTATCACCTCTGCCATGACAGTTTGTGTAAGCAACATCTTCTGTCATCTCATTTGCAGGAAACTCCACCCTTGAAAAGGATGTTTTAGACTTATTTATGTTTCTGTTGTTACTTGTTCTGGAATATACTGTGTTAAGTTTTGGGTCCCTCACTACAAGAAGGACATCAAGGCCCTGGAACTTGTCCAGAGAAGGGCTATAAAGTTGGTGAAGGGTCTGGAACACAAGTCCTGTGAGGAACGGCTGAGGGAACTGGGGGTGTTTGGTCTGGAGAAGGCTCAGGGGAGACCTCATTGCTGTCTCCAACTACCTGAAAGGAAGGTGTTGGGAGCTGGGGTCAGCCTCTTCTCACAGGTAACTAGTGATAGCACTAGGGGGAATGGCCTCAAGTTGCCCCAGGGGAGGTTCAGGTTGGAAATGAGGAGACATTTCTTCTCAGAAAGAGCAGTCAGGCATTGGGACGGGTTGCCCAGGGA
>CM021731.1:188059263-188374231 GCA_011075105.1 Heteronetta atricapilla
GGGAGGGGACCCGGAGCCTTCCCCCGCCATCCCGCCGGCCCCAGCCCGGCCGCCGCGCATGCGCCCCCGCGGCGGCGGAGCGGCCGCGTCCATGTCGGCGGCTGGCTGGAAGATGGCGGCGTGGAGAGCGGCGCTGGCGGCGGCCGCCCGCGCTCCGCTCCGGGGGCGGCTCGCCGGGCTGCGGCTCGCCCGGAGCCAGCGGCGCCCGGCCGGCTGGAGGGTCGCCGCCGCCGCCGCCGTCCTGCTCGGGGGAGGCTCCGTGGCGGCGTGTTACGGCGGCTGGCGGGGGCGGCCGGGGGCGGGCGCGGGAGCCTTCCTCACCGTCCTGGCTCAGGTAAGGCGCCGGCAGCCCCGCTCCGGGAGCCCTCGCCGCTCGCCCCGGGGGGCGCCTCGGGCCGGGGCGGGAGGGAGCCGGGGAACGGGGGGAGGCCGGCGGGGAGTGCGGGGAGCGGCCTGCGGTAGCCGGGCGCCGGCGGTGCCCGAGGAGTGGGCTGGGGGAGCCGCTGCCGTGGAGGAGTCAGGCGGTCTCCGGCCTCCCTGGCAGCTGTGTTTGGCCAGAGGTGCTCCTGCTCCGCTTGGTTCTCGAGAACTTGGTTGTTTTCTGCGGTGGAAGCAAGCGGGGGTCGCCAGACAACCCTGGGGTGTGCCCTGAGGGGTTCGTGTAGTCGTCGTGGGTACGTGGCCCGTGCTGAGCTGCCCGTCCACTGGCAGCGTCCAGGGCTCGGCTTCTGGTCTGCAATGCCCAGCCTGAGCTGCAGGTGCTCTTAGATATTAGCACGCCTCCCCCCTCGCCCCCCTTAACAAAGAATATTTCCCCAAAATAGCACTTCTGTATTCTGTCTGACATACCTGACACACAGCAGTTAGGGTGATAACAGTTGGTACGTTCAGAATCTGGGCGATGAACATTACGATGTATTTTGCCTTGGAGCATCAGTACTCACACAGAAGGTCAAGAACAGATACTTCTTATTTACAAAACAATCACCATAAGTTCCAAAACACGGTTTTGCTTCCTGCTGTTACTCATGTTGTTTAGTTAACTTTTTCCCGTTCTTCCTTCAGGGAAGAAATGACTCTCAATTAAAGTCAGTGAGGCTTCCAAGATGGGAAGACCTAGACGTGATCTGGGCCAGCAGGTTAGGGTGGGATGGGGTTAGGAGGTCAGTGTATGATTGCATTGCCATTGAGCTGCTTCTGCCTAGGAAATTTTTGAAGTATTCCATGGTTTGTATGCTTTGACATCCTGTCTCTTAACAAATATTGAACAGGTTGAACTGCAGGCAGGTTAATAGCAATCTTATTTATTCTCAAATCAAGAACAAGGAGTGTTTTTTATTATCTTTTTTGATATTGCAGTCTTAAGTGTTGCATTGGAGGAAACTCCACTTTTTAAATAAGAATACGTCTGAAATAGGTTAAGTGTTAGTCCTGATTTCTTGGACAGCGCTTGTTGAAACTTTGGTTTTATGTACATGCTCCCAGCGAGGAAGGCAAACATTATTGCACCAGAATTCCTACTGGAAATGTATCTTCTTGCTGTAAAGAGACAACAGAATAAGATTTTATATTTAGCTATGACATTTTTCAGTAGCATTGAATTATGTTTAAAAAAATTCCTGTCCTTGAGGCCTATTACCTGTATGTGTGCGACTCTTGCATAAGTACACTGTATGTGGGTATATATCGAAAGTGTTAATGCAGGAAGTAATCACTTAAAGGCTGTTGAGTTGAAGGCATATAGCTTTGGTGCTCTTGTGTTCTTGGACTAGCTTCCAGGTAACGCATAGACAGTCCTACAGGTACACTTTATAACGCTGTAGGGGGACTGAAATTGATGCATTATCTTCAATTGATTCATTGTCGGAGACAATCAGTCGCTGGACTCTGCAAATATTAAGGAGTTTATTCAATTTAAACTTTTTGTTTCCTGATAAAAGACCGTTGGACATCCCATCGTAGATGCAGACAGAAATTCTCCATACATCTTGTGCTCTGTGTTGCTGCAAATAATGGAGTGACACTTCAAAAAGTACTGAAGAACTGGCCATGCAGAGCATGACGCTAAGGGCGGTAAATTGAAAGCAGAAGTGGCCTGTAAAATCTGTGAGGACAGGTTAATAGAACCAAAGCAGCATGCTGTGTTTCTTTTAAGCAGTTTGGATGCTATTGGTGGCTTCTTCCAGACAGAAGTAAGAAACAGTCAAAAACACAGTAAATTGTTGAAACATGTGTCACCTTTATGTTACATTTTGGAACACTCTTTTTTTCAGTTCAGAGCTTTTGCTTAAATTGAGATACATTTCACTTTCTACCAGTGAGTGACCTGACTTCATATTATTCCTTTTCACCGTAGTGTATCTTAAGCAGCTTGGCTTGAGATCTCAAGCTTGGCTTAAGATTAGGCTTGCAAACAATCATGTTAATGTTGCTGTAGGTTATGTAGGGGAATTGTGTGCACCATAGGTATTGGAAATTTTATAGTTGAAGGCAAGGATTTGAAATTAAACAGCACAATTTTATTGAGCATTATGGTAATAAAAGTATACGCAGTGGAAACGTTTGTACTTCCCTCTCATGTACCAGGCCTAGCATATGCTCTTGAGAATGCTGAGTCCTTTAAGTTACGATGCTTCCCTGTTTTTCTTAGTAATACAGTCTTTACCGTTGAATCAAAAGAATAAATCACTGCAAAAGGGGTGGTAATTATTTAAGATGCCTGACACAGTGAAGTTGACAAAGTGCACTATTTCAGCATAATTTGAGCCACCACAATTTGAGTTCATGTTCTCGTCCTAACAGGGAGATGTAACAACCACTAATAACTTTACAGAAGTCAGTCTTCACTGTAAAAACTAAATAATATTTTTAGTTTATGTAATTGAAGTTGATAGCTATTTAGGTTTTCCTTTAGTGTCAATCAAACTAGTTTCCATCAAACTAATTAGAAGTTTTTCAGCTTTATGTGTGATTCACATAGTTATTTTCATTCTCAGTATTTGCTGACCTACTGTTTAGGAAGGTACAGGGAATATATTGGAATAAGGCCTTATTTACTATAGTAAATCTCTGCTGTACAAAAAATTTAAAACAAAGTTAATGTAATCTATTTTTTTTTCATGCCAGTTTTTATAGATACCAGGCTCTACTACTATCCTTGTTATTTACCAGTGAAGCTCCATTGCATGTCCTAGAACAGATAAAGCCTGGGAATATGTAACAGATACAGCTGGGAAAATCTAGATCAGCTTTTCCAAATGAAGGGAGCTAGGCAGCTTTTACGGAGGGTCATGGTGGTGGCAGTGAGTGCCTTCATTCTGCCAGTGTGACTGAAAATGGAGATTGTATTGAAGTTCACTGAACGTGTTTCTTCTGTTATCCTAAACAGCATGCCTTGGTGAAAAACGTACACACTACACTGTGCACTGCAGTGGTACATCATAGGTTGCTTTTCAGTAATTCCGGAATGATGTGTAATTGGGAACCTTGATCAGACTTGCATTATTGTCCCAGATCTTGCATTTTCCATTACGAAGATGGCCTTACATGTCCTACAGCTGTTGGAATCCTTTGCTTAAAATAGACACTCAGGTTGTCTTTATCAGGGTGAAGAATCAAGTACAGGATTGCCACAGAGCACGCAAGTGGATTGGGGATAGCACACATCAGGAAACTGTACCTTCAAACCTGGGAACTTGCCAAGGGACTGTAGCTTCGATCATTTGCAGCGTGTGTGAGCGTGAGATAAAAAAACTCTGAGAAGCACCAAGCTGCCACAGGCAGCATCTCCTACCCCTGCTGAGTTTTCTATGGATGTGTTTAGTCACTGGTTCCGACAAGAATACAATTTGATGCACCTGGGAGAAGCTGCCATCTCTGTAGAGTGTTGCATTTTGTGCTGAGTCTGAGTCACTCTTTCCAAATGAGACTGACTGAAGTTGTTACTGGTGTATACATGAAATAACAACGTGTGTAGTCCCGTCTGTTTGGTACTGATAAAGGTGATATTGTTGCAGCATTCTTTTCTTAGGACCATGAGAGCCTTACTTGGTGGTTAAATTTTTGATCCAGCTTCCCTGAGCTAAAGTGGAAAACACAACTTAACCTCCAGAGGTCCCTTCCAACCTCAACCATTCTGTGAACTTAATGATAGTTCTTGCTACTGGTTTCTGTTACATGATTGTAGCATAGTTAGTTCTCTTCATCTTCCCTTTTCTTCTGTTGTTTGTGTCATATCAGTAACATGCTATGATTCCTCCAGATAAGAAGAGACTCGGTTCCTGTCCTAGAGGTCTTAAATACATACATTGTATTTGATCATACATTTGGTCTTAACGTTTTCGGTTAAGATTTAGGCTGGATATTAGGAAAAACTTCTTTACGGAAAGTGTTGTTAGTCACTGGAATAGGCTGCCCCAGGAAGTGGTTGAGTCACCGTCCCTGGAGGTCTTTAAAAGATGTCTAGATGTAGAGCTTAGGGATATGGTTTAGGGGAGGACTTGTTAGTGTTAGGTCAGAGGTTGGACTTGGTGATCTTGGAGGTCTCTTCTAACCTAGACTATTCTGTGACTGTGTGATTCTGATAACCCTACTCTTTCACAATGGATAACAAACCTCTTGTGCATTTTTTAGTGTCTGATATTTATGAAATACTTATTTTATTTTAAAATGTGGGGTTTTTTTGAAGCAGAAAATAGCCTTTTTGAGTTTGAAGGTGGAAGGATGGGGAAAAAGTCCAGGAATCCCTTTTGGGCTGTGTTAAACTGTGTGGAGTGTTTCACCCTTTTCCAGTTTTCTAATGTTAGCAATTCTTAACAGAACCAAAGATAGGCACACATGGGAGTGGTGACTGTGTGTGGCCATGATATGAAAACTGTTATTCCAAGCAGCTGCGAGTAAAATACTTTTCTGATTAAAATTGGATTGGATTAAAATACTCATTTTTTCTGATTAAAATTGGAGCTTCAGTTCATTTTCTTGGGCTATGTATGTAACTAACATTAACATTTACTTTGCAACTATTGCCTTACACTGTTCAAAGAATGCAGAATACCATAAAGGATACCCTGAAAATCAGTTTTGTTCAGGGAAGATGCTGTTGGATCTGGCACAACGGTAAAGACAAAATAATCCTCTGGAGGACCTCTTCACAAATCCTGGCTGATAGAGAGCTCAAAGTGCTGCAGTTCATAAGATAATCTAGGGAGACTGCTGCAATTAAATGTAACTCAAAAGTTTATCAGGGTTGCAGAAGTCTTTGGGCTTCCAGACATGGAAGCTGATAAAAATGGTTTTAAGAGTTCTGAGAGCAGACAGTTTGTTGGTCGCGCTTTGAGTGCTGGGGTGGATTTGTTTCAGATGAGTTCTAGTACATCGTGCATGGTTTTCATCTGGGTAAAAACCTCAATCCTGATGAATAGATGATTCGCAAACTAACATCAGCTGTGCATACGTTACCTTTTTAGCTTATTTTCACTTGATTGGTAACTTCCAGCATAGGCATGAATGCGGTATTACATTCTTGGTGTCACTGCCCCTCATTCTGTGCTACCAAAACAAATGACATCAGTTGCATGCATGTCAAAAGCAGCTTTTTGTTTAAATTGTTTGAAGCAATTTCTTTGGAGCAGTGGAAGGAAGAAATGAATAGCTCTGAGATTCTGATTTTTTTGCATGTCCCGTGTATCCTGGACCACTTGATGACTTACATTATGCTTACACATCTTTGAGCTCACATTTTCTCATGTTTATTTATTTTAATATAGATTATATCTAGGAAGGTAAAATGCATATTAACTGCATGTAGAAGGTTTTTAGCATTGGGGAATTTTTGTGGGGATTCCTGTGCAATCTGCTCTAAAAGCCTGGTTCATGCTAAGGAAGAACATTGCTGTTAAGATGAGGTGTCTCGATAAATATAGAAGTCTGGATAAAATTGCATAAGGATTTGTAGTGATGTATGGAATTGCCCAGAGGAATCTGGTTCTAAAATAAAACTGGTAAGAATATGTACAGCCTAATCTGAAAAATAGACAAGAAGATTCTCGTGCTTACTCTGTCATTAAAAAAAAAAGGCAGCTTTTGTTTAATCAAAAATCCTAGAATAATTTTTGTGTTCCAAGTAATAATTTAAAAGCCTTTGCCTTTCAGTCTTTACTCTAGTAGAGTTCAAGAAGTGTTTGGACAACGCTCTCAGACACATTGTCTGATTTTTGGGTGGTCCTTTTGGGCAACCAGGAGCTGGGCTCGATGATCCCTGTGGGTCCCTTCCAGCTCAGATATTCTGTGATTCTATGAAATTAATTACGAATGAAAATGTAATAGCATGTCTAACAGATTACTAGGATACTCACAAAAGAATAATTAAGCATGTGTAAAATACAGGTCCACAGTGAACGCTTTAACAGGCTTTTGAAATTTAATGCAAATATTTTTAATCCACATCAGGCATGCTACTCGCTGAGAGCTTGCAGGCCTTTGGAGAAGCCTCGTGCAGACCTGACCACACGGCCGTATGGTTAATGCTTATAGTCCGCCTTGTGAAACAAGGCCATATAAAAACCATTAAAATTACAATTACTGTTGTGAGCTGGAGCCCCTTTAAGTAAAACTTATGCTTTTTTATTGCTTATTTTTCCTGCTTTACTTTGTCCATTCCACACCAGGCTGGCCTTGGGTTTTCTTGCTGCTGATGAAAGCTGTCTGTGTGCGATGGGCCATGCTACGCCGTGTGAGGTGGCCGGGGACCATGTTCGCCTGCCCCTGCCCAGCTTCAGGTCGGTGTTGGGGCTGTAGCATGGTGGGGAAGGCATGAGGAGCTCCGTGCTGCCTCTTCGGCTTCAGCCTCGAACCATCCATCAGGTGGTGCCTTTAAATCTTCCTCCCACTGAAGCATCTGTAAAACCGTCAGCCTTCAGGTGGGCTCCAGGTTTGATTCAAGCAAGGTCTTTCGAAGCACTCATTTCTTGACAGCAGTGCTCAGTGTCGGGAAGGCTGGTGAGCAGTGAGTGCAGGCAAGGTTCTTGTCAGCATTGATAACATCCTTCTACCAGCTTCATATTTTACCTTCTGATGCATCTTTCCTGCTATATTTACTATCTCAATAAATATGACCAAGAATGATGATCATGACGAGGCTGTTAAACATTGTAGGTAAACACACTGAACGCTTCCTATTTTTGAAAGGAAATGGGAAGTCAGTTTGTCATTTCATTCCTGGGCTATCGATAGTCAGTGGCCACATAAGACATTTTAACAAAATTCATGCATTCGCCTTCTAACTCGGGTGTATCATGTCAATATATTTGTATTAATCTTTTTCTTGCCATTGCATCTAGAAGCAAACTGCAGTACTTGGGTTGGGTCTGTGCACGTAAATAAATACCTTAATAACATTGTTGCCTCCTAATTCATCTAGGAGTAAGTTAGAGTTAATAGTCCCAAATATTAAGAAAATGGTTTGTTCAATAACTCATTTTAAAACATCATTCCTCCAATATTTAAGCATCAATAAATCTATGGATCTCATCTACAGGAAGAGCTTTTTAGAATTGGATGATCAGCTCAGCCCCCTAATCTTTTTTTTTCTCTTTTTATTTATTTATTTTTTTTTTTTCCCTGAAAGATGCTGCAGTCTTTCTGAGCTGTTCCTCTTCTGCAGCCAAACAGGGTAACCTTAGCTACCTCTTGTTTAATTCTGTATTTCACTGTGTTATGGAAATACTGTGTGTATCAGGTATCCACTAAGCAGTCTAAATCAATAGCGGAGATATTAAATATATCACAAACATCATTCTCTGCATTAGTGACATGCAGACAATGTCATGTTGTGTGCCCGAAATAGAATGTGGTATAGAGAGTATGGAATCTGTAGGGCCATGATGTTATAATTAATTATAGACTTAGATGTTGCTTATGGATATACATTTGTTTCACAACTTTAAATATACAGTATCCATTTCAGCCTTTTGAATGTGAGATATTTATGTCCTGAAGTTTGGGGCTTTGAAAATATTTACATTTATTCCCTTCTCTGTGTGCTCAGAGATTCTTTGTACAGGTGTCTTCATTGATACTAAAACAACATGATGTCAAAAGTAATCTTAGGGGTCAAGGTTAAAATTTAATTATCTTTTGTCTGATCTGTCACCTTCTACTTGGATTCACTCTGGCTGTATGACTTGAGTAATTAAACAAAATTTAATATTCTCTGGGCACTTTGATACATGTGGACGGACTGGGTGACTTGAAGTTGCATGATTTTGTTGTGGTTTTGGCTATTATTTTGACTTTGGTGTAATGAAAGGTTAATGCTACAGGTTGAAAGTCGTTGGCTGTTTATGCTAGTGGACAAACATGAACGAGTAATAAAATAGTTTGACTGAAAGTTAAGAATACTATTCTGAATAGAGATAACTATACAAAGTAATCTGATTTTTAACAAATACCCCAGGAAGAAATTAATATTTATTTGCTGGGAGTAATTGACCTACCTTTCCTCCCACAAATACTCTAGATTATTTCAAAACAGATGTTACAATGTTTCTTTTTTATCTCCTTTCTTAGATGGAAGATGTATCTGAAAGGATGGTGTTTCTATAAACTTTGAACAGGCAGAGTGATAAGTAGCCTTTTTTTTTTTAATAAAAAATTATCAGTTGTGTCCAAACAGTAGCATCAATTCTGTTATTATGTTTGCAGGATGAGCTTAAGAGTTCTGTATTACACTTCCTTGTAGGTTTATGTCTACAGAACCAATAGTTGGCTAAATATGGCTATTCCCAGTAAGTGGGTTAGCATCTTGCAGCATAAGGTAACCAGAAGAAGAGGTAGTAGCTCAGAATCTACATTAATTTGTGCTGTGGGGAAAGTCACGCTGATTTCACTGGTGACAGCTGTGATGGTAGCATTAGGGCTGTTCACGTTACGTACATCTGCATATTTCCTGCACTGGGTGCTTCCAGGTCACTCAGTGTGGGTACTTTTTATTTTTAATTTATTTATTCTTTTACTATTATTCTTTGAATAATCTTACTTGTTACGTAACGTAAGTAGGCTTAATTTAGTTTGAAAAATATTCCACAAAGACACTAACTGAAGTAATCATCAGAATTAATGGCAGAGAAAATGGCGTGAAATGCTCATTCAGAACACATACAGTGGGCTCTGTCTCCTTACTGTTGCTCCTGACCATTGTTACTACACTGTGGGCCAAAGGACAAGAGAATAGTCTTGTCAGCTTTAAACACCAGCCAGCATTTAAATTAGTTCCTCAAGTCCCATTCAGCGTAGGAGAAATTTCGAGAGTGACTGTCTTGCAGTGATGGAGTCTATAAAAAGCGGTTGTAGCAGATGTAGCTAATAAATACTGTCTTATCAGCACTGATCCCTTCCCTGCTCCTGTGCCAAATCAGCAGGAAAACTCCTTCATCTGCCTCCAAAAACTGCAGACTAACTCTAGCGTAGATGAAAAATTGATATGAGCTGAAGGAAATCAGTGTTTCCAGAAATCATTTTTTCTGAATCTCTTTTTTTTTTTTAAAGCAGGCATTTACTTTGAATAAGGCCTATTATTGGAGATACTGCCATATTAATAATATATTAACGAATTATAATGCAATATTAAAATACAATACACTTAAGTACACATGTAGCTTTATATGTACTTATTCATAATGTAAATTTATATTTTATGCATACATTTCTAAGGATATAGTATTATGCATACGTATAAGATGCACATAAAATGCTACACAAATACAAGAGTGAGAAAATAAATGTAATGGTATGGTAATGATGAAATTATGGGTTTTATTTTGAAAGTTTCTGGTTTAACTTACCAGTTATGCCCAGAATAGGAAGGATGGATTCTGCCTGAAGTTCAGCTGAAGGCTGCTTGTGGTGGCTGTGCACTGCCGAGTCAGGCCTGGTTTTGAAACTTGTGTTGTGTGTATGCGGCTGTGCAGTCTTGTTGAGAAATTAGGAAAGGTCTGTGCTGTCATATTGCTCTGATGATACGACATGGTAACAGTGTTATATTCTCTCACAGATTTGGCAAAATTAACTTTATTTTTCAGTGCAAAAGTCTTATGGGTTATGCACTGAGCACACTGCTTGATGTTCTGCTTCTCCTTTCCCAAAGCTTTGAAAGTTAGAAGACACCAGAGCTGAATGCCGCAATAGACAGAAGAGTGCCTTAGGGCTGCAGCACCACCTCTGTAACAGCTCTCTCTGGATTTGTTTTTGAAGCAACTCTGGACTTAACCTGGTAATTTGGCTTTTATATATATATATATATATATGGAAATGCAAGTCAAAATGATGCTAAGATGCTGCATTTCACCATTACTTCATAACCTCATAGTGTTTATATTTAAAGTAACAGTGGTCTCAGTAGCTCGAAACTGTCACAAAGGGAATGTCTTCCCTTGCTCATTTGCCTGAGGAGATGGCATTATTAGAGTGTGGTTCTTGTTCAGGAATGCAATAAAGCTGGTTGATAAAACATCTGGCAACCTTTTGTACTGAAGAATATGCTTGATGGCCTTAGGAATATGGAGTACAGTAGAATAAGTAGAAATAAGGAATAAGTAGAAAAGAACAGGCTTTTGCTGAAGATGTGAATCACCCGGAATAAACACTAGTCTCCAAAATAAAATCCAAAGTGAAAAAAGAACATAAACCAACAAAAGCAACAATACAAATCATTCATCAGTTTAAAACCTGGGCTTCCTAGAGCAATTCAGTTACTTTTATCTAACGTAAAGCATTATTATAAAATTTAGATTTTTTTTGTAGGGAACAAATGAGGCAAATTAATACATTGTGAAGTTGTTCACATTTGATGTACTTCTGTTTCATAATGCATAACTGTTCTTCACGAGATCCATCTTCACTTAGGAGTAGCTTACTGTTTTTTGCAGTGAATTGTGTCCACAGTAGAACATGGGCAGTTAATAATTAAATAAATTTTGATGCTGACATGCATGTATCAGAGAACACAAACATTTGTTTCAGTACTTCAGACAAGTGCAAGATCTGGTTTGTCTTCATGAAATGTCTGTGTCACTAATGTAATTTAGAGGAAGACCTTATAAAAACGCAGTTACAGCAGCTTCTTTTAAAAATATGGACGAGTTTTAATATAATGCTTGCAGTGAAAGAAACGCAGTCTTTCATATTCTGATTGTGTGGCTAGGCCTGAGAGGTTTATAAGCACGTGAGAAACAACTGAGTAATGGAAATAGAGCTCCTTAAACAAGATGCAGATTCTATTTGTGCTCAGCTGGGTGAGCCCTACAATGTGCAGATACTTTTCTTATGCTGTGACTTACTTGGTCTGAAATTATTTTCTTAGCCATCCACTGAATTATCTGGCAGTGCAGGCTGCTATTTTTTTCCTTACTTAAGTGACAATTTTTTAAGCTCTGGAAACTCTTTTCTTTTAAATTGGAAATAGCTGGACATTCCCATATGAAAGTTTCTAGCAAAACCTTAAAATATGTTGAGACTAATTTACAAGAGCTAAACATGCTCTATGTTGTGGTTAAAATACACATTTTAATTTGCTGTTCAAACTAAGTCACTTTCTGTATTATAACAGAGCTGGAGTTCTATGTAGCTTGCTTGGTTAATGCACGTGTGTGTATTGCTGCAGCAGCACCTTCTGAGAAAAAAGAATTGTTCCTTTTTTCACATAGAGCTGTAGTTAAGCACTTCTGTAAATAAATTTGTGCTTGTCTTAAGCCCTCTCCAGCAACTGTATTGAAAAGAGTGCTAAAGACCTTAAAGCTAATACATTTAGGCTCTGAACTATGGGAAGGACTCATCATTAAGATCAAAAATGGCAAAATCTGAAGCAACTCTAATGCTTCTGGATTAAAATAAGTTAACTAATTAAACTTCTAATTTTCAACTCAGCTGAAGAACCATCATGGACAGTAAGCAGTGTAAAGTATATAAAATTGCTTTTCCTAGAACACAGTGTTTTTTATTGTGAATATGCCTGTTGTATGGAATGTTCCTACTCAATCTCCCAGAAAAACATCGTAGGAAATTGCTGACATACTTTTTTCCCAGCTGCTGTTAAATTTGGAAAACTGACAATGTCATATTGCCAAATGGTGTTGCATTGTTTAATTTTAAGAATCATGTTCTTACTCCTCTTCAGCCTCAAAAATGTAAAACACAAAACAAAATAAGAAAATTTCATTGCACCAGAAACGTTGCATGTCCTAATTGAGCAGAATTTGTATAGCAGAATTTGTATAGTCAATTCTTTATGTGAACACTTCTATAAAAAATAATGTGGTTTCATCTGTGAATATGCCATCTGTTTGCTGTATGTTTATCATCAGTACCTCATTTCACTGTTTGTGATGAAGAGGTCCCTGGACAGTACTGCTTCTCGTGATGACAGTGATGCGTTCAAGATGTATTGTCAGCAGTAGTGAATCGTAGTCAGATGCCTTGCTGTAAAACTCTCAGAGCAGTATATAATGTTACACTACTGATATCTTTTCCTTCGCACTGTACACTCAATCCTAGTGGTAACATTTCCAGCATTTCAGAATAGCAATACAAACAGCACACAATGCTTATACCAAGTGCCATCGTGTGGTTGACTCTTCTGGGAGACAAATTTCTGAGAGCATAGTTGTGGACCTGATGGCAAATCTATTTCACTTCTTCATCCCCTAGCTGCTAGTTAATTTGATCTTTCGAGGGGTCTGGGAGTTTTCCCTGCAGGACTCTTTCCTCAGCAGGCTCTACGGGATGAAGTTGTGCAGAGTCCTAAGTCCTCTCTTCTTCACATAGCTGGCATCACTTCCAGAACCAGCAGCCTCCACACGTGGAGCTTGATTTTACTCCCTTTGTTGCTGAAGCAGTGGGGCTGGGTTTAGCTCTGAACACAGAGTTAGAAGGTGGAGAGTAATGGGAGGTAGATAGAGTAGCACTGGGTCAGACAATGTAGGGCTTAAATTCTCGATGTGGTGTTAATATGGTGGAATCAGACCCTTCTGTAGAGTTCAGTAGAGTTCCCGATTGCGTATCACCTCTATAAATTCATGTTGTGGACATCTGTTTCTAGCCACTGGAAATATCCAGTTGATCTGCTAAACCAGAAAAAGTGGATTCAAAAGTTGTTTGCAGTTCTTTGAAGTGCATTACACTTCATGCATAATATTAATTGTCATCCTGGAGGCCATACCTAGGATGTTATTTTGCCAGTTCAGGCCTGGAGATTGTCACGTTTCCCATCACTTCATGCCTGAGGGACGCTCCCAGCCGTTTAGTGTCCCTATGAATGTGTTTGGCAAAACAGAGTTGATAGAGACAATATCCTTTATCAGACCAGATGCTGTAAATGGGAAGATTCCACAAGTTTTTGGTTACCACACAAGCTCTCAGATCTGAAGTAAAAGTAAATTTAAAAGCTGAGCCAAAGTTGAGGAAAAATTGCTCTGCTGGTCCTTCAGAAACTGTAAAATGTGCCTTCTCTGTCAGCAAACCTTGAATAGACAGCTGAGGAGTTACTGGTAGTGATCAGCTTATATTCAGGTAGTCATGACACAATAGGGATGTGTTCTTGATTGTGAACAGGGCGTGGGCCCCGGAGCTCGTACTTTGCAAAGAGCAGAGTCCATGCATAGTTCCATAAGAATGTGAAGATAGCATGCTTGCAACACTCATGCCCATACATCAGCTGAATAATTTTTGTAGTCAGATATTTTGCTGAATGCAACAAACTTCAGCTATAGACAGCTCATAAAAGCCTCTTCTAGTTTTGCAGGAAAAAAATATCCTTTATTCTGTTTCGGTATTGCAGTCTTTCTACTCAATGTAATACTTTTCTAATAAGGGAAGCAAGGGAGGAGGAAGTGGCTCTAGTGTCCTTCAGAGTTTGTTCTGCTGTATTTTTGGAGCTAATGTCTGCATAAGGCACTGAATAAAGTATCCTGTGTTACTGCAGCTAGTAAGTACATAAAATAGCATAATTTAACTTTCCATTATATATAAAATAAGTGTTCAAGAAATGTCTGAGAAATAAATTAAATTCTTGATATATATTTATTAGCAATTTACCTACCACATATCGAACCTATTACAATGCTTTGACTAGAGACTAAGTTGAGCTTCGTGGTGTGGTGGTGTAGTGGTCATAAATGTTCAGTAATCATAAATCATGCCTTAAGATTGGACTGGCCAAAAACGTAAGGTTTTTATTTAAGATTGTGTGGTTATTTTTATTGGTTTTGAACCTCCAGGCTTGACACTTTCCAACTGTAAAGGCTAGAAGTTTTTCAGGAAAGTTAAGCTACTTTCTCAGTGTTAGGAACAGTAATGCAACTTTAATAAAATCTAATGTTTTGTTAGTATTCTTGATGAAACTAAGTGGTAGGTTCAATGTATACATATATACACACTTTGATTTGAGAATCAAGAGTAGTAAGAGTCTTAATGAGTTCTTTGGTGGCTTTTGTTAAATCACAAGGTGAGAAACATCTGTTATTGAAGTGCCAAGTTGCACTACTCACCACCGTGCAAAAACAAGCTTTTAAGAACAGAAAAATGGCTGCAAAAACTGATGACTGCTTTCAACTTGTCGAATTCCTAGTTGGTCATCTATTTTATGTGCTGTCTCCTTTCCATGTAAGTTTTTTCCATATGGCTTACTTTCTTCATTTAAACTGAGGGCTAGTGACCCTCAGTTCCTCCAGATGGAAAGAGGGAAAGGATTACTTCCCACACAGAAGAAACTTGAGAAAATTGTAAGTTTGAAGGGCAAAAAAAGGGGGGGGAGGGGGACCACTAGCAGCCTAGTGTTAAAAGTAACAAGGCCACACTTGATCATAGCAATAACTATACTGAGAAATCCTGGGCATCTATGTTTGCCTACAGAAAGCTTCAGATTTTCCTGTAGTAGTAAGGCTGCTGGAGAACTGACAGTTCTGTTTGTGGTTTGGGTGGTTTTATTATTTTTTTTTTTAGTTGAAAATGAAGGAGGTTGTTGTAATCTACACAACTGATAGAATATTCAGAAGATTTCTCCTGTGTAAAAAAATGATAAAGAAGAGAAATCATTTTTCAGAACAAGGAAAACCTGAAGGTTGAGGTATGGAATATTTAGGCTCAAACCCTTGCTCCAGACAGCACAACAGAAAGCTCTATAACACAAGTAAGCATCTTACCACCCATGTTACTACATGTTCTAAGATGATCTTTTTATGTTGAACAACAATAGAAAATAAAATCTGGAAAGTGCTGAAACTGTGATTTTTATTTCCAGCCAGTCCAGAATGTTCAGGGCTTAAAACCAGACTTGTATTCAGACCAGTTTATTAAAAAGAAAAAGCTTTCTGGAGATTTGTCTTTTTTATTTATTTTTAAGTAAAATTATTTAGGTTGTCATGGTATTGTTATGTGTGTTAAAAACATGATTCCTGTAGGTCCAGAGTGAAAGATAGGCATAGAATTTCAAACATTTACTATTTCTTGCTAGATTTGGATATAACTGGATATAGAAAAAATAAATAAAGAAAATGGATCATGAGCTTTTCTATACCCTATCAGTTTGCAAAGAACTTGCTCAAGAAAGACTGTTTTCAGAAGCAGAAAGAGTCAACATAATTGTTTTTATGGACCATTTAAAAGGTTCATGCACAGATAACTTTGTGTGAAAGTACAGTACTGTAACTCATGTTATCATCTGTGTGAACTATATCATTACTTCAATTTGCCTGTTTTTTTTACAATACAGTGTTAGATTAGAGGTGGAGAGATAACACAATAATTTACACAGTGCTAAACTGGGTTTAAAATCCTCCTTAATGGTATAGCCTGAAGTATGTATCTCAGTTGTGTTAAAGATACTCAAGTTAAAAATAAAGGGGAGGAGGAAAGGCATATCTGTGGTGTCACCGAGGCATGTGGTAAGTTGATGTATAAAGGGAACGTAATGGATCTGCTTGGATTCCAGCCAATGTTGCTGGACACAGGCATTCAGCGAGGCACATTCCGGGGCATTAAGTGCAATCCCTTCCCGAAGCATGGTGAGCCTTCTGTGTAATTCATCTTCCCTGCAGTCCACTCCACCAGGGGCTGGACACGCGGCTTAGCCGATTTCATTACTCCTGCAACTTCTGTGCAGTCGCTTTTCAATTCAAGGCAGCATTCAACTTCTAAATGCTTACAAATGGGTTAGCTCTATTTGAATATACTGTATTCACTTTAAACTTGGTCTTACTTGGAGTAGGGTACTTGAATCTTGTTTCTGCTCTACATTGTGAATGAATCATTGGAAGAAGATAGCTTTTCAATCTGTATTTTTTAATTTATAAATGCTATTAGTTTTAGCATGCAAAAATTAATTGTAGTGGGCTTTCTTTTTAAATTCTCTGTCATGTTAGCATCTTACTCTGATACTATGACTTTGCTACCTTGTATAGGGGAAGAATGTGTGATCCATTTTAGTGAGCGCAAAGAGAAGGAAACATGAATTCGTCAATGGAAGTCATCTGTGAATTGCAACAATAAGTGAGGTGCTGCAGCAGAACTCGCTCTCTAAAGGTGTCCAAGATGGAAGTTTTCCTCCTCCAGACTTGAAGAAGCAACACTCCCATTTTCCCATACTAGCCTAATTTTCCAACTATTTTCATGTTCTTGGCCATCTAAAGTCAATATGCATTAAGCATACATCTTCTTGTTATGTCTCCTGAAATAATAACCTTACATTCAGAAAAGTTTTAAGTTTCTTTTGTGAACCACCTGCAGACTGAGCTTGGCGTCACCTCGTTCCAGGAGGTTTGAGTGCTATCAGGTCATGTGAGGCTGGAGAGGAAGCAGAGCTGTGATGACATCAGAAGGATTGCCTGCCTACTCCATCCTAACCCCTCAAAAGGATGGGTTAGCTCTGATTTCCTTACCACAAACAATTAACATTTTTTTAAATAAACACCCCAAAGTCATCTTTGACTACCAGGATTATTTGGCCACTTGTTTTATGGGATGGCCAGAGCAAGTGTGAATGTATGGACTGTAGCTTTGTGTGTTTCATTGTGTGCAACCCATTTATAGAAAAGAAATGTTATGAAAGCATTTAGCAAAACTGTAAATGTTTATATCATAGCTTTTACTATCAACTCATCATGCTAACAGCTATGATTACTGTTCTTTGTTAATTAAAAGCTGTTTTGTAACCAAAAGCTTCAGATAAATATTTAATGTCAAGCTGGGCTGAAATTAATCTAAAAGATATTAATATGCTCACAGTATCTGTGACCTGCACTTCGTTGTGACATTGTGCTTTCAAAATATAAAGTGACCTGCATTTCTAGTATATGAATGTTTATATTCACCTTTTAAGAGCTTAATATCCAAAATCTGATTTTAAAATAGCTTTTTTTTCTGATGTGTTGACAGCAATTAATCGTTATTCAAAGAAAATACTATTGCAAGCTAAGCTTGTTAAATTAAACTGTTTGATTTACCTTTCATTTCTTCTGCCTCCCTTGAAAATCTTCCTAGTTCAGTGCTGTGTGATATTTTCTCTAGTTGTGCATGTGAAGAACTGTAGTCACTGGACCTTAGAAAGTACATAGGAAGGGGTGGTATTTTCCTTATCTAGCATTAGGAGCATAAGGCACTAAAGTCCCTCTTCTTTGTTCCCTCCACCTTGCTTCAAAAAGAAACAAAGGTCCAAAAAAATCATTTAATGCTGTCATTTCATATTCTCCATACTTCTGGAACAAAGCTATTTAAGCCTGTGACCTAAATAGCTGTTCACAGCTGCTGCCAGCTTATACCCTGGTGCTAGTTAGAGCTACTCACCATAACGCTGGAGAGACTTCTTTTAAATATAGTATTTTGACAAACTTTAAATGCTGTGTTCCTTGGTTAGATCCCTTGTCTAAGCCTCTTTGTATTTCACACATATATGAGAACTGACATTAAGCTCATCTCTGTTAAATGTGGTGAGCCATAATCACTTAATGAGAAACAATTTTTAAGAACAAATAGAGGTAATTCAGCACTACTACTATGACACTGCATAAAATGTTCTTTGCACTAGTCAGTCTATTTTCCAAACAGCACAGTCACGTTTGGTTTTGGCAAGGTCCTCTGGTTCTACACTGCCGTTGTAGCTGAGCTGCTCTGTACCAGCTTTATAATTACACTTTTCCAGTAGCTTTTACTCAGCCTTCCTGAGCATTTAGAGCATTTCTAAATAGAAAATACAAAGCTAAACCAAAGGCAGTTATTTTTATGTTGGGGAAAATATTTATAACATTGAGAAATACTTTTCATCATCTCTCTCAATTCAAACCTATTTGTTCCATAATCTTATTAAATATAAGAAAATACATGTCTGGATCTTATGTTGGTGCTCTTGTGTAGAGTATGAAAGTGGCCCACTGAAACTTCTGACCTACTGGTCTCACTTCCCAAGTAAGCATTTTCTAATTCTTTCTTCCAGTTCACTCTTATGCTGCCTTCTTCTTGACTTTAAGAAGCATCACCAACAACCTTGGCTTCCTAGTTTGAGTTTCCAGTCTCTATTTGTTTTGATTTAAAACAAGTTGTTTTTGTTTTTCTGAGGAAGAGTGAAGAGAAAAATAAGAACTAAATTATAGATAATGATTTTTTTTTCTTTCTACAGAAAGTAGTATAGCGCACTATTATTTTAAAGAACAAAAATATGCTGTCCATGTTTTAACCAAAACAATTAACTTTTAAAATATTCTTGCATGAATATTGTTGTGCCAACCAAATTGTACCACTGTGGCATTTGCCACTCAGTGTCTGCGGACTCACAGATTTCACACTTATTTTGTACCAGAATGGATGACAAGAATTTGGGTATCTAAGTAGCATATAGGTGCAAAGTATTCAAAATAAATACTAAGAAACATGCAGAAAATATTAATTAGAAAGGAATGGCAATTCTGAAGAGTTCGTGTTGGCATGGAAAGGAATTATACACATTCTGTTTAGTGGATTTCTGTAACTCATTAGGTTCTTTTAGCTGCTGTATTGAAGATGGCTTGGGCTTCCCTCAGTGGAAGCTTTAATGACTTGCTTGAAGCCGTTTTCTTTTAAGGAATTAATATTTAGACATAACGTTAGCCATGGAGGTAATTAGAATAATTAATGAATAAAATTGCAAGGACTGTAATTTGCATTGTCAACTTTTATAGCTTTCTTTAAAGGTTTTTGCTAATTAAAATGTTAAATTGGTTTAATTTCAAGAACAGGATATGGAAAAAAGCGTTGTGTTAGTTTCTTTGTGGGCTGCATTTGACTTGATGCTTAATTGAAATCAAGCCTGGATTAATAACTTACTCTTTTCTCTAAGCACATACACTGATTCAAAAATAATAATAACAATTTAAAAAATCACAATTTTTTAAAAAATCTGAAATTTAAGCTTATTTTTACAAGTATTAAATATTTCACTTTATAGAGAGTGTTGGTGGAGAGAGAAAGGGAAGGAGAGAGAGATGGGCTTCTAGATGGGCCTTTGAGTTCAGTTTTGTGCCAAAACCAAATCCTCCCAAGGGTAAAAAATACCTTTTAACGGGGCTTGAAATGCTTGCATCATGATTGGCATGCTGCATTGGTGTTTGATTGAACAAAGCTACCAACATTTGTATCTGAGAAAAACTAGAAGCACTGCAGATATTTTAAGCGTTGATATTGAATCTAACTTTCTGGTTTTTAGTATTCTTCCAAATTCATGAGTTTACTTAGGAAGTTCCTTTTTGGTCTTCAAAATCATTGTAAAAAAATGAACATTGCTAACTGATGTGGGAGTGGCATCCCAGAGCTTCTGATCTCTGGCGTTAAACCTTTTGAAGTAGAAAAAATAATAGTTTTGAAAAACCTGGTTGAAGATCAGTTTAAGAAAAATGGATTTAATAAGTGGTTGCTTAATTGGCATGTGACCTGTAAGGTTAGAGATGCCAGACAGCAAAAATACAGTGAAAGAGCTGGGCTAAACTTTAAATAATGCTTTCAAATGCTATTATACACGCAGATTGTAATCGAAATGACTATTTTATCTAAAGCCCAAGTAGATACCATAAGAATTGGTACTTTATAATTATCAGTAAATTGCTCAGGCTGTTGCTCAGCCCAGCTAATTGCCTTCCTTTCCATGCTTTCTTCTAATCAAAGAGAAGACAAAAGTATGAGCCAGCTCAGTAATGGCCAACGTTGTGTAGCAGCAGCTGTCGCGCTCACGGGTGTTTCACTGGTGAAGCAAGTTTGGGACCACCTGTCGGAATGGGGTGCTTTTGGTTTTAAGGTAATTACTGTCTTTGAGTACTGCTGGGTATGGCAGGGCCTTCAGTATTTATTTTGGGATACCCTGCTCCTATCCTTAACTGCGTATAGCACATCTAAAGTTGCTTTGCTTGTAGTATGCTTCCAAATTTTGTGGATAATAGAAGTAAATTACCATTTTTCAATCTTTTAGGAATTGTCATGCTTCTAAAAAACAGTTTTTATTAGCTCATGAATGTTTTTATTTCAGTGATAAACTGACGTTTCTTATTTTCCTTGAATTACTCAGTTCATTTGTGCCTGTACTTGATACCTGCATCTGAAGAAGGATAATGCCTGATGATTACTGACTTCTATTAGCATTGTTATGTGATGTGATGGCATGTAGCAGTTGTGAGGGAAGATACTGTTGTCTGACATATTAATCCTGACTTAGCTGGGGTATTCACAGATCATTCACATAGTCTTCATTACTGATCATTAATCTTCCATGTCACGCTTTCTTCAAATATTTTGTTTATAATCATTCTCTACTTGGACTCCAGATTTAAATATACAGAACACGAAATTAGTGAGTAATGTGCTGCCCAGGGAGGATTAACAGAGCACTGGCTCCTCTTCATCTGGGTTTTCATGAGGATCATTTGAATGTTTCATCAGACTGGGCAACTGAATTCTGCTGCCTAGTTTTTGATATAAAGTCACAAATATTTGCAGGTTTTCCAGACATTACCTATAAAGTTATTTATGAAAGTACAGTTATTCTTATCAGATGTGTGTATCTTGTTTAAATGTATGTTGTTTATTATCAGTTATTCTAATTCAGTCTCTTAACAACAGTTAAATGATTCAACTGGCACCTGTGAAGTGATTTGTAACTTTTCTAAACCTGTTCCTCAACCGTGCAAAACCACTAGTAAATGGGAAAAAAAAAAAAAAAGAATTGATGCTAACAATTTAATATGGAAGAATTAATGTGTATGATATCAGTATCGGTATGGTGTCATTAATACCATGATTCTCTGGTGTTTCTTGATCAAATCCCTCTTAATGTATTAGAAGAAAAATTGTTTTCTCTGTTAACAGCGTTTTTATGAAAAGTTTAGTTTTCATTGTAGCAAATGCCTTTTTCAGTACCTTTTAATAACTGTTTAAATTGTTTCTTAAACTATTAGCAGTTTAATTTGTATAAAGATCAATATATAGGTGATTACAATTTAAATATGAGGAAAAATTACAGTGCTTTAAACAGGTGTGGAGACAACATCAGCAACCGGTACATTGGGATGGACTGCACCCTCAACGAGTCTGCCGCTGACACCAAGCTGTGTGGTGTGGTCAGCATGCTGGAGGGAAGGGATGCTGTCTAGAGGGACCTGGGCAGGCTTGAGGGTGGTAGTTGACAAGAAGCTCAACACGAGCCACCAATGTGCACTTGCAGCCCAGAAAGCCACCCATATCCTGGGCTGCATCAGAAGCAGCATGGCCAGCAGGATGAGGAAGGGGATTCTTCATCTCTGCCCAGCTCTTGTGAGACCTCACCTGGAGCCTGTGTTCAGCTCTGGGGCCCCCAGCACAAGAAGGACAGGGACCTGTTGGAGTGAGTCCAGAGGAGGGCCACAAAGGTGATCAAGGGGCTGGAGCAGCTCTCCTGTGAGGACAGGCTGCAGGAGCTGGGGTTGTTCAGCCTAGAAAAGAGAAGGCTCCGGGGAGACCATACAGCGGCCTTCCAGTACCTAAAGGAGGCTGCAGGAAAGCTGGGGAGGGACTCTGAGGGAGTGGAGTGATAAAAAGGGGAGGTTTGGACTAGATATAAGGAAGAAATTCTTCAGTCAGAGGGTGGTGAGGCCCTGGCACAGGTTGCCCAGAGAAGCTGTGGATGCCTCATCCCTGGAGGTGTTCAACACCAGGCTGGATGGGGAATTGGGCAACCTGGTCTGGTGGGAGGTGTCCCTGCCCATGGCAGGGAGTTGGAACTGGATGAGCGTTTAGGTCCTTTCCAACCCAAAGCATCCTGTGATTCTATGAAAGATGGCTGAAATTAGTGCTGCCTGTTGTTCCAAGGGACAGAAAGAAGCATTGATGCTGTTGAGTTGGATTGTGTGCTTGGTAGAGCAGTAAGACCTTTCTTATGCAGAGCATCAAATATGAAATTGTGTCGTGAAGCTGAGGGGGACAGGCTGGTGTCTGTGTGGTGTGAAGGTTGGATTTATCTTAATACATAGGAAGCAGTTTGTCATTTTCGTATCTTTGTCACTGACAAAAAACACCTGCAGTTGATAAGCAACCGTAAAAAATTGATGCAGAGTTTTCAGAGGATTTAACCTAAGTTACTTGCTGCTAAGGGAGTATTTAAGTTTACTAGTAACATTGCTAAGTATTTATGTATTTTATTGTCTGTGTGCAATAGATCGTTTCAAAATGGAAACGTTTCCTAGTGTGTATATGTAGAAACTTGTTACTGCTGAAGTCCCAGTTCTAAGTTCAAACAAAGCTGTGAAGCAGACCAAAAAGTAAATGGTATGGATAATAAAATAATAGCAGTCTCGAGGTCTGTAATTCCTGCATGGATTAGATACCTGATATTTTGCTGGCATTGAGTTCAAAAACCTGTTCCTTTACTATTTGTAATTTGACTTCAGTCATGCATAGACTTGTTGACAGCTATTTACTAGAAATCTACCTTTGCAAGAGGGTAGTACCCTGCTGGGTAGCGATAAAGGTATCAGCATACCAGCTGCAAGAACTGTTTTTCAGCTTTATTTATATGTAAGCATTAGAAAACAGAAAACACTTGCAATTTCAACAGAGGCCTGCAAATAAACTTAGTTTTTCACATCAATTGCTTGGCTGCTTGATTATGCTGTTTCCACTAGGATTGTGCTTTATCTTCTATAGTTTAATAAAAGCCAATATTCAAATTCCTTTTTCAAGTTACCTATATAATAAGCACGTTCTCATGGAAAAAGTGATCCTGTCTAACAAGTCCCGAGCTGTGTTTAGAGCCTGTTGTGTTACTGTGTATGAAACACTCCTGCTGGCAGCTCGGAAAGGCATGGTCGGCAGTTGCATCTCTCCGTGGAGATGTTATTCTCTGCGACACAGTGCAACTCATGGTATGCACCAGGCAATGCCATTTTGTAGAAGACATTAGCAAAACCCTTGAGTTTTCATCAAATAAATGAAAATACTGGTTTATAAAACTTTAGGAAGTTGTCACGTCACCATTAAGAGAAAGCTGTGCTGCTGTTGCCTCCTGCCACACACACACTCATCTGTGCCTTTTGATCAGTTGTATTTTTGATTTCACCAAATAGCTTTGCATAATTACCAAGGCTTTTGACTTTTTTTTTTTTTTTAACCAGCTATCATTGGGATCTTTAGGAACTCTACTGGCAAAATCTCTCATAAGTATTTTTTTTTTTCCACTGTTTTTGCTTTGTTTTAACAAGTTAATTGTACGTGGACCTTTCCTTTTGTCCTGTGTTAACATGGTTTGTTTGGGAGATTCCTTTATTTTAGGTAGCCTGTCCAAACCTTTTTGAAAACTCTGGTCTGTTCAGTCAGCAAAACCACACTTAGGCACCTGCTTATCAAACCTTCAACTAATTCTAGTAGTAATGACATCCCTCTACAAAAGGTGTTGACTCTTCCCATGGAGTCATCCATGTGCTTAGTTTTTGTTATAGCTTGAACTGTTTGCTTTGGTCCAGGCTTGACTCATCTGTACGCAAATTTCCTGACTCCTCCCGGAGAACTAACTCTTGGTTTAAACTATACAATATTTCACACTTTAATTGCTGCAGTTTTAAGGAGTAAGTTTCACCCCACAGGTGTTAGATTATCAGTTTCCTATTGTACTTTGTCTGGAAATTTTGGGTTAAATACTCTCTAATCCCAGACAGTCATCAATGACTTGTTAGTGGCTTTGCCTACAATATTTTTTTTGCTGATGATTGTTTGAAATGCTTTCTCTGTTCTGTCCCATCTAGAGAAAGACTATGTTGTGCAACATCCATAAGTTCTTCTGTAGTGAGCCTCAGAGAAAAAAAAAAAAATCAGTGTAGCTTTTCTGGTACTATTTTTTGAGCTGTGCCTTCAGGTCTCAGTCACGCACTGACCCCACTGATCCTTTTGAATCTTCATATTTTTGATTTTCTTGAAACGGGTTTTAACTGCAGTTTTGAGAAAGTTATTAGATTGGATTATTATTAGATTTGATCAGTTAATAGAAAGTTTTTAAAACTTTTCATAAAGCTCCGCTTTTTTATGACTTCTAGTTAATTTGCTATAAAATATATGGGGAGCCCTCCTATGCTTCATTTTCACTACTTAGGAGTGAGACATCCAGATAAAGCTGCCTTTATACACAAAATAGCCTTCTCCGGTGTTTGTTTAATCAGGCTGCTTTTTCTGGACCTTTTTTATGCTTGTTTTTAGTAAATGATGTGTGTTTATTGTGAGCTCCTCACAATTTTGCAGATGATCCCTGTCACCTGCAGGGATTTACACTTCTAGGTGCTCCTTTTAACTACCCTCTTTGTTTTAGTGTAGCTCGTTTTTGTGAAATATAACTTCACAGGAATGGATATTTTTATTTTTGTTGTTGTTGTTATTCCAAAGATGCTTAATATGAATATATTACAGATACTATTAGTGGCTCTTCGGTTTGAGATGTAGTCGGCTGAAGTAAGGTCAGCGGAGAGCCACCAAGATGGCTGGGGACTGGAACACTTGTTCTGTGAGGAGAGGCTGAGGGATGTGATCTTGTTCAACACTGGTAATGTTGAAGAGGCAGTTACCAGGGCACCTAATAGCAGAGTAGGGCACCTATAGCAGCCTTCCAGTACCTAGGAGAAGGTCCTGGAAAAAAAAAAATCAAGAGGACAATCAGGTGACAGAATGAGTTGTCCAGAAACACTGTACGGTGTCCTTCCTTGTGGGGTTACGGGTCAGGATTAGAGGGCAGACCAAAGTGGGTGACATTGTGGGTATCTGCTACAGACTGATCAAGAAAAAGTAGATTAGGCTTTCTTAGGAAAAAATCAAAGAAGCCTTATAATTACTGGGCCCTGGTTGTCACAGGGAATTCTGACCTCCCTATTACCTGCTGGAAGGACAACATCACAGAGCACAATCAATTCAGGAGGTTTTTGGAGTGCATTGGTTGTAAATGCTTGACAGGTTACTGAAAAGCCAACACGTGAAGGACATCATGCTGTCCATCATGTGCTGGACATCATGCTTGCAAGCAAGGAAGAAGTGGTTGAGGATGTGAGGGCTGGGAGCAGCCCTGACTGCAGAGACCATGAAGTAGTGGAGCTCAGAGGTGGGTACAAGGCAAAAGCAGGATCACAGCCCCAGGCATAAGGAGAACAGACTTTGGCCTGATCAGGGGTCTGGTTGGAAAAAAAAAAAATCTCATGGGATACAGTCCTAGAGCAAAATTAATGAATGACATGATACTTGAAAATTAATTAAACCTTCAAGAGTGGTCCATCCCCACATGTAGCATTTCAAGCAAAGGTGGCAGGAGGCCTTTGTGGATGAATAAGGAGCTCCTGACTGAACATAAAAAGGAGATGCACAGGAGACAGAAGAAGAGACAAGTGACCTGGAAGGGATATACAGGCGTAGTCTGAACATACGAGTTCGGGGTTAGGAAAAGCAAAGCCCAGCTGGAGTTGAATCAAGAGACGGATGATACGAAGGGCAACAAGAAAGGCATATAAATGCCACTGAAAGATGTTAGTGAATGAAAGGGACACTAGCAAGAACAGAAGGAGAGCAATATTAATAGTTACGTTACTTCAACGACACTCTTGGAAGTTAGTTTTTCTCCCTCCCTTAGCTTCAGGTATCAAATTTGATGGTAGGGAAGTACTGAAATTTCTTGCGTGAAGCACTAGTCAATCCTCGTCTGGATTTCCAAGGGAAATACCTGGCGCATAGCTTGAATAAGTGCTGAAGGCTAAAGTTACAATTAAGATTAAACACAATTGTTCTCCCTGTATAGAAAGATTTATAAAATACTAACTCCTCTGAAGAATGGATATCTGAAACAGAGCTCCCAAACTGAGCATGCGTTCATAAAACCATTCATAAAACCAATGCCTCTTGCTAACTTTAAAATAACAGCGGTGCCATCTTACCCACAGGGTTTTAAGTGTAGGAGTTAAAGTTTAGAAACAGTCTTAGTGCAGCAGGGATTGCATGTCAAAGGAAGGATTGTGAGGAAATTAATAATTACACGTTCAAAATGGATTTAAAGATGTGTTGCACAATAAGGATGAAACACTTTCTGATTCAATGAATATTTTTGTCTGTTCTCCAGGGAATAATAAATGTAATGAGTACAGTGGAGGTGCACAGTGGGATCTACATTCTTGTTGAATTTTTAACTTTAGTCTGCTTGATGTGGAAATTCTAATGTTCTTTTAACACTGGTTTTGCTGTAAGAAAAGAAGCGTGTACTAGGAAATTGTGGGAATACTTTGGGCTGCTGCTGTTGCCATTAGATGGTATCCCATTAGGATGCTATTCAGCATTCAGAACTGATAGTATTGCTGGACTATATCAAGCCCTGTGGGTCTGGGGTTAGGTTTTTGCGATTTACCTGTCTTGATGTGGAGTGATAACATTTAGAATTACAGAATCGACAGGTAATCATTATTTCAGCATTAATGTTTCAGCTATTCAGCAAACAGATTTAGAAAAAGTAGAGTTATGAATACAGACATGAAAAAAATCTTAACAGAAAATATGTATTGGCAAAAACAATTCCTTTCAGACAATTCCAGACTTGCAAAAGTATAAGCGTAAATGGAGAGATGAAAAATATCATTAGATCTCGGTAAGTAACTTGGAGATGTCAAATACACAGGAGCCCTACCTTTATTTGTTGTGGAAAATCACATTATATTTAATCTGTCATTTAATATAGAAACTTTATCCAGACTATTAGTGAAAAGTTGCTATTGTCTGAACTGTTCTTAACATGTACAGGCAGTATTACTTCCTCCATTATATCCTTAAACACATTTGTCAATTAGAATTTGGTACTGTATGATAGATCCTCTTGAGGAAGCTCTCTTAATCTCTGATTACAGTTGTATTAAATTGTAGCCTTCTTTTCTGGAACTTGAATTAAAGCAATATGGGTTCCACTTTTTTTCATGGTTGCCTTAACAAAAGTGTTTCGCCTAAAATTCTCTGCAAGCTCTATAGTGATTATTGATCATTTTAAAAAAGTGATTCATAGCAACAGTGTATCAAAGCTTTTTTTAATTTGTGTTTTGCTAGCTGAATTCCCTAACATTTCTGATTTCGCAGTTGAGAAGCGATCCTTTTCTCATAAAAACATGAGAACAGCCATACTGGTTCAGCCAAGTAAAAGAAGAGGAACAGGGCAAGTGTATATGGCACTTTTTTTCCTGGTATTTTGGACACCTGTGGTTTGGCAACATGAGGATAAACCATTTTTGGCTCAAAGTTTGTCTTTTCTTTCTTTCTTTCTTTCTTTCTTTCTTTCTTTCTTTCTTTCTTTCTTTCTTTCTTTCTTTCTTTCTTTCTTTCTTTCTTTCTTTCTTTCTTTTTTCAGTGAACATCTCCAGATTGCACTTGAATTCAAAATTTTTAATGTCTACAGCATACAACGGCAGTATTTAACAGCTTACCTACTAGCTATATCATGAATCATGTCCTGTTGGATTTGAGCATTTAGTATCCAAGACAGTTATTGCTTTATAATATTTTACATACAAGTCAAATTAGAAGCTAGAAATGGACTTCAAAGTTCTAACAAAAATCTATATTTGCAGTTAAATACAGTGTGAAGTGTCTCAAGTGTAAAAATAAAGTGAAAAACTGTAAAATTAAATCATAAACTTCTTTGTAACAATAAAGTTACCTTTCATAACCAATCATATTTCTGATAACTAATAGAATTGTGAATGCAGAAGTCTTTTGGAAATCTAACAGAACTGATTGCAGAAATATGAAGGAGGTGCTGCACTTCTTTCTGTTTGTGAATAGACTTGTTCCATGCAGGTTAGTTGAACATAATGATGTGCTTAGTCATTTCATTCTATTTTCAGCAGTTTTGCTAGAGCAAGAAATAACACAGATTGTTGTTGCAAGACAAGGTCACTTCTGGTGTTCTTTATAGTACGCAGAGAAAATGATGGACTCTTGAGATTGCTCTATATTGTGATCCCCAAATTGCAGTCTAATCAAGATCTGCAGAAGCTGTGTTTAAATTGGCTTACTGGTAGCCCAGTGTCAATATCACATTTATTACCACAGCATGAATGTTTGGTCCTGCTGAGAACCTTCAGCAAAAGATATATTAGGGAGAAGTTTGAATTGTCTTTAATTGCATTTAACAAATGAAGAAACAGCTGCACTGGAATTAGGAAGTACTGTATTCTGTGCTGAAAACCTTTTTGCCTCTCCTCCACACTGGTGAGGCCACACCTGGAGTGCTGGGTCCAGTTCTGGGCTCCCCAGTACCAGAGGGACCTGGGCACACTGGAGAGAGCCCAGCACAGGGCCACCAGGATGATGAAGGCACTGGAGCGTCTCTGTTGTGACCAGGGGCTGGGAGAGCTGGGGCTGCTCAGCCTGGAGAAGAGGAGGCTCAGGGGGATCTCATCCCTGTCCCGAAATCCCTGAAGGGAGGGTGCAGAGAGGATGGAGCCAGGCTCTGCTCGGTGGTGCCCAGTGGTTTCTGGTCATATGGTGGAGAAGGGCTGCTGTGAGAGAAGTGGCAGAGTGCTCTGTCAGAACAAGGAGAGTGGCCCATGATCTGCTGCCTTCCTGCATCTGATGGGTCCCTGGCAGAAGGGCCAGCAGTGAGTAATTTTCTCCTTTTGTCAATAAATAAGTGTTTTTTAATGTTAAAGGTGTTATTCTGATGCTAAAACTTCCTCATTTCTCCACACACTGTCACCATCCACATAAATACATACAGAGATTAGGGCCATCAGTATGCTAGAAAATGATTATATTAATGGAGGGAAGAAATGCCTTTAAACAGCTTCTACACTAAAACAAACAAACAAACAAAAAACACCTTATTTTCATTATCTGTAGACAAGTCTATAAACTTACCTGCCTTCACTTAATATCCAGCAATCTTAGGGCTTTTTAAGGATGCATTAATGCATTAATTCTTTTTTTTTCTGCCTACACACTCCTGTTCTAATTTTGTAGTGTCTTTCCTGTGTCCTGAACCATGCTTTTTGCATTGCTTCTGTTTCCCCTTTGAGCGGCACTCATCAGTCTTGCATTTGCTGATTATCAGTCACTTTCCAAGGCGTAACTTGGAAAGGGAAGGAAATACACTTAGCTGTGCATGATTCTATGCGCTTTCTTCTTCCTTTTAATTTGCCTGGATTTGATTTTCCCTTTTGCCAGTGGTATTTACAGGCAGGCTGTTGCTTGCACCATTTTGTTGAATGACAAATCTATGAGGCTGCTGCTGCTATGCTAGAGTTTGTTGCTGAATGAAATCTGAAGCTCTTTAAAACAGATATGTCTTGGGATGATTGTTTTGTTTCAGCTAGGTGGTCTGACCAGAAGTGGGGAAAGGAAGCAATCCTCTCTTCAGGTCCGCATGCCTGTGCTGCAGTAGTTTCTGCTGGTCAGTCTGAGAGCTGCCTACCTAAATGTGCTATGACTTATTCAGAGTTGCATGTGGATCATGATTACTTGGTAGCATACAATGTGATAGTGTTGCCTTTGTAGCCTGTTTAAATAGAGGAGTAATGAAATAATTGAATTTTCTGTGGTTTTTTTTTCACTTAAAATCAGCCCTTGGATGCATTATTTAGCAATTCATATTATTGGTGAGCACTAGTGAACATTCCCTTTGTTATTTCAGTTCACTTAACATCTCCCTTTCTCTGCTATGATCTTTCTTATTCTTTTCTGGTTTTATGCATGACTTCCCTCAATCCTCCTTGATTTACATTGGATTTACATTGGATTTCAGCTGTTAGGAACTTGTTCGTTACTTGATGTACAATTAGCCTTAGCTTGTGAGGCTAGCTGGAAAAAAATCTCCCTCTCAAATTCCTTTTTCTTATTGCAGTCTGGTATGGAGATTATTTTTTGCCAGAATTATTTGAGTTGAAGAACCTAGCTATACTCGCATTGCTGGTATGTGTTAGGATCTGTGATATTTCACAGATACTTGCATCTTCAGCCACATTCTTTAACCCTGAATACTACCCACGACCTAGAGATTCTCTTCTTCTGGTGTCTCTCTTGTGCCATACAATATTTTCTGCACTTGTTTCATTTTTATTTATCATTTCAAATGTTGTATGTAAGTTTTATAGGAAAATGTGTACCGATGTTCATGTATTTCTCCATTCTTATATTTTGGCATATTTGGTTCCTCAATTACTTCTACTTCTTCCACTTGTCATATCTTTCTAGTGTTGTTTGGTCTGATTTACTGCCTTTCTTTACAGCTTTTGCAATTGCCATTGTTAATTTTGTGCTTCAGCAGTTCTCTCTCAACAGTGACAATAGCTCAATCAAATTAAAGTGGATTAATGTTAATAGATTCACTCCCATTGTTAGAAATCAAAGAAAGAAACAGAGCTTAGCATCTTCGTTTAACATTTTATCTTCCCTAAGTACATTTACTCTGTCATTGTTACTGTGGTTGTTTTCCAGAACCTCAGCCATTGTGAACAGATGACTCAACAAAAGTAATGTTTCAAGTACATTTTCTTGCACATATGCCATTTTCATTGTATGTATCTTTGGGGAAAATGGTACCTAAGTCTATAGTTCTGTATCTTTGGAGTGTGAAGTCATAGCAGTTTTGTGGTAGTTAAACTATACATGTTGCCTAGTCCTAAAATGAAGCACAAAGGACGCTACAGATAACTTATACAGGGAGATCTCCAGTTTACTAGTTTCTGTGGGGTGTATTTGGTGATGCTGGGAGGCACGTTGTTCTAAGCTGAAGTATTCTGAAACACAAATTGTCTAGGAGTAAGATGTTGCTGGTTCCCTTGAACAGAAGGGTGAAAAAAATATGCAAATTGCTTATATGCCAATGCAATATACACCAGGCCGTTTAAAATCCAAGTGATGCTTTGCCAAATGTCAGTTATAAAGAAATACTAGCAATATAACATCTCTTTTTCTGCATTTTAGTACACAGTTTTTATTTCTAATTGAATTTACTGCTCTGTTTCAAGGGATAGTTAGAAAGCATGTAAATATTTTTAAATACCATTTTGTTTTATTTTCCATCTTATTGAAAAAAAACACACAAAGTACTTGACACCATGTGTTTCATAAGGTGCTTGTTTATACTACTGCCATTATTTTCTAGTTAACAGACTGCCGTGTATGGCTGTTTATATATAGCTCTTTGTGCGCGTACGTTTGTGCATATACATACACACACAAACAGCATCTAAATGTACAAGTCCTTCAAAACAACCCTGGTTTTTATCCAAAATAAAAGGGGAAATTGTTACATATTTCTTTACAACTAACACACTTGTAATTTTGAGTAGAGACTGTTGCATTTTATTCTCGCAAGACTTCACGGGCAATTCTGTCCTCTGGTTGGGCCCAAGCCCTTGGTTCCTGATGTCCGAGCAACTAGTTCCATGGCTTCAGTAATTTTAACATATATAAGCACTACGCTTTGTCAGATATGGCAGAGTGAAAGCTTTCAATGTCTCTCATGCACTGCTACCCAGTATTTCATGCTTTAAGCCAACTGCATGTGTGGAGGCTTTGGCCACCTGTGATGTAGTGCATCTAAAACCCACACTACGTGCAGTGATCAGTCACATGCAGGAAGCTGGGTCTTTCAGGTTCCTGGTCCTGGGCAGCTAGCATGCTGGAGATTTACAATGATTTTAGCACTTACGATGATCTTTTTCAACATTACCTGTCTTAAATTATTTCTGCAAGGCATGAAAGAGCAGAGCAAGGTGTGTATTGCCGTCTTAAACCCTTTGGAGTTTTTTACTTGTTTGTTGTAGAGCCTGTAAAAGCTATCCTCGTTGTCACAGCATCACTTCACCTGTTTACTATTGTTATTTATGCTCCCTTCCCAGTCTGGAACCTTTCTGCCTCTTCTTGCTTAGTCTTGCTCTGCCTGTAGATTACACATGTCAAAATAAAGAAGCTTTAATAATTTTTTAGGTAAGAACTACACTAAAATAAATTACTCCATAATCTTTTCAGAGGGGTGAAATAGATTGAGCTCTAGATATCTTTTACAAGACAAAATAAATCTTTTAGCTCTTCTTTTGATCCTTAACTGCCCTTGTCTGCTGTTTTGAGGGGCATGGGGAGTGTTCGTGCATATTTGGTTGTTTTTCATTGTTGTTGTTTCATTTATTGGTTGTAGGGTTTTTTTTGAATGGGTTCCAGAACTAAACTCAAGTTTTAGTGGTTTCATCAGCTCATGTGTGAAGGCAATCTGATATCCATACTCTTAGTCAGGATTTCTGTTGTTCTATTCCCATTGGCAAAAAAATCTTAAATTTATAATGTTCAGCACTATCTATAAGAAGCCCTGAATCAATATGTTAAGTGCTGGTGTGGAAGCTTTTCAGAGGGGTGAATGAATCTAAATCATAGAGTCAGAAGGGTGTAGTGTTTGTCTGGAGAGAGAATGGTATACGGGGATACGAGATGGGAAAAAGTGTTGTACTGTGTGTGTTGAGGAGAAATAGATAACTTTTGCCGTGACAAATGACATTGCCAAATTGCTGTTGAAGTGGTGAAGTGAGTCTAGTCCAGGTTGTGAAAGATGGTCAGAGACAGATGTTCTGGTGACTTCCTATCCTTCTCCATCTCAGAGAAGGAAGGAAAAGATGCAACAAAATCAAGAAATCAGTGGTGGTAATGACAAAGGTTTGGGACTCTTCAGTTACTGGAAAACAGTCAGGAAAGTGCCTCTTTGATGGATGTGTCCCAACTAAATAACTTCTGGATTGCAGAACATCATGTCCAATATAAATGTAAAACAAGAAATAAGTTAAAAGTTTGGGAGAAAGATGTAAAAATGTCTTTGCCTGTACTCCCCTGAAGGAGGAAGTCAAACAAATGAGAATATAGCTGTACGTGAATAGTTGAGGTCGTAAATGGCAGAGAGCAAGGACAATATAGAAGCGATAGTGAGGTAAGTGGGCAGACTTTATCTTCTGTACAATTTGTAGAAAATGTCACCACCTCTCATCATTTTTCACCATCCATCAGCTGATGATTGCTCTCCCCACAGCCAGGCCATGTGAGCGTTCCCGGCCCTGCTCCAGGCAAAATCGACTGCAGTCGCACGCATCCCTGGTGATAAAACGGCAATGAATGGTGGAGAAGGAGGGAAGGGAAATGGCCTCCTTCAGCTGGAACATCTGTTTGCAGGGTGGATGTCTGTGATCGTAATGAAAGGGCACTGTGTCAGTTGTAAAAGAGACCTGTGATATCCATGGGGCAAAGCGTGGAGTGGAGAAAATAACTAGAAGTGCTGTGTCAGGTAAAGAAAGCCAATGGTACACGGGCAAATTTATCATGTGTTCATGAGGCACAAAGTGGGGAGAGGGAAAGGGAATGGCAGAAAGCAGAAAACAATTCAGAAAGAGCAGTAGATATTTAGGAACCAACAGGGTAGGGTCCTTTGGGACCTCAAATCTAAAACCCTGCTGTAGCAGGTAAGCACATCATGTATAATTCAAGACACAAATTGTTCAACCTCCACTGCAACCCATTATGTCTTGTGGCTTTTGTTTTCCTACTCTCTCTTAATTGGAAGACTGTTCCAGAATTCCATGTTGTTTGGGACCATCTTATTATTAAGCTACATTTATTTCTGGTCGATGTTTTGCCCTCACATTAATGTTTTTTAAAGCTATATTCATTCTTCTTAATAATTGAAACCTTTCCACCAGTGCCTCAGGTTTTTATATGGAACAATTGCATCTTTTTTAGCTTTCTTTTTGGTAGGCCAATGAAGACAAACTTCCCTAATATATTTCTCTCTCATTATATTCTTTGTTCTCCTGATCACAGTAATAGCTCAGCATCACCTACAACATTAGAATGTGTGCTTTATACCCTCAGGGTGTGATTTGGATTTGAATAGAAATATCTCCTCGAGAAAGGGATACTTACAGGAATCGTGATAAAAGCATTTTCCCCAGTTGTAAACTGGCACATAAATGCTGATAGCAGTGGCAAAACCCATCTCTTCCTGGGTACAAGAGCTGCCACATTTCCATACAAAATAGCTGCCTACCCACAGAGGAGTATGCTATCTGTAGACTAGATCTTGGTCGGTAATGAGAACTTGGTAGAAGCTCCACTAACCGTATATATACATCTAAAATATATTTACATGTAAATTTTTAAAAAATGCATGAGGGTTTTGGTTTGGTTTAATTCTTAATTCAAATCCCAACTTCCGGAAATGATAAAGCAGTAATTTAAGAGCTTAGGAGCTGGGTTATAGAGGAAGTGCAGCAAATAATTGGAATTTTAATACCAAACCAGCAAGAAAAACTATCAGGAAAGGACTCCAAGCGTAGGGGAAAATATAAGCACCTCAAAAAAACAGAAGCCTAGAGCAGAAGCATGTCTACATACAAGGTCAGAGGGGATAGTGAGGCATGCTAGAAGTCAAGCAAATGAAGCTTTATGAAAGGTATTTCAGGGTTTCAGGGTTCTCCTGTCTGAAGACAAAGAAGAGGCCAGTGTCAGACATTTAAAATACCGAAATGAAACACTCACTGGCTAAAACAAAAACAAAAAAATTAGTCTCGATCTTTAGATTGGAAAAACACAGTAAGATGTGATAGAAAAGGCCAAATGTTTCTATGCATATTACCACCTTTGAAGTAGAAGCGAAGTTCAGATCTGGATATTCTCCTAGCAGAACACTGTTGTCACCTGGACTGTAACTATACTAATGTAGTTCGTATTTGCTGCTAGTTTCCCAGATCACCTCCTAAGTCATCCTGTAGCAGACTTATCTTTGAGAAATGTTGCAGAATGGATTCAGTACCGGGGGACTAGAAAAGATAAATGTGCTCGTTGTCAAAAGGGGGGAAGAGTCAGGGATAGAGGGTGCAGTCACCTTAATATTGACATTCAAAAAAAAAAAAGTGTATCTACAAGGTAATGAAGAGATGAATAATTAAGAATAAATATTGTCAAACTCATTTAATTTCTCTCTACGATAAAGCAATAGAGCCTGCAAATAAAAACAAAGTAGTAGTTGCCATTTATTTTGACTTGGATTACAGGCTTTAATAATTTGTCTTTTATGACATTTCCATAAGTAATGTAGATAAATGTGGTTTAGGAGAACCTAGTATAAATGGATTAGTGTTGCTATTGATTAATTGCCAATGGCATGTTTTCAAAATGAAAAGATATATTGAGTAGAGTTTCTTTAGTCTGGTTCTGCTTTCTGCTTTTTACCTCGTGAACTTAATGATAAAACAGAGTAACTGGAGTCATTCTGCAGATGACACAAAACAGGGAAGGGACAGTGATGAACATCAAAATCACGTTTCAAAATGATCTTCCTGAACTGGAAACATTATTTGCAAACCAAAAGGTGAAAATCAGTGTAGATGAAAAGGCGTGACACACATGAGTAAATGATAGCAGCCCTGCAGAAAAGGATTTGCATTTTTTTTATTTGAAAGTACCATGCTGATCCAAAGGGAATCCTTCCACTGGAATGTGCCAGTAAAAACGTGTAGTGAGTAAATTGAGCGGAGTCAACCTTATCCTCAGCTTAGCATTATCAGTCTCTTTGCTGGATCACTGGACTCCATGAGAGGAGTCACCTTTCAAGGAAGACTTGGATTCCTTGGAGTCTGGACAAAGTCATCATGGGTGAGCAGAAGTGTAGGAAACATCCTTTGGAGGAAGAGTAAACCCCATGCAGTTCTTCAGTCTGCAGAGAAGACATAGGAGAGTGTGGAGTTTTCCATTATGTAAAAGGCTGTTGCAAGAAAAATAAAAGAATAATCTTTTTTGTCATTGGTGGCCATAAGTAATAAGGGTTCAAATTAAACCAAGAAGGACTCAAAGGAGATGTTAGAGAAACCTTTCTAAATGGCAGATTCATGAAGTAGTGGAATGGATTGGGTGAGGAGGTTTTGAATTTCTGTTACTGCTGGGCTTTGAAGAGCTGGTTAATCAAATTTGTAGCTATAATTTTTCCAGCATTTGGGAGTAAGGTGGACCTGCATTAAAAATATATATTTTCCTTAACCTGTATTTTTGTAAAGGTTTTTGACTTAATGACGATATGGAACAGAAGTATTCAAGTTGAGGGAAGATAACTGCAGCAGTTACATTTACATACTCCCCTGCTTGAATCTGCCTTTCATGAGAACGAAAGTAAGGAAATATTTTCAGCATACTAACAAAAAACAAAATAAAAGTTGGTTCAAACTGTAGAATTCTTTCAGGAATATTCTTGCCCGTATTGGATAAGATTGGATTCAGACATATACGTGATTCAAGAGACATTTTATTTTTGCAATATCTTAATATCTTTTTAATGCTTTTGAGGAATTTGAAATCTAGTAGTTAGTGACCTCAGATTAGTTTTAGACAATATGTTTGTGCTCATTAGCTTTCAGGCAGAAGTCTGTCACTCACCTTTCTCTGATTTCAACTTGAGAGGAATCTCTTCAACATGACTGTCAGGATTATTTTATCCTTTTAACACTAACTTTACTTTCTCCATTTCATCAAGGGTGGCCATCTGTGTTTTTTGCTGTAATCTCTATATACAGAAAAGCCCTGTATAGCTTAATTAAAAATTCATTGCCATTTTGTTTGACGAAAAGCTAAACAATGCATTAAACTAAATTGTCCATTACACTTTTATTCAAGACAGTGTAATTACATGAAAAATAGCATTAACAGTAAGAACAAAATTTATCATAGGATAGTGCTAATGCATTTATATGCAACGAGAGTAGGTTTAATTATAGTACATTTAAGATTGGTATGCCAAAGGCAATAAACTTTACAACAACATACAAAAGTTTAATAAGCATGAAACATCATAAGAACAATGTAGACTAAACCTTTCTTGCATCCGAAAAGCTGAAATGCAAAGAAGTTTTTATTTATTGCCTCAGGTAAAAAAGTCTGTAGAAACAGATAAGTGATGACAAAGCTTTGATGTTAATAAACCCAAATGGAAGTCAAAAATCAAAGTGTGTAAACGGCTAGGTTATAAAAAGAAAGATGACAGAGTTATACCCTGTAATTAGGTGTAATTTGTGCTTTTGGCACAGCTATTTGTCCTGCATGAATGAGAGGTTGTCTTACGTTTTCTTGTCCCTGTATAATAGAATTGCAGTACTGGCACATCCCACTTCAAACCTCCCTTGATATTTTTTTTCAAGAGTATTTGAAAGCGGCATGCATATTGATTCCCTCTTATGTTAGTATTACAGTCAGTTTGCCACTCCTCGTACTTGAAAATAATCATAAGCTAAGTGTTTATAAAACACATGCAGCTAGAAACAGAGTAATAATTTTAGTAAAATGCAAGCAAATCACAAAATGAGTTTCTACCACCAGTATAAATCACGGAGATACTTACATGTTATATGAGTAAATTACATCAAGACTAGAAAATTAATAATCCAA
This sequence comes from Heteronetta atricapilla, assembly GCA_011075105.1. Lineage (NCBI taxonomy): Eukaryota > Metazoa > Chordata > Aves > Anseriformes > Anatidae > Heteronetta > Heteronetta atricapilla. Next base: position 188,097,211 of record CM021731.1, read on the forward strand.
TTTTAATTATGTAATGAGTTGTTCTGTTTAGCAGCTGCGTAATTGGCAGTCTCATCCATATTTTAAACTGTTGTGGAACAAATTGCTGTTAATTAAATAATTTCATTTAGTTGATTCCTGCCTTTGTTTTATGGTGTCTCTGCATGAGACATCAAATTTTCAGCACTATAACCAATTTTACAACTATCTTTCTGTGCCACACACTGGGAAAAATTTAAAAGAAATCATTTCTTGTACTTTCAGTATTGCAAAGAAACTGTGAAAAAGTCTGTTGATTCAGAGAAAACTGCCAATTTATTAATAGCTATATATCAATACAGGTATCAGTTCTTAAACTTTCCTGTTTAGAAATAATTATTGTGTTTTTAGACACGCTCTGTGCCTTTATGAAACTACCCCGTGGTTGGATTCTGATCTGTGGTTTTAATCTCTGTTGTGAAGTTCACAGATGTCACTTGATGGGATGTGAAATCCCTGGGCAGAGGGGCCAACCTCTCAGCTGGCCGCATTGCATGTTTCAGGTTGTAAATCCATGATGTGCTCTGCAAGGATGGACTGCTCCAGCAGTGCAAAGCCACTTGCTGAAGCTTATTTCTCTCCTATACACGAAAATGCATGAAATAAAATTAAAAATTAGTGTACTTTTTACCTTGACCTATGTATATTTTTGCTTTGTTTTCAATGTCTGCCTTTTTTTTTTAACTTGAAATTTGAGCCAGCCGCATTCAGAATATTCTCAAATGAACGCTGCAGTGTGGTTGCATTTCAGCATTCCCTGGTGGCACGAGCTGGCTCTCTGCCTCCTGGCCATAACCTTCTGTCCCGTATTAGATCCTTGTGAAGATGTGTGCTTATACTGCAGTGCTTAAATCTGCCCCTTTCTTTTCACTTGCCTTCCCAGTTTGTGGAGCCTTTTTCATGAATTCCACCTTGGAGGACAAGCTCCCTGGTGGGGAAGAGAGCGCTCTCTTGATTCAGGCATCTCCTTTCTGTGTGGGTCAGGGGGCTGCAGTTCCCCTTCTGGGGTCTGTGTTCATTCAGGAGTGAGGTATTCCTTTCTCCCAGCTGACACTGTCATATGCCTGTCTTCCCTCCAGTGTCACACCCCGCTCCTGGAACTGCCGTGGGCTATACTGGGGAGAAGGATTTGCCAAGTCTGTAGCCTCTTCTGCTGTTAGAGGAATAATCTTCTTGTTATAAAACCAGTTATGTAAGTATTTAATTTCAGAGGTCACATTTGGTAAGCTGAAGTGGTTGTCTAAAATTTCTGGAAGCCTACATGAGATATAAAAAAAAAAAAAAGGCAAATTCCCAACCTCTTATTTAAACTTCTGCCCATGCTGTAAGTACTTTAAATTAGCTTCAGAAGATTTAAGTGAAACGCCACAGTATATGAATAAGATGCTACTGAAGTAACTTTCAATCTTATTTTTGAGATTTATGTTGGATTCAGTAGAATTCTTAAACCCACACAGACTGTGATGGGAGCACAGCTTTCAGCAGAAAGTCAGCAATAGTCCCGTGATCTGCTAGTTTCATATGCCCTGCCTGCAAACAGACTATAAAATATGTTCCACGTCACTAAGTGATTTCTGTAGCCTTAAAATTTTAAGAAAAATTCAGACAAGCTGATTCAGACAAGCTGTGTATGTTCAACAGGTGCCAAAGGTGCACATTCTTCTGCCTTATCTGAAAAAACAGTCTGTCTTTTAAATGCATTCTGATCAGTTTGGGGTTTATCTTTTCTGATAAATACAATATTTTGTAAGTGATGCAGTGATGTGTATTTGTCGTTTAATCTCAGAAGTCAGAAAATGCCGGTCTCCAGGACAGCTCTGTAAGTGTGGTACATGCTGATGGGTTACTTAAAGGCTTTTTGTTTTCCTCTTTTTCTCCCACTGAGCCCCCCCTTTTTAATTTGATCTGTAGCCTCTAAGCTGCATTTTCTATCTGCAGTGGAATGAAAAGATTTGACCTGTACTTCTCTGATAAGTCAAGTGGTAGATCTGTGCTCCAAATGGTTTAGCTCATTATCTTTTCTCCTGCTAACATTGTGAGTTAAGCATTCCCAGACAGACTTGTTTAAATCTGTTTCTTGGGCCCAGATATATGCTAACAATTGTCGGGATTCCTGATGTGCCAGCCCTCATTAAGAATTAACGTGATTTTGGAGCTAGTGGCACTGCTCTCTCTGAACAAGCTGACAACTCGTGTTTAGTTAGTAAAATAAATTCTAAGTTTTCTGAAGCCTGAAGTCCACAGTCATAAAAATGTGCTTTAGCCTGGGGTCGGTAATTCCCTCTCGATGTTTCTGATCGTTATTTGCTTTCCTCTCTCACTTCCCCCTTTTCCCCACTTAATTTTAAGTTTAAAAACTTTCCAGATCTGCCTGAGCGTAGGTTCTTCCAGAGCGTCGCATGCCAGGTTCGGTTTTCCCCCAAGCCATCTCCCACAGCGGCGGGCAGAGGTGGGGCTGTGATGCAGACGGGACGTGGACCTCCCTCAGCCTGAGCAAAGCCCTGGCCCCCCTTGTAGCAGCTTACAGCCTCGTGGTGAGGCAGGACAGAGGGGCACAGAGTCATGTAGGCTGCAAAAGACCTCTAACATCATCAAGTCTCCAGACACCATTGCTCTGCAACTCCTCAGGTCAACCCCAGGTGTATGGTGAATCTGTGTGACTGTTGAGGGATGGCTGATAGTTTATTTGGGACTTACAAGTAGTCTTCCTATGAAGAATTTCATTTGCCTTTTAGTTGCCTGAATTCATTATGTTATGGGGAAAAAATCTGAAAATTCTTCTTTTGAAGTTTTCTTTTTTGTTTGAGGTGAATGAGCTTGTGAGATTTCTGTCAAACTAGGATATATAAAAGTAGAACTTTTTTTGCTGGATTTTGAGTGGAGCCATTTCAAATTAAAACACAATCAATTTTGAATTAAGAAGGTTTTCTCTTTTATTTTGTTCCCAAAACTTGGTGCAGGAAGTAGATAGAACCATACCATGCTATGACTTCTGCTGTTCGGAAAAAAATAGTAGTACATGCATCTGAAGTGTTGGTATCTGACAGCTGTCAAATGTTCTAAATTTGTGTATACACAATACGGCAGTAATGTACTCTGTTAAAACTGATTATTTCAAGAGTCTTATTCTGTTGAGGTACTGCTACTCATTGAGGACTGGGAAGATGCTGTAAGGCAAAGGAAGATTTGGGCCCCATGTATGTATATTGTAGCTTTGCTTAGACACTTAAGTGAATACATATACATATATGTGTATATATATACACATATATGTATATGTATATATGTTTATATATATATAATATATATGTATATATGTGTATATTTATATATATTTATATATATACTGATTAATCCAGTATTTTTTGGATTTTTTGATACTAATAGTAAGACATATGCAGATTAAAACTAGAATAATGGACAAACTGTCCTTTTTCAAATGTTTTACTGTAATTATGTTAGATTTATAGACAGGAAAGTATTTCTTTCTGCTTGTTCTCTGGAGTCTAAATCAGTTCTGGAGTCCTTTGTCTCTTTGTGGTGGTCTGCTTTTTTGGGGTGGTTTTTTTTTTTTGAGTCATTAATTTGATGGATGTCAAAGTCTTGGCTTTGTTTAAAGTGTAATAACATCTTTATTTGTGAATGTATGGGGATGTTATCATTTGGAAATGACAGAAGACAGATTTGTGTTCTTTTAAAGCACTTTTGTTCCCAATGATAATTACTTTTGTTTGAAATGGTACTTCCTGAGAGCTGCGAGGTCAGTGGCTGCTATTGTCATGGCAAGTCGGTTCCCTCTAAAGGGTGATGATTGCTGCAAATCAAACCTGCTTAGGTAATGGTACTGAGTAGCTGGGAGCTGCAGTACTCGCCCCATTCCAAGTGTTCCTTGCTGAAGAAGCCTCAGCTGCTTTAGGCCCAAGAACTAAATGTGTGTGCTCAAGGAGACTAGCGGAAGCTGCGGAGGTGATTCAACAGTAACTAATTTTTTCCACTTCTGATAGCTGTGGATTTGATAAGTAAAATTTAATGTGTACTAGTCAGACTCAATTTTTTATTAGGATAGTTTTGTTTTCAGTTGGTCTTTTTTTTCTATGATGGTATTAACGTAGCACATGCTAGGTGTGCATTTGCATTAGATAATATAGTAAAAAAAGTGCAGTAGAAGTGTATTTGAGCAAGGACACATCTGATCCTCTTAAAGTTTTAGATATGGAATTGTATAGTTGAGATATAGTTGAGTTTTTCATAATGATTTCAAAAAAATCACAATACGTGTTTTGGGACAGAAAAGAAAATGAACATTTTTGAAACAATTAGGCAAAGGTAAAGGAGAATTTGGGGTGATGTGAAGTATCTTTCCAAATAGCATGGCTATTTTTTAATGTTTCAATGAAATTAAAGATTTGAAATGAAGTTACGCAAAAACAAAATGTGATTTGTTTCTGAACATTTCTACACCATTTTTTCACTACAAAGCAAAATCAGTAAACTTAAAAATATATTTATATTTCTCTATAAGTGTATGTATGCTTATACTTCCATATCTGAACCAGCTGAGGAAAAAAAGGCAAGAAACTAGCATTTCAACATTGTCCCAGTAACGTCTGACATGGAGGAGACACCTACATAATTCAGACTATGTTGGTATAGTTGTTTCACCTGCTCAACCTCTGGCTTTCCTGTTGAGAATGTTAACAAAAGGGCCAGGTTTTCTTTGTTTAAATAAAAATGACTCTTTAAGATTAAAAAAAAAAAAAGAAAAGAAAAAGGATAGATATCCTGTCGTGGTTTTTAAATCAGAATCTTTTGTATGAAAATTGTACCATGCTTTATTCAACAGAGTATAACTTGGCTTTCTAGTGCTTTGATGTCACTGTTTTCTGTTTCCAGACTGTGACCCTGAATACAGTAAAAACTTACTGATAATAGTCCTTTCAGAGACCTTTTGTTTGTTTTGGTTTTGAGAGATTTTTTTCATCATTCCAGAGAGCAAGCATCTCTATTCATCTCTGTCATTGCACCTATGCCTGTAGTTCAGTGATTTATAATCTCCCAAGTCTTTGGATAGAAGCCTAGTAAGTTCTCATAAGATTTTTTGCATCTGAGTTATGATATTTAGGTCTTTTCTAAATCAGCTTTCAGAATTAGCATTTTACTCAATTCCTTATGTTTGCCAGTATTAAGTCAGCCATAAGTATTCTATTCTGCCTTTTTTTTTTTAAAAAAAAAAAAAAAGGAACAAATTTTGTCCCTTTTAATGGAGTGAGAACAGCGTTATATAATTGCTGTTGGGTTTAGCTCAAATTTCTGGAGTGCACCACAAAAAATCCTCACCTTTCTGTGGCCATTGACAATGTCGAGGAAAACGTAACGACCTTGATGATTTCTAACAAACAAACAAGGGTTACTTACGGCAAGCCAGCACTGCTGAATTAGAAGCTATATTCCAAGCCTGCTTGTAAGTCTTCACAAATCCTATCACAATGGAAGCCATGGAGTAACAAAAATATTGTGAAACAAATGCCTCCTGGGTGGCTAATTATTGGCATTCTTTCCTTTTTACTCAAAGGGAAGCTCTGTATCTTCCCTGTAAAATGCTGTCTGACTTGAGAGCAAGAATGCTCAGGGGTGGGGAGCTGGAATCTCTTCTGTGGTTTATTTGTGAGGGATTTTTTATTTATGCTTTTATTTTATCAAAAAAAGTTCTTATAAGGAAGTGCATTAAATCCTTACTGTCACAAAAGACTGTTAATACCTTGGCTTTCCCTATTAAAATATCATGTAAACAATTATTGCATTATTTGTGCTGGTTCGTGGATGTTGTTCCAGTTTGAAATAAATGTTGAAATCAGAGGAACAGTTAATACACAATCTTAATTTAACATATTTTGTTTAGATGAACTAATGGAGTGAGAGGGCTTCTCCATTTATTATACTTTCTTTTTAAGTGAATGCCAATGCTTTCCTGCTGATTTGAAACACAAATTTATTGTATTATTGTTTATTGTGCACTGTAAAGGTTGCAATTATTTCCTGCGGCTGGGCATTCCTGTATTAGCTTGATTATTGATGTCTCAAATGCCATAAAATTAATTACAGAATGATAATGGTGTAATTGCATACTAATCTTCATGGAAAGTGGTAGTTTCAAAGAAGGAAAGAAGTAAAGGCCAGCCTGGCCACCTCCAGGCTGACAGGAAGGCACAGCGTTATAGGGGCTTTTCGATGAGTGTGGAAAATGAGATCCTCAAAGCTGAGCCAGATTTAGAAACATGATAGAAAAGAAACTCCAAGAGTCTAAATTTGAGGGAAGAACACCAAGTTTGCCCAAAGTGTGCCTTGTTTATATTGGTCACTAAACCCTTTCTCACTCAATTTTTAATTCTGTAGGCCATGGCCAGTGACCCGTTAACTTAATTACCCTACAGAATCTGTGGAGAGAGTGCTGGAGAAGTGAGCAGTGGCTATCTCCGGTACTACCCTCACAGCCTTATTTTCTATTTTTGGCTTTCTTCAATTGCACCAAGCTTCCTAGGAGATTAGAAATTCATTATTGTACATCTGTTCTTCCTCCTTTGTGAAACCTGTCAGTCCAATATTTTGATGGGGTTATGATTTAGGGGAAGAGAGGATTTATTGTTAGGGAAAGGAGAATCTGTTGGTTTCTGGCCATGCTGCAAACAGGTTTTGTTACAGCCTTTTCCTGTCAAGATTTTCCACCCCCCTCTGGAAAAGTAAAGCAAAAAAGACAGAGATCCAGTGTCTCTGACATTACAGACATGAGGTCTGGATGTGCTTCTCATAGCTACGTATTCCCAGCTTTCAGGGAGCTTTTCATTGTTTCATTGTTACTTTTCCTAATGGAGGAGTGTGGGGTTTTTTTGTTTGTTTGTTTTTTACTGCATGGTAACAAATGTTTTTCTGATTCCATGAATGCACAATATTTGTTCTAAATCTGTTTAAAAATAAATAATAAAATCCTCATATGTTTTATCAGAAAAGCTTAATGACCCAAGTCTGATCATAGCACTGGCTCATTCAAAACTGCACCAAGGGAAGAGAATTCAGATGTAACTTTCACCAGGAGAAATAATTCACCTCATCAAGAGCAAGTTGGCAGTGCAACCAAAACCTATTACAAGCAGCTACTGAAAGTCTTAGAATTTCTTATTTCCATATTTTTGGAATTAATGAAAAAAAAGGGTTATAATACAAAAGTAATTGAGAAGTTTAATCATGAAATATTAAAGCAAAAATCTTCCTTAAGTCAGCCAGTGGCTTACAGTATTTAAAAATCCATAACTAATTACCAGGAGTTCGTTTTTAAGACTATTAGGATTAATTTTCCCTCTTCTCTCAACAGTGTGTATCTATGTGTGCGTCTGTATATGTATGTATCTATATATAAATAAAAGCATCATTGCTTCTGTAAATGATTTGTGAGTATATTTTAGTTAAAGCTTGTTCTCATTAATCTCAGAGTGCTACTTAATCAGTCAGTCTTGTAATATTTTTATACGTTAATAAAAGTGAAATAGATTCTCTGATCTGTACTTAGTATAAATCCAACGACTTCATGTGAGTTTTCTGATTTACGCTGGTGTCACACAGTTCACAAAGGGAGCAGAGGAGAGCAAAAACTGGGAGGAGGCAGATGGGACAAAATAAAAACGTTCTACGGTCACCTTAAAGATCAAATACAAGAAAGCAGAAAGTGGGCTAGGGAAATCATGCTCCATAGCCTGCGCTTGGAATGCAGAATGTTAGGAAAATATAAAACTGGGCCTAGGCTATGTCATTTTTAGAGAGACCAATCTGTGTATATATAGTGAATATCATTTTTATACTTAATTTTCAAATGTGGTAAAGCAGCTATGTGAAGAAAGCACACTAAAATGCTTTTTTTGGAAATGAGATTGTCAAATTATGCTTAATGCCTGTTTGCCTAAGCTCTGGTTAAACTAACTGAACATAAATACATCCTTAAAGCTGAACACAGATTTAAGTGTTTTGTCAAATGGAACGAGAATTAAACAAGTTTTTTGTGTGTTTAAATGTTCTGATCTGCTGTGGTCTGCTGAGTCCTGTTACCTGTATTCCTGAGTCTAATAATAACACAGCATATAGGGTCAAAGATGTTTGGCTTTAATGTCCTATGTTCTCTTCACAGTTTGTAGCAGTAGGCTGGCTTTGTAGTATTAAAAAGCAGAAGTGGAAACCTAGCTAAGTGTGTGGTATTTCTATAAACTGCTGCCCTCAACACGTCTCAACTAAACTCTCATCATCAAACATCAGTATTTGCAGAGCTAAGTACAAAATAAGTTACTGAGTGAAAATAGAAGAATTTAATACCACTTCCAGCCTCTTTGGCACCTTAAAACCTTCAGTCTAGAAAGAAAATTTAAGGAGTTTGGATTGCACAAAAGCATTTGAATTTTAGGTGAGGGCTGACATGGGTAAATGGTCCAATTTAATTTCTTGGAGAAATGGGGTGAAGCGTTGGCATGTAGTTGGGAGCATATTCACAGGAAACTTGAATAACTAATAATCTGAAGTTCAGGTGAATTATGCTGTTCCTTCAAATATTAAACTGATAAAATGATGCCATTTATCGTGTTCTCTCCCTGTGTATGTACATAAGTAGACTGAATGCAGTACACATGTAATACTGTGTTTGTGTATATATACACATATATATATATATGAAATTTTGAAATCATGAATTGGAAATATATTTTCCTTCCAGCAATTAATATTATTGAAAATTATTGTTTTAGTAAGTTTCATCTCCTCCTCTCCTACATCCTTCTCCCTTCCCAAGTACTGTCAAGTTCTGCTATCACTAAATGTATCTTAGTTAAGACTGGGCAAGTACTAAAATCATGATGATTGCTTTTTAGAAGTAACATAACACCCAAAGTACTGGTAAATTGTGGAGTAGAAGCACATCTTTTTATTTTTAATATCAGCATTTTCTGGATTCTTAATAGGAGCAAAAGCTCAGTTAGGAACAAGATATAAAATATTCTTAGTAGAAATAACTAATTCAAGTGCGTGCATATTGTGAAATGCAGTATTTCACTTCCTCCTAGTCCTGCTTGTGGCTGCTATTGATCATTAAAAGTTATAACAAATTTCACAGCTGCTGCTGATGAGTTAACTAAGGTAACAGCCTGTGTTCAGCTGTAAGTACACTCTCCCTGTCACCTTCGCTTGCAGTGTTTTGAATTCTAGTTAAACATTATTAAACTTGTGACACCCTGTGGCAGTGGGAAGCCATTGCATATTATGTTTTGCTACAGAAGATGTATTTTGGACATCCTTTTTGGGATAGAGCCTTTACTTTTCAAAACTAGAGTGACTGCAAAGTATATTTGGCCTCCCAAAGCAGGTGTTCCCCTCAGTGACAGGAGTAGGTGCCAAGTTTATTTTCAGCCTCTTGTGTTTTAAAAATAAATGTATTTGCTGGACCAAACAAACGTTGTATTTTGCTTGTCTTGCTTTGAAACTGCTTCTTTATCACCAAGGCTTCAGAAAACCCTTTCTATTTGTATACACAGTGTCTTTCCAAGAAAGCAGTATTTCTAAAAGGCAGGGTATTCATTAAAAATTCTTTGTTTTGTCATAAACTCTTGAAATTATTTTGTAAAGCAGCTGGTAGTAATAACTGTTATATTACCAACTAATCAAGCAAGGAGCTAAAAAGACCCCAGAAGGGCAGACCAGCATGTTATGTGGGCTTTAAAATCCTTATACTCATAGATAGTAGTCTTCAGGGTTTCCTTGAAGGAGATCAGGATAAACACTTCTATTGCATGTTGGTAGTCAGTAGAGGAAGTGGTAACACTTGTCCACACTGTCCCATCTTGAAATATTAACCATAATGTTTGCATCTCTCCATTATAAAGAAGCATTTCTCCACAATGCCATTTTTGGCTGAAGCAATAAATTAGCTTGTCAAAATGTTGTATCCACATCTGCTGTTGATTGCTCTTTTTACTGGTGATTTACTGATTTTTGCTCTATATCAAAACCAGCAGAAATGCAAGTAGCATGCTCCTTTATTGCCTTCATTGTTAAACCCTGATACAACTTGGTGAAATACCTGGCATTTTTTGCCAATAAATACATAACTTGGACAAAGGAGAGATAAATTGTGGAATTGTATTTATGTATCTACCTGCACACAAATAATATACATGTGTTTTTAGGAGCTGGGGCAGCAGTTGTGCCACAGCAGTTGTGTGGGACAATGTACAAGTTGATGTGAGTCTGAAGTCACAGTTTCCAGGTATCTTCAAGAGCTTTGCTGAAAGTTAAGGTTACTCCACATTTTTTGTTACGAGCCCATTTCCAGTTGTTCATGTCAAAAAAACCTATTCTCTCTGAAATTCTGTGCCAAGAGTCAGCCTTAAGCTGAATTTGTTTGAAACCATTTGGTGAAGATGAAATGAAGAATACAGGCACCATCAGGAAAGCCTCCAGGTGCAGAAGACAGGCATGGGGCAGGACCTGACCAGGAGGTAGAAGGAGAACAGCTGCTGAGGTGGGAGCCACAGGGCTGGCAAGGAGATTAACAAAGGGGAAATGGGGCTGCAAGGGGACAGCGCCTGTGGGGTCTGCATGCTGGCAGGTCTGGTTCTGGGCACCTTCCTTTGCTGTCTGTAAAATGGGAGTGGTGGGGTTCTGTTCTGTCAGTCAAGGTGAGATCCTGTTGAATCTACCAGTGGCTGCCTGAGCCAAAATGGCGGAGGCCTGTGCTGTTGTGAGAGTGAACTTGGTGCAGTTACGGAGTGAAGGCGGTGCTGTGCAGCTGTGTAAGCTTGGGGTTTTCAAGTGTATTTCAGAGTGATGGAACAACCAAGAGAACTTCTAATGTCATATCACTACATTATATGTAGAAGCGGGAAGGCTAAGTTATAACTGAACTATGACTAATAATTAAGGTAATTTCCTGAGTCCTTGGTTATGTGACTTCAATGTTCTGCGAAGTGGACCGTTCAGAAATAGTGCCACCGAAAGGTTAAGAAACAGGTACAGAATGAAATGTAGCGAGTAGAAAGGTGAAGTAGCCCATGGCAAAGCTTGATTTAATTGGGGTTTAAAAAGACATGCCAAAGAGTTGATGAGAAGATGGCACTAAGCAAAACATTGAGCACAATTCATAACCTTAACTATTGTTTTGAAGTGAAGTTGGTAAGCATTGAGTGTTAAAGGATGAAATCCCCCTTAAGTTGTATCTGTGTAGAAAAAAAATAGAAGTAGCCATGTTAGTTGTGTGACGTACAAGGCAGATCAAAAATTTGAACAATGGGATTGGAAGAAATGGTGCAAGGAATGAGGTAGGGAGAGGAATTCCTGTGAAAGGTGAAGGGGCTGGGTGTGAGCCATGACACTCCTATGAAGGTAGGTAAGCGTCCAGGAGTGGCTGTAGGGGTCATGATGGAGCTGTGGATTGAATTAGTCAAAAAAAGGTTAGTGGCAGAAAGGTAATAAATGCTTCAACCAATCAAGGTGTTTGATGGCACAACTGACAAAGAGGAACTCAACCAATTAATGAAATAAGACTGGAGTGCCATGGTAGTGCTATAGGGCCAGAGGAGAGAAAAGTGTGCGCCTTGCCTGTAGTGCAGGGGGCTCACAGGGCCTGTGGTGGTGGCCTGCTCCCTGACCACTGCTGGCATGGCGGGCAGGTCTGAGACGGGCATCTCCAGCTCTGACTTCCCCAAGCTCCACAACTTGACCTTTGCTTACAGAACAGCTGCTACTTACCTAGCTTTTTATCGCTTTGTACCTTGCCCACCTGTCCTGCTCTCTTTGTCAAAAATGTTAATGCATCATTGATATGAAATGCTTGTATGGCAAGAAGAGTGTTTGGGAACAAAGGCCACTTCATGTTAAGGTATGATTAAGAATGTTAGTTGCTTGGTTGTGTATTTTGCTGCCTTTCGTTAACCAGTCTACTAAAACCTGCATTTCTCTTTCAAAAATACTTTGTTATTCCATTCTAGTTGTTGTTGTTTTGTTGTTGTTTTCTTTTTTTGTTTGTTTGTTTTAGGAATATCACACCACAGACCTGTATTTTCCCTGTGTTAATATGCTGTTTTATACAAAAGACAAATTCAGACTGTGATCAAATCCTTCACTAAGAGCAGCTTGGTGTTAAAACCAAATAAAAGAAAGACTACAGCTGTTAAAAACAGTGTAAGAAAGGATTTATAAGGTATAGTTAGTTGTGTTTGGTCCCTACACTTTAATCTGGTCTTTCCATTTGAAGACTTGCAACTAACTCCATGAGGCTGATAAGTCTTGTGCAAGTGGGAAATGCAGAGTTGTAAGGCAAAAGTTGTAGGCTAGGCTGCTATACTGAAGGAATACTTTCAGGAGCCTAATTTGTTGCTTTTTCATCCTGAATGTAGATTGATTTAACTGTCTTTGGGATTACTTTTCTTTAATGAGCAGAGGAGTGTATTCTGTGGCAGGAATATACAGGCTTTCATCTTACTTGGTTTACACAATTTATAATCACTTTTTATGCTGATAAGTACAGTTAAATGAGAAGATTTTACCCTTTTCCTTCCTCAATATATATCTGCCTGTGATAGTAAGTGCTCATAGTTGCATTACCTGATGATATAGCTGTGATGTCTGCTTTTTATATGGTGTTTTAATCACATGAGGAGTTCCTCAGATCTGATGAAAACAAAGGGTGACTCCAGAGCAGTTGCTCTGAATATAATGTAAAAATGTCCTTTAGAGAAATTAAGAAAAAAGGGTTGTTGGTACCTGCAGGGCAGAAAGATATGTTGGCAGGGAGTGTTACTGGCCAGTTTTGTACATGGGAACAAACATCGAGGTGCACCTGTGGTTAACATAAGGTAGTGCATGGAGGGCTGCAAGGGTCATAAGAGCAGTGTTGGTAATTAACATTGTCCTGTTTAGTGTACACTAAAATTACAAATTTTTGTTCACAAGTGTATTTTCTGGAAATACTTTGTAAATATCCTTTGAAGGTCAAGACTGAAAGGTCAGAGATGAAAGGGCTCTGGTTTGCTTTTTGTTTGTTTGCTTTGAGAAATGGTCTGCTGGCAGCTGTCTGCTTCTGTTTTCAGTGTCCTGAGTTTGTCCTGCTGTGTATTGGTTAGTGCATTTCATTTTATGGTCTCCATGAAATCATTTGTTGCATCTGGTATGTACTCATAAAAGAAGTGTGAACTGTGATTCTGTACTGGGAGGTGTTTATAGTGGTTATTGTGGAGACAGTGAGAAGGTTTGTTAATTCTTGCAAGGTCTTGTTCTGTTCCACAAACCACTGGAGATTTGCTACTGATAATGAGTTAGGTAAGCCAAAAGAAGTCATAAGAATGGGGTTTGGAAAAAAATACCTTCCATTATACACCCTTTTCCCAGCCCATATTAGTTGTTCTCTGATGCATTTTGCCCTGCATGGAATCCAGCATGGAGCAGCTTGGCAGGTTCGCAGGAAGAGCGTGGGGTAGAAATCCTCTTGTGCTGCAGGATGTCCGTGTCCTGCTCAGAAACATGATGGAAATACTCTTGTTGGGCAAAACATGCCCTTCAGTTGGTTACGGTGTAATGAGGGGCTTAGAGCAGACATGGTAAAGTTGCTGGGTTTTATGGGCTGCAGGCTCTTTGCACGGGGATGACAAAGCTGTGGCAGAGGGTGGCCTGGTGAGAGGAGGAGGTGGATGTCCCTGTGGCAGACATCAGTGAGGTTTGTGTTTCTGATCCAGGTGATGGGAGAAGCCACGTGTGTGTGTTCTGGTTAGAGCCTAATTTTGCTGAAGCAGTTACAAGAAGGCCACTCTTGCGGTGGTCCGTTCAGAAATGGCACATTGCAGGTTTGTTCTGGGGACTGCAGTAAGAAGAAGAGAGTAATTAATGCGTGATTGGGATAGTGATTTCAGTGCCTTAGAGTGTGTGAAAGATGTCTTTTGCAGAAGGCACAAGAGAAGAGGAAGACTGCTTTACAGTAAGTCTTGGGTCCCAAGAAGGTGACTCCATCGGTAAGGAGCACTCACACACTACTGCATGTCAGATAACCCAGCTTTTCTGAGTCCTGCTGGAGATCAGCTGCGTGTTACGTTAAAATCTGAAGTTAGAAAGAAAAAGGTTATGAGTAAGATGCAATATATTTTCAGTCGGTTGCATAATCTTTTCTTGTTAGACATATCTTTAGCATAATTACTTATTAAGTCTTGAGAGCTACCTTTATTTCATGTCTCTTCAGGGAAGGCTATGTTAAGTCACAGGATTTCTTTTAGTGTTGCTTTCCAATGATTTAGTATTGAATAAGATTATGGACACTGATTCTGCTATTGTATAGTTTTAGGCATGAAGTAACCTCTAATAAAGATGTGAGTTCTGATAGCTTTGAAGCTCAAAACAGGTGAATATTATTAGCTGAAAAATGTAAAATACCAGTTATCAAATTGGATCAAGTACTGAAAGATTTTGTTTAAATTACTATGTAAATAGCTGTTAGAGTTGGGCTTTTTGGAAGGCTTTTGTGGGTGTCTAAAGATTAATAATCACAGAAATTTTTAAAATAGCTGGCTGGCTTATTTCTAGCATGCTTTCTTTTGCAGATGGCTTTTGAAAACATTCTGTATTTAAAACCCTAGCATGGATTTAGAATGGCTTTGAAATAGTTTTCAAGGTGGCAGAATAGAAAGTGTGTGATGTGACTAGTTAATCTCTAGCTGGGGCCAAGGGTTCTTTTTACATAATCCCATCATTCTTGCAATATGTTAATGCAATGTACCTAGTGGCTGAGTAGCAATTGCAAAAAAAAATACCATTAATCAATCCACCATAATTTGGGACTGAGCTTACAGTGTTATTTTTGAGGAGCTTTGTTATTGGTGAACTTAAATGTCTTCCTCCTTTTTTTTTCTCATTTTTTACAGATAACAATTAGGCTAACACCATCCTAAAGGTGAAGTTACATATATTATATATAGCACTCATGTTCCTTCTGCTAACTTTTATCACCAGGTAGGATAAGCTGAATCATCAAAATCAAAATATGTATGTCTTTAAATAGTGTGTTGCATCTGCTATTTCATTGTAAACAAAACAAAAACCACACCTACTTTCTAATATAATTGGGATACTTTAATACATGTTTGGTTTGGTACAAAAGTGCAATTTTCAACACCTTTCAGCCTTGACTAATTTTTAATAAAAGTTTGTTGTGCCATTTTTTTCCGTAAATGTAAGTCAAGATAAATAGGTTGAAAATTGTCAAAAGAAATCCGCCCTAACCTTAAAAATCAATTCTACAAAGGTGATTGAGTTTGTGCTTTTCTTTTCAAGATCAAACTTCCTGTAATAATTCCCATATAATCCCTGTGTAGTTAAATAGCCCAGTAGTCATAACATGCTTGAAATGTATGCAAAGCATCAGCCCCAAAGTTTAACTCTTAATAACAGAAGGATCAAAGGACTTCACTGACATGATTTTTTTAAAAAATAAAACATGATACAGACATAAATGTTAGTCTGAGTAAAAGGCTTTTAAAGCATGCATTTTGGATATTTTATATTGTAGATTAAAACCAGTTCTCCTTGTCTCAGCCAAAGAAAGAAATCTCATACACCTTCGTCGTTGTAAACCAAATGCTGTCATCTCAGTTTGTTCACCAGTTGATAGGTCTCTGCTAGAGAATGATGGCTGTGAGGAAAGGGAGACAGTCTGTGACATGCTCCTTGTTTCCCCATGTGCAAAAATAAAATGTGAATGTTCAAAAAAGTGCTTTGATGTCTTTAAAAGGAAAAAAAAAAAAAAACCCTCTAACAGGGGGGATCTTGTATGTTTTTAACTTGCCATCTAACTCAGAATAATTAAGTAAACTTCCTTTGAAAATAACTATGTTGCTGTAGGGTACTGAAAATAATGGAAGCTACAATATCCCATTTGTAATTTGAGTGAATTATAAAGACAGCTCAATGGCTTTTTCCTGTACTGAAATTTGTATTTAGAGAGCCCGTTGTGTGGGCTTACATAGTTGGCTTCTGTTCATCAGAGAACTCTCACTAAGATGAACTAAATCACCAAACTGCTTGAAAAAGCTGACTGTAAGCAGCATCTTTTTTTTTTTTTGATTCATTTTAAAATTGACATGCTGTGCCTATCGCAAGTCTGCATCCACTTTTCACAAGCTATTGTTCTTAAATATCAAATTATTAAAATAACTTCTGCTGTGGTGAAGTGTATTTTGCCTCAGTTCCTAAAGATGTTAAATCTCTAGGAGCTTTCCACATCAATAAATTAATATTCTTTTTTCATGCTAATCCAACGTCAAGTTTATGCTTTAATATTTAAATTAAATATTTCCTATCAAACATTCAGAAAAGTCATCTTTCAATGGGAGCTGGTTCATCACTGCACATGTTAACTTTACTGTTGATGACATGGAGAATAGGATTTTTTTTTTCTGTTTTACCAAACAGTACATCACACATGTAGTGTGGTTAATGGCCAGGTTTTGTAGTTCAGTAAGGTGCTGTTCCACCGGAGCACAGTGTTTTATCCTTATAAATAGGGGTAGTGTCTGAAGAGTCCTAACAATGCCCAGGTACAAAAACATCTTCAAGAAAGAGAGGAAAGGATGCAAATTGCTCAGAGTTCTTCATTTGAAACGATGCTATGTTTTTATGTACACTGTCAGGCACATGAGTCTGATTTTTTACTTTTATCTTTTAATTTTCCAAGCTGAGACTTTGACATTCAATCCTCTTTTCATGGTGTTTTTGAAAAATTACTCTTATACTTCACGGATATTTAGCTTGGCTTCTTGTATTCTTCAGAGGGAGGAACACTAGTTGCGCATCCATCAAAACTAGAATCTTAATCTTTTTTTCTTTCTCCCCCAGGTGCAGGAGATTCAGAACATGTCGAGCTCATTTGTTAACCTGCCCAGCAGCCCGGGGGAGGCACACAGTGCCTGGAGGGGCTCTGTCCTGTGGCTCTTCTGCTCCTGACCCTTTCCCAGTGCAGGGCCCGTCACCTACCCCGTGGCATCAGCCCACGCAGGGTCCCAGACAGGAGGATCCCCTGAGTAACTGGGATCCAGGGTTTGGAAAGCCTTAAGATAAGCGTACAAGGGGAGGGACCTTTTTACCTCCGTACTGTGTCTCTTACTAACGGGATTAAGGCTTGGCTCAGCTAGATCCCGGAAGGTTTTTTCCTTAGTTTTATAAACAAAACTTTCTCTCTCGGGCTGTTACAGGAGTAACTTTTTATATTCCTGTTCACAAATTTTGAGAAACGGAATATGCCAAGAGACCTGCAGTTTTAGATAAAGCATATAGTGCAACTAATTGCTTGGGAGGAATGGAGTTAATGAAATAGAAAACACGCATTACAGTGTTTCTGATACACAGCATTTGCCTGCATCTTCTGTGAACCACTGGCAGACTGAGATCAGTTCCCTTTCAGAGGACAAGAGAATGATCAAAGCAGGGCCTGCAGTGCCTGTAAAATCTGTTATCCTGTGACAATTGAAACCACCAGCACGAGAATGTTGTGGTTAGGTCTCACTCGTCAGCTACAAAAGCAGATTTTCCCATTTTCTACAAGCAGCAGTTGCAGAGGAAGTTCTTGAAGCACAGAACCCATGAAGACGCACTGCTCAAAATAAAAATACTTGCTTGCAAGGAGTATATTTATATTCTTCATTGTGTCACTGTATGTGAAGTTCAGTCTTATCTGAATTTTTAAAAATTAATCTTTCAAGCAGGATATTATACTGGTTTGACATTTGAGGCCACAGAAATTTGAGTTATTTTAGCAAAAACCACATCATTTCCATATACAAAAAAGTTTTTCCCAAATGATTTTGTGATAAATAAAAGATAAGTGAATTGTACTATCAAACATTATTTTAGTCTGATATCATATTATCAGCCCATCTGGTTATATTTGGAATATTCTTTTCTGGTGCTGATGAAGTTCTGCTGTTGCTTAACATATGCTGTTTTCTTTCCCTCCCACTACTTTTTTGGGGCTTTTTCCATCAAAAATCTTCTCTCTAGCTGTTTTTGTACTAATAAGTTAAATACCTGATTCCATTTGAACATAACAGCTATCTTTCTGTAGTATTATTTGATATATTATTTCTTCCATGTTGAAAAAAAAAAAAAAAAAAAAACACAAGAGGTAACTTCAGATACAATTCAGTGCAACTGGGGCTTGTGTACTTCCCCAGCACAGAAAGGCCAGGGAATAACCTTTGCATTTGTATGGCTGCAACTGAAAAGGGAGATCTGAGCATTTTAGCTTTTCTGTGCTCTGATTAAAAACCCAGCAACATGTGTTGAATTCACAAGATTTCAAAATACTATGCAGATAAGGTGTTTTATAAAAGGAGAGTTGAGATAAAGCTTTAGAAAATGCTGGGGTGGGTGCCTTCATTTCTTCATCAGGGAGATGGGCAGAGTAAAAAATCAGCATAGCGTAGGGCCTGGGCATTTTGAAGGATTGTCGAGATAATTTGTAATTTGAAACTCTTTCATTTGTATTCTTGGAGAAATCCAGAGGTAATGAAAACTGCTAACACAATGAGTTTTGTTAAATTTATTAGAAACAAGAGTAAGAGCCCTTAAGACTGCTTTGAAGTTTTGCTTGCACACAGTATAGCATCGTGATAGCCATCAGGTGTAACTGGGACAAAAGGGACTTTGATCTTCTTGTCTTTCCAGAGTGGACCACCTTTTGAGGCAGGATCTCAGCTCTTCCAGCTGACAGATGCTTGGAGAAGGGATTAGCTTCAAATTCATTTCAAATTTCAAGTTTGTGCTTTCTTATTTCAGACTTTGTGCATTATAACTTCATTGCCAGTGTTGTAACTGAAGATTTAACTCTTTGCTTTGCTGAAATAGAATTTGTGGTTTTCTGCTTTGTTTGCACAACAATTTTAAAAAGAAACTGTTCTTAGAGAAACATATGTGAGTGATAATGTAGCAGAGTACAGAAACACTGAAATAGCTGCCTGACACTTACGTCTGTTCTCAAACCGGACTCAGTTTTGCTGAGTATTCAAAACTCAGCAAAATTGGTATTGACATTCTCAGCACTCACGCTCATGGTCATATCCATCACAAACTGGTTGCTGTTACTCTTCCTGGAGTGAAATTTGCTTTGTTGCAGTATGTGAAAAACATTTCCTTACTTCTTCTTTTTTTTTTTTTTCTGCATTAAAATATTCAAGTAATTACCTGCCAGCTGTCTTACATTATAAAGTCTCCTACATGAAGGGTTCCCAAAATTCATACCAAGGACAACTCAGATATGGGCATACTCACGAGACGTTTCTGGCTTTGTGCTGCTCTGTGGGCACGTGCAGGAGGGACTGGTCACACCATCCCCTCAGCATCCTGCCTTGCAAATCCAGGGCTACAGACTGCCTGTACTTACCCTGATATGTTGATGGCGGGTAGCTGCCAGTGTGAAAAAAGCGAAGCCTATGCTCTTTGCACGGTCCAGCTACTGCTGGTGCTCTTCTTTGGTCATGTTGGGCCCTTCAGTACAACAAGGAGTAATGTTCCATTTAAAGATGTTACCTTGATGCCAATAAATTTCAAATATACCACTCACTGTTTCACATTACAAATCTCACAGGGGTGTTAGATTTACATGGATGCAGACACAGAGTCCTATTTTAGTATATCTCTTCCTGAAAACATTCCCTGATACAGTTCATGGTAGCTGATCTTTTTTTCTCCTTAGCCTGTTCCCATTGCCCTAGCAGCTTCTCACATCTTATATTGTGAGAATTATCTGAGATTTCAAATACTTGCACCATTGGGAGTTTGTAAAGCCTTGTTTACTCCTCCAGATAAAATTATTTGAAATAAAATTTGAAATATTTATTGTCGTGGCTTGTTAATGTGTTAAAATAGTAATGTATTAATTACATTTTAAGTAGCAATTTGTTGCAGAAGATGGGATACAACCCCATCTCTGTCTGTGCCACTCAAGAGTCAAAGCACCTTTTCTGTTTATTATGCAGAAACTCATTTCTGTCTCCTCTGACTGTGAAGAAAGTCTCCAAATATAAGCAATGCTCTGCTTATCTTTCATTTTCTAGATTTTCTAAAACCATAAATCTGCAGGAATGGTTTTTCTCTTTTAGTCATTTAAATAGAGTGCTGAATGCTGAAAACACAAGTGTGAGTGATAACTATGTGGCTGCTGATCAAAGCAAGCTAAAGAGAGTGAAAGCCCTCTAATGACCTGGGTGATTTTTATTAAAAAGTCCCCAGGAGCCCTAGGCTTAATCATACAAGATAATTGTACTTTGAACACACGTAAACTTGCCCCGTGTTGTCCATTCTGACTTCTAGATGTACCTGGTGGCTTACAAAGAAGATAAGCAAAGGACGAGACTTGATGAACTAAGAGGTCCTTTCCAGTCCTAATTTTTCTGTTTCTCTCCAATGTTATTTTTTTTCTCATTTTTCTCCTTTCACTAGAAATGCTTCAAAAGATAGAACAGAGATTTATTTATTTATTTTTGCCCCAAGATCGTATGTAACTGTACTCATTTATGTTTCTTTGTGGGTATTTAGTTTTTAAGGCAGAGGTGTAATTGCAATTCATTATGTAAAAGAGGAGTTTCTCTCCAGTTTTTCTCCCATTATAAAATTTTATTTGGCTACAGAAAAGAAGTTAAACATATCAAGTATGTCAGTCTTAGTTTTGTCTCTTGGGACTTTGGAGGAAGGCACGCTTTCTTTTGTACATTCTGTGAGATTTTTTAATTTGGAAATGCATTGTCATTATCAAAGGTGAGCTAAAAATGAAACAAAATATGCTATTTCATGGAAATCATTGTGGTGCATTGTAGTGCATGTTTTGCAATGCAAACATACTTCTGTAGTAAGGATGCTTTTCCAAAATTGTGCAGGCTTTTAGAGGATTGGTGGACATCAAGGTCTTTTTAGGTGAAGTGTTTCAGAGCCAGTTTTTCACTTTCAACAGCATCCTGTTTCACAGAATCATAGAGTCATTAAGGTTGGAAAAGACCTTCAAGATCATCTCGTCCAACTATCACCCTACTACCAAAGTCACCCACTAAACCATGTCCATAAGCACCTATTCCTTACCAAATCAGCTGTAAGTCCATCTATTTTGGTAGTGGCATAGTTGTAACAGCAGAATGTTGCCACTACTTTTCTGGATACCACTGGAGCACTCTCACTAAACATCAAGACCTCAAAAACCCCATAACTCAACCCAAGGGAAGCTCAGAATCCATACAACTACCCTGTAGCTGTGTGGGGCAGCCGGGACAGCCCGGTTCCTGCAGTTCACACGGTTTCAACCACAGCCGAGGCAGATCTGCATCCTGCTGCCACCTGACCATCAGTGGGTCCTCTGCCACCCATCGCCTACGTTCCTGCGCTGCTGGCACTTAGCAGGGCCCAGTGGTTTTGGACACAGTCACACGCTGCAGTTGTATCAGTGTGCTGACATCTTCAGTGCTCTTACAGTGCCATAGTGGACCACCTTCACACTTCCAGTTATGTAGTCAAAAATGAAACATTTATTCACCTGGCACGTTGCTTGGAGCTGCAGCTGATGGCAGTGACAGTTGTATTTCCTCTGATTTCCAGAAAAACAGAGTAAAATAATAAAAATCAAGACAAATTTTTAGTCAGAGACATAGCAAATATTTTAAGTTCAAGCATCTAAGGAAAAAGAACTGCAAAAGTAAATGACCTAAGCAAAATAATACACGTATCATTTTTCATATATTTATTACAGACTTAGAAAATTTGTCACATACATGACTGCAAAATAATAGTTTTTAAAAAAAAAAAAAAACTTTTAGAAAATTCAAAACTCTTTTTCTCTGGATAATGGATGTAGGAGTTAATGCAGGTTTTCCATGTGTTTTTTGATACTTTTGAGATTAGAGAAGTACAGGATAAAATTAATTCCTGATGTAATTCCATTGTTCTTTGACCAACTTGATCCATAAGGGAGAACCATTTGCTCCTAGGATGTATCCCCAATTTATGCTTCCATAAAGAAAAGTAAAACTAGCTTTTAATGTGGGAACAGATTGGAATAGGTATTCTCAGTAAAGAAGTTTTACATTCTCACTTTCTTCTGCAGCTAGCTGTGATGACCTGCTGTGATGGCTGTGACCTGGCTGTAGGCTGTTGCCTAGTCTTCTTCCTGACTTACTGCAAGGGAGGGATAGTGCTTGTGATTTTTATTTTCCTCAAGAAGGATTTCCTGCCTTCTCCATGCCGGTGGGGTTATCCTTGTGAGCCATAGGTTATAGATGAATATTATTGCAGTCTTCCATGCTCTGTCCTAATTTTTACTACACCTGGTTAGCAAGGGGTAAGTCTGATGTAGATTTATGTGCTTCAGCCCCTGGCACTTCCCTGGCACTTCTGTGACTGGAACATGCGATGGCCAGAGAGAGACTTCACAAAATGGGTCAGGAGCACCTTGGCCAACATGCCGGCCATCTTGGTGAGGAGAGAGCTTTAAGCTAACGGTGGTGGGGAGGTGGAGATGGCCGCCAACAGACAAGTGGGGAAGGGGCGGATCAGGATGGAGAACAATGGGTGCCAGGCTCCCTCAGCACGTGTGGCCAGAGTCCACCCCATCCTGCCTGGGCCTCTTCTCTCACTGTCCTGAATTTCGCCTGCCGTGTGCCTCTCACCCCTGTGCCTCCAGCCACAAATACGTATCTTAGGTCTACACAGGGACCCTTTCTGATGCACACCTGCCTGCGCCCCATGGTGATTTTGAAGTCTCAAGTGCTGTGGTAGGGTGGGCCACAGTCTTTGAAGCTGGACTGGAGAAGGCCTTGGGGGTGCAGCTAATGATGTGGAGGATTTGAGAAAGCAAAGATCACTTTTCATGGTTAGTGGGCCTAGGGTTATCTACCACAGGCTGAATCCATTTACGGGTTGCCAGTTGAAGAGCTTTGTTTTCAGACAGTTTTTGAGACACCAAAGTTAGAAGCATAGCTTAGTCTGGCTTTGTGACAGGGAATGGAGAGAGGCTCTTTCAGAGGATAAATCAAATTTTAGGTGTCTGAATACTGTGAGGAGACACCCGTCTTTCTCTGCTGAACCCAGGAGCCTAAGGCAACTAAGTTTTAATTCCTTAAACAGAATCTGGGAGTTTGTCCTGATCTTGAAGAGAGCGATCTGTGAACAGCATTCTGGGGACTTTGAACTATCTGCCATCTCAGACATGCCTCTTAGCTTTGTTTGACATCCAAAGAGAATTCAGTCTGATCTTGGGGAGCTAACTCATTTTTCCTTGTTTGCTGAGGTGGGCTAGGAACAACTGGTCCTACCTCCTCTCTTTATACTTCATTTTTTGAAACAAATTTACATCTTTCTTTCCCTTGTTGTGCTTCTGCCCCAGTATTGCTGTCAACTCGTTTTTAGGAATTCTTGCACTTTTATTTAATGCCATAAGTGATTTAAAAATGACACTAATGTAACACTTTGGTGCCCCTGCTAAAGGAAATGGTCTTTGCAGTTTGTAAACTGAGAGGGAGTGAAAAGGAGATGTTAACCAGTCGAGTTCTCTGTTCATTGGTGTTCTGTATTACTGAAGGGGTTTGAACTTCTTTTATTTGGAGATAACTTATGCCTAATGGTTTCTAATGAAACACTGAAGTGTTGATTCATGTTTTCCTGTGTTAAAATATCAACGTAAAATAATTTAAAAGAATGTAGAGGAAAGCTGCTTCATCAAATATCAGACATTTGACAGGAATTGTGGTCAGGTGGCTCAGATTCTGTAGCTTTAATGGATTTCTGGCAGCAACCATAAGTAATAAATAACTAAGAAAAAAAAGAATAAAATCATCTTTGTCAGAATGTTTAAGCACAGACTGCTGTTTGAGATTTCTCTAAGTAAAATGCAGAGCTCATTTAATTTGGGAGTTTAATTATTATTCTGCAGCATTTCTTCAGTGTAGGTAGGACTTGCCTGCTGCCAAATACTAATGCGGCACTGCACGCTGCCTCCAAAGATAGTTCAGGTCCCACACCACTTCTGTCAGCCAGTCAGTAACAGCTTATATCAGTTTTTAGATTTAACTTGTACTTTATAAAACACTTTCATGTAATGCCACAGAAATGGCATCACAGATGTATCATTCGTGGTTCTTTCAAACATGCCTTTGGTAGTCTCAAGTGTAAAACTACAACAACAGTGCAATTACATGAAAGAGGAATTAATGGCAGAAGACGGGGATTGGGTGAAAGAAATCTCCGAAGCCTGCGAGTTTTGCTAAAGCCTTCTCCGAGCTGAAAGCACGGGGCTTAACAGGTGCTGTGGCACTGTTGAAGTGGTCCCTGGATTGATAGCCTGAAGAGCGGCAGATGCTTCAACTTTGTTCTTTCACACGTGAAGAAAAGGGAGATTATAAAGGGATGCGGGAGGCTTTAAGCCACTAGGTGAGTTCAGCAGATTGCCCATTGAGTGAGAAGGTGGTAGCGCACTGTTTAAACCACGCGTTTTAACTCCGTGAACTTTGAAATGGAAATGCTGGTAGTGCTTTGCACTAATGCAATGCAAAGTTCTGCACTAAGCTCCCAGAGGTTAAAAATTCACGAGGAATTAGCAATTTAGGGCTTTCCTAACTGAAAGATTGGTCTGTAGGGGTGCTAGCAATTTGTCTGTCCCCCACATACATGCGCTGACATAGTCAGTGTTCGCTTTTGGCCTGGGATGAGCAGAGACTCCTTTAATGTTAAAACAGTAGTATAATTAGTAAGGAGAATTGAAGTCTTAATTACAAAAAATGTCTTATACCACACAATGTTGTTGTTTTAAATTGATATACCAGTAGTTTTCTTGCAACTGGGATTTGGAAGCAGATGCTTTGAGTATCTTAAATAGGCAGAGTCTGTGGATGTTTGATGAACCTAGCTCACGCTTCCATCCTTAAGGGTTCACAAGAAATAGCCATGAATATGTCACAAATCCCAAATGCATTATTGCCAACTGAATATTGAACGTCACGTAAGTGTGATTTGAAGTGGCGGGATTACATTGGGGAAAATAAAAGTTTTTTTTTTTTTTTTTTGTGGCAGGTTTTTTCATGGCAGCTGTATGAAGCTGCTCAGGAGTGTGGAGTGCTAGAAGTAGTCCCAGCAGAGATGGATTATTGGAAAAATGCAAGTGAGGTGGGCAAAGCTGCCTGATAGATTGCAAAACCGTATGATAAATTATACTGATCACATGCATATGGCCTCCATATAAGTAATGTGTATTTGTGCACAGAGATTTATTCCTCCCCCACCACCACCTTTTTTTTTTTCTTTTTTTTCTTTTTTCTTTTTGGTATTAAAATTCATAGCAGTGAATTAGGAGCGATACAATCAGATATAAAAGGATTTAGAACTGTTTAGGTGACTGGGCCAACAGCTGGCAAATGTGGTTCACTGTGGAAAAATGTAAAATAATTAGTCTGGGAGCAAGAAACCAAAGGAAACACAGTGTGTGCTGAAATGGAACAATCATTCAGCACACTGACTAGGAAAAGGATTTGAAGGTTATTGTGGAAAAATCATTGAAACCGTGAGGCTTGTGCACAGCTGCAAGAAAGTAAGTTACTAGGTTGTATCAGAGGGATAAAATGCAAAATAAGAGGTGATACAGTTACAGGGGCGTTAGTCTCCATCTGGAATGCTGCGTGTAGCATTGGTCGCTGCGCCACACAAGGCAGATGTTGTCTGGGAAAGTGCAAAACAAGTAACAGAGATAAACACTTTATGTGTAAAGATTGTGGAAGATGGTATATTAAAACTGATACATATAGTCTGTATAAAATTAAAAATAGGAGTAATCTTAAAAAGGGGGCAAATGGGCAACTTAGAACTTCTAGAAAGAGCCACAAGCATTTGGAATACATTGTTTGAGGAAGACTGATGGCACACAAAATATACATCCATTCCACAGAATTCATAAAGAGAATTAAAGGGAATGGCAAACAGTGAGGAGTCTGCGACTGATTTTTTAAATATAAAGACAGGCATGTTGAGCCTTTTTCCCTTCTTTTCCGCTCTTAGAACTTCATGACTTGTATGACCATAGTTTTCAGACTAATTATAGCTTGTAATGGGGGGACATGGACACAGGACTACAATATCTATCTATGAATTACGCTTCTGCATCTGCTAAGACTGTTTTTAAGTACAGTGGGGAGCACCTCAGTTCTTCATGCTGTGTATTAGGAATAATGTGTTCGTTCTGCCTGTGCTTTTTATATTTCAAAGTTCTGTGACCAGAAGTTAGGGCTGCCTGCTTAGTGCCTCTGTGATGCCATTTCAGGATAATGAGGTACAATATGCCAAAGGTTTGGAAATTTATTCTAGAGCATCTGCTGCTTTGTCAACTTTGGTTATTCCATTTAAAAAAAAAAAAAAGGGAGAAGAAGGAATATGGTATTCAAACTTTATGTAAGTGGTAAAATTATGACTAAGACGAGAAAATATGCTAAAGCAATTAAACTATTTTAAGCAATATATATATATATATATATATATTAGGAGTCAGCACATGGCTGAGTGGGTTACTTAGCTCTTTCTTTTCTTGATACTTACCTAGCTGTCGCAGCTGCAGTAAGACTGCATGTGAATAATACGAGGGATAACTCCATGGACTTCAGTTCTGTGAAGAAAATTGCTCTGATTTGCACTTAACTATCTATATCATTGGATCTAAAATGAATCCAGTGGGTGATTGGGCTGATGTTTGAGAAAGCAACTTGTACAACTCAGTGAAAATTGTTAGCTCCTCCTGACAACCTTCTCCGCTTTGATACCGAGCTTTGCAAATCTTGGACTTGGTCTGAGCTGCTCCTCTGTTGTCACTGGCTGTGGTGGTGAGGACAGTTCTGTGATATTCTTTGTGTTGGATATGCTGGAGTCGTTTCTCTCAAGATTTCTGTGAAGGTACACAGTCAAAGGCTGCGCTAAATGTGTTGTGATTCTACTTTTTAGGCAGGTAGCCTTGAAATCAGGATACACTCCCTCCAAGGCCGGTGCCTAAATTCCATGCACATGAGGTATACATGGGGTATACATTACCAAGGGAGTGGAAGAGCTCAGAAAGGGAGTTACTAAGCCCAGGAGCTTTGTAGACAAGAAAAAGAAGCCAGTGTGAATGGCAGTTGTGCTTCCCTTCTTAACTCTGAATGATAGCTTAGTGCAAGCTGGAAGATTGCTCTCATTAAAGCAAGCCTCTGCTGAGTGTTGGGTCGTATCTCACTCCTCTGGAAGGCAGCAGACCCTTTTCCCTCAAACTCCCACTGACTTCCCGGCCGGCAGAGAGCCTGACGTACACAGGGTTTGGCTGGCATCTACCAGTCTGTGTGCATGTCCAAAGATTTTGTGGGGTCAGGGAGCTGCCTCATCTCACAACTCTCTGCAAGTCCTGCCTGACAGCCTCTGGGGTTGGGCAGTGCCTCGTCCTCTCGCTTGGGTTGGAGGGGCAGGGACAGGGATTCAAGGAAGATTGAGGTGGCTCCCGGCAGCATGCAGAAACAGCACCTGAAGCACTTCAGAAATGATGTAGCAAACCTTGCTGCCTGCAGTGTAAAGGCCTCCCTTCAGCTTTTCCTTGTAGATCATGATTTCTAGGCCTACTTATTATTCTCAGTTTTATTTCCATTTCAGTTTCCATCACTCAGGTCACAAATAAAAATACTGGCTAGAACAGAGTTTAGGGCATTTATGTGATAGCTCCTAAACTGCCAGTGTAGTCCTCCGAAATAATCTAAATATATTGACTTTCTGCACTTAATGCTGGCAAAAACACAGATTTCATATATATCATGAAAAGTTGTGTTTTTTTTTTTTTTTTTGTGATTTGTCATCTGTATCGTAAGGTGTCAATCTTTAAGTAAAAAGCTGGTTTTGACTGTCTCTTGGGCAGAGTATTTTGCTTTCCAGTGCTAATCCTCCGTCATGTTAAAAATTGGCTTTTAGTCATCTGACCAGAACTGCCAGCTGATTAATTTGCTGATGGGGAAAGCTTTGTGCTGCACATTCAGGCAGCCTCGGCAACCAGGTCGTATTTGTAGTAGCTTCATGTATACAAATGTTTGATTTTAGAATTCAGGGTGAAGTCCATATAAACCAAATCCCTGTTATATTTTTCCTCTCATCTTTTTAACTAATCAGCTTACACAATACGGATTTCTAAATACAGATACAATCAATTTAAAGCAGCTCTTTAAAAACTTTGTGACTTGCCAGAAGCAAAGTCAAGCCAGTGGGGCCATTTTTAATTATTCAGCATCTGCACAGTGTGTACGATGTGGAGCACAATCTGAGAGCAAAACATAAGTGCTACTGCAGGAGTCTGCACTAAAAGAGCAATCTGACTTTATCTGAGAAAAAGCTAGAAACTTCAACAGAAAATACAAGCAACTAGGGGAGATAAAACAAAGGGACCTGTGCCCAGATCTCCTTCTGTGCCTTCCCAGTTAGTCCTTGCTTTCAGCTGGCTTGACGCCTCTTCCCTGCTTCCTGAGGAAGCTCTGTCCAAGTGGCCGTGCCATTTGGTGGTACTCTAACTGCACTTAAAAGCATCTCTGGCCATCGAGAATTTCCTCCATGAAGACGTGAGCCTTTCTGGGAACGTGTTATGGTGCAGGCAGATAGAACTGGTCCAGGAGATGCATTTCCCCTGGCAAGTGTGCTCTGATTTCAAAGCCTTGCAGAAGCCTGCCATGCACTAGCACTGAGAGATGCCTAGTGCTTTATTCATCTGCATTTAGATACCTTTAGATGCCTGACTGAGAAGCCTGATCTTCAAGTCCCCCTGGAATCAGTGGGAAGAAGCAGTCTCCTGCTATGGATCTCTACAACTTTGATACCAGAAATGGATTCTGTTATTGCCATGACCGCCAGACCCCCTTGCCCTCCCCATCCCGTCAGCTCCTGTATCACTTCAGGAACATCTCTAAAACAAAGATGCCTTTTAAAATATTAATCTTTAATAATTAAATACAAGAAGACCTGCTTTTCAACTGTATTGCTTTTGACCCACTTCTGAAAGTAACATCACTTCAGATTGTTTCCAAGAGCTAAAGAAAAATGGTGTAATATAGTGACTAGACTCAGGTTTGAAGAGCTTCAGATGTTTCCTTAAAAACTGCTTGGCAATCATAAAAACACTCAATCTGGATCAATGAGATCAATAAAGTGTGAGAAAATAGATCAGTTTTGAGTACAGCCATGTATAGTTTAATTTGCAACGTACAGCTGCAGTTTTGAAGAAAACAAAATATATAGCAAGCACAATGCTTTTATTCAGCTCAAAGTTAAAGCATTTTTTCCAGCTATCAATTTACAGCTTAAGATAATGGATTTGGCAGTGTGCAGAGCTATTAAGTAATGTTTATTAAAATGGATAAGAAAGGACTTAAGAGGTGGCCTGTAAAAGAGAATTTTTAAAGGACTGGTTAGTGAAATAAAGAAAGAGTATTTTCTCCTACAACTGAAGTTTTATATCCCAGGATAGATCATTAATGAAAAAGACTGTGGTGATATCATCTCATTATTTAGTAGTTTGTGAAATGATATGGAAACTGTACCTATGAAGGTGGGTTTTTTTTTACCTCTACTTTGAGGCTGGAAAACTTACGTCTGTTAAATATCTATCCTGGAGAGAGAAATAATCAGCTGTATTTAAATTTCCCTTAGCCACAAGACTAGCTTATAATTTGACATAAACTTGACATTCCCAGGGTCTGTTATCCACTGTGCAATTTTTCACAATAGGCATTAGATGTGTGAAGCTCCATGCCAGAAGTCATTAAAGTCGCTAAAAGTTTGCATGGACTGAAGGAGATGTTGGGTAAGTGCCAGGCAGTGACATAACCACATAGAAACCACATCCAGCTCAGGATGTCCCTGAGCTCAAAATAGATTAATACTGAGAGAATATTTTTACTCCTTCCTAAGCATTTGTGGATGGCCAGTGCATGAATCGATGCAGACTCACTGCTACTGGGTCCTTAAGGACAAAATTTTCTTCATTGAGATCCTCTAATCTTGCATCCCCAGATGATCAGGAAGGAGAAGGGTTAGCGGATGAGAGGGACCTGTAGTCTGAGCACTCCTCCATTCTTCTGAGAACATCTCTGCCCAAATTCAGGAAAACATCTAAATGTTTGATATTTTTTTTTTAGTACTTTCAAGATAGACCTAGGCATATGTATGAGTTCAGCTCTGAGCATGAGCTTAAATCTTGCTGTATATGTGTGCATTTACTTGCTTTTCTGGATAGAAATGCTTTTAAATCTGTGTGTCTCCTGGCAGGTCACAAAGTTGAAATACCCAGGCTGGCAAGTCAAGGCTGTGGGCTCTGCAGTGCCTTGGCCAAAGGTGTGCTCAGGCACTTTTTCTGCTGCTAGAAGAAGGGCATCAGTGTAACTACTTCAGGTGAATATTTTATAATGGAATGAGTTTTAATGCCATATGTATCCTTCAAAAATTCTCCATTAAAAACAAATATTATTGAGTTTACAAATGGACTTTTATTTGGTCTGGCTATTTTCAATATTTTCATGACTACTAAAAGTATTAAAACATGATGACATCCAAGTAACTATGGCTAACACTGTATGTCTGTTGGCAGTAAGGGGTACTCTGGGACCCTGTTCCTCCCTGCAGATGCTCCCCAAAGGTCACCAGCCTAAACAGAGGTGGTGGCAAGGAGAGCTTGAGCTTGACTGAGCACACGCAGTAGATGCAATGGAGTCCTAAGCAATGTTCATTTCTCTTTCGTTGTTACTCAGAATGGACAAGGTGTTTCCTAAGCACATTGAGAACAGCCCTTTAACTAGTTTCTACCCATCTCACTGCTGGCTTCAGTGCTATTTTTAGGAACTCTTTTCAAGTTTTGTGGTTGCAGAGGAAATAGTGTCTCCCTGTTCTTGACAAAAATGGGCACTTAACAGCCTTCTGCAATCAAGCAGCAGGAGTCTTAGGCAGAGAATGGGGTGTCCAGGACACAGCTAATTTTTCCTCCTTTTCCTGTGTTTTTCATTCAGTTGCCTGGAAAATATGACATACCACCAGATTTAACAGCATCTGCATCTCTGACAGTCTGGAGCCCAGGTTTTGGTGATAATTGCCTCAGGTTTCCTTGCAAACCAAGATAATGCCATTAAAGATGTTAGTGGAAGAACATCTAGTTCCCTATTTTGAGTCTTAAAAAGCAGAATCTGTTGTGCAATGCAATACTGAGCGCCAGTTAAGCTGTTGGAGGTGGTGGTTTTCCCAGTAAGGAGATGGGAGAAATAACAATGCTTGGGGTTACACTCTAAAAACTTTGGCTGGCTGCTCTGTCTGTCCAAAAAGGAATTCC
This sequence comes from Heteronetta atricapilla, assembly GCA_011075105.1. Taxonomy (NCBI): domain Eukaryota; kingdom Metazoa; phylum Chordata; class Aves; order Anseriformes; family Anatidae; genus Heteronetta; species Heteronetta atricapilla. The sequence continues at coordinate 188,128,628 of CM021731.1, forward strand.
TTTCTTTGTAAAAAGCCACTTAATATAAGGGCAGAGCTGCACTTGAAGATGTGGTAGTATTGCAAGTTACATACATTGTCACATTTTACTATCGTGAAAAAGAAATGGCTTTAATATCTCAGATGGAGAGATAAATAGATAAAATCATAATATCCCCATTTCTTAAATGAAGCAAATTCGGCATTTTTATGGTTGGTCCAGCTAGCCTGTTCTTTGCTCTTAACCTGTTCGGGCTGTATATCATCCTGAAGTTTTATGGCAAATGGTGAATAGTACTGAAAAACTATTCTGGAGAATTTCAGCAGTCTTAAATTACAAAATTAGCATGGTAAACATCCTGTCTTCATTGTTTGTTTGAGTTATTTCTAAAGTCAGTTTTTATAAGACTTGAGCAAATCAGTGAAAGATGCAATATGTTCTCTTGCTTAATGTATGTTGAAATAAGCATCCAGCTGCAGATCCAGAATGAGTCTGTTTTTCATGGGTTAGCTAGAAATCCAGTCATCAATTTGTGCTTTAAAATCGTTAAATTATAATTCTGGATGGTGAATCTTCTCAAGCGGAGGAGGGAGAAACTAGCTTGCATTATTTTTAGTTTGCACTGTAAACATTTACAAACAGGCAGTCTATCTTTGAAAAATGTGGGCATGCCTGAGGTCTTGGGATTTCTGACAGGTTATTTTTTATTAAGAAAAAAGAGGTTGGACCAATGCAGCATTAATTTGACTCAATCTGTTTTTTACGGTTTTATACCTTTTGAATTACATGCAGTAGTCACAGTATTTCACAAAAGCAGCCTGAGATAATCTTAAAAATTTTGAAGAGGAGGAGAAGGGAGAATTGCATCAGATTGAGTTCTGGACCTCCCAAAGAAACGAACTGTTTGTACGAAGAGCAGTCTGCTTCCAAGAGTATGGCAGCTTTGATAAATGAAGCAACGCTGATAACCACACAGGCCCTGAGAAAGAAAATGAGCAGACGCTTGGTGACCCACTCGAATGGCACCGCAGCCTCTAGAGAAGCAGTTCAAGGTGCAGCCAGGATGACTGAAGGCAGCTTGTCTCTGGTACAGAGGGATGTAACACAGAAATAGATGGCTGAACAGGTACAGGTTGTGGGGTTGGTTGATTGTCGGTTTGTGGGGTTTTTTTGCCTAGATTCAGACGCTGCAGAGGAAAAAAGAGTAGTGCTGTTTGCTAACAGTGCCGCAGCAAGTGGCTTTGAAGGGAGGACAGTGAAACATACCTGGGCTTTTGATATGGAAGGAGAGCTCCAAACTGGAGGGTGGAATTTATACACAGCAGTAAAAAAATGACAGGTCGTTACAGCTCTGCTGTAATCAGGAGCACACTGTTTTTACGCGCTGTAATGGCGCCAATCGAAATACGTATTTGTCAGTGTTACAGCATTCACAGTGCTTTGTAACAAATTTATTTTAGGTTTTGGGCTAATAGTTACTGAAACTACTGAATGGAAAATGGATTTTTCGCATTTCATAAATCTAATATCCTGAACTAATATCCTTTCCTTGATGCCTGTTTCAGAGGTAGCAAGTCATTTTCTCTTTGCAAATAAAATATGTCTGTAGATTTAACGAGTAATGGATGCAAGGTTATGTTACTTCCTTTTGGTGCCCTTAACTTTCTGCCGCTTATTCTAGTTTTGGTTTGTTTTCCTTTTTTCCTTCTAGAAGCTGGCAGAAGCTGATTTTAAAAGTTCTGATCCACACAGCAATGTGCTGCAGCTCCTGGCATCACACTTACCAGTCTGGAGTATGAATGCATCCCGCAGTCTACTGAGGACTTGAAATACTACACAGATCTGTGGGAATCCTTTCAGATAATAACGCTTGCTTCATTGAAAGTAATTATGCCGATCTGAACAAGCGGAATTAAAGATTTCTGAGTAACATTACTTTTTTGAACACTGAGAACAGACACTTGAAAGCAGTGTGGATGAAAATTGCAGGACTAATTAAAGAGCAGGACTACCAGAACTGAGATAAGACTTTGGCTGTGGTTTCCGATTTTTTGGGCAATGAGTGGCCCACCAGAACCGTGCATCCTGTGCGTTTCTCTGCTGTCTCTCTTCATCCACTCTTCCCATGTGTGATCTCTGTGTCAGATGCAAATGCTTTAGGAGAAAAATTCTGCATAGGTAGAAAGTTTAAAAAAATAAGCGAGACTAGGAAAAATAAGTCTAGGCACTGGAAAATATAGTGCCTTTTAAGACATGCAGGTTTTACACACAGCATTGTCACAAGTTCATTCACTCCTCCAGAAAAGAAATGATTTGTGTAGAAGCGAAGTCAGCAGCTTTATGGAGAAATAAATATAATTTTACAACTTAATCTCAGTATAAACATTTCTTGTGGTTGAAACTACTTTGTTGTTATTGTTGTATTAATCTTACAGGACACACGGATGTTTGTTCCTGGTCCCTCCTGGGACCCGCTGATCCCCCCGAGCAGGAGGCTGACCCGTCCTCTGCAGAGCTCAGCTTGGCAGCTGTTTTTCATGGATGCGACTAAACCTTCAATGAGAAATAAAAAGAGAGGGAGAGAAAGAAAGGAAAGCTCTAAAGGGATTCTGTTTTCTTTCTTCTGCATGTCGTTATTCTCTGATTAATTTGCCACCGTGGAAGTTTTAGCTAGTAGTGTTAGCTCACTGTGCGTAGAGGTGAAGAATTTCACACTTCACAGATGCTGCTTAATGCTTCGAGAGGTTCGGTGGTAGAAGTCTTTTTCTACGGCAACCTAATCAGTTAACTCCCCATCAGTTATGCCACCTTTTTAAGTACCAGGCTCTCTGAGAACAGAGAAAATATCTTGGTACAACCTAGGTAATAATGGGCTTTAAAGTCTGTAAGACTTCTGATAGAGTTATGAGTGTATAGTGACAGATTCAGCCACGCATTGTTTTGTTTTCAGATTGCTTAAAGAACCTGGAGCATACCTGTTGAGTTTTTTTATTCACATATGTCTTTTTACCATTTGCATGTGTCTTTACCCTGGAAAAGGTCTGGAGGAATGCCTGGGAAAATGCCCCTCTCCCCCCTAGGCTATTTTCAGGATTTTGAGGCAGCATTAATGTAGTTAGCATTGCAGTGGTCACATTATCACAAATGGAAATTCCGACTCATTCTGAGCACAGTAATTCCTGTGTTTCCAGCAATCTGTCACGTCTAGGATTCTCATATATATGTTCTTAAGGGTATAACATTTTTTGAGTATTGCCCATTATTTGGGCTTTTCTTTATTTCCAAGAGCACTTTATTATTTATTTACTTATTAACTTCACAATACATACATCAATAGCTAATGTATTTGCATGCCATTTTCTATTTTTTTTTAATTAAAAAAAACCTGCAAATTTTCTAATTCCTTTACTGGAAGATGTTTCTTAAGTCTCTTTGCTGTGTAGAGCCACAGCAAATGTACAATGGGTATGTACATTGGTATGATGTGCAGGGACTTGTGATACTGTTAAATGCATGTGTGGAATGAAACAAGAGCCTTAAAGCACCAGTTTGTAGATCCTGTGACCAAGGAGATCTCTGTTTCCAGGAAAATAAAACTCAGTGCTCCTGTCTCAGAGTTTACCACCAGCTCACAGAGTTTTCTTCACTGCGTTTTTCAACTGAGTTTTCTTTAGGTCAGAACCTTCAAAAAGGAAGACTATAATTTGGATAAATCTGTAAAAAACACAAGTTTCTTTTAAAGTATTTGCAGGTTAACTAAATAGAAGCACTTACTTATGGAGACCAAAAATGGCTAGCTTATATGATACCAGCATGTTTAAGATTGTCATCTTTTTTTAAATTATTTTTGAGGGTATGTTATGAGCATTTTGAAGCCTTACTTAAGCATCCTGCTTTGTTTGGTTTGAGATGCATTTAATCTTCTATACAGAACTGCAGCTTTTCATCCAGGAAGATGAATTCACAAGGTATTTCTGCTCGGGGGTGGTTATCCATGGCAGAGAAGCAATTGCCAGTCCACAGTTTGTGTCAGCTGTGTGCTTGCTTTTGGCCAGTGCTGTGGTACCCTGGGCAGCAGCTGTAAGGCACAGAGAGTTGCTGTAGTGCAGCCCCGGTGCTGGGATGGACATTCCCTGGCAGAGCAAGTCCAACATACCCAGGTTAAAAATTGGCTGGCTGAAGTACATGGCTTTTAACCCGTAATTATGTCTGGCAGGCAGCACGTATCGGTGAGGCTTTTCTCCATCTCGTTTTCTGCAAGGCGCTGTTTATTCAGCCACTGTTTAAAACATTTGGGATGTGCAAACATGTGAACAACAATGTTTAAAAAAGACTGGTATTCTGCAAAGTGTTTTGAAAACATGCAAACGGCAGCCTTTTCTGATGACAGGGAGGCAGTTCCTCTGGCAGTGTTTCCCTGAAGTGTGTACATTGTCCTTATCAGACCATGGCAGTGCCATGCCTCAGGGCGCTGGGGGCATCTCATTGCAAACGGAGGGTGTGCAGAGCTCTTGGAAGTGCATGCAACCACAGAGCGTGTGCAGAGGCACTCCAAAGTTGTTTGAAAAGGTTATTTGAAAAGGTCCCATTATCACTTCACTGTCTTAATTCCCATACCATTGTATTTAACATTTCTTGCCTAGTCTTTACATACCTTATGCTAGCCATCTTCTTTCTAGTCTCTTTTCATACATAGGTAACTGTTTAATTCCAAGAGTATTTCATTGGAAATTTAACTCCTTTTTAACTATGAAATTCTTGACTGTCTACTTGCACAATACTACATCAGATCTAACTCCCTTATCCTTGGCTTTCCATCCCTTTATTTTGCTTTTGAACCTGTACTGCTTGTGTTACCTATTGGAAAGTCTTCTGATCTTTTCGTCATCTCCTCCCAGTCTTGATTTTGGCATTGCATTCTTTTAGATCAGTCCCCTATTTCTGCCATAAGCAGTATTTTTTTTTGTTCTCTTTTACAGTCTTTCTTATTTGCAGTGTTTCCAGAAATTATTAGTCTACCAGTTCAGAGCAAAAACTTATCTATCACTCAACCACCTACTATAAAAGCCATTAACCTTTTCTTTCTGACTGTACAGTTGTTACGGGATCAAGCACCATGACAGTAAAAAGCTTTCAAAGCTGTAAAGCATCCAGGTAAAAATGTAGCACCTTGCAGCTGGCATGAGTTGGACCACAGAAATTCCCACAATTTCAAGTTGCACTTCTCAGACTCAGAGCTATATAGTTCCATTTTGAATGGCATGCAGTCAAACTGAACCATGATGTAATAAATGGATTATCTCTTGATGTAGTTTGGAATAGATCAGATAGAGATACTCTCTGCCTCCCCAGGCAAAGCAAGAAGCCATCTGAAAGGGCTATATGCTTTCCTTCTACAGCACAGACATGCATACAAGGTAAACGTATGTTAACTTGAGAAACCCTAAAGATCTGCAAGCCCAGGGTGAGCACAGGCTGCGCGTGGTCCCCTGCTGTTCTGTATATATTTATTTAGTCCTCGTAGAGAAGTGTTCAGCAGTGTACCAGCCACGGTGGTGGAATTGGTAAGTAGTGCGGTGTGATAACTTGCAAGTCGAGGTGTAAATGTATGGTTTGTTAAATGAATTGGTTCTCTTTCTAGTTAGAGCTTGTGGACCTTCTCTGCCTTTGTTATGTTGTGTTGGTGGAAATGTGTTAGTTTATGACTTCTTCTGAAGTTTGTTTAAAAAGTGATCTCTGCTAGAACGTAAAGAATTGAATAGTGAAGTTAGAAAACCTTTTGAAGGGAGGCTGTTTTCAGTATTATCTTTACATTCAGTCATATACTTCATCTGGTAGGGTTCTCGTAACAGAGGAAGACCTGCTGTGTGTACACGAGCTTGGTCTGATCTCCATGAAACAAAAGAGGGGAAGAGAAAGACTCAAAACAAAAATCTCAGGATTTTAGATGCAAATAAACTCTTCAGCTGCTGCTTCAGACCTAACTGTGCCTATCCGGATCTAGCATAGCAGAATTGTCTGAGCAGCTCTTTGAAGGAAAGGAGGGGCCTGGCACCTGTTATTGTCTAGAAAGGGCTGCAGCTAATTTTGGACTATTTATGTTCAACAGTGCGAGGAGTGCTCAGACACCAGGATACTCCGTTCTCACTCCGGTTGCACTAACCAGTTATTTTAACAGCCTGTTCTCTGTCTCAGAAGTGATTCCCGAGGAAGTATTTTTGTCAGTCTTGGGATTTCAAGACTTCGAGCTTTTAGTAACATAGTTGTTTTTGCAGTTTCATGTTGCTAAACAGTCGCTCAGGTACCTAGAACTTTTTTTCAAGCATACATCAGTCTCCCAAGCAGCCATTCTTTTCTCTTCATCCCTGGTTTATTTTATGTCCAGACTTGATCTGCCAGGTCAAAAAATTGTAATGTTGAAAACTGATACAGATTAAATCGCTTCATTAGAACATTTTGCTTTTCTTATGTCTTTAACTTGATATTGGCTTTGGCAATTGGCAAATTTGATCGAGACTCTACATGACATGGGGCTCACATGCTTTATTTAAAGCACAAACTCTTTTGGCAATACAAGCTTTCTTCAATACTAGAATCCTGAGCTTTCTGTGAGTGGATTCTATTTGTGTGGATTTCTTGTCAAAATCCTTATTCATCTATAAATCATTGCATCGTATGAAACTTTTAAACCTTGAGCTCCAAGCTTTATCCTCTGTGCATTCTTCATGCATGCTAGGGATGTTATTACATTTTCTGTTATTTTGATCATTTCAAATTGGATTGAGTTGAAATTGATATACAATTATGACACAAGTTCACTGCAAAGTTTTCATCCGACTTAGAGAAATTTGATACAGAGTCGCTAAATCCATTTGTAGATCTAGTGTGAATTAATGGATCAAAACTTAAGGCTGCCAGAGAGCCTGCTGGCACCAACTGGATTTTAATTACATCCCACACACTGGTTTGGTTATCCTCACAGCAGATAAAATGAGTGGTGCAAATTAACTCTTCCAGATTCAAGCAGAAAAAACAAGCATCGGTCCTCTTTTCAGAGAGGAAAATATGTTTTATAACTTGTTTTTTCCTCCAAGGAAAAGGGAACATGGAAGAAAGTGTACAGATGATGGAGGAAAGAAAAACAGTGAAAGAATACAAGAAGGCAAAATAAGAACATTATATAGAAAGGAGTAGAGTGGGGAAAAAATGTGCAGAAAAGCAACTGGAAAATGTATTGTATATATAGAAAATAAGATGGAAAACATATAAAAGGTGTAGGCACACCAAGACAACAAATTTGTGCAATAGGAAAAATATAAAATGAAAGCAGAAAATCACTTTAAATTTAAGGGAGTGATATGTATACAAGCTTATTTTAAGTCATTTCTAACTCATACTAAGCTGCAAGGATTTGAGTTTGTAGAAAAATGCATACATTTTGGATGGATGAGAAGTTGCTTAGCAATGTTTCGGAAGTCACCTAGGTAAGGGTTATCAAGGTTTTATTTACATAACCCTTCATTTTTATTTAATGTATTTAAAAAAAAAAAAAAGTTTAAAGATGCAGTAAATATATGGTTTTTACTTGACTGAAGCTTGCTATTTTTCATTCCAAGAAAAATCAAAGCCAAAAAGTGAACACAGTGAATTCCTTATTAGCCTCTTAAATTAAGAGAGTTATGAACAGATTCCTGAATCCTTACATAAATCTTAAAATTAATTTTAAGAAATGATGTTATTGCCCTTTGGCGTTTCTCAGTGCAGGAAGCCAAGAAGGAAACGAGGCCTTCAGTAATGCCCCCAGACGCCAGCGGCCAACCACTGCTGATCCATTGCTGTGTCTACTGCAGCGGAGAACACTTGCATGCTTGTAGGGCCCTTTTTGTGTCATTAAATTCCGATACACCATCGGCTGCCGTAGCTTTACCGTTTACATTCTCAAATTAATGCTGGAGGTTCGACATAAAGCCACAAAGGCAAATGAATTCCCAGCTAAAGCCGAAACTTCATTCCTAATGCGTTCGGCTGTGCTGCGGTGCTGCGGGACATGCGGCGCGTGGGAACCCCCACCGCTGGCCCTGGCCGCACACAATAGACCGAGTTAAGGATGGAATTTCAGCCCCAGCCTTTACGTTAATGCAGCATAGCTCTCCATGCTTTAGTTTCATCTTATGTGGCACTGGTTAGGACAAAAATAAGCCGAAGTCAATCACAAAGTCTTTTTCAATTATGCTTACAAGAGGCTCGTGCAAAAAAAATAGTTTCTTCTCACCCGTTGCCTCTGAGTAAATGTGAATGTTGGTATCTTACTTGCTGCTGTGGGAAACTGCTAAGGTGTTTGATTACAGATGTTTTAATACCTGAAGTCCAGCCTTAAATGCATAATTGCTTCCTGCTGTACACCTATCCTTGCTTGAAACTCAGTTTGTGGAATAGAATTAAAGAGGAGAACGCTGCATTTTGCCCCGTATATGCATTTTTTATGAGCAAAATGAATGCTTTGTCAGTGCTTTTAGAAACGTCAGGAATGTCAAATCATTTTTGTCTGAAGGACTCCTTGGATGACTCAGGAGAAAGTACTTGGAAATTATTCAGGCCTTAATTGAAGTGGGAAGGATACTGAAGTGTCGAGAGAGAGAGCTCCCCTCTGCATGTTTTAAGGGGGTGCTTCAAAAGAAGATCAATCTTAATTTTAAGTGATTGAATCAGCCTTTTCTTCAAAATGTAATTCTAATTCAGTCTTTGGTTGGGTATTTGGAATATTGATTAGAACAGCTACTCATCATTATCCCCTCTCAGATGAAATGAGGGTTATGCTTCTAATCTTTTTTAAAAACTCATAGCTCCTAGCTCCTTCCCACCTATTTTCGTCCTTTGCTGTCTTCTGTGAGTCAGTTTTCTTGCCAAAGGCAGAAAAGATACATATTGGTGAAGAGAAAAGCAGGGAGGGAGGGGGGATTTACAACTTTTACACAAGCATGTAAGCCGATGTCTCTAAGTTGGCTATATTCTGAGTTTGCCTAGGTGGCATGGCCTGTACCTGCTTCAAGATGCCCACATCCCTTGCTTTCTGACACAGGCAACCTTCTGCACAGGATCAGGACTGTCCAAAACCACAGTTCCAGGAAGAATTTGATGGCTGGTAAGGGTAGTCCATAAACAGCAAACACAAATTGGGTGGAAAGAAGCAATACAGTTAAAGCAGAGAGAGAACACCTCCTGAAATGATTATTTTGGTTTGGAGAATAGTCGTAGTAAACTGTTTGTAAGGCTCATGTGCTTCACTTAGGTTATGAGAGCTGGTTGTGTGTGGTGAAATGGAGGCAAAATGAGGCAGTGTGAGGACAGCAGCTGGCCGTGCAGCTGACTACAGCTAGCTCCATTTCTCCCTGTTGCTGTGAGGGCTGAAATAAGCTAGCTCAGAGCAGGGAGAGGGGATACACATGGCATCAAGTCAAAGCCATCATAGTCAGCACAAACCAGCCCACCAGCACGGAGCCGATCTGCAGGTAAATGACTGATGCTTCTCTGCACGGCGCTCCCAGTTCTCCTGGGCACAGGAGCAGAGACCAGAGAGCCCAGCTTCCCCTCCGTGCAGCCACCCCTCATCCAACAGGGCTTCTCACTGAAGGTCCCATGTCATGCAGAACCATCTGTACTGTCTCAAGACCCAGGTTGCTTCTCCATCTGTGGTGTCAGCAATCTGCAATGCGTACAGCCAAGCACAGGTAATTGAGTTGACAGTACTGGAGTGTTTGCTCTGTCCCTTGATCAGCTGAATGCTTCTGGAAGAGCCTGAAGAAGTCCTTTCATTAGGCAGAGATCCACTGGGAGAAACCCTTTGTACCCGCACAAGCATTAGCAGTTGAGAAAAAAATAAAGTCAGGCTGTTTCAGTACTTCAATAAGAGTGAAATTGTAGCAGAAATAATAAATGGATTTATCGATGTGTGTTGGCATTTACATGCAGTTGGTTTTATTGATATTGCTGATTGGCAGTATTTATATATCCCCATTCTTTAAAGAATTAAATTTTGTTGTACAAAATTACATTTTTAAAAACTGCATTTTGATCTTAAAATAACTTTAAAGTGAAAGTAACAATGATATTTGCTTTTTAATCTAACAAAAATGATAATGGCAGAATGCCAACATTTGTTTTGTAAGCTTCCTATTGTTTTACTTAAATCCATTTGCCTCTCATTATAAAAACAAAAGAAAACAAAAAAGCAGCCTTAAGGACATTGCAAGAAAGTAACATTTACTTTTCCTTTTTAAAACTAGGAGGAGTTTGACTATAAATTTGTTGCAGCATTCTGCTCTTTGGTACCAAAATGCACCACATGGTAGATGCACCGTTGCATCTGTGGCAGTGAATTTATAAGCCTATACCAACGTTTCATTAGTGTAAGTCTGCTTACTAGGTAGGAAACACTTTAAAGGACAAATGTCCTTTGATTGCAGAAATAATTGAATTTATTTGTCAAACTGTGGCTATATGGCTTACACCTGAGAAGTCATCATGTTTTTGATGTCATTACAACATGCTTGTGAATTTCTGTTTTCTGATGCCAAGTGTAGCAGGTTCAAGTCGTTAATTGGTATTAAACCAATTCAAAGTTATTATTGGTTTTGGAAAACATTGTGGGAAAGATGGTAGCTACAAAGGTCTGTGTCATCAAGAAGTGACATTTGTGTATTTGGGCACAAATGCAGCTGCCCTCAATCTGGACATGAACTTCTACATGTTCCTTACACGCTTTCCATTCTGGCTGAAACCTCTTACACCCCGACCACTCTTTTTCTCCAAGCTTCCACTCTCCCATTATGCTTGCCCATATTTTCATTCTCATGCAATAAAATTGTGCAAGTGTGTTTGGAGCGAAGGAAGGTCAACTTCCTGTGGCTCGCTGTCCCTCCTTGTGTCTTCTGCACTTTCTGTGCACACAGCAAAAACAAGTCATTGTAATTGCACTTCAGAACTGCTGTTCTCTCCACTCACTATAAAGGGATCCTGCATTAACCAAGTTTATGTCTGTAAATCCCTGAAGGGAGGGTGCAGAGAGGACGGAGCCAGGCTCTGCTCAGTGGTGCCCAGTGCCAGGACAGGAGGCCATGGGCACAGCCGGGCACCCAGGAGGCTCCCTCTGAGCACCAGGCAGCACTTCTGTGCTGGGCGGGTGATGGAGCCCTGGAACAGGCTGACAGAGAGGCTGTGGGGTCTCCTCCTTGGGGATCTCCAAAAGCCGCCTGGACATGGTCCCGGGCAGCCTGCTCTGGGTGTCCCTGCTTGGGCAGGGCTGGCACCAGCTGGTCCCCAGAGGTGCCTTCCTACCTTAACCATTCTGTGATTCTGAAATGAGTGTAGCAGTATGAAGTTAGGTAAGATGAATCCTACCTTTTTTTTCTTTTTTTTTTTTTCCTTAGGATTTGTGCAGAATGCAGAGCCATTTGGGAAAGTATCAGCCTTTATTCTTATAATTGTTTTTTGGGGGGGATAGTAAAACCTCTTCAACATTATTTTTATATGCTTTCGACTTTGTGTTTACATCTTTCTCTCCTAGACTTTCACAGAGGTCTATTTTGTGATCCTTCTTAAAGAGCAAAATCATGGGGTATGAGATAATAGTAAAAGTTTGCTTTCATTTTAAACTTCTGCACTCCTGATTGTTGTGCAGCCTTTTTTTTTTTTTTTCCTTTTTCCATTCTCATGCTGTAAAGACTATGACAGTAACCAAACTAACAGGGAGGGAGAGGAACAGAAATAAAGATACCTGTCATTATAACGATGGCAGGTCATCTTTGTAACTGGTATGAACTGTCTTCTGTTGGTATGCCATGAAGTCGCAGTCTGAGGAGTATATGCTATAGGAGTATAAGAAGGAGGGATCAGGTATATGTGACAAGTTGAGCTCTAGTCTAGCTCTAGCTCAGTTTTTGCTTGTGTCTGAAGGGTTTAGAATGCCTTTAACAGATGCGGAGATTCTTTTACAGTGAGAGGACTGAAAATTTTGCAAAACTTTGAATAAATAGTAGGAGTTGGTACAGCTGATGCATTTCATCCTGTAATATTTGCTTATCTCATTTGTGCTAGTATTTGAAGATGACTTCTGTAAGAAATAACCCTTGTTCCCAAGGCTGTTTTGCAAATCAGGATTGCTAACTTGATGAAGGAAAGGGGCTTGATGAAGTCAAGTAGTCACACATTATTATCATTCTGGTGGGAATGCATTTTCTTCCAGATACAAGGCACTGTTCAGAGTTAATATGTGAAGTTGTACCTACTAATTTCAGATAAAAGTGTAAAATGTGAATTGCTGAAATTCAGTGCATTGGTATCAGTGACAAGGTTTAGCTTTAGACAGAATTTGGACAAATACTGAAAGGCTTCAGAAGCTTGAAAATCCACTTGGTTTTAAGGTATTTTAAGATTAACCATTTACTTCTTGCCTAAATTTTTTTGTTTGTTTTTGAGCAGAAAGATTCCATAATTTTAGCTAAAGGACAACTGTGAAGCAATTTTCCAGTCTTAAATTTCCCATAGGGCAAAAATTGCTCATGTTATTATAAGAAGATGATGATTTTTATAAGAATGCTGCATGTGAATACCCTAAAACTATGAACTATTCATTTGATATCTGCAATATTTGTTGAATCTTGTTAACAAAGCAATTACAGAATCACACGTCCCCCAAAGATGTAAAAAGAAAAAAGCAAAAGCACAAAGTACATTAGTTTTATTTTTAAACTGTATTTTCCAAAATGTACAGACCTGAATCGCAGAACAGCAACAATGCATCTTGCGTTGTAGACCATAATGAGGCTCCATACTATGTAAGAAAAAGCGTAAAGCAGTGATCTCAATACAAAATGCTCGTATGTAAAACAAAACCTTTGCTTTAGATACTTAGATGTACCCCTCATTCATCTTCCATATTGAATTTTGTCTGTTTTAATTCTAAATTATGAGGGTTTTGTGAACACCTTATTTTTTCTTGTTACTCCCTTCCCACACCTTCACTGAAAATCCAGCTTTAAGGGAAGCAAGCACTCTATATTGGGAATCTAAAATTGTCTATAATAGGTGCTCATATTGTTCTGTGAAATATTTGAAATAGCTGCTTAGTGATAATACAAAGGTGAAAGAGGTGGGATTAAATGATAGGTTGCAGCATTATATTTAGAACTGTAATTCAGTATGAATATGATAATAATTGTTTCCAGGATTTGGCTATAGATTTGCCACTAATGCCCATTGTCCTGAGATTCCCAAATCTTATGATCCAGTTAGGGACCATGGTGTGTAGGTAAAAAGGAAAGCTGTTGACATGGACTTGAAATGCTCCCCTCTCATTGTCCACTGAACCATTTTTTCACACCTTCTTCAATGGACTGGCTACTAGCTGCAGCTTGAGCTCTGCCCCTCTGCTCCTGGAGTGCTTCACGTCCAAGGATTTGGCCGTTCCTCTCAGACCACCCTCAGTCCTATTATTTGCAGTGGCATGTATATTAGCAGCAGTCTTCCACATCTTTCATCCACCCTGTCAGCCTGACACTAACCCTAATGGTTTCCATTTTACCTTCAGAGCCCAGTCCAAGAGCTAGAAGCTACCATCCCAAAACAGCTTGTATGTTCATCGTATCAGCTAGATCCCCTGCTGTCTTTGCCACTCCATACCAAATCCCTGGCACGTTGTCAGCTGGCTGGAGGAAGTATAGCTGCTACTGCTTGATTCTGCAACTGTTCAGACTCAGCAGAGGAGAGCGAGTTGGCAGTCCCCATCCTGGAGGAATTACACGTTAAAACTGACAGTGTCAGAAGCCTGATTGCAGCTTTTAAATGAGAGTCCCATTCCCTTCTTGCTGGCCCTGGGTGTGTGTAAAACACACTGGCACACCATCTCCAGCTGCATTATTTGCAAGGATCTGTGCACGTTCCCAATTCCAACAGCATCCCATGCAATGAGATACCTGCTGCCTTGCATGTAGCTATCAACAGTGAAATGCCAACTTCAGCAAAACCAATCTGGGTGTTCCCACCAGCCTCCCCCCTTCTCCATCCACGTCCTGCCTGCTCGTTTGTGGCCCCCAGTTCACCCCATGAACAACCTCAGCAGAGCAGACCCCATGTGTAACATCAGAGACCCTGCTGTGCCTGCAGCTGGTTTGAGCGGAGCCAGGAGCTGCTTGTCCTGCCCTGTCTGGAGGCTCCTGCAAGCTGCAAGAGGATGAGCCCTTCCTTGCAGGAGTAATCCTCTTTTATAAAACAGCACACACCAGCTTTATACTGAAATGCTCGGCTGCTAAACAGTCCATAAGAACAATCCAGAAACTGAAAACTGTGAAAGCTAACGGTGATTGTTTCCTGGAAGGTGCAATGCTGCCTTTTGGTAGGCCATGGCCTACCTCAGCTGCACCCACTGGTCCGCATCAAGATCTGAGTAGGGCCACAGGCACTGACCTAGCTGCAGGTCAGTGCTGCTATTTCCTGATCATTTCAAGTATGTGGGAGTTGAGATCTTGATACTCAGCCTTATTTGAAAGCTTCTGGCTGCTCCATCACTTTCTCACAGCCTTTAGCAGTCCTAAAACTGAGTGCTGCTGCTGGTGGTAAAATCGTTCCATGATTAATGTTCAAATATGTATAGCATGTTCTGAATTTTACAGTGTCTTTTTTTCCTATTCTCACTATCTCTGAAATCCTAAAATGTGGATTACTGTGTTTCACTATGAGAAACATAGTGAAGCTGTGTCCTCTCCTTCCACCCCTAAGTGTTGTTACTACTCTTTGGAAGTACTGCCAGCTCGTATGATTTCCCTCATGAGTCTCTCAATAGTTAGGTGTGGTTTTTTTTGGAAGGGGGTTGAAAGTTTTTGTTTTCTTGACTAATTGAATCTTTGGGTTTGGTGATAGCATCTCTGACTTTACTGTTGATGCTTTAATCACTTTTCCCATTTTTCTAACTTCTCTAGAAGATACACGCATACTTAAACCAGAACATCATTGTTCCCCCATCTTAGGGGTTGTTCCATAATTTTATAGTTAACTTCAGGAGTGAATCCTTTGGTGAGCCAGACATTAACCTGGCAAAATACCATTCACCATTTGGGTGGTATCATTTTTTGTTGAGTTAGCAAGCTGAATTTGGCTCAGCAAGAGTCCAACAAGTAGCAAAGCTGGCAAACAGGGAGGTACAGGACCATATGGCCAGGAGCAAGGGGAGTGGGAAGCAAGGGCAGCCTTTGGTGACAGCAAGCCATTAATTTGGCTCGTCTGTGTTGTTAAAGCATGCTCTCAGTGAGGCCAAAAAATACCGTGAATGTCACATAAGCATGTTGTTCATTAGGACTGTGCTATAAAAGCTTTAATTTCTGGTAGTCTCTTGTTGTGGCTACCCACTAAATCCTGAGGTTAATCAAGATGAGATGAGGTATAGAATTCTTTCTAATTACAAAGTTGGTCTACAAATGCAGCCGTCTTTCTGCATGGATTTTTTTCTGTTTCAGAAGGAAGATGTTGCAAATGAGGAAATGGCTGAAAGACTGTCTCTTCGGAAGCACCGCTTTATGCATTTTGCATCACTGGAGTATGAAGGAGAATATTACATGACACCACGAGATTTCTTGTTTTCAGTAATGTTTGATCAAGTTGAACGTAAGTTGTTTTCTCATCATTGTATTTGTGAGAGAAAAGGAACTTGCAAGTACCCTTAAAGATGTAATGTACATATCACTGGGACAGGACTCTTTAAGTGACATCAGCTATCAGAAGAGAATTTATAAATGTGCATATGGATTCTCACAGGCACCACCTTGTACGCTAGTGAAGTGAGGCTGATGATTTAGAAATCTGGTGGCTTGATGATGGCATTACGTCTCTGCATAATTTGCATGTCTGATCAGTATGTAGTTCCTCAATTACTTACGTGCCACAGAAAATAGTAGGACTGTAATATGATAATGCTTGTGTCATTCCTGTCCCCGTTATCTGTCTGTCCAGTTTACCAGAAAGTACTCAAGTACTCAGTGAACTTTTTTTTAGATGTGGCAGTGATGGGAGTGACGTGAATGAGTATAGTCAAGTATAGAGCTCAGCTCTAGGTTTTTGATTTCAATTCTTTTCTGGTTTATAAACCTAGCTAAGAAAAAATAAAAATTGTTTGTATGTTGTTCTTGTTGTTAAAAAAAAAAAAAAAGTACTTTTAAAAGTGTGTACTTTGAGGAGGAGCTAGGACCAGCATACGTTTTTGTCCTTGTGGTTTTCCAACCTCATTCGTCTGCCCCATTCATTAAGCTTCATTAATCCATAATGTCCATGTTATTTTTTTAAATTATATGTATGTCTGTTTTCTCAAAAAAAAAAAAAAAAAGGCTTTTATAGCTTTCCCAAGAATCTTTTCCTTCAGAGTTGTTCAGAAAGGTTAAGCTCCCCAAGTTTCGGTGTCACTCAGAAAACAAATTGCCTGTTAGTACATCTGCTGAGGGAAAGGGGAAATCCAAGCTTTAATAATTGTTTGCTGGATGGTCTGAACATTCTAACTGACCTGTGAAGCATGTTGTATAGTAAACACTGTTCACAGCCTGTGATGCTCTGTTGCTCACTGCCTAGTGAGCAGGGAGTGTCAGAGTCACTTGAGGGTATCAAGAAGGAAATAAGGAAGGGAATTCAAAGCACTGTGGAAGGACATGGAGGAAGAAGGAGACTTGAACATACTGTGATTCAAGCCTGTGATTTTAAGGGAAACCTGGGGCAGAGCAGAGTTTACAGATCTACTGGTGGTCCAAGAATAGGACACAACAACCTGTAATAAAAATAAAAAATAAAAAAAGAATTACCTTGTGTCTGCCAAAAATCTACAGTTGATAAGGGTGCATGGCTTCCCTGCTGACACACAATTTCTAATATTATACTAAGCTGAATATAAATCCTTAGAAGGGCTATGTGACCTTGAAAGATTCTATGTGACCATGGAGATTCTCAAAATAACTTTTTTTTTTTTAATATATGGCAAATGGAAATATTTTTTTTTCCCTTCAAGATTTATGTCAGCGTGTTAAAAACCTAGAAGGGATTTTCTCTTGAGTTTTCCAGCCTGAAACAGTGAAAGACAGTGAGTACTGAAATTTTCAGTGTTGAAGGTGTGGCTTTCAGACAGTTGTCTGTGAAAGCAAGGTTAGAGAAAGAAGTGTTTTCCAGTCTTAGCAGTTCATACATATTAATTGGTTACTCCAACTATAATAGTATACGTGCAGATTTTTAATGAAGTGGTATGCGGATAGGATTTATTTGTAATGCAGCCAAGTTAATTTCTGTAGGAAAGTAGGAAACAGCTTCAAACAAAAAAGAAAAAATAATGACAAGAAAAACATGTGAACAAAAAAATCTTTGCACTAGCACATATTTAGCATTTCAGGTTGATGTCTGGTTTACAACAATAGCATTGTAGACAATTCGTAAAAAAATGTTAATACATGAACCTAATGCTCCTAAACATTTTTTAACCATCATTGGTATGAGTTCTTTGGCCAGTAGCATAAACACAATGGTAAGCATTTCTCTTCAAGTTATATTGCTTGGGATTTTAGGTTTTCTTGTAGCTGCAAAGAGACATAGTATTTGTTGGCTGAGAAATATAGTGTTTTGAGTACTTTAAAGGCAGTGGCTTGTTCATTTTGTTTCAAAGAGCTTCCTATGAGAAAAGCTAGTAGACTTACTCAAGACTCTGTCCAGGTATGTTAAGAGTAGATCAGGATGGTGAGCTTCATTCCAAAGCAGTAATTCTATTTGGAAACTTTTGGCTTGTATCATAAAATTAATTACCTTTTAACCCCAAACAATGGCTTTAAAAAGGGAAATGGGCAGTGCAACACTACTCCTAGAAAGTTCTTCACTTACTGGCATAGAGGGATGCAACTTTAAAATGTGACACTGCACTCAAATGGTAAGTCTTACAATGCTGAATTTAAAGTTGTAATGATTTGGCTATTCTCCTCTTACTTTTTATTCATCACTAATAAAAAAAAAAAAAAAACTTTAATAAAAGTTTGAAGCGCTCAATCATTCATCCTCATAAATATTTGCTTACAATAATTGGAGTTTGCAAATTGGTTGTTGTGTATAATAATACAGAAGGTCTAGTTCTGTCTGTAGGTTGTTCTCAAGTTTTGTTTTTGCTGTCTTTGTCATAGCCCATAGCCCAGAACATAACATCAGCTTCCATCCCCCAAACCTCCAAGAAATGTTCTCTCAAATGCGGTCCTTGTGGCAGATTTGGGAAGTTGTTTAATTCTAGCTATGTCAGACCAATAAAGCAAGCAAGTTCCAAAATGCCAGCCGGGTTCCTTACTTCAATCTGCTGGCTGTTCTATCACTTACCGAGGTCCGACTGAGACTGCTGCCCGCAGGAGGGAAGTTAGCATCTCAGCAGGGCTTCTGTACATCCTCAGCAGTATCTTAGATGTTATCCAGAAGCACCCAGTGCTTACTGTGAGGCACTGGTGTCAATGCTGTTGCTGAAATGTAGTAATTAATGAGCATAAATTTATTTGGGGGAATATAAGAATAATAATGTGCAGTAAATTCCGGGTTTGTGGTTAATATTGATAAAGCTTCCCTTAAAGACTGCAGACCATAAAAGCAAATTGCTGAGATGCTTGAGAGCTATTTTTACTTTTTGTGTGATGATTATGAAGATTGTGTAGAAGGTGCTGCAGCACTGCATATGAAAGAAATGACTGCGTTTTCATAAGTCTCTTATGTGCTTGCTGCCTCCTCCTACTTTTTTAGGGAAAAAATGAGCTTCAGAGTTATCTTCCTCTTTTCTTTGTGTACTCTAGCCTGTTTTCCCTCTTCACACAGCACTTTCTGGATAATTCTTAGTTTTCTACAGACGTGTGGTCTTGTTTCTTCTCCTGGAAATGTTTATTTTGCTTGCTTTTTTTCCTGACTGCTTTGTTCCCCTAACATTTTTATTCCACTACATTCATTTATCTATCCTTTTGCAAACTGATGGAATCTGTTCTCACTTTTTTTTCTTCCTAGTTTGTTTTGTTGTTTTCTTTTTTATCCAGATGCCTAAAGAAGTGGTTGGGGAATGTGTCTGTGTTTCATTTAAGCACACACACAAAACTGAACTGTGGACAATGCTAGAAGGGCAGTGATTGCTGTCCTCCTCCATACTTTCAGACAGGGAATGGGGAGGACCATAAGGCTTGTGGTTTGTTCTGCGAATCAACCATAGGACAAGGCTGGGCAAACACTGCAAATGCTGCCAGCCTCACAGAAGGGGATCTTGGAGTGTGGGGAGATGCTTGTCCCCCACCAGCAAAAGGGGGAGATGAATACTTATCCCTGACGTGGCTACAAGAATTAATCCTGTGCAGTTTCATTTAAGTTATCGAGGATAGAAAATCCACATTGGACTTGAGTGCTGCCACCTTTTCATAATGGGGAGAACCAAAAAAATGAAAGGAAAACTTTCAGCTGATGCACAAGGAAAAACTTCACTCTTATCTCAGTTGTCTATCCCTTATTTTGCCAGGAATTGGATTTGTCCTATAACACTTAGCGTGCTCCTTACATTGGGTCCTAAGAGAACATCAGCTTTAGGCCAGGGCTTTTGAAATTAAACGTGAGATTGGATGTAGACAAAACAGACACAGAAATGGAAGACTGGTGTTTACATAGGGGATTTTTTTTACAACATCAGTAGTTCATATTTAGTTAAATCCTTGCTTTTCTCAACAGAATGAAGTTCCAGCAATACCTAGCCAAGGATATAACAGTAGGCAATAGTTAGGCAGAATAACTGTCACCAGTCCATCTTAGCTAGCTGGCTGATGCTTGGGTTGGCATTGCAGCCTCCTGTACATTGCAAGTCTGTACAAACCAGCAATGTTGCCCAAAAATCATAGAGTGAATCATAGAATGGCTTGGGTTGGAAAGGACCTCAAAGATCATCTATTTCCAAAAAGCGTGGAAGGAGTCCCTCAGCTCTGCCTGGTCGCCTTCACCTTGTGCTGCCTGCCATCTGCCAACACAAAACATCACACAGCCCAGCTGAGGGACTAACGTGGGGTGGAAGGAGTCATTTCTTCCTGCAGGCTTTCTGAAGTAAGTCAGTTGTCTCCAGTTTGCTCTAGAGCTGTGTAAGTGCTCCTGGGGATTCTATAGGTGGGAGCAGTCCATTGCTTTGCCCACACTAAAGCACCTGAAACAAGCTCTCCATGCATTCCTGGGCAAGCAGCAGCTTCTCCTTTCTGCCCCTGAGCCTCAAGGTGCCTCACGCTGAATCACCTAAATCTGGTTTATTGCCATGAGTTTAACTTCAAAACACCTTTAAAAGGTGAGAACACCAAGTAAATAAGCTGTGTGCACCAAGGTGCTGAGGCTGATCACAGCGTTCTGTCGTTTTATTCCTATTCAGGCATAAACACTCCCAAAGGTAAAAAAAAGGAGCCAGCAAAAGGACAGAATGAGAAGCAGTCATGAGTAGGGAATAGTGGTCCTTGTCCAACAGCCTTGGGTGTTTTTTTTGATTTGGTGATTTTCATTGGAGATTGCTTTGTAATCTCCTGTTGGTTTTTAAGTATAATTCAATATGAACCAAAGTAAACATGGTGGTGTGTAAACCAGATGGGTAGTTGCATTGTTGGTGCTGGATCAAAAGTGCTGAAGCTGGAAAATACCAAAATATTTTAGCTATGCCCAGAGTGTCGAGTGAATTCCTGTACACAGTTGGGTGGAATTTTTTACTGAAACAAAATCTTAGGTGTGCCCTTTGACAAAGTTGCAAAACATGCAATAAATTATGACTTATTATAGAACAATTTTGCAGATAAGGAAACAGATGAACTGTAGTGCAAATGCATCAACCATCATAAAATCCTACCCAGCTGATCTTGAACCCTGCTTGATAGACAGACCTTAGTTCCCTAGTTCTGTTCGTTTGCTTCCCGGTGCATAGGTTTCTCTGTTAATCACTTTCTGTAATGCGGGCCAAACAATTGTGAAATCTTGGCATTCCTATTGATTAAATCACACCTGCAAATTTATTTACTATCAGGGTGATAATGAAGAAAAATATTTACAGTCCTGCCATTTAAGGAGAATAAGCTGATAACAAATGCAGGGTTTTGTGACAGACTTATTTTGTTTTGCATATTGACAAAGCAAAGAGCTTTATAAAGGAAGAATGGCACAATCAAAAAAAAATTTGCTTGCTTTCCCACAGAGTGTGTCACACCAGATTACCTTCGTAAATATTTGCTTAATTCTATTACTGTTAGTTCTTTTGAGGAAGGTAAAGCATCCGCCTTTCTGTAAACAGTGACAAACAGTCAATGAAATCTGGTATTGTGACACAGTGTTTGTGCCAGTATAAAACACCGGCAACGGTACCAGTTAACTCAGTGTGTACTAAATGCACCTTTGGGGTGGTCGGATTCCTGCCTCTATGCCATGCAATGCCATGTTAAACCATGTTACCACAGGGATGCTCAGCAAACATTGCAAAAACAGCAAATCCATCTGGGTAATCTGTAGGATCTTAATGGAAACTGCAATATCGGATGCAATGATAAATTAGTGAGACAGTAGGTTTGTGTCACTCTCCTTACCACAGTGTAAAAGCTTTTCAATATCCAGTAATATCAAATAAGAATAATATGAAATTGCATCAGAAATGCTGGCATTTTTAATATGACAGGTATAAGAAGGATAAGGCTCATCAGACTTACACTGGATTTGCATTAAAATGCAGCAGTATTTTTAAAAGACCCTTCCAGTTTCATGTAACCTTGTGTTTTATACAGTAATGTGGACTTAGGCTTGTATGCCAAATTATAGAGCCAATGTTGTGTTAGAACTTCTCCAGAGAAATACCATCTCTGATATGTTGATGTTGTTGAACATATAAGAAAATCTGTATTAAATTTTGAAAAGGGCTAAAGATACAAGAATGTTTCAGAAGATGAAGATTTTTCAATGCATTAAATCTGGACCATGTTTATGTTCGTTTTTCTGGAGAAGATTATACTATTCCAGAAATACCTTTCTCTTCCAAATAGAAGACAAACCTTCAGGTTAGCTTGTCTGATTGCAATTGACACCTAATAGATAAAGATTTTGAACCTGGAAACTCCTGTGTGTATTCAGTCCATATTTAATATATCATAGTATCTTTACTTCTTGATCCACTCCTTTATCTGCAGCACTTTTCAGAAGTTAAAACAGATTTTCCTGTGCTTGGTAACATGAAAATGCCAGAGGCGATATTGGCGTGGTTGAGTCCTAACACAGTACATGACAAAGAATATAGATAGGGTTTAAGTTTGCTGGGAGAAGCTGTTTGACTTAAGTTTTCTTTGAAAATGTGGTTGGCACAAGGTTGTAATGTGTTGGCAGGTTAGTTATGATGTGTGGCTTCGCATTGCTACAGCATCAGCATGGTCAGGAATGTGAATGAATCCGAGGAAGGGATGCAATGCAAGATTGCAACAGCTAGAAAACCAAGTTCTCCATTGTGCTTGGTGGAGGCCAGCGCTGGTGCAGTCGGTGGGGTTTGGAGAGCCAAGAGTGACCAGGCATTTTAGGATGGGCTGAATCCGTTTTTTTGCCCATATCTTCAATTTCTGCTTACAGGGGGAGTTCAGATGCCGGTACTCCAATGTCTTAATTTTGACCTCAATGTTATATATGATAACTAATGAAAATGATATGAGTTATGCATGAGTTTCACATCTAAAGCCTAGGATTCAGAGTTGAAGACTGATATTGAAGCTTGTGTGAGCTGTGAAGCTCCATATGGGAAGCGTAGATTGAAATGTTATACAGGGAGCCACTGGAACGGTTGGGAACTTAATTCAGTCCTCCTGAATTTCTAACGTTTTAACTAAGGGATTTTTTTTTCTCTCTCACTTTGCATTTAGTGTTTTTTAGTCCTGGTATTTTGTTGTTGCTCAGATTCTCCAAGCGTGACATGCAAACTGGGATATGCAGGGCAGACACTGTCCCTTGCCCACTGCTAGACAAAAGGTAAAGGGAAGCAGCGGGCAAAAAGTGACATACTGGTTTAAAGTCATGCTATGAACCTCTTCTGAGTTTTAGAGAATCAGCCACTTCTGGCCAAAGCCTCTTAGTTGTCATTTACTCATTTCTTAGAGTGGGGTTATGAGTGAAGGAAAACGATGTTACTGTTGAGGGTGATGCATACATAAGCAGATAACCAGGTTGCTGAAATATTCTGCATTTGTAACCAGCCCATATCGTGAATTTGTCATGTACCCGGTTCAGCTGTCCTTCATCATCAAAACGTCATTAGGAAATCCTACCATAACCCCAAGAAACTCTTTCAAGAAACATATTACATACATCCGGCATTTCATTTTCTCTTAACTGTCCAAATACAACATTAAAATTGATGTTCTGGATAAAATATCAGATTGATTTGGATAGGATGCTGCTCCTCAGTCAATTGTTGATGAATAGACAAGCTTGTCAGTATCTTTTTTTCTTTTCTCCTCAGCAGCATTTTGTTAACACTGATAACGGAGTTACATAGACAGTGTTGTAACATTGATCGTGTCTACTAGATTGGTGTATCTAAAAATTAATTTGAAATTGTTCTTTACCTAGAAACAGAAGAACTACTGCAGAAAATCATAAAATCTTGGTAGTGTGTATTCATGTTTGGACTTAAACTTTGTTGTAAAATCAGAATAAAGGCTTGTGTACTTTCAGAGTGGGTGCATCACAGGGTACAAAGTAGCAGAATCTGAATTAGGGTTCTTATGGGGAAATGGGATCTTCCCCCTGGCAGCAGTCAAATCCGGCCTGTTGGCCAAGCTGCTTTTTGGTGTATTAGCCACTAGCAATTGCACTGGCTTATTTTTAAGTCTTATTCTTCAGAAAAAGAGTCTCAGAAAGAGACAAGAGGTGCTGGGATTAGAGCAGAGGAGCCAGGCAGCAGCCAGGCAGTGTGCACAGTCCGAGGAAAGAGAGGGAGGAAGGACTGACCGGTGGTGGTCAGAGGAAGGGGAACTGCAGCAAAGTCACTTACAAAGGGGTAGGTTTGGCCATCTAATTGCACAGTGGGTTGGTGCCTTTTGGGAATCCCTGTTCCATTTCCATGTCTGCATCCATGTCACAAGACAACACGGGAGGTACCTGGGATACGTTTCTTGGAAGGCCACTCAGGGAAATATATTTTTGATCCTAAAAACTATACTAGGATTATATTAATTATGTTTGGCTTTTTGTGTCTATGTCTTCTTGAGACAACAGTAAGGTTATAATAAGCTTCTGGCTTTATTTTTTCTTATTTTTCCTTTTGAGTCGATGCTGACTAGCTGGAGAATGACGCAGAATCAGAATTCTTATCTCTATTGACTGCAATGCTTGCTGATTAGTTAAAAAATGTGGCAAGACACCATGATTTGAAGAAACTTTGCTAGCTATTCTGCTTTCTGAAGAACAATCATTAATGAGGAGGTATATTGCAAGTCCTCAATGAATGAAAGCAGTTTTTTAAAACAGGGCACAAAAATAGTATCGATATTAAAACTGGTCAGCCAAGTTGTAAGCGAGAGGCAAGTGGTCTCAACGCACATCTTGAAGGATTTAGTTATTTAAAGTGTGAAAGTTATTGGTTATTTAATGGCACCTGAATGGAAAACAGATTCCTTGAAAAGAATGAATATATATTGTGCGCATACAGAATACTTGTAGTACAAGTAATGGAAAGATCTGGTTATTAATAACAGGAGCCTGCTTGTTGTATAAACATTGTCTGCCTTAGAATTTCAGAAGTCTTGCAACAGTTTCTGCTTTACTTAACTATTCCAGTTTCATGACATGCTACCGTGATATTTAAAATACTTAACAGAGAAGTCACACTTCTCTTTTGTAATACATGTGAGCAAAATTCAAGAACTCCTACAACTATTCTTGGGCTCTGAATATTTTTCCTATTTGTAAGGACTTCTTATTTTTGTAGAACACCACGTATTATTTGGGCTGCATTTATAACATAATTGTTGACATACCACAGAAAATATCTCTGCGATTATTTTCTGCCATGGGTTCTGAATGCTTTTTTGATAGATTACTTTAGTATTATTTCCTTAATAAATTCAGTGGAACTTAATCAGTTCTGAAACATCCTGCTTAACTGACAATTAAGTCTTAACAGATGTAGCGTGAAAATCAGACTCAATGAATTTTTATCACTCTTAAATGTATTTTAATTTCTTGCAGCATATGTCCTTAACACAAACAGGTATTGTTTTGTATCTAAAAAGTGCAATCTGCTTATAAAATACCTTAGGTTTCATTACAGTACTTAGAAATGATGGTGCTCTGGCAGACCCCTAGGTGGATGACAGTGGGTGCCAGAAGTGCACGTCAGGTTCCTGCCAAAATCGATCTTGCATTCTGGCCTCATGTTTTCAGTTGTGTGTAACTTTGTGCTCATGGTTCTGTGCTTTCCCTTAGGCCAGAGCAGGATTTTTATGACATTAGTCATGTGATTGACTCATTTTGGAGTAATCTTGATACTTTTTTTCTCATAAGAAATATTACATTGTGATGTGGGGTTTTTTTCAAATATCTAAGGTAGAATCATCAAAGATCACTACCCTTATAGGCAGTGATAGCAGGCAAGGTGTGCAGCCTGCTGTGGCAGATGAAGGGAGCAATCCCTGCTTGCCACGTGAATGGCTAAGGCCTGCAGAGGGACCTTTGAGGAGCTGTATTGCCCCCTGTTTTGAGAGCGTTGGCATCCAGTTCCCAAGGGGGAACCTACCCACGTTACACACTCGTTTTTAGCTGCCCAGCACGGAGGCACCTGCAGTGGCTACAGCACAGGTTGCAGTCAGTAGCCTCTCTCACCTACTGTGAAACAAGAGCAAATACCAAGCTCAGAGCTTGTTTCTGTGCACAAAACACACAGGTTTCTCTTGTCAGAGCCACCTGCTCATATGACGGTGCCCAGCTTGGTTACTGCAGAGGAGAACACGTCCCAGAGCCGCGTCTCAGCAAGGGAACTGACCTCCCAACACTAGCCAGGCTGTCAGAGAGCCCGGGTCCTCACCCTGCCATCCCTCACGCTGCTGAGCACCTGGTCATTCTGCTGGCTACAGCTTTCCTTAAATCTTTCCTCTCAGACCTGGAAAGGCTTGCATACCTGAAAGCCTGAGGATTTTTCAGCCATACCATATAAAAGCTACCACTTTTCCCAACAAACCCTGCCTTGGTTCTTACCAGATGGAGTTTGAATATAAAACGTGGCCAAGCCAGCTGCCATTTCACTTTGTTCAGACTATTTCAGTAGTCTTTTGGGAAAGCTGACGTTTGAAGTCTCCAGTATGATAGAGCTCATTTTCCCAGGTACTCACTGCCTCTTTTTGCCTTTGCTTCACGTCCTCTGCACCAATACCTCAGATGGGACAGAGGAGTCCTGCTGTGGTGGTATTGGCAAGCACTTAGTAAGTCACTTGTCCCACTAGAGAGACCCTGACTTGCAGAAATCAGAAGACTTCTGTCTTTTTTTGGTTTGGTTTGTTTTCCCGCAGCAGAGCAAGATGTGTTTGTTCTTAACTGTGGACCGAATCCAAACAGTTGTGAGCCTGACATAGCAGATTCTAATCACAGAGAGTACTAAAATTAATCATTTTGTCTCATGTGAATGGGCATCTGCTTTTCCATTGGCTCTGTTTTTATTTGCTCTGCTCTCTCTGACAACTTCTGAGCAGCCACCCATGACCTGACACAGTCATTAATTCTTCTCTGTGGGTTTTCTGGTGATGGGAAATGTGACAGCTCACTTCTGTTTCATTGTCACTTTCCTGGGAGAAAATGTAAAAACCTGATGTTAACAAATTTTGTCTGCTCCTCTAGCTTTGGTCTAATCGGCAAAAGAGACCAACTACTAGCAAAAGGGAGCAACATTTTCTGCAATGTGTCTGATAGTAAAGGCAGACTCCACTGGGGAAAAAAATAAGAGTGGCTTTGCTATGGAGACTAGGAACAGTACTTAAGACAGTAACCCATTACCTGTAAATGCTCAATTTACAGTGGGCAACATAAAATTATTTTACTCGTCCAATACAGGAAAGCTGTCTATTGTTTGCTTTTCATTTGCATTCATTGTGAGAATTGTAAAAAGCCTGCTTAGAATTTGATTCCCATTCCAATTCAATCTCTTTCCACTGCAGCTAGAGCAAATCCTCATTTCAGAAGGACAGTCACTGTTCTTTTTGTCCAGTACTGTTGTATGGAGGAGAAAGGGCATCTGCTTAATCATGCCGTCAAAAGAACATTCATACCTATTACCACAGCTCACCTAAGCTAACGTGTAATATCTTCTAGTGTTTTTTTAAGCATTTGTATGCGCTGTTAGGGTGCTACCTAATGCCTTAGCACTTCTTTTTAGTATTCCATGGCTAAGTGTATCAACATTTATCATATAAATTCTAAAAGTCAGCTCCCATGTTAGCAGTTTAAAAACTTAAAAAACAGACCTTGTATAAATTTTTCATGCTGAATTTAAAATCAGCTGTCACTACTGCTTATATTGGAAAGCAGTGACACAGCATCTTCGCTGTTGCTTGAACACTTCTGATATCCAACCTAAAATTAATCATCCTCCGTATAAACCCACTTGCTCTTGTGCCAACATTTTCTATTACCTAAAATAAGCTTTTTTTTCTTTTGAATCTTAACCCCATGATGCATTACAGATAATTATATCACGACTCAGCACTGGTCTTGTTAGGTTAAGCAAACCCAGGTTTATTTTTATCTCATCTGGCTTGGGGGAGGCCATCTATTCCATGGCTTCATGTAGGTAGCTCATGGTGGTTTGTTTTTTTTAAAAAAAAAAATGATTTCTTTTTATAAAGCCAACTGCATTCCTTGGCTCAGAGCACAGCCCACCTGCAATCACTGTGTCCTAAGAAGTTGAAAAAGTATTGAAGTCAGGAACTTCTTAAGTTAATGCTGTTTCTGAAACAACTGATTTGTCAAACTGCAGCATCAGTTGTGGAGCTAAGTGATACAAAGCAATGATTAATAGAGAAATATGCTTGTACTTGGTTGGCATGCACTTCACTCTCAGTCTCTACGTGTAGAACAGCTTCCAGCACCACAGGTGCTTTGGTCCTCGTTTGTAGCTCTGTGCATATGCCTGGCTGAGAGTGTTACAATAGAGCAAAATATGTTCTGTGTTCTTATTTGAACAAAGTTTTAACATAGTCATGGAATTGTGGTTAAGACAAAAAAAAAAAAAAAAAAAGAAGAAATCTGACCAAGAACATTTTATAGATGTACAGTGAAGGGGTTAATGCCCCTCAGATAATGTACATCTTTGTACACTTTATTGTACATATTTATTATGGTATGTCACAATTAACATCTGTTTTTAAGCTCTTCTGTGATTTCTCATCGCTTTAGTTCTCTCTTACATTTCAGGGGAGTTCTCAGATTTTTCATGAGCTTGCTCCTCTTTTCATTACCATCTTACCTTCTGAATAAAGGCAGTGTTTCAAATCAGTTTTAAGTAACTGTCTTCATTCTGATATTCTGAAAAAAAAAGAACTAGCCAAAACTAGGTCTCTTCAGCAGTCATTTTGTGTGGCAAAAAATAAGATAAACCTTTCTTACTTAGCTTAAAATACAGAAGCCTACTGTTATCACTTGCATGCTCTTGGAGCCCCTGCTGCATGAAAACTTCCCAAACATCTGTTAATTGCTATGTGACAGATGTTAATGATGTATAAACAAGTCAGACTCAGCAGGGGCTGTTACTGGTTTGCTCTGAGCTTCTAGATTTGCTAAAAACAGAATGAGCTAATCTTAGAACTTAGAAAGAAACTCCTGTCTAATTTAAAGGCAAAAACAATAAAAGCGTGGACCATCAACTGAAGCAAATCAACCACTGAAAGGAACTCCTATTACGTATGAGAAGGAAGAAAGAACAGCTAGCGATTACAATGATGCCAAAACCTGGGGAGTTTTGGAAATAATGAAGCAGGTCAGCACAGGACCAGTAAAAAACCCAAAGCAGTAGGCAGCATCTTCTGTAGGCAAGTTCCCAAACAAGGTAATTAGAATATCCGTATCTTCTCACAGTGGCAACTGGAAAAAATAATGTCATCACTGGTGTCATCTGCACTAGACTGGCCTTCCTAAAATTTTCACATAAGGTTGCACTTCAGAGCCTTATAAAGGGAAAAGGTTCCTTCTGGAAATTCTGACAAGACAGGATCAGCTTAATTCAGCTCTGAATAGCAATTCCATTTACCACTAGTCATCCTTATAATCTCTAGGAATCTAAAATATCTGAAGTTAAGTGCTACACTGCTGTACCTATGCCAAAAGTCTCTTCCCCTCAAATAGCCCTTTTTTCTTATTATGCCGATTCACTAATCTCTAATGGGAGTTAGTTGCAATTGTTATGATTCTGCTGAAAAAGAAAGTGATGTGTTGTGTTATGCTAGAAAAGACACCCAGTAAATTCAGTTCATTCTTTTAATAAAACATATTGCAAAATGGATGTTTCTTTTGTGTGTGTTTACTCAGCCTTTTCTTTCAATAGACAGTGTCAGGAGACTTTGGGGAGATGAGGAACAGATGGATACCACCAATTGCAAAAGTCATAGAATCACAGAATGGTTTGGGTTGGAAGGGACCTTAAAGGTCATCTAGTTCCAACCCCCCCTCTCATGGGCAGGGACACCTCCTACTAGACCCCATCCTACCTGGCCTTAAACACTTTCAGGAATGGGGCATCCACAACTTCTCTGGGCTACCTGGTCCAGGGCCTCACCACACTCTGAGTAAAATACTTCTTTAAAGCCATTCCCCTTAGTCCTACCACTACATTCCCAGGGCTACTGAGGGCCCACAATTTCCCTAGTCTTCCTTTTTCCACTGATATACCCATGGGGGCCTTTCTTGTTGCCTTTCATGTCCTGGGCCAAATTTAATTCTAAAAGGGCTTTGGCTTTCCTGACCTGATCCTTGGCTGCTCTGACAATGTCTCTGTATCCCTCCCAGGCTATCTGTCCTTGCTTCCACTCTCTGGAGGCCTCCTCTTTCCATTTGAGTTTGGCTAGGAGCTCCTTGTTCATCCATACAGGCCTCCTGGCATTTTTGCCCGTCTTCTTTGTTGGGATGCATCGCTCCTTGGAGGAGGTGATCCTTGAATATTAACCAGCTTTCTTGGGCCCCTTTTCCCTCTAGGGTCCCTCCCAAAGTCCAGGGTAGTGAGCTTGCTGTGCGAGATCCTTGCTGCCCTCTGGATCCAAAATGCAAGTATCCTGAGTAAAACCATGGGATATTAGCAAGTGGATCTGAAACAACCTTGTGAACTTTGTTTTGATTCATCACATTTTGGAAGTTCCACATACCCACATTCAAAACAGGCAGTCATTAGTTTACTAAATGCTTTCGAGATACCTAAAATCTAAATACGTAAAGAAAGTGATTTCATCCCTTTTTGTCCTGTTGTACAAATGTATTTATGGTTTCCTCAAGAGAAGTCTGCTGCAAGGCAGAGGTGAAGAGAAGCGAGACCTACTACTAGCCCCAGTCACCCCATACAGTAACTGAAAACCATCTAGTGCATGTTCAGCTGATCCTTACATTCCTAAGCAGAATTTATATTGGTTGTAATTTAGAAATTAACTGTACTATAACTGTACTGTAACTGTACTGAGCACACTCAGACATCTAGTCAATGTAAATTGCCTGTTCGTGAATAAGGCTTATGTTCTGGAAGATAAACATAATAGGGTTATGAATTTTTGTGGTGTTTACCATGCTCTAGGCAGCAAGACAAAATGTCCTAGGCCTTGATCTTAAACATGGAGTTCTCATTTAAAAAATTACCAATGTAGAACTGTTTCCTTTCCAAAAAATGTCCGAATTCGCAGTTAAATCCAGTATGTTGTCTCTGGTCTTAAGAATTAAAGCAAAAATAGTTTTTGCTCTCTTCACAAGTTGTCAGTGAGATGTAAACTGGGATACAGTCTTAAATGCATAGTGAAGAAAGCTATTGCCTCTGGTATAAGCAAGGGGGGGAAATCTTAAACCTCCACGTGCAACCTACCAGCTTTTACTTAGTGTTAAAGTTACACAAGCACCTAAACTGATGTTTTCCTATTGCAAAGTCAGTTAGGTGACTGTATTAAATTAGAGAGATGTCTTGTGTTATAGTCCTTGTGGAAACAAATGTCTGCAAGCATTCATTCATGGAACAGCTGAGGCTGGAAGGGAGCCCTGGAGATTATCCCAGCAGGGTCAGTGAGAGGAGGTTGCTCAGGACCCTGTCCAGTTGGGTTTTGAATATCTCCAGGGATGGAGACTCCATAAGCCCTCTGGGCAACCCGTTCCAGTGCTCTGTCACCCTCACCATAAAAGCACTTCATCTGTATGCTGATGAATGAATTTTCATCTTTTTTTACAAGAAATGAAATTTCTTTTATTTCAGTTCCTGCACGTTGCCTCTAGTCTTGGACATGACTAAGAAGTCTATCTCTGTTGTCTTTGCTCCTTCTGTTGTGGTTTAACCCGGCCGACAGCTAAACACCACACAGCCGTTTGCTCACACTCCCCCCTCCCTCTCTGGGATGGGGGAGAGAAACGGGAAAGTGAAGCCTGTGAGTTGAGATAAAGACAGTTTATTAAGATAGGAAATAATAATAATAATAGTGTGTACAAAACAAGTGATGCACAATGCAATTGCTCACCACCCGCTGACCGATGCCCAGCCCAACCCCGAGCAGCCGGCCCCCCACCCCGGCTAGCCACCCCTATACATTGTTCAGCATGCCGTCAGATGGTATGGAATACCCCTTTGGCCAGTTTGGGTCAGCTGTCCTGGGGCTGTCCCCTCCCAGCTCCTGCTGCACCCCCAGCCTGCCCGCTGGCAGGACAGAGCGAGGAGCTGAAAAGTCCTTGGCTTAGTGTAAGCACTGCTCTGCAGCAATTAAAACATCAGCATGTTACCAGCACTCTTCTCATCCTAATCCAAAACATAGCACCCTACCAGCTACTAGGAGGAAAATTAACTCTGTCCTAACTGAAACCAGGACACCTTCCCATCAGGTATTTATACATACTGGTATGATCCCCATGTACCCTATCTTCTCAAGGCTAAACAATTCCAGCCCTTTCAGTCTTCATGTACGTCAGTCCTTTAATCATCTTCCTGGCCCTTTTCTTGTATGTCCAGGATGTCCATGTCTCCCTTGTACTGGTGAGCACTGGACACAGTACTCCAGGTGTGTCTCACCAGGACTGGGCAGAGGAGAGGGATCACCACCCGGGATGCTTTTGGCCTTCTGTGGTACAATGGTACATTGCTGGTACATTATCAGCTTCTGGTCCACCGAGACTCCTGTTCCTTTTCCACCAAGCAGCTTTCCAGCTAGCCAGTCCCAGCCACTATTGCTACCTGGGGTTTAGTCCTCCAAAGGTACAGGGCTTGGCATTTCCCTTTGTTGAACTTCATGAGATCACTGTTGATCCATCTCTTCACCCTATCCAGGTCCCTCTGGGCAGCAGCAGAACCATGTGGTCTGTAAACCACTCCTACCAAATTTTCATTTGCAATACATTTTGCTGGAGGAATGGCTGTACAATTTGCATTAACAGGGGAACCTTCCTTCACACATTCTCCCACAAACTTCTCTGAACCTCCTGAAGCCATCTTTTGCAATCACCAAAAAGACGCTATTTGTGCTATATTTCCTAGGGTTTTTTACCTCTGGAAAACAGATAAAAGCAACAAGATGCTGGGAAGGATGCATTTAGCCTGTGAAGAATGTAAGGCAGCCCTAAAGGAGTCACATTATATGTGTTTGATGGAAGGACAAGGCAACAGCAGATTGGAACAGGAGCAGAGATTACCAGCATCATTAGGATAGTGCAGTGATGGAAATCAGGTTGATGAGATTTCCAGAATTCACGATAGCTGTGCAGGTGGGCATCAGCCATCCCCCCACCCTTTTTTCTTTTCCGAAGGTCTCAGTAGGGATTGCTGGGATATAACGAGCAGAAGTTTTCCAAACTGATACTTCTAACAAAATTTCATTGTATTTTTCCAATCAGCTGTCACCCTTGGAACGTTTTTAGCAATGGTTCTGAGAACTTTTACTGCATATTGCTGTAAAAAGAAGTAAATTAACTTTAAAAGAAAAATATTGTTTTAACAAAAAGAAAGCATTAATGATGGTATAAATAATTTGATATGTCATAGGGTGAAATGGAAAAAAAAAAGTGAGCTACTAAGTAAACTGGATCTACACAGCATTTTATATTTACAGGACTCTTGAGAACCCACCCAATTTATGTGAAATGTCAGTGCTCCCAGTTACTTACTCACTGCAGTAATTTAAATTGGCTTGATGCACTGATATGTCAGCTATTTACTGCTTGGACACAAGCGCTATAAATGCCCAACATCTGAACAGAGTTATGGTAACAGCACTGTGTTTTTCATGCTGCTACCACCCAAAAAAACTTCAATTTTTTCACAAAATGTTTCAAATATTATTTTTTTTATTATATTATTACATTTTTTTTTCTGTTCCACTAGCAATAAGAAAAGCAAACTATTTCATAAGCATAGCAGTTGAATGTCACTATTATCTTTTGAGCCCCAAACTCCAGTTTAGTATTAATATTATCTTGCAAATGCGTGACCATGTATTTGTGTGTGCATAAACTGATGAAAATGCATGAGCAAAAGTCTGCTGGGAGCAACAGGACAAAGTAGGTGCCCCCTGTGGTCTTTTCTGGCCTTGTTATCTGTCATTCTTGCATGTCAGATTGTTGTTACATATCAGAGCACAATAAATAAACCACAGCTACTTCATGTAATTTGGTACAGTTTGATAGTTTGGTACAGTTTGCAGTTCTTTCTTAGAGTATAAATTATGTCTAGCCAAGGAGGTGAAAAAGAGAATTCCTCTCTAATAATAGGGGGGGTTATTGTCCACAGTGAAGAAATGCAGTTTGGTTCCCTACTGCAGCAGAACCACTCACCCTTCACTGGCACAGGCCTTTTCTCCTCATTTCAGGATCAGTAAGGTAGCTTTATGCTACTGGTAAACTCCCATGCAAAGGACAAATTCTTCACCTGGTACCTCACTTCTGTGTGCCAGCATGTGAATCCAACTTGTGATAACTAAGTTTTTGCATTCTTTAATATTGTTGTCTTTAATTGTACTTACATTTTGTGACATTTTGCAAGACTCACGAAAAGTGCACAGTAGGTAAGATTTTCAGATACATATGGAAGAGTACAAACTGTAGAAGTGGTTGAATAAGATACAAGGATAGTTGCTACAGTAGTGATGGCAGCTTTATATCGAGCACATAAGCTTAAATCAAGTCATATACAGGAGATTAGAATAAATTTCTGTTGCTGTTAAGTTGTTGACCTTTTCCTTCCATATGATAGTGATTTTCCTTCCATATGATAGTGATTGATAGGCACACATTCTCATTTCGAATCCAAATTCATCTGTTTACAGTTAAGAGGCAATTTTGTCAAGTTGTGCATGCAGTTAGATTTTTAATTGTGTTATTTCATTGTTGTTCTTAATGTACTTTACTTGCCATTTAATTTTTGTTATCTTCTCTCCCATTAAAGTAGATTGTGGAGCCCTTAGGCCAGGGGTCCTGACTTCCACCACCATCTAGTAGAGGAACAGAATTAAACCTCTAGTGACACGAGGCTATCTTAGTTTATCTTCATCTGTTGTTTGTACCTCAACCTAGCATGTGCTCCAGCACTACAATTCTTCCAAAACTAGTCTTTATTAGCAGTAGGAGACAACAACAACATAAAACATGGAAAAAAGTTCATGAATTCAAAGTCTTCTTGAAGGCTTGGTCTAGCTTATGCTGTTTGCACTGCTAGATAAAAATGACTGCCATCTCAGGGAGCTTTTCCTGAGCTGAGGTTCTGCTTGCGTGCTCTTTGTGCAAGGTCCATGGTTTTGTGCAGGTTTGGAAGATGCCTTCCCAAAAGTTTGAACTGCATAATATGCTCTGGAGATTGGCAGGAGTCATCCTCCACCCTTGTGGTCTCTGAAGCATACATTATGGATACAGCTCCTTCCACGTAGTCCTAATTGTCCTTTACGATAATTTATTGCTCCAGTTATGCAGCCCATTCTGCCTCTTGTACCATAATCCGCTTCCCCCTTTGCACCTGATAAAGTTCTTAATATAACACTTGCAAAAGTATTCATCTACTCAGTTTAGGTATATAAAAGTGAATGTCAGGCCAGAGTGAGTGGTTGTAGGATCTCTCTAAAGTTAATGGAAGGAAGCAGGTAAGTCCAAGGCCCATAGTAGACACCTATCTCAACGTGGAATAAATTGCTCTTTCATTGTGTCTGTTCTCTCCCCTGACTATAAAGGGAGCCTGGAGTCATCAGTCGGGATGAGGTCTGTAGACAGAGATAATATCTTTTATTAGACCAGCTGCTGTAAGCTGGAAAAATTAGACAAGCTTTTGGGCACATGAGCTCCCCTTCAGACCTGAAATAGGAGCAGCAGGTTTTGAAGCTAATTATACATGCTTTTATACATATGTTTGTAGAGCATCGTAGTTATAGCAAAGCACCATAGAGACCACTCAGTCAGATTTAGGCATCTAATTTTTAGATATCTAAATGAAGCCAGAGCAACCAAGCATGGGGCGCTTAATTGGGAGTTTGGAGACTTGCATTTCACACAGGAGAAGTTTTCCCTCTGGATGCTGCCTCCAGTCCTGACCTCAGGACCAGCACAGCGGTCTGGCAGCATCTCCTCCAGGGAGCTGCTCATCTGCCAGGGATCTGCATGCTCTGCTTGGCTCCTTGCTCTTCATGTGTGAAATAAGACCTGTGAAGTCTTATCTCACATCTCTCACTCCTGGCGTGGCTGAGAGCTGCCGTTACTTGCAGACACTTTGCGCAGAGAGCTGTCGAATTGCAGTTCCAGTTAGCCCTTCCCAGCCTGGATTGCTGCTACACTTTCTGGTTGTATTGGAAGAAATCCCTTCCTGTATGCTATATAACACTGCAAGGATTAGCAGTGCACGTGTGTTGGTAAGCCTGGGAGTTTGAGCATATTCTCAAACCTTTCGTGTCTGCATCCTGGTATGTTATTTGGATGGAGAGCAGACCAGCAAGTCACCTTCCCTGGATAACACCTATGGAAAAGTGGCTCCCTTGTTCTCCCTGCCATTCCCAAAGGCTGCTGCTACAGCCCCAGAGAGGACAGAGGTGCTCACGTGCTCTGTGGTGAGCACCACAAGCTGTGGTTTTAACCGAATGCCGTGGGTTATTCTGGGATTCCTGGTTAACGCTGGTAACTACATGCCACTGTCTCTTTAACAGGTTTTGGAAAGTGGCTTATCTGAAGTGTTCAGTCTCTTTCAGTTTCCTAAAAGGCTGTGTCATCCTTTGATGTTTCCTCCCTGCATCAGCTTCCCACCCCTCTTACCCCAGGCTGCCTGACTCACAGAGACGTCCTCCTGCACCGGCCGGGGCTGATGCAACTGCTCCTCTGAGATGGACACTTGCCAGCGCTGGCCCCCGCCCAGGACCGTGTATTTCTCATTTCCTTGGAGGGATGATTGCTCTAAATAAAGAAGGACAGATGCAAAGCTTGTTTGGAAAAGCATATCAGAAGCCGCTATTATTGTAAATTGCCTTTTCCACTGGGCATACTTAGATTTTAATTCAGGTGATTCAATTCACTAATTCATGTGATTGAAATGACTTCTGTCAATTACGTTTCAGTGGAGCAATGCCCTAATTCAGTAAAAGCTTTCTAGCTGAAGCGGTTTCTTAATTCATTTAAATAGTGCTCTCATTTATTATTCAGGTATTGGTGTGCCAGTAGCTATAGGAATTTGACCGCTTGGTTTGTCATGCCTTCAGAAGGCTTTCTTTTTTTTTTTTTTTGTCTATTCTTGATTTATTTCTGTCACCAATATTTCAAAAGGAGACTTTAAAGAAGTAATTACTGGCTTGAGTTGTGCCCTTTACATTATTGGTTTCATTAACAGTCAGGTCTTCAAAAATGCATGGAAGAGACTGTCTTTGCTTTTAAGAGCTGAGTATGTAAAGAAGCAAGGTAAACAAAGAAGAACTTGCTGAGATAAGTTACCTGTCCACTATTGTATAAAAATATTAATAATAAAAAGTGCTGGGAATTCAGTATAAGCTACTGGATTTCAATAATCTTATATTTTAGGCTAATTAAAAAATAATAATAATAACTAGGTCTCCTGAAGGAGAACAGTGTCCATGATTCTTATCTGACCTAGCTCACTGGGGTCCAGGGGTTGAACTTGAAGAGTTTGGTTTGTGTGGAAGTTGGCAGTGGGCTAAAAAGGGAGCAAAACAAAGCCTTGTTCCCAATTGCAGGTAAGGCTGCAGCGTGGGCTCTTCTGCAAAGGCCGCAGCATGAGTTGCACACAGCGTTTCTGATTAAGGCCCTGATCCTCAGAGCCTGCAGATTAAAACTGTGCTGAATTCCCATCCAACCTTAAAGGTTCGTTTCATCTATCATTTTGCAGAACGAAAGTTTTGTTGAATTGTGACACACAGAACACTGTAATCTTCTTACTTTTTCTGGGAAAAACAAGTAATTTCCTAGGTCCTTAGTGTGACTTTGAACTTGTCAAACTTCAGAAAGGATGGGAATGATTGCTAAAATTTAAAAACTGTGAGGACATTTTTTTCACTTGGTTATCACTGTGTCTATCTAAAGCAGAGCTGAAGAGAGATCGTGGGCCAACCTTCTCAGTGACATTGCTGATAAGAGGGACAGGAGCCTGTTGTTCCCTTAAGAAAAGATCCCTATTTTATACTGTTCCAATATGAAGCCTGTGGAGGAAGATTTCTTTTAAAATGAATGATGATTTCCATATTAGCAAAATAGAGCAATATTGAGACATGTAAAATTCCACTTCCTCTGCTGTCGTTGATGACAGTAATTTTTCTGCTTTTGCTCTGGCATCTGGTTGTTGTTGCAATGGTGGATCTTAGTGATTTTGTTCATTCTTTGGCTCTGAACATCTCTTGTCAGATCTGAACTGCACGGGTGTAGATGGCTGTTACGGAGTGCAAGTGGGTACTTGCTTAATTCAGCCCTTTCCTAATGCTAATCCTAAATTGATGTCAGACTCATTCTACATCTCAGTGTAAAAAATTGATAGTTGATGGAAACCCTTCTATTGTAAGGAATGTATGTGACAAAATACCCAGGTTTGCCGAGGGCAAATTAAAGCTGAATTAGCTGCTTTTGGCAGTGTTTTCTTAATTACAGTTGTCAGCTAACTTTCTTGGCTAACAGCACAGAATTTGTCTGCTTGCAAGTAGACTCAGCATTCATTCAGTTTAAAAAGCTAGAATGGCTTTTTTTTTTTTTCTGTGCAAGGTGTGTCTGTACCTCGTGGTCATTTCATGGATCCAGTGTAGATAGTGAAAGCCAGATGATGGCATCTGTAAAATAGGTAGAGACCCTTGAAAATGCTCATTGTACTTCAGGCCATAATTCCATCACAGTCTTACAGTCTTGGCAGACCTGCAGGAAAGAAAAAAAAAAAAAAAAAAAAAAAAAAAGTATTTTTTCCCATTCATTCCTGTTCAAAACAATAAAAATTTCAAGTTTATTTTTCTGATATCAAAGTAAGATTGTTTCTACTAAAACAAAGTTTTCTCATATGTCATTAATTTTCCTACTAGCAAAAATATATAAGGGTAAAAGAATAACACTATAGAAAAGTGCATCATGTGGTTCTTCTACTTATACGAAATTGTTCCTAATAATAATACCCTTGCCTGTATTCCTCAGAGAAAGACTTAGAGCCTTGTATATTTGTGGCCAGGAGTAGCAGCACCGAGATCTAGCTGATAAAGAGGAAGAGGCATTTTTTTACTGTCTGAACTGGTTAAGAAAACTGTTCCTACATTTGCAGTGTATTTCTTGCAAAGAATTAGGGAATGAGGGTTTAAAAGATGTTGTTCATCAGAGGGCTGCATGTGTGGTGTGCGAGTCAATGAAGGGAAAGAATAAGCACCAAGAGCTGAATTAATATTCAAGGAATATTACGAGTGGTTCAATAAAAGTAGGTAATGTTTCCAAGTGAAAGCTGAGATTTCAGCCGTCTCAGATGATTTTATATGGTGACAGTACCAATAGGGTATAACTGGACTTAATTCTTAGAAAATATGCAAGTAGTTATTGGAGGAAATTAATTGTACAGTTTACATTCTATTATTATTATAAGATTGTGTTCTAATACTTTACACAAACTGCAATATGAAAAATAACACTAGGGCCCCAAATGTCAGGTGTGGGTTGTCGGGTGTTTCTTTTTTTGAAAAAAAAAAAAAATGCTGGTGTGCCAGCACACATGCTTACTGACATCTGAATGCCATTTTCATTCACCTACATTATAAGAACTTTTTATTTTGAAGTCTGTCCTCCTCCACTTCCTTCTCCTCATCATCATCATCATCATTTTCCTCCACTTCTTTCTCCTCCTTCTCCTCCTTCTCCTCCTCCTCTTCTGCCACTCATCAAAGGCTTCGTCTCCTCTGTTAGTCCTCTCCCTTGTGCCAACATTCCCTGGTCAGTGGTAGCATGAGCACCTCTGTGCCATTGCTGTTACTATCTTTTCACCTCTGAAACGGGTCAGTTGGTGTGTCAATATGTTAACCTTCCCCTGGAGGGTGGCCATCGCTGAATGCAAGAGGGGAGGTGTTGACAGCTGCCACAGGTCTTTGTGTGAGCTCTCAGCAATTGCATTTGTGACTCTGCTGGCTGGTGAACAGAGGGTCCACATGACTACAACAGATTCTCCTCCCCTTTCCTAATTTATATCAAGGTAGTATTATTGTCACTGAGGATATATTCCCTAAAATTGAGTAACTGAGATGTTACTCAGCACGATGAAGAGAAGCACAAACTTAACCAAGCCTCACAGACTTGGCCAACTAGTGTCTAAGCTGCAGCTCCCAGTGCTTTGTCCTTACCTTGCATCAATTATCCATGCCTTTGCTGTTCCAGCCTGCAGAGTTCAGCTCGTCTCCTTCGTCATCCTCCCGGAAGCTGGCAAACAGCTACCGCCTGCTACAGTGCTGCAGTGGTGGCTGTCCTCCTGGAGCTGGTGCTCCTTGGGCCACCAGGAGAATGGAAGGAACAGAGCTGCAGTAAATAAGGGGCTTTAAAGCAGATAACAAATACAAGGAGCATTTTCAGTGAAAATCATTGCAGGGTGGTTTTCCCTTTTTTCTTTCAGACCGTGTTTTTCGTGGACACGCAGCCTGACTCATTCCCTCTTAGAAGGCTTCTTGCCTGGTGGGTTTTCCCAGGATGAAAGGGCTGCCACAGTGCAATTTAATTCCTCGTTGAAATGTGCTGTGCAGAGGAGGCGACGTTTCAAGGCTGAGATCTGAATCATGGTATTTGCTAAACAGCCATTCATTAAAATGCTCTACGGTGGTGTTACACTGCTCAGGACTCAGCCCTGCTGGATTTTTACTTGCTCTCCCAGACTGTTGGTAGTCCGTCTTCTTTTATCCCAAACGAGGCAGAGCAGTGGATTTCGCGTTTCCTTTGAGCTAGGAGGTATCTGTGCATGTGGCTTCATATGTGTGCGTGTGTAAATACATGTACACAGGCTGCACAAAAATGTATTCATACTCAGTGACAGGTGGTGCTCGCAGCACCTGTTGCTGGGGTCACTCAACACTCTACTTATAAAACCCTAATTTTAGTTGCTTATAACTTTTGTCAAACTTAAACATTTGGGTTGAAATGTTATGTGCCAGGTGCCTGCCTTAGGCTGATTTGGGGGCTGGGGAGAGGAATTTTTCAGCAAAAATGTTACTGCCAGCGCAAGGAGCAGAGACCCAGGCACTGGCTTGCCCATGCTGAAAAGCAGACTGGTGCTGGCTGAGGTGTTCCAGCAGCTTCCTGTGTTTGAAGCCAAAAGTTGCCAGTGGGGTCCCCCTGCAGCCGGGCATGTCTTTTGCCACCGTTACAGAAATGTGCTGTTTTTGTGAGAATGCACCTCGTTTTGGCTGAGCTATGTGAAAGCATGTGGCAGAAGGGTGTTGGATGTTGGATGTTGTGACAGGCTGCCCCTGTCACATCCCATTCCCAACCAGCAGCGCTGTGCTGGGAGCCCTGTGGATGTGAGATGCCCGTGAAGCAGCCCTGGAGCCCGAGCACGGTGGCCAAGAGCAAATGCAAGCAGCTCTGCCTGTGCTCACGCTGCGTCCGTGAGGAGGGAACGGCTGGCTGGAGTCCAGGGGAGCTGGAGGTGAAGGAAAGGAGCAATGAGAGGGGTAAGAGTGAAGGACACAGGGCTTCAAGCTCCGTATGAGGAGAAATGCTGAGGAGACAGAGCGGTGTGGTAGGGCGGGTGGCTGGAGAAGTGACGGAGCACGGCGCCTGTCGGTCCATGGCTGCAGGGTTTCTGAGCCAGTCCCACTGACACAACGCACACAGCTCTGCAGCCGGGTGGTTTGCACGGGAGTGCAGCCTTGTACGGCACAGTGACCTCCCCGTTTGAATCCATAGACTTGAACCTACTGCTAAACACTTAGGAGCCTGTATGGTTTCACCTGGTGCTGTTTCAGGAGGAAGAGTTGTTCAATTTACTTCCGCTTAACAGAAAAAAACATTTTTTTCTTTTTTTCTTTTTTCCCTGTGGTACTTCTTAGTTTTTGAGTACTCAGACTGCATTATGTGTGCCTGCAAATCCCTTTGTAAATAATCCAGTTGTTTCTCACTGTATAACCTTACTGTGTGACCGCACTGGTAGCCCGCAGAACGCAGAATCACGCCCGTGAGTTAGTCACAGATACCGAGGTGGTTTGGGGTTTCGTCAAGGCTGAAAAGCGTTTGAACAGACTGCTCAGATTATTTGTAAATGTTGTCCTTTCTGGATCATTGTGGGAATTAGAAACAAACTGCCTGCTGCAAAATATTCTGTTTCAAATTAGTTAGCATTTTCCCATAAAAATCTGAAGAAATGCCACAGAACCTGATCAAAGTTTAATGTCAGAGTTTGTTATTGAACGATGATTTTTTTTTATTATAGGTAAAGCCTCAGCCAAGAAACTGACAAAAAAGGTAAGCAAAATGTTCCTTTCGTCTTCAAAAGAACTTGAATTCTTTCTGCTACTTAATCAAATAGACTTCTCTTTCAAAACTTTTTTATTTTTATTTTCTTGTTTGTGTCTCTAAAGGAGGTGGATGCTGCACTGCTATATGTTACCAAAGCCAAACCAGGACCGACCTTTTTTAGAGAGCTTGGTGATAAAGGTAACAAGGCGCTTTTGATCCTGAAAAATACATCTTGTTTTTTATCTCATCGCATAGTATAAATTGAATATAGTTTTAAAGACAGTTTCATGGATTTAACTTCATCCCCATCTAGCCAGCAGCTGCATCTTTGGCAAGTCTAAATTACACATGAAGGAGTAAAGAGGCAGGGCTGGGAACTGCAAGCCTTCTGAGGTGCATGCAGGACACATGGAAGAAGTCACAAAACCTACTTAGAAAAGAGGAAGAGGCTAAAAGGATGACTTCGGTGCAAAGTGGACTTTTAAGACCTGTTAATGAACTGCTGTTTCATTATATAACTTAAATGCATGGAAAGAAATAATAGAAAGAAAATTTGTATCTGATTATGTAAAGTGGCCTCTGTTGTTCCAAGGGTGGTGGCATTTATTTCTTCCTCTTTGGGATCTCAGTGGCCCTTCACAGAACCAACGTGCTTGGGTTTCTTTTCACTCAGCACTTTGCCCTTATAGCTGGCTATAAAAGGAAAAAAAAAAGAAAGAGAAATTGAAAGAGAAAACTCTGAGAGCTGGGGTATTGTTTGTGTAACAACAGGGAAATAAAGGACATCAAATAAACATCTCATTAGCATAAATTAATTGAAGGGGCAAAAAACAAACAAGAGGATAAAGGAAACCAAATAAATGAGTAATTAACCATTTCATCATTAACAAAGACTGAAATCCCCAAACTAATGAGAAAGACTGACAGTGCCTATTCACAAACTCTGTGTATCGTAGAGGTCAGCCTGCATCCCTTATCCCGTGGATGTCTCTGGAAGAGAAAGCTGCCCTTCCCCTGGTCCTTGGCAGGCACCAGCCACACTCCCTGCAGGCACAGCAGACCCATGGCCAGCTTGTGCCAGGAGAACAGCCCTCAGGCTCAGCCTGCAGCCTTTGGCCTGCCCTTTGGTCTCAGCGGGATTGATTTCTTGCATCCTTGTGCAGGCGTGGAGAGGTCTTCAGCTGGGTGCCTTGCTTGCCACAGCTCAGTCTTTCTGTCAGTGTAATGCAGTCTGCAGGCATCCCCTCCGTGGGCATACCTCAGCAGCCCTGTAATCTCTCGGAACAAATGGAACAATTTTTTTCCAATCCTAGGGAAGGCTGAACATCCACTCCCTTTCTTTGCAAATTATTAATAGCAATCTGCTTTCCCAGGACAGCGTTTAAAGGATTCCCACTCTTCAATTCACGGGTATTCTTTCACTATCACTGATTTTGTAAAGCTTTTCTTTTTGGAGTGGTTGACACTGCAGATCCCCAGCATGTTCTGCCTGGGAATACCAGGAATCCACCAATAGAAAGTGAAAACATAGCAAAGCGACCCAGCCTCCTGCTGTTGCAATACTCACAGCTGACTGCCTGGCAGAAAATGGAGCTGCTGATATGCTCAGGCAGGCGTCTTTTCCATCCTGGACCACTGATTTTCTCTTGTTCAGGATTTTGGGTCCATATAGTCTGTCCTTCCAAGATCTGGCAGGAGTTTGAGATGATGCAGGAACATGCAGTGCAGTCATCCCTGTCACTACAACACACAGAATCACAGAATCATTAAGGTTGGAAAAGACCTCCAAGATCACCTGGTCCAACCACCCCCCTACCACCAATGTCACCCACTAACCATGTCCCTAAGCACCACGTCCAACCTTTCCTTGAACACCCCCAGGGACGGTGACTCCACCAACTCCCAGGGCAACCCATTCTGGGTAGCAACGCCTGGCGACTCTTTCTGATGAGAAATGTCTCCTCATTTCTAACCTGAACCTCCCCTGGTGCAACATGGAGTTTTCAAAGTTTCTGGTCATGATGCCCCTTTAATAACGTTGACACTTTTGTCTTCCGACGCATTATTGCTGCATTTAAAAAGCTATAAATATTTATATATTAAATACTGCTTTTACAAGTACCAAAATAATGAACCTACACCTGTTCCATGATTTAACTGAGATTATTTTAACTACCATCAAATTGTTATTTAAATATCAAGCAGAGGGAAAGCTGTCATCAGTCCAGTTTGTAAAACATAAAGCTAGGGAATTCTGCCTTCTAGTGGGCAGTTTTAAAATACGTGTCATATTTGGTAATATGATTTATTCAGCAATAAGAATATTGTACTCTTAGCATTTGATATAAAGTTTGAGGGGAGAGATTTCCTGGGAGGCATAGGGAAGTAAAGTAATTT
Source organism: Heteronetta atricapilla (assembly GCA_011075105.1). NCBI lineage: Eukaryota > Metazoa > Chordata > Aves > Anseriformes > Anatidae > Heteronetta > Heteronetta atricapilla. The sequence goes on from CM021731.1 coordinate 188,173,151, forward strand.
AATGTCAGAAAATTACAATATTCTGCCAATGCTAAATGCAAGAACTTGGCTGCAAGTGTGCTGAGTCATTCAACAGTATGTGAATCTTTTATCTTTTAAATTTTGCTTGGACATTAATATAATTTCCTGTGCTTTTTTTTGGAAGTTGTTCCACTGTGTCTTTTAAATGTAAAATTTGAGAAACTTTGTAATAATTGCTGCACAACAAAAAGAAAATTAACAAACTATTTAATTTACTTTATGCTTAAGATAAATTGGCCATTCACTATGGATAGTAAAAGAACAGTTGAATAATAAGAAGAATTTTTATGGAAACCAGTCCACAGGTTAAAAAGAAATCATATCTCAAGCGATTTTGGTATAATCAGTCTACCAGAAAATGCCGGACATGCTATGGATTTGCTTTAAGGCACCAAGATAGGTTTTAAAGAACAATAAAGACTTTTTTTTACTGATTTTTATTACCTTTACCTTTTTACCTATTTCACTCCAGTGAATTCTCAATTAGCTTTAGATAATATGATGCAGAGTCTGTGTCTCACCCCTACCATTTCTTGCGAGGCTCTCTCCTTCCAGCCCTCTGCAATCAGAATGACTAATGCCATCGTGCTTCTCCCTTGAGCCAATAAGCAGGGTGTTTTCTTTAAAATGGTCTTTTCTTTACATCCTACCATCTCTACATAAATTTTGCACATTCTTTCTGCAAAATTTAAGAAGATATGCTGTTCCCTGTCTGTACATGTAGCTAAAAACCTTCAAGCACTCATCATATTGTATCAATTATTACTTATTTCCTCCATCCTTAATAAATATAATCTACCGTGTTAATATCTTTTCAAATGAATTGATAAAGATGTTTTTCTTAGATCACTCCGCTGAGTGTGTCGTCTCTTGTATATCCCAACACTGCACTCTCCATTGCTCTATCAAGTGGAAGCTCCTTGTCTGCACCTTCTGGATCTTCCAAAAATTGTCCCTGTACAGCACATCTCGAGACATCTGAGAGAGGCAGACTCCCACTTCTACTGGGCCAGTGATCTTCACTTGATCATTAGATTCTCATGCAGGGATCTCTGTGCTGTTTCCATTGCTGTCCATGACTGAGAAATATTTTCTGTATCAACTTGAAAAGTTACTGCCTTGTCTTCCTTTATATTCTTCTTTTAAATATTCTTTTACTGTGACACATACAAAACAAAATTAGGGAGGAGGAATCTTGATCACACTATTTGCTTGATTTTTTTTCCCTCCCCTATTTGCTTCTATCCATTTTTTGTCTCATCTTATACCTGGGTGTGTAGGACAAAGAAGGGGTTAGGAACTCTTTTTCTGATTGTTTGGTTTTGAATTTGTAGAAAGCCTGGACACTTAGCCTAGGAAAATGATTGCAAGTTTTACAGCAATGCACATAATTGATGACCTTGCGATGACCGTATTATTTTATTGACAATGCATTAACTCTAAAACCTGTCAGCAAAACTTAATCTTTCAGACTCTTGTGTTTAGCATCTTAGTATTTCTAAACTCTGAAAGTTAAAACTCGAAGTGTTAAGTTACTGTCTGAGGCCAAACACAAATGTTGTTGGCTCTGTTTAACAATTTATTAGAAGTTAACTGTCTATCAGTGAAGCTTAAGTGGATTCTTTATCTATCAATTAACTGTATATAAATTACAAAATATAGTTTATCTTTACACAGATAGGCATGTCTGAACTTCATTATTTTAAGCAGCTTCAGCATTATACAATGTTTAGCTCACAAGTTAAAAGTAGCTCAGTTATTTTGAAAAGTGATTTACAAAAAAAACCTTTACATTTTTTTCTTCAAACATTATTGCAGGGCAGATGGTTCAGATTCTGTTGTTTAACCATCCTCGTTCTGCACTCTCTATCTTTAGCTTGTACGCTCTATTTTGACGCTATCACATCTTTGTGTTTGTTCAGGCTTTTCGTTTAAGGCGGTATTTCAAAGGAAAACACTGGAATTTTCCTTCAAAAGGGGGGGAAATACTTTCACCTTGTAGAAAGGACATGTTCCTATTTAAATAATTTTTCTTTTTTTTTAAAAAAAAAAAAAGAAGCCTCTTCTTGGCACGCAGCCCAGCCGTACTATCAGCGCAATCTAGCAGCTTGGCAGCTTTGCGTGTTGCCATGTTCCCCCTGAGAATTAGAGGGAAGCTGTTCTCCGCCCGGCCGAGGCTGCCAAGGGATGGAGTACTTTGATCCGTCAGGGTAACGGTGGAGTAGTTCTCCTCCCAGGTACTAAATGTGACAAAGCACATTTAATTTATTTCCCTTTTGTATAAACATTGAATGTTTTCAGTGAGAATCCAGAGATTTAGTGCAGGCCTTTTATTAATACCAAATAAACCTTGCTCTCCCGATTAGACATGAGCATTGATGAGTCTCTGGATAGGGAATTTTACCTTCAGAGCACTAAAAACAGAAGTAAAAACTTTATTAAATAATAATGTGGCTTACTTTAATAACCTATTTAATATGATGTTAAACTACAGTTTTTATATTTATGAGATTTGATCTTTCAATTCTTGTTATAAGTATGTATATATTGTGCGAGTCATTTTTAACTATTCCATTTCAGGGTTGATATCTTATGCAGAGTACCTGTTTTTGCTGACCATCCTAACAAGTAAGTATTATCCATTTAAAATACATATGCATAAATACTCAGCTGCTAACACCTTTCCAGGAACAACTTCTGATACTTTTTTTATCTTCTAAATTTTTACACAATAGTTGGACTTGTATATAGTGTGATAAGGCATTAATTTAAGTTGGTATAACTTCAGCTGATTGCAGCCTAGTTCCATAGTGTTAAAATTGGTCCATAGCAGTAAGTCAAAAATCCTGATAAGCCCTGCACCATAGGATCAGGAAAGTCCTTCAAGAATTATTGAATAAGGGGAAGTGTTGAATACAGGACCACATAAAGAAGGGAAAGAACAGTGAGGGAAGATAAATAATTTGTCTCCTGGATAGCAATTTCAGTCATTTTGCACAATGAGATGTTAGCATTATAGCTCATGCAGTGGAGTAAAAAGCTGTTGCAGTGTCTGAAAGGTTGTTGCCTTGTATTCACGTGCTCAGATAAGGATGATATACATAAACAGCAGATTTCTACAGTGTCTCTTTATTTGACTCTATAATCGTTTTTTTTTTGTTCCTGTTCACTTTATATCCGTCATATATTTTATATGTATTTCTTCCCTCTCCTTTACCTACTTCCTTTTTCTCTCTCAGACAACTTTTTAAAAAACGTTTTTGCTTGGTAACTTCATTAACCAGGGTCTTCCATCTGTTGGCTTCAGCTAAGAGATGTGAAACTCGTGTCTTCTCACGGGTGTAGAGAAGAAAGGTTTGGGTGGATTCAGCAGAAGTCAGAACTCATCATGTGGCTTATTCTTGCAGACAGCTTCATCCAGCTACATAACAGAGCATGAAACAAAAACAAACAAACAAACAAAAAGCTTTCAGTGGAAGCAAACTCACTTTATCTGCAAACAACAGGCATTTTGATGCTTGTGTGTGGAACTGATCTTGGATTTTATAGGCTTCTTCACCCATACTTGCTCTCTTCTGTGCTTGCTACCTCTCTGTGCTGTTCTGATGAAGTGCAAGTGAAGCTGGAAAATACCAAGATTTGAGATACAATACATACAACAAGCGTTATGCAACAAGACCCATAGACTAGTAGTGAAATAGTCTACATGCAGGTAGCCCAGTTCTGTTTGCCTGACTTACACAGATCTGACATTTTAAGCAAGTGACAAAACCAAGCTAGATCTTGTGGTATCAGGGGATGAAGAGAGGAAAGAAGGGAGCAGTGATTCTTATCCCAACAGACTGTAGATGCTTGAGCCTCATCGATTCCATGGCCTCAAGGTCCACAGCAGGGGCTTAAACAAATTGACAAATTTTCCTTGCTCCAGAAATCCACCCTCTCTGTTTCACCAGTACTGACTGTCCAGTGCTGCATGTGACTTGAGTGTGAGTTATGCCATGTGTTCAGGTGTTGTTTTTTAATTACAAGTAATGATTGAGTCTTGACCAATAAAGCTAATTTTAAAAGTACTTGTTGAAAAACAAAACAAAAAAAAAGAGATGTTGATTTTTCTTAAAGACAACCACTTCATAACTTAAGAAGAATACCTTGATTAAATTTGCAGAAATAGGTGCCGCAGTTTCTATTTCTTCAAGCTTTTATGGCAGCTGAAAGTAACTTCATGCTGATTTATTGCCTGAAACAATTAGAAAATTGAAGCAGTACCAGAGCAAGTTGTGCCACTTCTCCAAACAATCAAACAAATGCTATTTTTCACAGAGTTTATATAGGAATATATTGAACTGTGAAAATAAAGACAGGACAAAAATGAAGTGCTAACATTGCTGCTCTGGTTATACAGAGGCCTAACCTACTGAGCAGTGTGAAAGCAAATGTCAACAAGTGTTGGTGTCTCTATCTGTGCCTAACAAGCATGCCACGTTAGTCAGCCCCCAGCTACACAACCTGTCCCTCTCTTGCTAGTGAGAATTAATGCAACATGTCTTGAAACAGATATTAATATTTAAATGACTTCTGAATCACCAATGGAGCAAAAGGGAAACCAAGAAAGGGTCACCAGAGTCCTGGCTACAGTACATTGCTGGCCAACCCATGCTGCCCATCATGTACAAGCATTACCTATAACAACACTGAACCTCAAAATCTAATTTAGTGGGAGACAACAGCTTTATTTGCCAACTGTGAACTTTGTTCTCTTTTCTCTGTGCATTGTATCATCATTGTCTTTTTTCTTTCAGTGCTGTATTGAATTTCATTTTCAACAATTGGTTAATGGAATTTTTGGTAAAAGCTCTGCCTGCCGAAAGAGCCTAGGAACTGAAACTGTCACCACAACTAAAAGCTTTGCTTCAATTAGCCAGTCACTGAAGCTGACGGTTTGGTCAAAGTAGGAAAGTTTGCAGGGGAAACACCTAAGTACAACCTGCACTCACAGCTAAGATGAAACTTACAGGCTCATATTTTGGAATTTTGCCTGATTCTAATTAAATACAAATATATCTGAAGTAGTCTTTGAACTATGCTTATTTTACGAACGCATACCTTTGGGGTTACATCATATCAGATAAGTATGTCATCTCTGAACAATATAAGCAGCTTTAGGTCCTATATTTTCAGTAACAGCTTTCTTATCTGAAAATTGCAACACAGATGGTATGAATTACTATTAAATACATCAATTACTTTTATTCTCTAAATATGTTACGGGATAGACTCGATAGACTCTTCTTGCTTTTGTACTAGTAACACAAATTTAGAGTGAGGCATTTCCATGGAAAGGAAGCCAGTTTTGATTATTGTGACCCAGTTGCTGGGGAAGGGCTCTGCTATGCAGATTGCAATGGTATTTATAAACTATCCTTACTTCACAAGGTTGCTTCACAGAGAACGTTAATTGGCTGCTGAAGATGTAGTTATTTCTAAAATGTAAAAATAGTTCTTTGTTTAACCATCTTGCTATCACTTAAAAAGAACAGGGTATTTCTTTAACTTTTTGCCTTTTCAGAAAGACTCTAAAAAGAAGCAAGACATGAAGCTTTGCAGGATGGAACTGGAAGAATGTACTTCCAAAATAAAATAAAATCTCTGGAGGCATTAGCGTTTGTAGAGATGCTGCTTCACTGCCCTCATGAGTCCAACGTTGCTCTTGGAAACATGAATATATGCTGCAGAAGATAACTCCATGGCTTTTGCTTTAATGCCTGTCATGACTGTGTTGTAGAATTAATTCACCTGCTCCAGAAATTGCTGGGATAAGTGCTGGCTACTGTAGTGAGCTGTAAATATATTTCAGCAGCACACTGCTCCTGTGTGGGCTTGCTAATGAGCAAGGTCACTTCGTGTAAGCAAAGTAAGATCAGGAAATTGCGGGAAGGAGTTCAAAACGTACAGTGTTTTTATAGTGCCTGCAAGACGCAGAACTCATTAAGTGTTTGTGTTGAAAAGAAACATCCACTCGATGAAGGAAATGCAGGGTAAAGTTTCATAAAATTCCCCCAAAAATTCAGCTTGTTGGGAGGCATAAAAAAATGCTTTTGTCAAAAAAAAAAAAAAAGGCCAGAAATAGGAAATAGCAGTTTATTCTCAGTAACGTTTGAGTACATTATTGTTTAGGGAGAATGGAGAAGGGAAGGAAAAAATGTCCGAGGCTACCACAATGGGAGCAGGAGCTGGGAGAACTTAGAGCACATACAAGATCAGTCCATTTTCTAGACTAGTGCAGACAGAAAATAGTGGTGTACAGTACCACAGGGAAGAAGCACTGGAGAAATGCACTAGCTCTTTCACACAATTTGGGAATTATTATTGGTTTCTCAAGTCACTTTCCAGTCATGTCAGCTAAGAAGTAGCTTTAATGAAGAGGGCAGAGCTGGATTTCAGAACCAAGCCAAAATGTATAGAGAGAATCAGTGAAAGACCAGGACATCTGTGGCAGTATTTAGACACTGCTGGCATTTGTTGCTTTGCCGTTGTATTAATAATCCCTTGAAATGGTAGTAAAAAAATTTTTTTTAATGTTTGCATATAATGAAGGAGGTACATATGGTTTACTGGAAATACAAAGTACATGCATGGCTATGGCAATTGGAATCTGCAGGCAATATTCCTTTTAGATTAAATATTTATGTACTAGTGTAAATGTGTGTGTGTGTGTACACTAAAAAGTTCTTTCACACATTGTTGCAGAACCCCATACTGGATTTAAGATTGCTTTCAAAATGTTGGATACAGATGGCAATGAGCAAGTTGAAAAGAAAGAATTCTTTAAGGTATGTGTATATATGTTTGTATTGATTTTAAAGCATTTAAGTATTTGCATAGATTATATTTGCTAAATGAAGATGAATTAAAATTTTTAAGCCTATTTTTTTATCTAATCTGTGGTCATACATTTACTAAAATAGTTTATATGAAAGGAGTACCTATCAAAGCATTGCTGTGGAAATGCTTATCATATATGAATCCACTTTGAATATTACCTTTAGCTTGTATCTAAACCTCTCTTACTGTGGAGGCAGGAATTGTTCTACATCCCTTAACCCTGGGAACTAATTTAAATAATTAGCCCCAGCCAGGAGCACGTCAGTGAGTTGGTGAACGAGAATGCAGCCAGCAGTCCAGCACCTGAGCTCGCTGCTAGGCCCAGTTTGGCTCAGTCTTATAGAGGTAGCTTATATGGTTGGGCAGCCTGTAGGGTTAGACAGAAGCAATGCCAGAGCATTGTGCAAGAATTCAACAAGCCGGCAAAGGCAGTGATAGTCCTCCCGAAAGCAAGTACTGGTTTTAAGGCAACTTGGCCTTAACTTTAAGGCAATTGGCCCTATGGAAATCTGACCAACTTGATTTTAATTGGCAGAAATACTTTTTTCTTTTCATCAGACCCAGTTATGTTATTTCTTACACTTTTTATGAGAAGATTAGACTGTGCTCTTCTTTGAACTGTTTAGGAAAGGCACGGTCTAGGAGATGTTTTCCCTCCCCACTGTAACCTCAGTGCATATTGTGAAGACTGGAAGCTTCCAGTCGTTAGGGTGAAACCTAGAGCCAGTAGGATGGCAATTCTCCAGGTGAGACTTTACTTCTGGTGTTTCACCAGAACTTCTGGGTGCAGTTCTCACAGAGAGAAAAATGGTGTGTTGTGAATCCTTCAAAATGTTTGTGTAAAAACAGTTAATATAAGATTACTGAGATAGACTTCATACAGAGTTTATTAGTCTAACTATAACATGGTACAATTAGTGTCTGCTTTTCCTGCCTTGGTGGTAAAATTCTGACTTTATTTAATTTAAAACTCCTTTTGATAGTCTACTGGTTGTTAATCTCCTTTTTCCTTTGAAGAATCCTAGAGCAGCTGCAGGAGAACACTGAGTAAATGTACTTTAAACAGTTAACCTGTCACTTTAAATACTGTTATATTGATAAAAAATACAATAAATAATGGGAAGTGGTGGACAAATTACAGACTTCCGTACTTTGTTGCTGTATTTTTGTGCAAAGAAACATCATCTCTGTTTCCTGTGAACATTTGAAAGTGCTGGCACTCGAAAATATAATTACTTCCATGATTCATATTCTCGGAAAAAAATGTCTAGAAAATCTGCTTTATAAAAATAAAGGGAAGAGTGGAGAGTGTTCAGCAGAGAGAAAGTTAACAGAGTAGTACCAATGAAAATATCAGTAATTTCCACAGAATATTTGGCAATAATTTTAGGAAACTTAGGTAAGAACTTTGTCTTTTTTGCAAAATGTCCATCATGCTTTGAATTGTGTACCTCTCAACTCTAATGTGTTAATGAATAACCAGGCACAAGATGTATCATGTGAATCATTCCAGAAAGGGAGAAAGGCAACAAGCAGACTGTAAGCCCAAGTCCTTAATGCTTGCAACACATGATGGAGATAGATAAGCTGTTCAGAGCTGTGTGGATCAGGCACTGAAGGAATATGAGATGCAGGATTTCCCAGTGGATTCACTGCTCTTTCCTAATGTCAAATGAGTGTTCAGGAAAGGAGATCTTGAATGCAATTTCATGGCTTGAAGGAGAGAGTTTCTGTTTTCCTCTATAGCCTTTCCATTTTTGTGCACATTTTCTTCTTTTGAAGGAGGAGTTTAGGGAAGGGGACGGACTCCTGTTCTCTCTCCTCCCTATCTCTTTGTGTTCAAGCCAGTCTATTTTTAATTTCTCCTTCATCCATGTTTCAGTGGTAAAAGTCAAAATACAAGAGATGTTGCACCTTATTCCAGTACTAGGGCCCAGAATCACAACAATTTGTGTTTTTAAGTGGGCATTTACAAGGATTTTTTGCTTTGCCCTGCAGTTCCAGAATGAAGCAGACTTGGTAGAAATGGGGTTTTCACAGGCCTTAGTTCCATCCTCTAATCAGCCCCTACCAGAGTGCAAAAAGTTGTTTCTCAGACCCTTATTATCTGCATCCTTGCAAGAACTGTAGGATACTGGCCAAGGCATTCATATGAGACTTGGCAAGGGGGATTTCCAGATTTATGCATCCCTTGAAGTGGAGTCTGACAGTAGTGCACATAATAACCCAGGCACCTTCACCTGAGACTTTCCATCAAGGATAAGGCTAGCAGAGATCCAAAAATCCCCATCAAATAAGGAATTTTCCTGACTGTCCTGATGAATGATTTCTAAGTAAAATTAATGACAGCTCAAAACTGTTGGAAATGGAGGTAAGGTACATACAAGAGCTATGTGATTCAGATTTAATAGACAGCCTTTATACAGTAGTTCAAAACAGCAGATACCCCAGAAAAACATGGAGAGGCTCATCTAAGACTGAATGAACAAGCACTGTCAGCAGTTGTGGTGCTTTGGAAGAGACCACCTGTACAGTGTTGTAACATCCACAAGCACTAATATATTTTCAACAACTGGGAGATGCAATGTCAAGTTTTTGTTTTGGTTTTTTTTGGAGATGAATATATCCTTTCAACCAGCTTATTTTCAGAAAATACTACTTCTTTGTAGGCCTATAGTAGAGAGGCATCCGTTATGCATAATAGTCCTCATTCTCTTTGAATTAGCCATTAGTATCTTACAGTGATGAACAGATATAAATATTAAATGCAGATAAATGTTACATGGAGAAGTTCAGTACTAGAGGCCATTGCTTGAGGGAAGAATATGTATCCCTCTGTGAGCAGTTAATGCATTGTGCTAGAAAAAATCTGCAGACTACTGGAAATTATCATCATTTTTTTCCCAAAGAATAGTTTCAAGCAACATAAGGATTTACATACAGTCTAAGAAAACAATAAGTTAGATCTTCCAGAACACTTGAAAGAAAAATTATACTGCAAGTTTGTGTTCCTTAGTATTCTTTGCAGATCTTCTGAGAGTCCTTCAAAAATAAAACACAACAGAAAAAATATATATATATATTTTCTCTCATTTGGAAAGCATTTCCCATTTTCCAAGTAAGAAAAAAATGATTTTTTTCAGAAAGAATGTGGAGGAGCAGATGCATTTTTATCCAGAGGTCTGTGTTACTATTTTGCTATCAGGAAATTCATAATGCGGTTACTGTACTGGCCAACCGTTTTTGTAAGTGATTAGAAATAAAATGAATTTGGAGAAACTTGGAGAAACTCATACCGTTGAACCATCTTGTCTTTAGACAAGTCACGCCTTTCAAAAAATAATAATAAAAAATAAGCATCCTGAGGAACTCAAACTGAGGCTATAAAAAAATAAATAAATAAACAGGTGAATTAGTCAAAATTTGAAAGCCATGCAAAAACCTATGACAACACAAACAGCGCAGAGTTTTTTCCTACCCACTACTTACAAGCTCATATTGCTTCTGTAAAAACATAGCAAGAAAAAAAAAAAAACGAAAAGGAAAAATATAAAGCCCTAAGAAGAGATTTGAAAAGTCCACAACATAATGGCCATGCAAATTTGGTCATGACTTTTTTTCCCAGTTTTAATGGGCAGAGTGAGGAATAGCTCAGAAATGTTTGAGAAACAAGCCAGCAGTGTCAAAAACCCTAGCTTTAAAACCATCTTTCCTGAAGACTCTAAATCCAGAGTGCTCAGTGTAAGTCCGTATCTACACCTGAAATGTAATAAGTCCCTTCTTCTTTCATTTTTGCTGTCCTTTTGAGGATTCATGCAAATGTCTGTGAAAGGTAGGTATACCTTATGCTATGATAAATCACTTGTTTTTTGGTACTGTTGTCCTCCCAGGCTAAAATAAAGTCATAAGGAGAGCTTGCAGCTAAGATACACATGAGATGCTTTTAATAATCAGCAGCTTCATGTATTTCCTATATTACCTGAAAGCTCTACTTCAGACAGTGAAAGTATGTTCTCGAGTATGAGTCATTTCAGTACTTCTAAAGATCGTATTGGCCAACTCATTCAAAATTCATTTCATTTGTGGGGTGGAGTGGAAACTCAAACCACATTCTGCTTCATTCCAGTTCTGAAAATATGATTGCTTATTTAATGAATTACTCTTTTTTGTTAATTGTATAGTACCTCATTTGAACAGGCATGTTTTTCTTGTCTAGAAGAACTTGTCCATAGCAAAACTCACAAAAATGTGTAGGAGGACAGCATTAAAATCGCAGAATAATTTCTATTCCCCAAATGACCCTTGATTTTGTATCTCTGAGCTTCAAGATCTTACAGAGTGAATACTGAGCTTCTAGTGCAAAAGCATCTCTTCTAAAAACAGAGTAATTGTTGGAGTGCAAGAAAGAGATTCAGATTTGCTGCTTGTCTATGTTAACCACAATAGCTCAGTTTCCTGGGAAAAAGTGTGTCTGAATAGCAAAATATCCTTAAGTATGCAAATACCTTGTCATGACTAGAGAACCTTGCAAAAGCATTACTGAGTTTATAATTAAGAAATGGTGAAATTAATAGAAGTTTCTGAAAAAAAGAAAGCTCTTGTAAGACCAAACTTGTAATTTCCCTGTGTTTTGTAATGTCTGTACAAATACAGCTGCAGAGAATCATTGGGAAGGAAGACGATTTGAAAACAGCTGGAGATGAAACAGTATTTCAGGTATGAAATAGACATACATTTTTCTTTACAAAGCTATTGTGATATTTCCTATGAACTTTGTTATTTTTAGATAAGTGTTATTGTTTTAATTACATGTAAGTGCATGATTTGTCAACTTTTACCTTCCAACTGGGAAAGAAAAATGATTTTCATTTCTGAATATCCTGTTGAAATGTACGCAATTGATGTGCTTTACTACTGTGTAGTCACTCCACTATTTAGTTTCTGTAAGCCTCTGTTTCAAAGTAACTCTTTTACACTTAAGAAAAAGGAAAACCTCTGAATTGCCGTATAGGAAAAGATAACTTTGCAAATAAAAATTGATACCATAAACTTACGTAAGTGCTGCTGATGCAGTACAATCACCTTATTTTGAGTTGGTTTGAAATGTAGTTGATCTCATTAAGATGACAAAGGCAAGGATTAATTTAAATAGGTCCCCTTCCAAAACAAAATGGCTTAGATCCAGACCAGAAGAAGAACCAATTTTAGAATGCAATGTTCCGGCCAGGTTGGAAGTTTCACTGGATTGCAGACCATTAGGAAACAGCAAATAAGTATCATCAGTCAAAAGAGTAGGTCAATTCGTTATCAATTCTGTCTGTTTTTCCCTGAATCCTGACAGCATAATATAATCTTTCTCCCTGAGTGGAGTCGTTGCCAGCTGCCATCGTTTCTTCAGTCTCTGTTCAGCACAGAGACATATTCTGTTACCTGGATGAGATTGAACGAGACTGAAAACAGGGAGAAGTTCGCAGCCTTCTGAAAACACTTCAGGATAAGCTGATGAACTGGGGCGAAGGAGGGGGAGAGTACAGATGGATTATCTGCATCTATTACTACAAGGTGTTGCTTGCATCAGCAGCACTACTTGCTTAAATTGGATGGCATAGATGAAGTGTATGGCATAGATGAAGTCCACAGACTTGCTTTCTGTCTTAAACTGAAAATGGATAGTTGGGAATAGGGCAGCAACTGCTAATGTTGGAAGCATTTGTTAAGAAATTCACACACGGATCTGCTTTATAAACCTGTCATGCATCAGCATTTTTTACAGAGAGTAGATATGGCTTGCTTTTTACTTTTTCACCAATTCAGGGAAAAATAGAAGTGACAGTATTGGTAACACCTTTAATATTTACTAGGCATAAACAAGAATTGTTTCTGTTCCATGAAGGTATTGGTCAATATGCATGCAGAGTTCAGCTGAAAATTATTTAAATGAGTAACAACCTTCTTTTTTGAATCATTTCGTCAGTCACCAGATTAAAATAGCTAGCATTAATAGGGTTGTCTTCTCCTCAAAGCCAATTTCAATTGAGATTTAACTGCCATGACAGTGAAAGAAGAAGGATATTTATTCTGCATGAATGCACAGCTATAGTATAAAATTTCTAGAGAAGCTTTGATACAGTTGGACAGATTTAGCTATAAACACGTAAGCTTAGTGGGGGCTAATTAAATACCTGAGCCTGACTGTCTATTTAGTCATACTTCAAATTTTATTGTCAGAATTCTCCATTGAAAAAAATCTGAAATTATTGTAACCAAAAAATATTAAATACAGTTTCTTAGCAGATTGTAAGTGGACTTTTAGCTTACTTGAAAGATGAATTAAGTACATTTGCATAGTACAGCTATCTTGAAATTCTGTTACAATTTTTCTTTTGATTTTTCTATCCTGTCTTTTGTCTCTCATAACATAAGGTGCTTATAAGCAGTGATTTGACTATACTAGGAGAAATTTCTTTACTGAAAGAAATTGGACAGCATTGGAATAGACTGCACAGAGAAGTGGTTGAGTCACCATTCCTGGAACTATTAAAGAAACATGTAGATTTAGAAGTTAGTAGCATGATTTAGTGGTGAACTTTAGTACTAGGTTAAAGATTGATCTAGCTGATCTTAGAGGTCTTCTCCAACTGGAACGATTCTGTGATTATACATCTTTACCCTTTATTTCTGAGAATTATGGCAGTCAGTATTACTTTCAAGCAAAGCAGGTAAACCATAAAAACATGTCTTTTAAATTGACAGTGTTTTTTGAAAGCTGGGATATGTCTACAGAAATTTGCTGTTTCAGATAGTTCTTTATTTCCATACTTTCACAATTTACATACAGGTTTGCTGCTCTTTCAAAGCAATCCCAGGATCATTTCTGATACCAGATGGAAAAAAAAAAAATGTTATTATTTATGAAAATAAGATTTAAATGGTGGTCCACAACTTAATTTAACCACCAGATATACATATCCAGGTATTTTCCCTGACCACCATGTAGGCAAAGGTCCCAGTCAGTCGTTTACTGTTTAGAGATACCACTCAGCACTCATACTGCGTTAGGAAAAGAAAAAGCAGCTGTGCTCCTAGATCCTTGCATATGTTTCCTTTACTGTAAGTTTGAATACAACTCTAAAATTCTAAATTTTACCAGTTATGAATGGCGCTTGACTGGGATTGCAGTGAACTTGGTTATCTAAATAAGCACATTTCAGTTGAAGGATTTATTTTTTCCAATCTTAAAATCAATGCTGGAAGAAAAAAAAAAAATCTGCCCAGCCTTAGCCAATCCATTTGTTCTGGAATCTCCTTGTTGAGTTTTGCAGAGCGTGCAATCTGATTTGTTCAGATGCACACAGTGAAGGAGAGATACAGGCACACTTACAGAACCATCAGTCTGCTGATCGCTAGGCTGGAGAAATGCAGAAGTCAACAGGAGCAGTGACTATCTTACCTGGCCCATCTTCCCCATAGGCCAAAGGCAATGCTGCATCTCACTTCTTAGAGCAACTGTTCGCTTTCATACAAGACATGCAGCTGAGCATCTGATCTTGCTTCGTGAAATGGGAGAGGAATGTTGCAGAGTGCTACAGGAAAGTGGATGAGCTAGGAAAGTTTGGTATATTTTGAAAAACACATTGTAGTTAAACACACTAGTTGCTTCGTTGTGATGGTGCCCAGAGTTCCTTAAAAACTAAGTTCTAATTAAATAACGTGCATTAGCATTCTGGTAGTGAAGACAATGCTAATGTTTGCAGATATCTGCTATACAGCCCAGTGGTCTGGACGAGGGACTTTGCTCTTGGGCCCTTCAATTTAGATTAATGAGTTATCAAGCAGTTTCAATAGCTCTAATTTAATATGCTTTGTGTAATGGCTAAACTCAGAAATTAATTTTAGCTATTGTTAGAAAAGGAATGGCAGTACAGAATCTTCTATAGTTGTTCTTAAAACTGAATAACCTGCATTGTTATATTCCCAAATGATTAAATGTATTCTTCTGAATTCCATAGTGAACACATTTTTATACAAAGTGTCTCATTTCCATGCATTTTTTTAAAAACATTTAACTAGTACTTGGGGACACAGCTATTAATCTATTTTAAATGGTATAATTTTAGACCCACAAATGTGTATTTTCCTATTTATTGTGTATCGCTTATTTTAATGTCTACTTTTTTTTTTCCTTTTTTTTTGTCCTAAGAGAGCGGAATGACATTTGTTCACACATTTGTCACCACTTATGACCTTCAGGCATTGCAGCATTGCAATGCACCTCTTCAGCCTCAGAGACTGAGTGGGCCAGCATAACTTGTCCATCCACTCCTTAAAATTTCTAATTAATTTAAAGTTTTCTGTCCATAGCTTCAAAGTCTGTAAAGCCCCGGGCTCAGAATAACTAAAGACTGACTAAACCAAAGGGAGGAAGGAGGTGATTAACAGCCATGGTCTTCTTGTGCAGTAATACTCTGTAACAGGGGTACCACATATCTGTGCAGCACATCAAATTTTCCAAGGATGTGGCCCAAGACTAAAATTATTGTCCCTCCCAAAAGAGTGCATCATAAATCTTGTCACCTTTCACTTTGTATGCAATGCACGTTTCTTCTTGAACTGCCTTCTCCAACATACACGTGCATGTTTTGTATCAACCAATTAATATCGAATTCTGTTGAACAGCTTTTGGATACATTAAAATGAGGATTGTTGCTCTGATCCTGCATGTTTTAAAGGAACCTCTCCAGAAAGGTAAATCCCATAAAGATCCAAGCAGTAACGGCATCAAAATATTCAGCTATTAAAAAGCTGCTGGGTTGCTCACAGACAAGGAAATTATTTCATTTTTCCACATAATTTGATGACATTATAGCCTTAAGAGAGATGAATAAACATGCTTTCTGACATATTTATAGATACCTGTTGTGCAAGTACATTACCTTGGAACTGGACAGTGAAAGTCTCTCCCACGAGGAGTTTATCATGTGGTCACACCATCATCATGTGCTCACAGCAGCATTGATTTCCATTTTACAGATGTGAGGCAAGGTTCCTCCTTTAGTCTCTGCTGTGTAACCTCATCTGAAGCCCTTTCAATTATAGAGCTCGAGATGCTAGATAGCCATGTGGGCTCCTCACAAGCCAGGGAGGACACAGGGTCTGGCCTGACAGCTGTAAGGGCTGTAGTCCTAGAATCAGAAGTTGTAAGAACTTGGTAATAAGGTTGCTCTGCTTTTAAGACTACATAGTGTATTTGCTTATAAAATTAATTGGAACAAACTGGAAAACTGCACGTAATTGGGTTCGGTTGGCATTATGTGACAACTGGCACTGGGGGCCTGAATGTGGAACACCTGGGGAGATGGTGGGACAGCAGGGTGGGGATGTTGGTGACAGGCTCTGGATCTGCCTCAGCACAGACAGCAGGGAGCTTCAGGCGTGCTGGGAGCACGCGTGCTTTGCCTCAGAGGCCAAATTAACATTAATCAAAAGAGCATGCTTCACAGAGCTTAATACCTCTTGAGGGGGGTCCGCATTATGAATTCTCTACTTTTCATGGAAATTAATATTTTTAAAGCGTGGTGTGACAGAGAGGCAGGGCCTGAACTC
Organism: Heteronetta atricapilla; assembly: GCA_011075105.1. NCBI lineage: Eukaryota > Metazoa > Chordata > Aves > Anseriformes > Anatidae > Heteronetta > Heteronetta atricapilla. The sequence continues at coordinate 188,189,657 of CM021731.1, forward strand.
CTGCAAAGAATTCACACCAAAGCTTCTTCCCCCCACTGCCACCACTGTGCCTTTCAGACCTGATTCAGCAAGGTTGGGTCCCTCTCACCCTGCTGGCAACAACTCAAGTTGGAACCTACTCCTACTTTTGTCATAGAGTCCCCACAATGTCTGCTCCTGGATTAGCTTTATCCTCTCCACCTAGAAAGCTTTTTTATTCTATACCTACTCAGGAACAGAGGCATGCCTTGGGGTGAGGTGCTGCAAAGGACCAGTGACAAGTGGTGTCCCTCAGGGATCTGTCCTGGGACTGGCACTTTTCAATATCTTCATCAATGACATAAACGATGGGATTGGGTGCAGCCTCAGCAAGTTTGCAGATGACACCAAGCTGAGTGGTACGGTTGATACCAAAGAAGGAAGAGATTCCACCCAAAGGGACATGAACAGGCTGGAACCTAATGTGAACATAATGAGGTTCAACAAGTCCAAATGCAAGGTGCTGCACCTGGATTGGGGCGATCCCAGACAGGAGCACAGACTGGGAGAAGAACTCACTGAGAGCAGCCCTGCAGAGAAGGACTTGGGGGTTCTGGTGGACAAAAGGCTTGACACGAGCCAGCAGTGTGTGCCTGCAGCCCAGAAGGCCAACTGTGTCCTGGGCTGCACCAACAGAGGGGTGGGCAGCGGGTGGACAGAAGTGACTGTCCCCCTCTACTCTGCCCTCGTGAGTGACCTGCCTGGAGTGCTGGGTCCAGGTCTGGGGCCCCAGCACAAGAAAGATGTGGGGCTGTTAGAGCGGCTCCAGAGGAGGGCTACAAATATGATCAGAGGGCTGGAACACCTCTCCTGTGAAGAAAGGCTGAGAGAGCTGGGGCTGTTCAGCCTGGAGAAGAGAAGGCTCCAGGGAGACCTCATTGTGGCCTTTCATTACTTAAAGAGGTCTTATAAAAAGGATGGAGAGGGACTCTACTCGAGTAGATAATGATAGGACAAGGGGGGATAGTCTTAAACTAAAAGAGGATAGATTTATACTAGGCATAAGGAGTATATTCTTCACTGTAAGGGTAGTGAGACACTGAAACAGGTAGCGAAGAGAAGTGGTTGCCCCATCCCTGGAGATGTTCAAGGCCAGGCTGGATGGGGCCTTGGCCAACATGATCCGATGGGTGGCATCCCTGCCTATGGCAGGGGCATTGGAGTTAGATGATCTTTAAGGTCCCTTTCAACCCAAGCCATTCTATGATTCTGTGACACTCAAGAAGTTACATTTTCCTCCTTGATAAAGCTATTATGTTACAGCGTAGCCACTCTGTAGCATCAGCTGTCATTAAAGAACAGCTAACCCCCAGGCAGTGTGAGTGCTCAATATTGTCCAATGCCAGATATAAATTGTTCGTTGTTTAGAAAATGTTCCTTGGGATTTCATATCATATATTGTCTGTTATGCCTTGTGTAAAAAAAAAAAAAAAAAAAAAAAAAAAAAAAACATGGACAGCTTAGCCTGTCTCTACCAGACCTGGTGTTTCTTGAATCCTACCCAGTGAGAAAGTGCCTTGCAAAACATTCATAACTTTAGTATGGATTTACATGATTAAAGCTGATTCATTGTAAAATTACATGTTGTTCATTCTAGAGCCCTGGCTGGGCTGGCTGGGCTTTGCCAAAAAAACAACTGCTTTTGGAGATCTGGATTGCCCAGTCTCACTAGCTTGCCTGTTTACAATTTTTCTGACTGGCTGAACATGGTAGGATTAATCATAATGGATGCATCTTTAAAAACTACTTCCCACAACTGAGTTATAGTTGTTATAACTATACAGTTGTAGGATATATATCCCAACAGCTTGGAGACTCTCAGAAAGACAAAATCCTTGATGGGCTTGAGTCATGTTTTAGGGGAAGCTGCTTAGATTGAACACTAGATGACCTCCAGAGACAGAAGCCTGGCATGAAGAATTAACTGACCTGGCAGATGAAAACCAAGCAACATTTCAGAGAAATGGACTCACAGAAAATAAATGCAAGGATTTAGTCTTAACTTCAGAAAGATGTGTCATCCCTAGCAGATAGAAATTAATATATTGTACTCCCTGACCCTCCTTTCATTACTACTGTTCTTCATACATCTATTCACCATCTATCCATCTATCTTAACCCCAAAAAAATGAAAAATATGTATTATTTTACATTTTCTATTAAAGCAATATATTGTAAAGCAAATGCCATCTCCCAGGAAGCAAGTAGGAGAACAAGGAACATATTACAGATTTTAATCATGATGAATACTTTCCAGTCATGCCTCAAGCAAATTCTGTGATGAAAGGTGGTAAGAATCCAAAGACAGTAAGTCTATTAACATTTCAGATGAGTTTTGAAAATCAGTTAGGTACATTATTATGAAAATCCTGTCTCACTACGTGATACATTTCTTGGTGGCACTTGTTGCTGCTTGCTGCAGTATCAGGTCCTAAATGTCAAAAGCTCTGTGGGGAGGTACAGGAGGATTAGGTAGGTCTGTTCCCGTGACTCAGTGTTTGAAGCATCAGGCTTCTATGTTAACAGTCTATGTAACATAAAAAGGAAATATCTGATCATGTTGTCTGATTTCATTTAAAAATGAATAGGTGTATAATTCGTCAGTTACTGGTGCTTTTGTAAAGTGTACAAGGTGTTAAAATTACTCTAAGGACATAGGTTCATGTTTGTAATATGTACACATGTATTCATTAGACAATATAGACTTGAGTGGCACCAGAGCTTGGTCTTTAGGATTCTCTGTCTGAATCAGTGGACCCAGCAACATGTCTGAACTCATGTCCCTGCCCCAATCCATGCTTGCATCAAGATGAGAGTCAGAACACCACCATCCCTTCCCCTCACTGTGCCTCAGCTTTCTGTAAAGCACACAGCCCCAAGAGGTGCTGTAGTGCACCTTCTAAGGGATGAAGCCACAAGACACACCAGAATACAAACTTTCTCTCAGTTTAGATAGTGGTTCTGTGACTGAAAGCTACTGGAAGTCTGAAAGACAGCTGCAAGATTAGGTTATCATCTCATTCTCATTGCCAAGAGACATTCCAAATGTAAGTTGTTGTTCTACCTAAGCTCAGGAGGGTGAGGTGTTGGAAATATTAATAGAGCTCTCATTATCTTCTAACAAAGATTTGTCATGTTTGTACTAATTTATAGATTTCAGTAGCAAAAGCTCCTAATGATTCTGTGGACAAAAAGGAATTATGTACTAACATGTACTTTAATTTAATAGCATTAACTCTAGTAAAAGCAATTTTTTGAAATTTTACCCTTAAGCTGTAGCCTCTCTGGTCTCCTATTGCATATTCTGTTTTAAAGAAATGTACTGGTTTCTAGTTTTAACATACATTTAGCTCTCACTAACAGAGTGTTTGGACATCTGCCAATTCCAGTTTGGAATTTAAACTGATAAAGAGGGTAACCAACAAGTAGGTGCATATTTGTTGTAAATCCAGGGATAGGCTTTGTCATCTTAGATACGATGAGATGGCTATTGTTAGTATGTCTTCTTCTGGCTTGTAACTGGAGAAACCCAAAGAGCAGAAAAATCTTTTTCTGTTGAAGTTTTAGTTTTTAAAACATTATTTTAAACCTTGTTTTTCAGCTCACAACACAACATTGATTTTAATATGATTTCATTAAATTGAAAGCATTAAATTGCATAATAAAGAATTTCATTTTAAAAATTACATCAGCAAATGTATTCCTTGCATTTTTCAAGTATTCTTTGTACAAATAAGCAAAAAGCACAAAAAGTAGATTAGAGTCTCACTGCAGTGAGAAATACGTTGATTCTTCTCTGATTCTTCTTAGAAAACTTTGCATTCTGTCAATACTTAGGGTTTGACATGCAAACAACCATACACAAAAGGTTGTTTTTTGACTGTAGAGAAAGCCTGTATGAACATTTATGCTTCAGTCTTCTGATCAGTAATCTGGAGTGATTAAACTTTAGATGGACCTTGTGGATATTGAAATATTCCTTGCCTGCAGTTAAATGATAAAGTTCAGTAAGTGCAGTTTGCATATGTCTTGAAAAGTTGTTTTTTTTTCTGTGTTCACTCACACTTAGTTTGTATCACTGACATTTAGTGAATTGTGGCTTGCAGTAGAAATGAGGAATGTTACCTCTTAGCTATAAAATAACTGTGTCACATATGCAGTAAGCATGAAACACACAGTGGGCTAATGGGACTTGTTATTGATGACGCTGAAAGCTAAATAACCATTAGTATTAAATCTTATGAATAGACTCTTGTCTTTCATCTTACCTCTTCAACCAGATAAAAGACACAGAGGCTATTTAGATGTCATAAGAATAGTTTGTTGAAATCCCTCTGGACTTAAAAAAAAATCTCTCTTCATGTTGCTTAGTGTTTTGTTGCGTTCAAAGAAATGCCAGTATGCTAGTGCTGAAAGAAGAATAGAGCAGAAATCCAGCATTATGTGTGGTTTTAGGCTTGTTAAAGATGCTGTTGAGTTGAAAAAATGTGCATCCTTTTTCTGCAGAAATCTCTTCATCACATTTTAAAAATGAAGAACACTGAAGATTGGCAAGAAGCCTTCTAAGACCATATAATAGTAGAATACTATGAAAGTTTGTGTTTTTCTAGTTTTATTTATAGTTTTTGAATGACTGTAACAAATTAGAAATGCCTGACTTAATTTTTTTTACAGAGATGTTAACTTTATTTAAAGCCCCTATTCACCTAAGCATAAGGCCTTTTAAAGATTTAACTAGCAACATTATCAGTTCTAATAATAAAATACACCAAAGGTGGTTGTAAATTGTACTCAGCTTTCTAACAGAATAATTAGAAGCAGTGCATATACACAGTGTTACCAATTGATGTGAAAGAATTATTCAGCTTTGAGATTCTTGTGTGATAGCTTTGAGAATAGTAATTAAATTACAAGCATCTCTTGTGAAATTCTAGTTCAAATAAATATTTCCAGATTCATTGTGAATAGATAGTAATAATCATCCTTTTTTATTATTTTATAGGGAGCAGAACTGGAAAGCTGTGATGTTAATACCATCTTGTTGGTACATTTCTTTGGAAAAGAAGGAAAGGAAAAACTTCGCTATTCTGAGTTTTTCAGGTATTTTTTCAACTAGGCCAGCCTAACAGCAACTGGTCCTGTTCCTACCCCCTTTACTTTGCACCAACATTGGCATTAATCTGACCCCATGCTGAGTTGCATCAGAAAGTTAAGCAAGTAATCAATCAAGAGACTATTCATGATTTTGCCTGATTAAATTTCTGGTTTAGCTCCTTGAATCAACTGGCTGCAGGAGAAATTGAATGCCATGATGGACTCAAAAGCAGCAGTGGGGCTGGAGGCCATGGGTGTTGAGACTGCCGTTAGAGGCAGCTCTGCAATGGCATAGTGTAAGACAGTATGATTCATATGTATTTTACTTCTTGATCACATCACATCACGTGTCTGCTAACCAATTACACTTTACTGAGCTGATATATTCCCCACCTCATTACAGCTGTCGTGGAATGATTGAGGCAATTTCTCTGCTTGCTTCAAATTCCAACTTTTGTTGAAACTTTGCCTTTCTTCTCACCCTTTGAACTCCTTTTGAAAGGGGATAATGCAGATAGATACTTTGTGACACATCAGAACTCAGAATTAAGGCAGATGGTAAACAGAACATCAGATAGAAACTTCAGTGGCATATCAAGTGTCCATTACTGCTGGAAAGAGCATTGTATGCAAGTCTATTTCACTGTAAGCTTTGCAAAATCAGTTCAGAGAAAGTTTTAAGAATGGAGTAGGAAATCATACAGTTTATGCACCATGCACATGTCAGAAAGATTCTGTAATACTTGTCTACATCAGAGTATAAAGTTCTGCTGTAGTTGGTTCCAACTAGAAAACCCATCTGGGTATCAGCTGTTAGTGTTATAATTGAAGGAGATCCTTCTTCCAGTGTTTATTTTGATCGGTAATGATGACCACCACTTACACAGCATCATAACTTTACTGGTGAAAACTATCTGTTACTTGGGAGATCAATTGCTACTTTTAATATGAACTCAAGACACATCTTGTTATGTGAACTTGGGCCCAGAATCCAAATGCACACTTTGAGATAAATACAAGTTAAATTACTAAATACCTGTGTGGATCTTGACACACAGCTTGAACAAAACATCAAGAGAACATTATCTACATTAGTATTATCTTTTCTGAAAAAATAATTGGACATTTACAGACTGTGAACATAAACTGCGATAAATGTTGATTTGAATTTTTGTTCAGAATCGGGAATCTTTATCATCCCTCTTAAAAAATGATATTCTTGCAGTAAATAATTGTTTGGGAAAAAACAGATTGAAAAAGGAAGAAGTGACAATTTTCCTAACTCTAAAGAGTGTTCCACTCCACTGGCTCCAGCACATACCAGCCTTTAAATAAATAGCCTTTCTCTTTTGAAGACCTCAACTCAATAGGAATCTTAGTAAAATAAGTTCAAGATGCGTACAGCTCCCTTCTCTATAAATACCATAGAGCCTCTCAATGAAACAAAAGGATGAGAGCACCAGTAAAAGGTTGTGTTTGCATATACAGTGTAAACTGAAATGCCTCAGGTTTTAAATAAAATCCTACACTGACCCAATGAGGCATTACATTGATAAAACTATGTACCTAGTACATTCAGAACGTGTAGGTTAAAGACCTTTGCCTACCACACAGACAGAGGCCTGTAATCAAAATCAAACTCCCACATCTTGCTCTTAAAATCTATGGGATAAGTGTAAGGTTTAATGCAGGTAATTTTTCAACAGTGGCAGTTATTTTTTCATAGAGTTGGAATGTGCCTCTTTATCACTGCATAGACACTCCATCTCAGTTGCAACATGACAGTGAAGTTTGTTTAACACACAGAAAGGTGAATAAAGGATCAGTGTCTTTTTAACCTGTGTGAAGATGTCACTTTTCACATGATTTTATTTGCAAGTAAATCAAGCACATCATTTCTGGGTTCCTATTGTTCAGAGAAAAAGTGATTTCTATCTGATAGCCTCTCATAACATTTTACCTTACGCGGGAAGCTATTGTTGGCTGTTTGATCAAAGTGCCACACTGTTTTTACAAGAGATGACTGATGAGCTGTACAGACATAGATCATTGTCAAAAGCAGAAAATAATGATGGTAAATGCTTTTATCATTTTCCAAGTTCTTGCCTAGAAAGCTTTTCCATTGATCAGTGTAGTACCTAGTAGAAAGTAGGGGTGATTAGATTTGATTAGGACACACTAAAACTTGTCACATTAGTTAAATACACAGATATTGCAGTGCTGTATAGTCACACAGGTTTGAAACTTGGGGGGTGAAAAAAAAAAGCAGGAATGCTCTCTTTGTAAAATTTCACTGTACTTACACAGGAATTCAGAAAGCTGAGTGTTCTCACCTCATTACTTACATGTATATTCCTCACGCTCCCTATTCAGTTTGGGTGACTTAAAAAAAAATATCCTTTTGTAAGTGTGCAACCATCTGCAGCTACACTTTCACCAGTGATGTCCAACCCTTTCAGCCCACAGTTCAAACATTTAAAAAATGTTGGACAGCGACAGTCAATATATCAGGGTAGTTAATTTGCCTTGTTCTCATTTCTTTGTACTCAAATGGCACAAAGAAAATGGAAACTGTCTGCATCTTCAGGCAGCGTGGTGCTCAAGCAAGCCAGCTCTTGTGCCTTCCATGCCACAGCCCCAAATACAGGAGGCACATTGATGATAGAGGGGGAAAATGGTTAACAATGCCTTCTGCATCTCTCTCCAGCTGGTACGTGATTCTTTGGAAATCATAGTTAGGGGATACACACAAGGACAGTCCTCAAACTGCTTTTTTACTGGACATAGAGAATGAGACCATGAAACAATATCAGATCATTTTTCAGCTTTTCTTGGGCTGCTATGAACGTGGAAGTAAAACAGTAATCTTTCTTTACATACTTTCTGATAACAGTCAAACTCTTTTCTCACTATTGTCCAGAACACAGTCATAGTGGGTTTTTGAGACATAAATAATTTTCAGTCTTTTCGTTCCAAAAATGTTTCACTTGTGCTTTAAATTCTAGCTACATTGTAGGTATTGTTTTTTATTCTGAGAAGAAAATTATTTACTTTTTTTAAGTCTAGCAAGTATTTCTTCTTGACAGCCACTGTGTTGTTGTTGTTTTTTCTGAAAAAGTCCCTTACTGATCTTATTTAAGTATGTCTAATCCCAAATAAAAGAGGAGACAGTAATTCACTCCCTAAACAGTTTATGACTACTATGATTTTTTTCCTGTAATCTGTCCCCAAGCAAGCTTAAATCTCTCACAATCTTATTTAAGGAAGAAAAGAAAAGGTGGAGAGAGTATGGAAAGATTATTCAAAATTGTTCGGTTCAGGGTTTGGGTATTGGGTGGGTTTTTTGTTTGGTTGGTTGGTTTTTTGAGGGGTTGCTTATAAAAAAATACTTTTCGGTACGGTTAAACAATTACCATCAAACAGTTATATAAGGAAAATTAATGTTTTAAATCTACCTCATGTCATTTTCTTACCTGATTTGTTGCTTCCAGACCTCTCATCAAGTAACAGAATTTGCACTAGAAATGTTCTTTAATCATTGTTTTTTCTTTACTTTCTTCTCTAGCTCAAAAGTCACTGTTTGTACAACCATAAAGAGAACATGCCTTTCCCTCACCTGTCCTGCTTCTCTTTCTTTCAATGCTTTGAAATTCCCTTGTACGTTTCATTTGAAACCCTTCATGTAAGAAACCAGAATGATCTGAACCACACTGCTAGGGCTGACATGTTTTTGCACCAATGCATAGAGGCAGAATCCTTCAAGTAGCATCATCAACCAGTGGTGCTTTTGCTGTGGTGATAGTTTGCACATTCCAATGATTTTCATCTACGGATTTGGAAGTGCTTTAACAAAAAATACAATTATCATTGCCTCTTTATTTGTCTCAGTACCTATGCTTGTATCTGTGTGTGTGTGTATGTCTATGGGCCCCTAATTCACGTAGAGATTACATGTCATGCAGCCAGAATCAGACAGTGAGAAAGAGGAAGGGATGAGAACAAAATCTGGCTTTCTGGTTGTATATTCCTGTCATAGCTGAATCTGAACATTTCCCAAATATTTAGTAATAAAGCTGAGAAGAATCTATTTCTTCCATTCCCATATACTTATCAAACAAATTGCTTGATTAGCTTCTACAGAGTGCTTATAAATGAAAGCAAGTAGTTTTGTTATGTTTGATTTGGAAACACTGAGAACACTAAATCAAAGGGTGTTTTACCCATAATTCTGAAAATGATGAAATTGATTAACTGTCTTACCTCTTGCAAAGCTGAATTTACAAGTGTGTATTCAAATGTTCTGTGAAGGTTAATGGTTAAGCCCTTATTAGATTTTCCATATTCTGTTCTGGAAAAGTCATATTTGCAAAAAAGGCAACCCTGCAGCTGCTTGTAGCAGTCCTTTATTGCAGAGAGGGTTCTCAAGTCTCCAACAGGACTTCAGTGTCTGAAGAGGAGCCAAAACAGAGTACAAATGCTAGAGTGGTGTACTCACCTCTATCTTTGTTGTCGAGTTTTCTTCTTGCAAAACAGTGCCACAAGCACTGGTCAGTTCTATGTTAGAGTATTAAAGCTCTGTACAGACTTTCAATTCAGATCAAGAGGTATAGGAAGGAAAACTTTCCCTATCCTTTCTTTTTGCTTTTCATTCTCCTACTTTGTGTGCCATAAGGAAGCTAGCACTTCATTGCAACATCTCAGGTTGGAGAGAGAATAGCTGCATTCCTGAGGTCTCCCCGCTTTTATTACCTTTTCACTGCTATTAAAGCTGAGCTGCCAAAAAGTCTTGATAGACTCCCTCTTTCTATAGATCTGTAAAGCACGTTACAGAATGTGGGCTAAATGCTGATAAGGTTTCTGGATGCTGTTGCAACACGATAACAAATTTGGCCATTGGCCTTCAATGTGGGTGTTTCAGAGAGTGTGGATAAAACAGCCTGTCATAAAGAAAGTACTGTCTGTTCCCAGCTTTTTCCCCATCTTACAAATTTATGATATACCTTTTCTTTGCATTATTTAGAAGCAGGACTTGCTTTTATTTTCAAGCTACTGCAGTGTAAGAGTATTTCCAGTGTAGTTATTCTTGAATTGAAGAGCACATCTAAAATCAGAGTCCTTTTCTATCTTTCTTCAAAGTCCACAGCCATTGACTTTAGGAAAGCAGGAATTTCATCAATATGCTTGTTCTTCCCAATATCTGAAGAAATTTTGAAGGAATTTCTAGCTGAAACTTGCCACACCGTGATCCAGAAGATAAAAAAGCAAGTATCCCTAGTGGTGTCTTGGCATATAAGTAGCAGGTTTTACTTCCTAACCAGAAAGTTATTTTTAATAAATTTTAATAACTTTCTCTTTAAAAAACTCATTAAGATTTTTAACTCTCACATCTGGGAATAAGAGTGACCTAGAATACTGATGTGATGATTCATGGTATTTTAATTTTTTTAATATGGGAGACTATCATGTTTAAATTTTAAATTATACATTTCAGCTGCTGCTCCAAGTAGCATTTGGTACAGCAGGAAATCTTCCCACTCCAGCTTGCCAGCCTACAAGTTGAAATTATTTTTTTTTAATACCTAAAGAAGTAATTCCTGTTCCCCTCCCTAATCTGAGTGGTGCAGGAAGGTGCACGGCTGTTGTGTAACAGTTGGTGTGCAATAACGTTGCTTGGAAGTAACCAGAGAGGGCAAGAACACAGGCCTGAGAAAAAGCAATGGAAAACCCACAGTGAGACAGGAAGATACAATGCCTCATTCTCTGTCGGACTAGAAGAGGGTTCAGAAGCAAGCATATGGCAAAAATGCCTCAGTCAAACCCTTCACTCACCTTGGCTTTGCTGCACCATTCAGCTAGCTGGTGTGTGTGGCTACATGGGCCACCAGCTCCTTCCTTGGCATGTAGAAACACTTGGTCTTTCAGCCATCCTGCCTTGACAGGGAATGGCCAGAGGATGGGTCACGGAGGGTTTTGTCTTTAAGCAGAACCTGCAAATACAATACTTAGAAAAGATGGAAGAATATGTAGTTGGTCATCACTTGTGGCAACTGACCAGAACAGCTAGTGACCAAGAGTTATCTCCCCAAGATTAATACCTTATACTTTCAAGAACAGACCTTACACCTGTCACAAGGGGTGTCCACATTTCACAGAGTAAAAGACAAGAAAATAAAACATTAAAATGAACACTATCTTGTTTCCCTATATCCATATCTTTGCTGTATTTCTGAAAGTGACCTTATTTTCAGCAGCTGCTCCACCCCCAGGGTGGATGTTACATGGTTTGGAGATGACAGTCATAGCTGCAGGTATTGTTCTGCATGGCCTCTGCTGTGGCTTCCAGCCAAGCAGAAGCCACACTTCGCAGATACTCTCCACTCTCACTTCTGGTGGACACTCCCAGAAGGCAGCAAAGTCAGTCTCTGTTGGACCAACTCCATGGCTGCTCCACAGCAGGTCCTGCCTGTGCATTGGGGAGGCCCCTGTCCTGCTTACCTGGTCAGCACGAGCAGATACAGGGGGCTGCAAGAAGTGGTCCAAGGATCAGGGTCTTCAAAGCAGAGAGCAGCCAGTTTCTGAAAGGCTGTTGAGGCAATGGTGCCCGGAGTTCCCACAGGCAAAAAATCCTTCTGCTGGTTGCCTGGCCAGCACTACAGACCGACTGGTCCTTTCCTAACCATCATGACCCATACCAGGAGGCAGCCAGCAGCTGCTCACGCTGTCGCTCCTCCACCAGCCCATCCTTCACACAGCCCTACAAGCAGCCCTACAACCTTCCTCCAGGTGGTGGGATAGGACTGCTGCCGCCAGCCTGCACTGGGCCATCTCCTCTGTCTCCTCAGCAGGGAGAGGGCCCTCACCCAGGGGCAGCAGCCACCTCACTAGTTACAAGAGCAAGAGCTGCAACTGGTGACTGAAGAATGGTTTTGTGAGCTGCAAGTGAGCTCCTGCTGGTCCGTAAGACAACAGCCTGAATCTTAAATTCACTTCCAGTGTCAGGCTTTCACTTACCTGCGTGTCCAGAGCAGTGAAGCACTTGTTGGCCCTGTATTTGCAGGTGCAGCTCTAATTATCAGAAAAGAAAATACAAGAGAGAGATTATGCTGCAGGAGCAGTCTTCAGCTAAACCCTTATAGACTTCACAGAGCTTTGAGCTACTAATTGTCCGAGTGATCTCATTAAAGAACTAAAGATAGCTGTGCAGGCTAAAACACCTTAATTTCAGGGAAAATAATTCAAATCCAGTGAGGCTATGCAAACTGATGAGCAAATGAGCCTCTACTGTTCTTTGCTACACAGACCCTTGGCTGTCCTCTTCTCCAACTAATTGCTTTGTCCCAATATAGATGTATTTCACTCCCTCCTGTCAGTAATTTTTGCAACTCAATAAAGCAGTGTTCTTTTGATGTAATGAAAGGATTCTGGCAAGCATGGTCATGTTTTTAACCTTTATATTCACTAAAATAAATAAATAAATAAATAAACATTTGTTTGTACATTGCCCCATCTTTAAATGGCTCACATGCTATTGGTTTTTCCCTTCTCAAAATTCACATCAGGCCAGAAGAAATGATAATGGCCACACAGAGCAAACTGGGGCAACTCAAAGCTGTACAGTTCCAGCTTCTGTACCTGCACGTTGTTACTCATTTCTTGTGCAGCTTTTGTTATTCTTCCTGGCAGAATGGGTGGTTCCTAAAACCCCTAATGTTCACTTTCTCAGACAGCTCTCTTCCTACCTTCCCAAATACCTGCAACATCATTTTCTGTGCTCTTCCAAACCCTCTACATGCCATCTGTAATCCTCACTAATCTGTTCTCTCATGAGTGCAGAACTGAGTTGCCAAACCCCGTTCTGCAGTTTGAGGCTTTGCAGTCTATGAGGCTTTTAGTCATCTTTTCCTATAGTGATGATTTCAAGTTTCCTCTTCTCTTTCACCTCTGTGATTACTGGGGTCTCTTCATTCTAGGTACTTTCCAACCTTGTCATTCCTCTCTCATTAATATGAGTTTTCATAAATCCTGTGTCAGGCCTTTAGCTACCATGTCCTTTTTCACTCATTCTTTATGATACTGCCTCATCGATCATTTTATCTAATTATCTGCACATTTTCAAACATTTATCTCCCGTGTCTAAACTGATGTATCTGTACATTATCGTAGCAGAGGTCTCTGTACACAGGCTTAGGGAGCACCCTGCTGGTGTTGTTACTGAAATGCAGCGGTGGGAGCAAATCTGCACCCACAGACAGGTGCAATCAAACCAAAAGCATTTTAAACAACAATGTCGATAGTATCTGTGGTTAGGAGTTAGTCTACTCCTCCTCCCAGGAGTCAGTCTAATGCATTTAGTGTAGTAGTAGTGATACAATGATGCAGGTATTAACTGCTGGGTAATATTTGTTCACGCTTAGGTTCATGGAAAATCTGCAAACAGAAGTGCAAGAAATGGAATTCATACAGTTTTCCAAGGGTTTGGATGTCATGAGAAAAGAGGACTTTGCGGAGTGGTTGCTGTACTTCACTGATGAGGAAAACAATGAAATTTACTGGCAGAATGTGAAGGACAGATTTGAGGCAGGAGAGGTTGGTAGATACACTATGCTTTGTTTTGCTTCCTCATTTGCATGTACAGGTTTTCATTTGAATACGAGTATCTGAAAATATAATTAGTTTCCAAATGAATTATGACAGCTTCTGAATTTTATGCAAATAAGAACAATGGCAATTTACCACCTGAGAAATGTGAATATTGATAATGAGTAAGTAATCACAACTAAATAATAGGTCCCACCAAATTTAAGAAAATCATTTTTCTGGGGTTTGAATATATTATTCAATATATATCATCTGAATTCTTTGATACTCTAGAATATCAGTTTGGAAGAATTCAAGGCTTTTTGCAAGTTTACAAACAACCTGGAAGACTTTTCTATTGCCATGAAGATGTTTACTGTGGCTAATCGTCCTGTTAAACGGGGTAAGTGCTACTCAGCTTCGCCTTGCCGTGCTTCATTTAGTTCAGCATACTGTCTGCCTTCTCCACATGCTTGTGTAGTGCTGTGTAATCACAGCAAGAAAAACAAACAATGTAGTAAAGTGGGTTTTTAAAACAAAGATTTGGGAAAGTTGCTTCTTTCCCATATAATAGAAATTAGGAGCACTGCAACAAAACTTTCATTCAAATACAAAAAGTGTTTTTTGTTACAATTCTGAGATTTTAACCTACCTGTTATACTTGAAAGACAGCTCTCCTAAGCTGAGGGATGTTGATGAGACACTAACATTCATTGAAATAAATATTTGATTGGCTCATTTGAAAAAGGTGAGAGTGATGTTATAAGACAGGAAGAAAATTCAGCATTCTCAAGAAGGAAGCGTGAAGATTGTTTAAACCAAAGAAGGCCAAAACTGGGGTCGTTTACAGCTTGTGACTTTCATCACTATTTAATCCAGCCTTCAGGAAGGGTTTGGTTTCAACAGCCTCTCTAGGCTTCCTGTTCAAGTGCTTAACTGTCATGAAGATGTCTTCCCTTGCTGCATATTACAATGATTGTGTCTTACCTCCATGCACCCTGGAGAAAAACACGGCTCTGACTTCTCCATAACCCCTTTTAGGTAGTTGAAGGCTGCAGCTAGATCGCCCCATGCACTTCTGTTCTCCTCAGCTCCCTCAGCTTCTCTTCTTTCTTCAGGTCCTCCCAGTTCCCAACCATGTTCATGGCCCTTCTCTCTCTGGTTTGTCAGTTTGATTTTGTCTCCTTCTTGTCCGTAAGGAGACGGATTTTATTTGCACAGGACGTACAAAGAGTGGAGAAGAAAGAGGATGAATTAAGAGTTAGATAATTGTCATAAGTGAGAGTTCAGCTCACTTCTGTATTAAGTATCACATCTTTAAGTGCCAAAGGATGATGAGGCCAATAGGTGATATTCACTCTGGTGATGTTTCTTTGTAAAAGCTGATTCCCAACCTACAGGCAATTGTGAATTTCTTTAGGCACTGAGCCATACTGTGATGGAAAACAGTGTCTGAGGTAACTCATGGATGTTACGTGTATACATGTTTAATCCTTTCCTAAATCTTACTTACTAATTCTTACTTTGTTTGTGTGTGCATGTGTTTATTCACACACATATGAATATTTATCTAAATATATCAGTCCTTTGGTCCTTCCATTTATTCTAGATTTTTTTTCTTCCAAGTTTGTAGCTCATCTTTTCTCTCTGGTAAGATGACCTTTCTCAGTTTGAAGGTTATTATGCTCCAATGTTTCAGAATATCCATCTCCTTTTCTTCACGTTCTATTCAAGAAACTGCAGTACTATCTCTGATTTACATTTAGCAAAAAGACCTGAAACAGTTAACACACTCTTAAATACAAAATATAAGAATAACATATTTCATGTTCTTTTTAAATTGTGGTATATCCTTTTATAGACAGATTTTCAACTTAATTATATTTAAACCAAAGGTAAATGAATCAACTGCATGAACATTGTTCAGAGGTAAAATGAGAGATGAGACAAAAGTGCTCTTTCCTCTAGTAAGCTTCAGAACTAATCATATTTGTGCCATTATTTATAAACAACATTTATCTATGAAAGCAGAACCACAATATTACTATATTTATCATTTAGTGGGACACTTAGCTGTAATGATCTACAATACTACTATAACTGTAGTAACCTCCAGTTCCTCCTTGCAATTCACAAATCTGTGATGCATTCAAAAATGCATCCAATTCAAGAGGTGTGATTGTGTTTGCTGTAATAAACAATAACCCTTTCACTCTTGCTATCTTCTGTTTTATGGCAACCCATCATATTTTCTTATTTTATGTGGGTCAAAATTCCAAGTGTTTATACCACAACACCAAAAGTAGGGATACTAGATGTTACTTTAATATCTTTGGTGTAGTGTAAAGAGAGGCCAAAAAGCTGAAGAGGAAAGTAGGTCTCCAGAGAGGTATGACAGCTTTTTCTGCCCTCAGTCCTCAGAAACTCTTCCATTATAATTAAATGAAGGTAGCCTATGTTCAGTAACTCTTAAAAAAAAAAAAAAAGTAATAGAGTTACAGGTATATAAAGCCATATGATGGAAAGAATCTGTTAAGTATTTGATGGTGGTGTTTCTACAGAGTTCCTGAGGAGGTTGTTGGTTGAGGTGATGTTGTGAAATACTGTTCTCCAAGGAGAAGAGTTTTCCTGTGTAATTAATCAGTTTGAGGTAAAGTGATAGTATTCTTTATGGGACTGTAGTGAGGAAAACACTTACCATCTATATACACAGGTGTTATCCAAAAGTATGTAAGTTTTCAGTATTGAGCTATTTCCAGAAAAAAGAAAGAAAATTTAAAAAAATAATTAAAAAAATAATTAAAACCATTTGACAAGTACTGTATCTCAAAAGTTCATAATGCAGTTAATAAAGACTGGGAAAAGATGAAGTAAGCTCAAGAACGCACGACCTGAGTTTTCCTAATGTAGTCCTCTAATCACACATCCCAAATTCTCCAGGTAAAATATCCACAAGACTTTGTAAATTGTACAGAATCCTGCAATTTTTGTGCTTTGCAATGTCTTTTCAAGTTCGGTCACCTGTGATGTAATATTATGTCTTTGCTAGCTGAATTCAAGAGAGCAGTGAAGGTGGCAACAGGACAGGAGCTCTCAGATAACGTTCTGGATACCATCTTCAAGATTTTTGATCTGGATGGAGATGACTGCCTCAGCCACAGCGAGTTTCTTGGAGTCCTGAAGAACCGAATTCATCGAGGTTTGAGGGTAAAAAGCAGATATCATCTGTTATTCCCCATTACATACTTGTTTAGAAATACCAAAGATTATTGTTACAACTTTCTTGTTAACACTTTATAGAAACACAAGTAAAGGTAGTTAACGGAAAGGAATTACCTTTTAAACTTAAGACTCCTTACTGCTTATTAATCTGGGAGGACTGCTGCCATCGAGACTTGTTATTATATATGTGAGCTGTAGGAGCAGCAGCATTGTTTTACATATTATATTTACACAGTTTGTGAATAAGTGACTTTTTTGTGTAAATGCTAAACATGCTCTAACTTTATTAACAGGTACCACAACAGCAAGGCATTCAAGGTTACTGGAAGTGTGTGAAAAGAGAAAGCATTAAAGGAGCAAAGGAATTGTGGAAGCAAACTGGGAAAAGTCCTTTTTAAAAGAGTCCATTGTTCTTTTGCTGTAAATGTTGTTATTTAGTGGATTTTTTTGTCTGTCCTGTCTACATAATAGTTGAATCAAAAATACTCTTTTTTACTATAGCTAAACTTTAACCCAATTTCTAATGCAATAATTTTATATTGTTCCAGTGCAATCAGTTTGGTTTACAGAACTGTTACCACATTTGACCTCCATATGATAACACTCTTGCTCTAGGGAATAGTGTTGTTTACTCCCTTGTGGAGTCTGACCCTGCACTGTAGCATATGGGATGCGTAGGATTTTAAATGGCCACTGGCAGGAACATCACAGCAATATTGTCTCCTGCTGGAAGAGTGGTCACCATCTCAGTCAGCCACTAACATGGCAGTTCTTTCCCTGTCAAGGATAGAGGTCCAAAAGGCGAAACCACTTGTACAATCCATGCAAATCAAGTAGTCCTAAATCAAAAAGGAAAACTCATATGGCTTGTGCCCTCACTACCGTGAACTGCTTGTGTGCTACTTCCTGGTGGATGGTTCCACCAGGTCCTGTGTGGATATCTACCTTCATGATGATACTATTAAACTGGAAATACAAGACTGCTGATACAGGCTTTAAAAGTTATACATTGATCTATGAATGTGCATTGAGTCTCTCAGACCTCTTCAACAAATACTATAAATGAGAAGCAAAAGTCCTGGTTCTGTCACAAACAGCGTTAGCTACAATTTGAGCCATAACTATTTTGCTTTAATTGCATTGCAAAAGGTAAATAAATGTGTAATAAATATTCACTTTATCTCAGAAAAGGTTGTGACAGGGAATGCTGCAGTATCTCAGGAACGCAAAGGTGTAATAAGCAAGTGCTGAGGGAAAAATAAGTCAAAAAGGTAAATAAAAATGTTTATTACTCTGATCGCAAAGCTAGTCATAAGATCTTAAAACAGTAAAACAAGGAATAGATCAAAATTAATGTTCACTAATTGATGAAATTGATGAAAAGATGAAATTTTTTCAACTGTAACATTGTGTACATATATGTATACACAGATGTGCATGATACATGTGTTTTTCTTACAACCTCAGGAGCCTCTAGTCCCAGGTCCAGATCAGTCTTCCTGTTTGGACAGTGTATGTAGGAGACGGACTTACAAAGCTGTCAAAGTTCTTCCTCTTTGCCCCCCGCAGCTGTCTGGTTTGCCTAGGCTGGGGTGAGAGGTTGACCTTTCAAGACAGGTTTGTGGTAACAGGCTCAAAAGATGGACTGAGTAAATGTCTCAAGAAAAACAACCATCTCACCACTCCACGAGGAAGTATCCATTCCTTTTAAGCATGACACTAGCTGTGTGATTCTCAAAGATGTATATAAGCGTGATAGGAGGTGTTTTGTTGTAGTTTGTTTGGGTTTTGCTGGGGGGAGCCTCGAGAAGAGGGGAACCTTCCATGATAGATAGATACCAGAACAGCCCTTACTTGGTTGTGGGGCAGGAGAGATTGTGTTAGGAAGCCATAAAGATCCCACGTAAGGAGCACTGAGATTACAAATAATGCTTTTGGTATGCCAGTAGCCACACGTGGCTGCCCGCTGCTCTTCCCTGTGCAGCTTTAACTTGGAGCTTTAACTTAAACTGTGTCAAAGAGAAAATGCTTCTACTTGTGTGATCTCTGGACATGTACCCCGAGTCATCCACCAGAACAGCAGCATGCCTTTGTAAGTGTCCTGAGACTTGTGTAGAAAATCAAGCACCAATGACTGCCAAGGATACCTTTGCTTCCCTCGGGAAACCGATGAAATAAAATGCAATAAATGCCTCTGCCTCTCCCCCTTAGACCGAATCGATGGACCTGCTCTGTGGGCAACAAGAAATGAGGCAGCTGTTTTCACTTTGTTCTGTTGGAAGCTGCTTGTTTCTTCTGGTGATGGGAGCTATGAGTAAGAGAGAGCAACTGGGGGCAAAGGCGGGGTCGTGGGGCTGGCGTGGAAGTACCACAGCCAGTTTCACATCACCAAATTAAAAAATAAAATAAAAAAGACACAATCAAGCAAGATACTTATGTATCACGAAAGCTACGTGCTCATCCAAAGTGGGCTTTTTTCCAGCTCTGGCTTTAATGCAAAGCTGCCTTTTACTTGTTATTAATATTTTGGCAAATATTTTTTTCTTTGGAATGGAGATTGTTCTCTAGCATATTATTCTGTGAATTGTTAATAGGTTTATGATGTTCTTTATTGCTTTTGTGGTTTCTTTTGTTTATCAGTGACATGCTTCCTACAAGCTGTTTGGTTTTCTGTTGGAAAAATCAATCCATCTAGCTTTAGTGTATCTAGAAGTTTAATGCCTCGTTGCTCATTTGTATCTGGGTTCATGCAATCAGCAATATCTGCTTTTGGCAGCAAGTTACTAAAAATGGATTTCAACTTTTATTTCTTCGCAAAAGATCTGGTGTCAAGTTCAGAGGAAAAAGAAAACGGATCTGCTTATTTTAAAATGAACTTTGTGTCTGTAGTAAAATAAGAAATGGGATAATTGATTTGGAATTAAAATACAGTTAAGAAACATTTTATACTCTGAAAGTACAGCCAGGAAGGAACTCCTGTGAAAGCCAGGGAAAACTTGTCCCTGGAAGAATCAGGCTCTGTGTTTAATTTGTAGTCTATTTTTGTTGGTCTTCACTAAAAAGATTTGCAAAACAGTCTTAAAATAATTTCTCAGATAAAATATCTTAAACTGAAAGAGCTGTTTACATAAGTGTTCAGATTGATCTTGTCTTTTAGGGAATCCGTCATTGTTTTACTTTTTTTTTTTTAGTTCCTTTTAGTAACTGTATGGTATTTGCAAGCTGTCTGTTGACATTGCTCAACACCATTTCTTTATATGTTCATGCCTACTGCCACTATGTCAGTTAAATGTATCAATTATGACTTTTTTTAAGCCTTCCTCTGAACAGAAATATATGGAAAAATTAAATAAAATCGGATGTTAAAAAAAAACTGCATCGTTGCTTATGAGTGTTGTTTGGAATGAAAATGTATACATTACATATTGTGGAGGTCCCAAAAATGGATTCAACCTTTTAAAAAAAGATACACAAGGGTGAGTACAAGTCATTTACAGAATTGTAAATGTTGTATTGCCTTAACAACACTTTTTAAATTTCTTGCAGTTAGTTTAGTTTAAGATAATTCCTATTAAGAATACTAATTCTTCATTGTTAAAACAAGCAAAGGCAACAATGCAGTGTGTTGTAATGGAACTAAGAGAAACTCACTGGCTGTTTCTAGAAATCAGTTTTGGTTGCTTGATCTGAACTCTGTTGTCATTGTTTTTCCCTGCCCACGTGTCTGTCGAACCAGTTATTACTCAAAGTGCGAACAATATATTCAGTCCCAATATCGAGCTTTGTGTGGAGAACACAAGCTTTTTTCAATCAGTGCCAATGCCTAGGAATTACAAACATTCTGTCTCTGCACTCCAAAGTGTTTCAGAGCTCGTGTGGAATTTTAGGTGTAGACACCACATCTTGGCTCTGAAGAGTTTACAGATTACACTCTTGTGTTACCTAGAAAACAGAGATGAGACAATAAGATAAACAAGCCAGGCCATGGATTATGTTTTTGTGGCACTTCACATGTCATGTGTATTTAACAAAAAAGGATCACTGCCAAATAAAGGGCTAGAATGGGAAAAAAACAGATAGTTAAAGGAAGTATTTCTAAATTTAGACATATTGTCCATACCTTGACTTAAGCATAGAGATATATCAATAAATATACATTGGGATTTTAAAATACAGTTTTCTTCTCATGGAAGAGTGCATGCATGTCTTGTGTCTTCAGAATTAATCTTCCCTGTAACACAATCACAGCTGGGTCAGGAAACTACTCCAATGCAGGAAAAAATCTTCAGTCCTTCTGAACAAACGAGATGTATCCCAGCTAGCGGTGTTGTGGTCATTATTACGGAGATCCACGCTGACTGAACAGCAGCTCCTGTAATGCAGCTGGTCACAAGGGGAGCATGAGGATGAAACTGGTGGATGTAGACACACACTGTTAGCACCCAGCCACCACAGAAATTCCTCCTAGAGAAACCAAAGATGTTGCCCAACAAGAGGTAGAAAGTCCTCTTGAGGAAAGGAGACCTGGGGGACTTGAGAATGAACAAAATTAATTCACAAACAAGCCATACACTTCACTCTTCTACTTTTTGAAGGTTTCCTGCTGATTTTGTTGATTAAACAATTCCTAGTTGGTTCAATAATGTAAAAATTATGCAGCATGTGTGGAGGCAGATTTCCCATTAGGCTGGTATTGGCTTAGTTAACAAAGTTTTCAGTTCATTAACCAGAAAGCCCTGGTGCAGAGCTCTCCTCACCGTCCCCAGGAACCACACCGCTGCTTCTGTGCACTGGCCTCCCAGAGCTGCCTAACCCTCCTGGGAGGTTTGAGAAAGAACACCTCGTTCCTCAGGGAGCCAAAGGCCATGATTTTTCACACCCAGGAACCCAACGGGATGCTTGAGCTTTCCTTTTCAGCCCCTGGCTGAGCATGGCCTGCCTTTCCACAACGACCAAGGCATGGAAATAAGGTGGAAGGTGACAGGCTCTGGGGGTACGTACTCTGCACCTTGCAAAATGTAGGATTTGTCTTGACCTCATTTCAAACACGGAGATTTGAAAATCTGGGAGGAGGGATATCCTGTAGTCAATGCGGGGAAATGTCTGGGATTTCAGACACCAGCGGGCTGCTCCAAACCACCCTCTGGAGGACCTCTCTTTCTCCGTGAGTTACGAAGGGAGCACAGAAGATGAGCTTTGCTAGAATAAACTTGTGCTTTAGGAATGCCTTCCTTAGTCATAAATATTAATGGCCCCTGAGTAAAAGTATTTGCATTTGGACACTTTTTTTATACATCAAAGTGCTATTTTATATGAAGGGTGAAAACTCTTAGAAAGGAGCTGTATTAAATCTTTTATGAATTGGGCCTTAAGGAAGTAGAGTATGAAATAAGAACCATCTAACAAGCAATTTCTTGGACTGCAGGACTGTTGGACTGTAAGCCTCACATGCACCACGTTAGCAAAAATGTGTCAGTTTTAATATTCTCAAACAGAATAACTAGTAGCTCTAAATCACCCCCCCCCCCCAAAAAAAAAAAAATAAGAAGAAGAAGAAGACTTGTCATTATGGTGGGTTTTATTTCTCTTTTTTTTCAGAATACATTTTTTTTTAATTATGTGGCACCTTATCTACTTTGAAATTTACACTACTGGAAGAAGAAACGTTATTAAAAACTTTCTGTGTCTCTCTTAAATAATGCACACGAGGTAATTCCTAGCGCTACTGGAGCTGAGTCATAGGATAAATGATTATATTCACTGCTGAAAAGGAATGATACCAAAATGCTCTGCCACTGGTTTTAGAAAAGGAGATTTCAAAAGAAAAGGAGAATATTTAAATGATAGGTCCTAAAGGTAAAAGAAGCAAAGCTCTTTTAAATGCTATTCCAAAGAACTATAATTTAGGAGACACGAATATGACTGAACAAAAGGATGCTAGGAAAGCAAGGAATAAATCAATGCAGCTGAAATGAAATGTTTCAAATGCTGTTTGAGCAAAACAAGTTCCAGTTCAAACAAGGGCAACTAATCACTCACAGTTAATGTATACAAGATTACACAAGCTGCACTGGAACGTGAAGAGCAAGTATTTACACCATCTCATTTGGTTTTATGCATATATCAGAAAAATGAAGCCTACAAAAAATGGATTTGTCTGTTATTACCAGCAGCAAATAAATAAGATTCCTAATGAGCCGCATGATTACTTTGCATCAGCCTCCATCTAAGAGGCTGCTGGGATGTTCCTGCTTGGGGATGGCTTGTTCCTGGAATTTGAGATGAGCTACTCAGAGGAAAAAGTACAGAAGCAAAATGGAGATGAAGCTATTGTAGATGACAAGGGCTAGAAAGCACAGTGAGAAAGTCTGAAAAACAGGAGTGTTTGCAGTGTTTTGCTGCAGGGCACCTTTCTAAAGGGTAGCAAAAGTGGTAGTTGTTTAAAAAAAATATTGTAAGGGATGATACAATAATTTACAGTGCAGTAAATTTTGCCACCTGGTCCTGCCAAGCTGCACAAACTTAATAAACAGCCCAGCAAACCTCTGGAAGAGATGAGCGAGGTGAGCATTCTCAGTTGCTGCTCAACTTCCCAGAACCTGCTCTCACATGTCATTGCTTGTCCCTCACCACGCGTGTGGCAGCTGACTTTGCACTAGCTGCAGTGCTGTGGCTTGAGGCCAAAGAGGCGTGCAGTTGATTTCTAGCAGAGCTTGCTTCCATCCTGCTTGGCATCTAGTCAAGGAATTGGTTTCTGCCTAGGAAGCCCTTGTAGATACATCCCAGATGTCTCTGGGATGGAAGATGTCACTCCCTGTCAGCTGTGCCAAGGGGTTCCTTGTGCAATGCAATTCCTTGGGTGGGGGCAGGCCATCTGGGACAAGCAGTCCCTCCCTGCTGCCTCACAACCTTGTTTGATTCAGTTCTACTTCATTTCCTCTCAGGATGGAAAAACACTGCTCAGAAATGTTACTGGACAATGGCTGGTCAAAAATCATCTCTCTCCTAGGCTTATACATCTATCACTGGCTTTCCATCACAGCTAAAGCATCTGTCTGAACCAGAACAGATACAGCACCCAGGCACAGGAGCAATTCTGGTAAGACCATGTCACAGCTTCCAGCTTTGTCGGTGTCAGACTTCTTTGAAACCACACTCAGGATGTTTCTGCAGCTCTGTACTGAAACATGTGAAAAGATGTTCGTTAAGCACACAAGTGACACTCATAGGTAATGGGTGAATGCAGAGTTACCACAAGCTGCAGGCTTGAGGGTACAATGTTTATTCATTGAATGATACACTACTAAGAAATTAATAAAGCAATTAAATGGTTAAAAGCACACAAAACTATAATTCTTAAATCTTACAGATTACACCCAACCACTATTGCATTACAGTCTCATCGCCCTCCTCCACTACTTCAGGGTGACCTCAGGGTTCAAGCCCACTCCTCACTTCACCTTCCCACACCAAGTCTTCTGGGCAGGAAGCAGGAGTCCAGCAGGACTGTCCAAGGGGCTTCCCTTTGGTGTCCTGGAGAGTTGGGGTCTGCAGGCCAGCATGCCTACAGCGTGGAGGCATCCACGATCCTACCGTGACCTCTTTCTGTTGAAGACTGGGGCTACCAGTCTGCCTTGTTCCCACCAATGTGGTGATACTGTGGACCACGGGGCTTAGCAGAAAGCTCATGCTGTGAAATTGTTCATTTCTAACTGTGATTGGTTAAACTTAAGGTCTTACTATACATACCCATTCTCCTTGTAAATCAGGTTCCCACAGCCCTTCACCTGACACATTCAGTAAGCTAATGCAAGGTTTTATATCCCACTGTCCATACTGCTCCTTTAGTAAGTCCACAAGCCACCATCCCACTGTCAAAGAACCATCCCATTGCCAAGCTGAAAATTACTACCACTCATCTGTTGACCCTCATAACACAGGATCTCTGCTGCATTGCCTATGAGAAAGGAATTGACCCTTTCCAAAAAAAAAAAAAAAATCTAGCCACTGGTTCACAGCTTCAGTGGCCAGCAGTCATGCTTGGTACAATAAACAGACAGAAGTACTGCTCAGTTTAATGCCTGAGAGGTATTTTCAGTTAGATTGGCAGTCACTTTTGCCATCTGCCTCTTTTGGCTATCCCAAGTCGTTGTCATTGTTGCAGCAACAGATAACCACCCAAAATTTGTTATTGAATTACTTTGTATGGGATTCAACATTCCTCCCATTTTCCTTAGTATGGCTGTGAGCATTTCAGTATCAAACAAGTTTAGGACCATTCAATAAATGTCAGATGTGCCCATGCCTTCTATACTGTTTCCACAACATGCTCCAGGTACACTGTGAATATATTCTAGAAAAAAATCATTTCTGACATTCCAGTTCCCGATTTCATCCCACATATTGCAGGATTAATACTAATTTTTGCTGGGTTATGCTCAGTGTCCCAAATTAACCTGCACCGTATGTAGGCTGATATAACTGTGCCCCTATTTGGTTGTAGTGCAGACAGAAATACAGAATCACAGAATGGCCGAGGTTGGAAGGGACCTCCGAAGATCATCTAGTCCAACCCCTCTGCCAAGCAGGATCAAGCTAGGATCACCTAACCATTTCTTAATTGCACAGGATGGCATCCAGGTGGGGTTTGGATATCTCCAGAGAAGGAGACTCCACAACCTCTCTGGGCAGCCTGTCCCAGTGCTCTGTCACCCAAACCATAGAGTTCTTTCTCATATGGTGATGACACCTCCTGTGGTTCAATGTATAGCCATTACCCCTTGTCCTATCACTGGCCACCGCTGAGAAGAGTTTGGCCCCATCCTCTTTGCATTGTCCCCTCAGATATTTGTAGAGGTTGCTAAGATCCCCCCTCAATCTCCCCTTCTCTAAACAGTCCCAGCTCGCCTAGTCTGTCCTCACAGGACAGATGCTTCAATCCCTTCATCATCTTCGTGGCTCTACGCTGGACCCTCTCTAGGAATTCTACGTCCCTTTCAGTGGGGAGCCCAGACCTGCACCCAACATCCCTTCGGTTGTTTTATGCCAGCCCTGGTGCTGGCCCGGGGCCCGGGGCCCGCCGGTGCCCGCGGCCGCCACCAGGTGGTGCCGGAGCCCCGCGGGACGGCGATGTGGTGACAGCCCAGCGACAGGCCGAGGGACACCGGGCACAGACTGAAGGACAGGAGGTTCTGGCTGAACGTGAGGGGGCATTTCTGTACTGTGAGGTGACAGAGCCCTGGGACAGGCTGCCCAGAGAGGCTCTGGGGTCTCCTTCTCCTCTCAAACCCCGCCTGGATGCCATCCTCTGTAATGTGCTCCAGGTGATCCTGCTCGGCAGGGGGGTTGGACTGGGTGATCTCCTGAGGTCCCTTCCTACCTCGGCCAGTCCGTGATTCACAACG
Source organism: Heteronetta atricapilla (assembly GCA_011075105.1). Lineage (NCBI taxonomy): Eukaryota > Metazoa > Chordata > Aves > Anseriformes > Anatidae > Heteronetta > Heteronetta atricapilla. Next base: position 188,215,972 of record CM021731.1, read on the forward strand.
TTGCTGTGCAATGACACGTTTGGACACTTCTCCAAAACGCCCAGCTGCCCGTCACAGGTCACATTCAGCAGCTTTATCAGCTGAACCCACACAGAAGAGCACCCTCTTATTTTGGAGATAAATGGGGATTTTGCCATGTCACATGCCAATTCCTTTCAGTCTCAGGATTCTACCAATAGTGAGGCTGCAGTGAAGCTAAAAATTTTACACATTAAAAGTGTCAACATTAAAGAGAGTTGGCAGTAAAGAAAGTTGATTCCTGCAAAGCAATGCAGCTGAAGAAATGCATTTCTGTAAGGTCATGGGAGGGCCCACAGTTTAGAGGCAATAACTGAAGTTTGGCAAATAGTCTAGTCAGTTCTTTATAAAGAAACACCGTACTTTGCTATATGCAATGAGCCATTAGAGCCCCACGAGCATGCTGACTGTGTCAGCACGAGGCCTGGCCCCATCCTTCTGTGTGACTGCAGGGACAGACCCACATGCAGGGCCAGGGCTGCCACCAGCCTGCAAAAAGCACGAGCTGCAATGAGATTTAAGGTTGGGGCTTTGGCTAGAGGAGAACAACGCCAAGCAGCAGACTTGCTGATGCATGACTGCTGTGTCCCTGAAACGTTGTGTGTTGGTCACGGTTCAGACTGCTGTTCTGCAAGCCTGACATTTATTTAATGAGCCCACTTTTACGAGACACTGTCGGGCTGCTGTGAGGCATGAAACCTCCTTCAGCAACTCCTTCAGCCTACGAAGCCCTACAACCAAACCCACCATCCCCACTCAACACCTCCGCGGCCCGCAGCCGAGCGCCCCGAGCACCTCTGCGACCCCTTTTCCCCCCAAGTTCTTTATTAACTGTTCAAAGGGGGCACACCTCGGGTGAGGAGGGGGCGATGTAGGCAGCTTGCGGGGGGCTCGCAGCCCGGTGCGGGAGGCGGCGGAGCGCCGGGGCCGCCCATCGCCCGCCCACTGCGGCCCGCCCAGGGCCTGCCCGCGCCGCCCGGGGCCGGCTCCGCAGCGGCGGCCGTTGCTGCAGCCGCCGCCGCCGCCCGTGCAGCGCCGCCGCCGATGCCTCCTCCTGCGGGGGCTCGGCGAGGAAAATGGCGCCGTCCCACGTCCTCAAGTGCTGCCAGAAGGTGCTGGCCTGGGTGCCCGTGGCCTTCATCGCCCTGGTCGTGGCCTGGTCCTACTACGCCTACGTGGTGGAGCTGTGTGTGTGTGAGTGCGGGGAAGGAGGGACGGGAGGGCGGGGGGCTGCCGGCCGCCCGCGGGGACCCCTCGCCTCCCGCCGCCCTCACGGGCCCTCTCCCCGGCGCTGCGGAGAGGGGGCAGCCCCGGAGGGGGTTTTATTTTCCCTCCCGGAGGGGAAGACCCCAGCCCCGGGGCGGGGGGCAGAGGAGCCGGGTTTACCTGTTGCCTCTGTGGCGGAGGGCGGGAGGGGGCTCGGCGGGGCTCTGCCCGCCCTCAGGCGCCTCATGGCGGCGGAGGCCCGGCGGGGGGACGGGGCACGGTGTTTGGGGACAGGAGCCTCAGGGGGACGATGAGGGGCAGAGACCCCATCCCCGGGCTCCGGCAGCCCCCCTTAGGATCCCTACCGGGGCTGTGGGGGTGTCCCTGCCCCTCACAACTCCTGGCGCCCAGAAGTTTCCCCTTCTCCTTCCTATTTCGATTATTTGAAGCCGATCCGGAACTTCCTCATGTACCACATAACTACTTGAACACGTCTAGTTGGTCTCCCTTTTGCCCCTTCTAATGAACAGTCCCGGACCCCGCTGTCATTGAGGTGTAATTAGGCTGGAAACATCCTCCCGAAGCGGGATTTGGGGCTTACGGGCTTGTCGGGCTGCGTCAAGGCTTGTGGTGGTAGGGTTCGGCATTAAGTAAAGCTTATTTGTAGTCGGTGTCAGTCAGGATGATATTTACCCTTTTCTGGCTTTAGGAGGAACTTAAAGGCTGGTTCAGGAGGATATTTACCTCTGCAGGAGAAATGTAAAAATATAGGGATACACAACCAGACTTGTTGAACAAGGACTGTTTTAAACTGGGTGCATAGGTGTACTACTGTCTGGGTCCTTACACTAATCACTGTTCGTGTAAAATAGTTGCTTTGATAGCCCTAAACTTGTACAGATATCTGGCCTTTAGAAATAATCAAGGTTTTGGGTGGGGTTTTTTTAGTCCACAGTACTTAGGTTTTGGATAACTTTTGGATAATACTGCAGTTTGGAGGGCTTGGGTGGTTGTTGCAGTAGTCCTGAGAGGGGCTGTGTGAGGTTATGGACTTAGGTTTGTTTTACAGTTGATTGAAGTCTGACTGTTATGGCAAAAGGCAGGCCAGGGTTATGTGTTTCTTCTCATAAATAAAGAACAGCAATTCAAGAGTTGAAGTGACTTGCTCAGGGTTGCGTTGGTGATCTCTGGCTGAATCAGGGACAGGACCTCGATCCCCCAAGTCCCAGCTCTGTGTCTTGATCACAGAGTGGGTCAAGGCTGGTTGCTGGTGAATCATTTTGTTAAAAAAATATCTTTGACCCTGATCTTACAGAAGACCTTTGCAGGCATGGAGGGCCAGAGAGAGTCCTGCCCAATTCAGCACAGTTTCGTTTGTATGAAAATTATTGAAAGGGCTGGTTTCTGGTTATGTGAGAACTTTCACATCTATAAATCTGGTTTCTAGACGTCTGGCACTTCTTGCTCACAAATCAGCTTTATTTTTAATGTCTGCAGATGCAGGCTATTAAGAAAAAGTGGTCATTTAGTAAGAAAATTACCTATTGGTTTTTATTGCTGTCACTGACAGCAGTTGTTAAATGTCAAAATGGTACTTGGTGACTAAGATTTGTTTTCCTGTGTTTTTTTTCCTGATTCATTTTTTATTATTATTATTTTTAACCTTCTGTTGAATTTTCTTTGTACTTTTGATGAAAGGTCAGCTCCTCGAGGAAGAGGAAGGTATTTTCTCTGAGCTTGTTTGTGGTCGAGTCTCCCCCCTGCTCGCCCCAGCTCTTTCCTTCCCCTTTTTTGGCTTTGCTATTACGCTGCATTTAAGTTCAAACAGGCACAGAGAGGATTTATAGCAAAATACGGGATTTTCTGTTTCTTTTGGCAGGTATGTTTACTTTCTCCCCGTGCTCCATATGTTTTATTTTGGCTTGAAAACTACTGCAGTGTGTACTGTGAAGAGGAGCTAGGATGCAATTAACGTGCTGCTAATGAATGAAGTGACATTGGTCTCTGCAGATGTGCCTATGCAGCAGGCGCAGAAGCCGGGCTTTATGTCTTGTTGCACTTCTGTGGCTGCCTTTCGCAAAGGGCACAATATGCAGCTGATGTGTGCCTGGGTAAAGGAAAGACAGACGGAAGAAGGAAAGTTTTAGAAAAGAGGAAACAAAATAGAAAAAAATGTGTGAAGACTGAGTAATACAGAAATTGTAACCACACAGACACCAGTGTTTTTTTTCCAAGGTTATTTGTAAAGGTTGGGTAATTACTAAGATGTGAAGCTTACAAGGAAACAGGAAGAAAGAAAGCCTTTGTTCCCTCCAACTATTTCTTCCATCCTGTTTGTTTTCCTCCTTTGTGTCCCTGCTCACGAATTAAAAGTTAAACATATGTATTCACTTAGTAAGTGTAGTAGGGAGCTAAGTGTAATGTAGCATCATAAAATATTCTAACTAATCAAAGTAGAAGATGGCGTAGTAAATCGGGGTTGCTTCTATCCCATTACTCTTTTTCCTTTCAGTTTTGCTTCCCAGCACCGCTTGCCCCACACTCCTCCACTAGGGCATTCCCCTGCTGCTCAGTGTCCCGTGATCGGTGGCTAAAGGACTCGGGCTTGCTCTGTAATTCACCACCAGTATGCGTTTGCTTGGTTATGCCACTTCTACAACCGTTAATTATGCTCCTGACGTACGGCCTGTGAACACCAAGGAGGACTGGTATGGGTAAGATGAAAGGAGGTTCCCAGTATGAGCTTTTCTGTTGTTTTCCTCCTGTAGAAACATCGATGTATTTCTCAGAAGCGTTGTGGCAGTGTGGGGGTGAACGCTGGCCGTTTTAGACCCCTGTTGCTGTGTAGCTGTGATCCAGCTGGTAAGCTAGCTATTAAGCTAATGGAAGGGTGAAAATGCCCTTTTCTCACCAAACGGATAGAAGGCGAGGGAATGTCAGCAGAGTGGGAAGAACTATGAACTCACATAACTGAAGGAAGTGCGAAAGGCTCGTGGCCACTTCTCATTCAGATTTTCTTTAAATGCGTTAAAGGAGAAAAACATGAATGAACGCTTTCTTACTCGATTCTTTTTTCTTTCTACGTGTAGCTTGCAGGGAGCTCCGTTTGTAAGAAAGCACACCTAGAATTACGCATGGGCGGTTGTAAAATAGCTTTCCATTAGACTAAAACCACTTCTTGTGTTCTTTCTTGTTATCAAAACATGTTTTGCTTTTAACATCGCTTTTGCAAACAATGGCTTTATTATGTTGTTAGTGAATTGAACTGATTGTTTCTGGTCGCCACATCCCCTCAGAAGCTCAGCATGAGCAAAGCTCTTCTCTTGGGGCTCGTTTTCGCTTTGGGCTGACTTGCATCTCATTACCTCTCCCTCCATCCTCAAAACCTTTTTGTGGGTGAGCAGCTGTAACGCAGCCTGGCTGGACCACGGTCAGAAGTCGGTGTTTTGAGGTTTGTAGTAAAAGGTGGTGGGTGAAACCAGCCTGTTTCATACAGACAACCTTTTTCCTAAAGCACTGGCAGAATTCGGTAGTGCGGTCTGCACTGAGAAAGATGTTAACTTTGGCTGAGTTTTCTGCAGATCAGAACTAAGGTTATTGGCTGGTTTTACATACAAAAACCAAAATCTTGTTAAGGGTAGCATTTTACTTCTCTAGCTAAAACTGTATGTTCTGAAAACTCAGCCCAGAAGAGCCAAGACTAGTTAAAAGGAGAATGGTCTGGTTTAGGAATGTACTGGTCCTTTATAAATGTTTCCATGCCTTAAATTCCTCAAAGCCTGGAAAACTGTGATTTTGAAAGCTGCGGGAGTAATTAGCTTTGTGTACTTTATAGCACCTACTTGCAGAGCAGTTTGCTTTTTAAATGCAGTGTAACATCTAATGTGCCTAAAATCTTGGCAAACAAAACAGTCTGCAGTTTGGAATTCATAACTTGGTGCTAATGGTACAAACTTTATTCGTTATTCTGAAGGCTGCAGTGGCCCTTTTAAGGAGGGAGATGGCTCTGATTTCCCCAGAGCATTGCCAACATGAGAAGCCCTCGGTGATCTGTTGTAATGCTCCTGTTCAAAGAGTCTGTTGCATACACAGAGGGAAGGTAATTCCATCTGCCTCCTCAGGAAGATACCAAGAAATCTCATCCCGAAACGTGACTGCAGTAGTTAGCAAGCAGTGGCAACATGGTGTAAGCAGCCGCAGCTCAGTAACTTCTGATTTCTGCCCCCAGCAAAAGCGAAAGTATCAGCACTACACTGCGGCGTTGGCATGTTAGGAGTGCAAATCCATTCCCCGAAGAGCAGGGGATTCCTCTTCAGGAGAATGAACAGCTAATTAAACACGTCGGATCATTAGTAACAGTTAACTGTGCTTCTGTGCCCCTCTTGTGAATTTCAAAATAAGGAAATTAAAATGCCGTGGACACGCTTGGTTCTGTTGTGGTGTCTTGGCTCAGGCACGCGGATTGTCATCTGAAACGAGAACCTCTTCTGTTGTTAGGAATAAGTAGCATTCCTGCCGAGGTGCTCAGGCTGGATACAGATGTGCTGGAAAACCAGCTGCTTGGGCAGAAAGATTATCAAGCTGCTTATTTGGTGCTTTGTGCTGCATTGGTCGTGTTAGTTTATAGGGCCAGGTGGGCACGTGCCCTTTATATGGTACGAAATCTGCTCTCGGAGCAGTCCTCTAATGAAAAAACCCTTCCACGAGCCGCGGTGCTAGCTCAGCCTGGTTTCTTGGGAAATTGTCTTAGCTCTCTGCTTTCCAAAGCGCTGCCTGCAGAAGGGCTCCACCCTCCTCGCTGCCAGCCCTGCGCGGTGCCTGGCCCCAGCCCTGCTTTGTCACTTGTATGGCCGAGCCGTGCCCCTGGGTTTGGTCCAGGCGTGCAGGGAGCGGCCAGAGGCACGAAATGAGCATCTGAGCTGAGAGCTGCCACGTCCTGACAGGGAGCACCAACTTCTCTCCTCTACCTGTCTGCCCGTTCTGGTGGAATTTGCTGCTGTCCACATAGAGTTATACTAGTGAATTAAAAACTCACTTCTGGTTTTAATTTGGGGTTTTGCTTCATCACTTATTGGTGTGCCAGTCTTCCTACAAGACGCTTGGAGATAAAAGGGCCAGAATATCAAGTGCGTGCTTTCAGCAGACAGTAATCAATTTGAGGTCGCTGACTCTGTGTATCGTGAACTTCAGGTTCTGCTTGAAATTTAAATAATTAAAAAGTTGTTCTCTAGCAGCTCAGATTTTTATGGCTTAATGGAGACGTGTTTTCTGTAATCAAAGGATTTACAGCGTTACAAAGACGGGTATTGGAGCTGAGCTCTTCATACACCTGTCGCAGGTGCAGCAAACACTCAGGTGGCAACGTACCTGCCTTCATGTCTGGAGCTTGAGACTGCCTGTGACGGAGAGCAGGGATGGGAGGAATGCCAGCTGCATGTCGAAACTTGTGTCTGTAAATGCTGAGGGTTTGCTGGGTTTCTGTTTAACCCAATCGATACGTGAGAGTTCATCCAGCTCCTTTCATTCAGCACTGCTCTTGCAACTGGTCAGAATTCCTGCTGTTCGAAGATGCATTTTCATTCCCAGTGCTACAAACACCTTTCCTGAAACACTTCATGGAGTTTTCAACTCAGCTCAGTTGTTAAACATCTCCCTGTTGTGTACATACGATGTTTAATAGAAACATTTGACAAGTAATGACAGGCCTCTTTCCTGCATCAGCTGAATCTCCACCAAGATGAATCAGGTGTAAGAGGAGCAATGAAACCATAACAAAACCATCTGCTCTTTTAGCCAGTTCCCCAGCATCAGCCCTTTCTGCTGTCAGTAAATTGTTTTCTGTAGGGAATGGTTAGCCCCTCCTGTCCTGTGCCAAGCAAAAATCTGGGCCTTCCCCCCTCTTCCTTTGTGGAATGCCTCTTCTTGTAACTTTTGACTCTATCTGTGTTAAAAATCAAGTTCCTCCCCTGCAGCATGCCAAGCACCTGCTTTTCCTTTCTTTCTGAAGACCACATGGCTCATCAGTTCCTTATTCGTGTTCCCTTTTGACAATTAAAATTGTCTTATGGGTACAGGATTGTCAGAAAGGATCTGCTCACAAGATCGTTAGATCACAAGAGCAGCATGCCTTGCCTCTGCAGTTTCTGTAACGCTCTCTGTGCTGCTATATATGGTGCAGCATCGTCTAAAATCTGAACCGCGAAACCATTTTAATCATATGATTAACAGAGAGATCAAGTGAGGTTTCTGTGCCAGTTTTTTTCTTTGTTTGCAGTCTTTGGGTTGTGCATCCTGATGTCTGTTTGTCTCCAGAGTGGGGAATTCTTGTGAAGCAGAAAGCAGGGATTCCACTTTTTCATCTTTTTCTTTTTCTTTTTTTTTTTTTTTTTGTACCAAAGAAGCTGAAAAATTAGAGATGTAAGTAATAATTCATCTGGAATTAGGCACGCTAATACTGCAGAGAGAGTGAAGCAATTCCGATTAAATGGGAAGTTGAGAGGAACAGATTTGTTTGAAGTGAACTGAACAAAGTTGTAAGCTGGTTTGCAGTTGGCTGTGGTAGGGTCAAAACTGGCATGAAATGCCTCAGCTATTGTCAGTAGTTAACACACATGCAGAGGATTTATTGTACCATTCTTCTTGGCAAGCGGTCAGTGCTTTTGCCTTTGGCAAATCTGGATTAAAAAAGCAGAGAAGCAAAACCTATTTCCATAGTGCTGGGATAGGTGGTGCCTGAAGGCTTTCACAGCTCAGGGGTTGTGGCATGGGATTCTCCTGGGCATAGCAGAGGAGCCCAAAGCAACAGACTGGGTTTCTCTTCTGGAAAATCCATTAACTAACATGCAAGTTTGGTTGTTCTGCTTTGGTTTTAATAATGTCTGGAAAAGGATCCAAGTTGCACGTAGGATTTTTTGGGAGTTATTGTTGTGCGTGTATATTTCTCAGTTTAATGTATGACTCCTTAAGTTTCACCTTTTTATTTAAAATAAAATAAAAGCTTGAGTTCAGCCTAGTAACTGCATACAAAGCTGATACTTGCTGTGTTGCAGGATATGTTCCTGCTGGACTACCTACTGGAATAATGCGGCACCTGGTGCAGAGGATAGGCTTGAACTTTTTAAATAATTCATAATTTAGACATATTTAACAAAGGAAAGGATGAGGACGGTGGAGCACTAGATTATCTTCTCTCTTTTGCATGGCTATTTTCTGTTGAGGTTCTCAAGCTTGTAACAATGCTGTTTCTCCTTTCATCCCACGCACGCGCTGCTCCCCAGTGCTTTACCTGCAAAATGGGACGTTCTTGCAGCTATATCACAGCACGTGATATCCTGGAAAGGTGACAGCAGAAGTTAATTCACTTTGCAGGTGTCCTGCGTACGTCAAATCCTTCACTTGATTCTTGCTAGGCAGCTTGCCAGTCCTGCTGCCTTACACCCAGTGCCTTGCCACAGGAGCCCCAGTGCATCTCCGAGGTGTAAGAGGCAGTGCTGTTTCTTCCCTTGGCATGTTGTGTTAGGATTTGTAGTTCAGCTGACCTTTTACTGAGCTCTGAGTTAATGCTTTCCAGGAACACGTGCTGAACAGTCAGCAGGCAGGTAAGCTCTGAGGACTTGCTTTGCTGGTTGGTTTTTTGGGTTTATTTATTTATTTGGAGGCCTGGAAGTTGGGTGGATTGTTTTTTGGGGAGTGTTATTTTAGGGTTTCTGTTTGTTTTTCAGTGTTTTAAGCAATGTTTACTGAGTGAGAACTATACAGTTTACTCTGGATTACTTTCTAACTTATCGTATCAGTATTCTGGAGTATCCAAAATTCCCTTGTAGCGCCTTGTGCAGCCTTTGTGCTGTTGCTTGTTCATGTTCCTGGCTGGTCGAGCAGTTAAATAAGACCTCCTGGTGGAGCGGGTGGAAATCTTGTCCTCAAGCCAAAACTCTCTGTCCTGTTATCCCGGATGTTTTTTGCCCTCTGCAGCACCTGCATCTTTTGTTATATTCCTTTTTTTTCTTCTTTATTTGCAAGGAAACTAGAAGAAGTATCTTTAGCTACAGTCAAGGTTTGTTCCGAGATATTTCAAACGAAGGAAGGTTTAGTGAGTGACATTTTGTTCCACCGGAAGAATGGGCAGCAAAGGCTCCAGCATCAAAAGATGACAGCATTTATTGTCAGTCAACGTGATGAACCGTACATGGACAGAATCTCTAAATCACTGTGTAAAGTCTCTGAACCCTGATCTATTCCATACATACATTAATAATAGGAATGATACAGTATTAAATATTTAACACCCAGGACTTGTAAATATTAATAAAAACACAAATTCCCTACCATTAAACTTGTGCACAGCTGATAGACATGGTTTTAAATGACATGTTTTTCAAAAGAAAACGTCTTTAAAGGACTTTATTAAGCTTGTAAGCTTGGCTTACTAATAGCTTGACAGGAGGTTTGTGGAAGTGACATTACTGGCTGCTGTGTTGCTGGTAGAAAATGATCTCTCCTCATCATAGGCAATGCCGTATTTAATCTCAGGTGGCTCAGACCATCTACACCCAATCAACAGTACAAAAAAAATGAACTTAAAACTAAATTTGAGGAATCCAGTAACATAATGCTTCAAAGGAGGTCTGCTTGCAGGGTGGTTCGATTTCTCCCATTATTCGATGACCTTGGCAGCAGCATGATCTTTGTCACAGAAACAAAGTGCCCAATACTCTGTGTTGAGATCTACAAGATTTTTACCTAATATTTAAGAATAACTTGCTAAGTAACGAGAAGGTTTTGGAAGAATGTGAAGACAAATGCAGAGACAGTTTTCTTACCGACGAAGTAGAGACCTCCAGTCTTCTCCTGGTTCTCTTGCCACTTCACAGCAGTTCATGTCTGAAGGTCGTGGTAGCTGAGTCTGGAGTTTGTGTTCCCCACCAGCTGATACCTCTGCACACCGTCAGTAATACCTCAGAATTTGCTTGGAGCAGTTACATGAGGATGGGTTCTCTGTTTTCATTCACCTGGAAAAAGCTGTTAAGAGGTTGAATTGTGTGGTGGTGGTTTTTTGTTTTTTACTTTAGTTGTAGTGGTGGTTTCTAGTATCACCTGCAGAATACTTAATCTTGTGGAAGGTGCAGAAGGTTCTGTACAACACCTGATCCTGGCTCTCTGCCGGCACTAGCTGATGCTCTTATTTGTGTCTCAGCTCTCTTGCAAGCATCCTCGTTACATCTTAACTACAGAACCGACCACAGTTGCTCCTGAGACAAAAAGCCCTTTGACAAGTACAGGTGCTTCAACACAGTTACAGTGAGCTTGATTTGGCCAACCTGAGTGTAAACACCCCTCCTTCAACTGTAAGTGGAATTAACTTGGGGTGTGGACATAAGTTCCTCGCAGGCACATCTGATTTTCCATGTTTTTTTCCTGCCACTTCTGTTTTTTCCCGTTTTCCCCGTGGTCCAGAAGGAGCACAGCTGGCTGACATGTGGAACTAATGGCTCTCTGTCTTCCAAGAAGAAACCAAGCTTTCTTCAGACTTTATACAATAGCTTAAAGGCAATATTGAAAACAAATTCTGCGCAGCACTACCAAAGTACTGGGCAATAAAGCTGTTATTGTTATGATCAAGTAGATGAGGGGGGAGAGATCTGAAAGAAGAAATCCAATTATTCTCCTAAGCAGCTAAGAAAAGCATGTAGAAGTAACGCTAGGGTTTAAAATCAATCAAAATGCAAATAGAATGAGCAGTGACACCAGTGATTAAGTAGCTGAAGAAAATCAAGTTACATTAGGTTTCTTTGGGCAATTATGGTAAATTAAAAGTGAGTAGTGCTTTTCAGGGAATAGGGCTTTTCAGGGACAGCAAACCCGGTGAGCTGCTGCAGCTGAATGCTAACGTCAGATGCTGCTTCCAGAAAAAGCCTTTAGTTGTTTGTGCTGCTGCATCTCGTAATGCCTAATGTGGACGAGTGTGGGACTGAGATTAAGTCCTACTGATGCTTCTTCTTGCATGCTAACCAAGCGTAACTCTTGGTTTTGAAATCATTTACAATATGCAAACCATTAGGAGGCCCTTGGTATACATTTTAAGAATATTTCCTAGAGGCAGAGGTAAAGGAGTCGTCAGCTGGATTTTGTGGATTCCTGGAAGTCAGCTGCCTTTGTAACTGTGCTCTTGAACTGTGAAAGTGGTGGCACAGAATACACTATTCCAAGAACGTGCAGAATATTTTTTTTCAGTTCTCAGAGCTTAATTCATTGCTAAATGTAACTCAGTACCCAAGGACTGTCTTGCATTGACTATGTTAATTTCTGCTGTAGCCCTTCTTGTACTTTTACAACTTCAGTGCAGAGAATATGTGCATAAGACCTTCCATAAATAAAAACCTTTTTTGTTATTGTGATAAGAGAATGTTTGCTGGGCAGCAAGCCCCTGGCCTCTCTAAGTTACTTGCTGTAGTTAAAAGAATGATGTTAATATTGTTTTAACCAGGCAACAAATTGTAACCATGGCTGATAACAAACAATAAGAGACTGCAGTGTATCTTTGACTTCCTTGTTTGAAACATTAATGTATCTTACCTACCCCTATGAATATTCTTCCTTGAATCCTGTAGTGGTGGTCACAAACATAGAAAACTTGGTGACATTTATGCTGGCAACAACAGAGCAACCCACATGCAGCAAGGTGTCTCTTCCCTGGCTGTGGTTTCCTCCTCTCCTCCCCCTGCGATGCCTTTAAAGGCATCATCTTGTGATCACTCGAAGGAAAGGCTTCGTCTTGTGATCTCTCCAAGAAGCCAAGTAGCTAGCTCCAGCAGAGCTGCTGTGCACAGCATGGGAGGAGTTTGGGCTCTGGCACAAGTGCTTGCAGAAATGGCCACACAGATGCAAGACCTTGGTCGCCCAAGGCAGGGTTTCTTTCCCTTTTTGTTGCTGTTTGTGATCCAGGGCAGCCAGAGGCCGCTCGCTGCAGATCACCTGCAGGTCACTGCTCATTGTGTGCACTCAAACTCACCTTCGGGGTGGCTTAAACCCAACGTGCTGGAGGGAGCTGAAGTGTCTGGAAGGCAAGTGCTTGCTTTTGCTGTGTTGGTCTCACACAGGTGTGTGTGTAGATAGTTGAGAGCTGACTTCTTGCACCCTGCAGCAGATGGCCACCACGTGTCATGCCTCTGAGCTGAGTGTTGTGCCCTAGGCCTGGTGATGGGGCCACCTCTCCTGCATCACTGGCTTGAAAAACGTTACTTCTAGAACAACTTGGGAGGGCAACATGGGGAAAGCTGTGCCCCAGAACGGGAGATTCTGCTGAGCAACATGTGAAGATAAAACAACTCTAGGTTCCTGTGGCCCCAGCGTTTGCAGAGGATGTTCGTTCCAGCTGGTGGCAAGACACATGCAATCCTGGGCCCCTGTAGCCTTTCAGCAGGGAGCTGGCAGCCCTCTTTGTGCTGGCTTTTGGCCACGTGATGCTGTCAACTCAGTTGTCTTGAGTCATTTGTCTAAAAACAACTCCCTGCTGCTTAGGGAAGAAAGCACTAGTGGGTGACTGCCAGTCAGGAAATAAGAACTAGCTCACTGTGGAAAGGTCACAGAGCCACGGCATACAGAGAACAGCAGAGAGGTGCTAAGGGCTTCCTTCTGTGACACTGCCCCAGGTCTGTAACAGAAGTAGAGTAAGTATTTCACCAAGGTTAATTCATTCCCTGTCTGCCCCAGTTGTTTCAGTAAGAGATACTTCTACCATCTTCCTTGTGAGTAACTGATGACCCGCTCTTCGTTGCAAAGGGGAATTATGTTACCAGAAATCCAAGTTACAGTTTCGATTTAATGTTCTTCTCTGAACAAGTGAAAAACTTGAGGTAACACAAGTGGTGCTTGCCTTTGCAGGCAGGGTAATGCCCGTGGGAAGTTCCTACGGAGTTTCAGTACTGGTAACTTTTGGAAATATGTATGTATGTGTATGCAAGTGTGCTTGTTTATATATATAAATATATATAAACATATGTAATTGTATATATTTAACCATTTTCCTTAAAAACTGAGAAATGTTAAGGCTGTTTTAGGAATGCAGTTGCACATCTATCATTCTTTTTTCTCTCCATGAGGAATGTCGGCCAAAATATGGGGTTTACTCTTGAGAGTTTTGGGTAGGCTGTAATACCCAAAGCCTTCGGTCAGGAACCACTGTGGGGGCGAGAAGGAGGAAGGCACGTACGCAGCACATCAATAACAAGACCAATCCTTTTCCTTTTCTGTACTGCACTAGTTGCAGTTGGATTTGCAAAAAATGTATCTGGCTCTCAAAGGGTGGCTTTGACTAGAACATGCCTCGCCTCTTAGGGAGTAAGTATATGTGCTGTGTGGGTTTGGTGGAGGGTTGTTTGTTTCTTTTTCCTTCGAGGTTGAGGGCAAATGTCTTCTTTTAGCATATCTCTCATGAGGTCTTGGCAAATCATTCCACCTCTTTGCTGCAGAATAGAGAGATTTGTGGTTTTGTTGTTGTTTTGTTTTGTTTTCTAATTCTGCAGTGATTTGGAAGGTACTTGAACATTTCATAGCAATCCTGAAACTAAGCCCGAAACTGAAAGCAGCCCAGCTCCATAAACGTACTTTTTTCTTCTGAGATGTCCTAGAAGGTTTCCTGAAAATGTTCTCCAAAGCTTTCTGAAGTTTGCATCTTTCAGTGTGCTCCAAGAAGAATGTTTCTGACAAATGACATTTTTCCCCAGTGTCATTTATTATACAACTAATGATGCCCATATGTCTGCAGGGCTGTTTCCTGTGATAATCTCTAGGCTTCCACTCCTTTGATTCATGTGACATAGGTGAGATGAAAGATAACAGACAACAACATAAGGAAGATTGGCTACAAGGAGGTGTAAGGAACAATGGGGGTCACAATGGATAAGATATCTTTACTGCTAAGGGTGATGCTCAGGGTCTAAATCAAAACTAAGACAACTTTTTCCTATGTTAAAGTCAAACCTGGAATTTTTATTTGTCCTCCAAGTTGACAGTTAAAAAAAAAAACATTTTAATACAGCCTATTAAAAGGCTGGGTAGTGTGTTATGGAAGCAGTGGTCTGTAGAAAGCAAAACCACGTACTAAGGTTTTCTGTGCTTCGTATTTCAGTGACCCTGAAGCACCAGGAGATGCGATGTGTAAGCTGTCGGTGGTGCAGGACTGGCCGCTCGAGCCTGTTAGGCCCATGTGTCCCTGGACAAGCTGCAGCAGCACAAAGTTCAGTGTAGGCCAGCACACCTCTCTTCACAGGCAGGCTCTGCTGAGCCGTAGGCTGATTTTGGAAAAACTGAGGTAACCAAGGAACAGCTCCGCACTGCAGACAAACAGATCCTACACAGTCGCTTTATTTGCAGACCTGCACAGAGCTGTAACACAGATGTTGAATCCTTTGCAATTATGAGGCCAGCATGGAAACTCACTGAGTGCATACTTCTCAGCTCTATGTGATGAAGTAAACTGCAACTTATGCTGTCTAGGCGTATTTTTATCTTTCCCTAGCAATATCTTTCTAGAAGTCTTCAAGGCTTCTCTAGAAATCAAAAACTTGAGAAGCCAATCCTAAGAATATTTTTGCTCTCAATCTTTTTTCCTTTTGTAGCTAAGCAATGGACTGATAAGGGAATATATTTTTGAAATACTCAAAAGAAAGTTTATTTGCAGTGCTTGCTTTTCTGAAACACGGACAGGTTTATCTTGACTATGGTGCTGAAGGCCCTAATCTGTTCTGATGTGTCTAATCTAATGTATAGTGCTGTTGCATCCTGAGGTTAATATATAAATCATACGCAGCGCTTATTTTCTTCAAGCAGTGGTGCTGCTTTATTTTCCCTATCCCACCCCCCAGACAAAAATAAATAAATAAACGTGTTTTAGGAATGTTTAAAGTGAAACTGGTATTAATTTCAGTGGAGGCTGACAGCAGTATCTAACTACTTAGAAGCAGCAGAGGAGAAAGCCAAAACCTGAGAGCTGAGCTTGTAACCGAAACTGCAGGCCAGGGATTGTGGGATGCAATGGTAATGTCTTGTTCTGTGTTTATTTCCTGAACCGGAGTTCAAAAGCTGGAATCGATTTCTT
This sequence comes from Heteronetta atricapilla, assembly GCA_011075105.1. Lineage (NCBI taxonomy): Eukaryota > Metazoa > Chordata > Aves > Anseriformes > Anatidae > Heteronetta > Heteronetta atricapilla. The sequence continues at coordinate 188,231,291 of CM021731.1, forward strand.
GCTGGTGTAAAGCTGCTTGTTACATTGCCAGCCTAGCAAATACTTACAGGTCTGTTCTATGTAGAGATTAAATATTAACTTATTTAAAGGAAGGCTTCGCTTCATCACGTAAAGATCCTGTGAAACTGTTGACTTCGTATGCTAAGTGACTTTGGACAAGTACTAGGATTGCCCTTCGTTTAATCTGTCAGAGAGTGGGAATAACAGCAGTGCAAGGAATAAAAGCAGAATACCAAAATTTACATGAACTTCTGAGGTAAAAAAGAACTGGCTATCTTTCATTTTTATTTCATTTAAGGATGATAAGACAGAATGAAAATCACAGGTGTTTCAGTGTTCTCTTTCACCTCAGACTGCAGGAGCTTGCCAAATTAAAATTGTTCTGCACGGTCTCATAACTGCTTTCTGATCCAGGAGACCTGGGTAAGAATAAGGAAATTATCTTTCTGGTTCTGTGAGGCTTTAATTATTTTCTATGAAGCTTATTTATTTTGTTTGTTTGTTTTTGAAAAAGTCTCACAGGCGATAAGATCTTAAGCTTTTCTCGAGATGTAAAGACTGTTCATTATTTTGAGTCTTTAAGCATCAAATTTGGCTCAATTTAGTTTTCTACTTAGTTTTTTGTTTGGATTATGTCCCTGTTCTAGACAGAAATGCAGGAGGAGGCTGTGCAAGTGTGCACATCTAATACGTGCTAACTAATGTGAAATTTGCTTTTCTTCAGGGTTAACCTCCTTTAGCTTGAAGCTAGAGGCTTCCACGTACAGACAGACAGGGTGCTGAGCATGTATTTTAAGGAGAGAGGAAAAAAAATCAAAATCTGAACAAAAAGGGTTCATCTGTACATCGAGGTATCACCTCATGTTGTCTCTGCGTGCTATAAGGAGGCACAGTTGTGTAATAGGGTCGCAGACCACTTTGCTATAGATATCTACAGTGAAGTGAGACGCATGCCACCTCTGTGACTGAAGTAGCTCTGTGGAATGAAGCCTGTAACACATACTGAAGCCCTGCGGATTTAGTTCTCTAATGTGCATCAGGGAAAAGCTCCTCTGAGCTGCCCTACAGACTGATGACTGTGGACAAACGTCAGTGCTGAGGGAGAGGAGACGATGTGGAGTGAGGTGAATGGCAGTAGGCGGGGCATGCTCTGTTGACCTTTTGCTCTTGTTGATGGCCAGAAACTTAAATTTGCTGTATCAGGTGAAGAGTCAGGAAAAGATCCTGCCTTCATTGAATTTCAGGAATTTAGGGGAGAGACCCAGCAAGGAGAGTGGTATGAACAAAGTGACCCAGTAAGTAGAGCTGTTCTCTGATCGGTGTCTTGCCTAACTGATGAATGAACTCCAAAGGTTTCAGAGAATCCTGAGAGCAAGAGGATGTACCAGTCAGAGAGCATAAAAGAAAGACTTGAACAAAAGAATTTGGTGTGGGGATAAAAAGAGATGAAGCTGCAGAAGAGGAGGAAGTGGGGAGACTTCAACCGTCTCAAGAATTTGGGTCGGGGGGAGAAATATAACGGCTTAGCCTGGATGTTGATGTGCTCCAGAAAATGTGCTGGTGCATATCTGAAGGGCAACATGTATAAATTATGATCTAACTAATGGCTGCAGAAAGGAGTGTGCTCCTCCTCTGCTGGTTAGAGCAGGGAAGTGGATCTCTTCAGCTCTTCCACTGACTCACCAAGCCTCAAGGTCTGGCAGGAGGAATACTAAGTCCTGTTTTACCCAGAGTTGGGCAGGGAGGCCTTATTAACACCTGATACATGATTTGGAACAAGTCAGCTATCTCATGTTTCTCACTTTTTAACCAATTTTTTGATTCAATGCAGATTTATTTACCATATATCTTTTTTTTTCTCTTCCAGTTACTATTTCTTCAACTGCAGAAAAAGGTAACATTTAATTATTTTTTTTAATGTAAATAGTTTTGTTGCATGTAAGTCTTAAGAGATACAGAATTTAAATGTATTTCTTTGTATGTAAAGTCTTTGTAGTAAGTAGATCATTGCTAAGAAACAAGCTAAATATTGTGAGGTTGAGTATGCTGAGCTCATAGTACTGCTTGGGATGAAGACAAGACCCGTGAGTAAAGTAACTATGATTTAGGTTTGCAAATATTTTTAAATGGGTACCTTCTGAGAACAGAAGAGGGAAGGAACTGCAGCAGTCCATTTTCTGTTTCATCCTGAAGGAATGATGAATATTCATCTTACTATCCTCCTTGCAACCTCTGACCAGCAAGACTGGTGGAAGAGGAGGGATTGTTGTACTGCTTGCTGTTTTCCCAACAGCTTACCAGACTCCTCAGAGCACCATTCCTCAGGACTGGTTAGAACTGTGCAAAAAACACAGCCATTTCAAAGGTGACTGCACATTATAATTTTAAATTTCCAGGTTAGGCGGTTAAGGCCTTGTTTTTACAAACTTTCCTTAAGCCTTATTATTGTCTTTGGCAAATATATGTCACAGTGGGTAGTACTTACAGAGATTCAAACTCACCAAAGAAATTCCAGCATGCTTGCTGCTTTTAATTGTGACCAAAAACTAGGCTAGAGGATCATTCAATTTCAGAAGTTCAAAATGCTGTTTTTTAATAAGACTTTAGGCTTTTTTCCCCCATAGAACCACAAACTCTAGGGATATTTGGAAGTTCATTTCAGCTGATGTGGGAACGTAAGAGTGGTTATCATGATTTTATGCTAATCATAGATTGGCAGTTCCATCATCCACTGAAGGCTGTCTTCAGAGTGTGAGACCACTGGTAAGAGGCTTTCATCTCTTAAATATTTTTGCAAAAGAGCACAGAACTTGGAGGTAACCCCCTGGTTTACTTCCTGGTGGGGAGCATCCAGGAGAAAACTGCAAAAAGAAGGAAACTTGATGGAGTCTGTCCTCCTTCATCTTTTAAAGAAGAGGTGAAAGAGTGGGAAAACCTCCAAAGTAAACTGTAAGCTGTTCAAGACGGAAGCTGTGTCTTAGCCTGGTTTTTTACATTGCAACACACAGCTGGGCTTCATCAAGACTTCACAAAATTCTGCAGGTTGCTGCTGTGCTTTTGCTGTCTGGTTTTACCAGAAGTAAAGTTTAACTTTCTAGTTTCTTTCAGAAAGGCAAGGTTCATGTCTCTGTTAAAGAAGCCTGGCAGAGCAGTGATGGTGGTGTAGAACAGCCACGTCTCTGGCTTTAATTCAAATGCAATGCCTGCCTGATCGAAGCAGGCTCTCTCAAATCTACCAGAGAAGACAAATGCTTGATTAATTAATGGGAACAGTATCTTTGAAAGCTGCCTGTTAGGCTGTTTTCACTTGCACACATTTTGCACTTCCAGTTCTATGGCATGTCACAGGTACCCTGCATGCACGTATATCCTTACAGTGGAGGCTTATCTTAAAATGAAATGTGAAGTTGTTTTATCAGTTGAAATAAAAGTTCTAAGTTTCATGAATTTCTTACAAGCTAACTTCCAATAGCTTGGAAGTACCACCAGAAGAGTTAAATGGCCAAAGCACTGTTAATGTTGCAATGTAAATAAATTATATGTATATTAGCAAATATGTTTTGCACCATTTTTCACTGTGCTCTGTTCAAATTCTTTTACTGCAGGTTTTTAATTACATCTTGTAATTCAATTGCTGGTGATTTCTTCACCCCATTAAGGCTGTTTCCGTGTCTTTGTATTTTCATATTCTTGCATAGATTTTTATCCATTATGATAGTCAGCTCTCAGTCCCTCCACAATATAATTTAGTTCTGCTGGGTATTATTAGCTCTGAAATCCTACTCTGTCTTTAAAGAGATGTTAAGAATGATGCAGGAAAAAATTGTGAGGGGTAAATCTGAGGAAGGCTTAGCATACTTCAGGAGGATGCTAAGAGCAGATCTTATGCCGTTGTCCTCCCAAGGGCATAACTTAGGGTCTATTGTGCATCAGTGCCTTTAAAGTGAAGTCATTTCTCTTGGTCACAGCATGGCACCAGGAATCCTGGCTACCCTAGCTTAGCTGGGACTTCCTCACGACTCCAAAATAGCAGATATTGGGGTTTGAGGTATTTGATGGTTTTCTCATGTCTTCAAATTACAAGAAAATAAGCTGAATAGGAATGAAGCCAGCTTATATTTATATCTGAAGTTGATGCGAGATGCTCTAGGGAGTACTCTCCAGAGTAGTGCTGCTACCCAAAAGGGATTGGATTCTGAGGGTGAGTTTTATAGACAGAATGAAACTGCTGTGCAGCTTGGTTCTGCCATGCCCTCCCCTCCACTACATCTTATTTCCTCCTATTCAACTCTTCTCACCCTTTTCTCCCCCAAAGCTTTCATTTATGCAGCTGTTTCCACTAAGATTTTAGGTCCACTAAAATTTTAGGTCTTTCTTCTCTCTTTTTTTTTTTTTACTTTCTTACTTTTTAATCGCTTAGCCGTGTTATGTTCAAATGTGTAGAGTATGTTTTTAATAGAACACAGTTTCTAATTATGTAGCGCCTAGCATAGTGAAACATAGGTTCTTTCCTATCAGAAATAGGATTCAAGTGACAATTTTAGGATGGTTTTAGAAAAACGCTTTGCTTGTTGCTTCCACAGTTGAAAATTTGCCAGATCTATAAAGTTGGAGGAGTCAGAGGCAAAGGCAAAAAGCAGAATTCTCTGAGGGGAGATCAAATACAGTTTAGTTTGTTTGTGTGGTTGGTTAGTTTTGTGTTTTTTTTACTGTAATGAATGGTGAAAATCCTGAAAGATGATAAATTAAGACTCTGCCTGCTGTGACTGTGTACTTGATTTTTTCTTTTTCTTGTGGTTTTTTTTTTTGGAGCTGCTGGAAGTTCCTGAAGTGTAGGGCTTGTTCTGCAATCCATGAAGTGTGTAATATGTCTTCTTAAAGAACTCTATATCTGCATAGGACAGTAGGTCAGAATTCTTGGAACTGAAGAAATGAAGATAATGTAAATATTTGGTATGACATTTTCTAAGGCTTGCTGATCTGGCATGACCAATCTATTTCCTCTTTACAAATGGTAACAGAAATTGTTAGAGGAAACAAGATCGGAAGAAGATTCCTGGGTCATAAGGTCTGAGCCTTTGGATATTAAGGCAACTGTATCACACACATCCATTCATAGATTGATGGGACTGCATACTACTTGTTAGTGCCACGGTGGCTGTAATAGCAAGACTCTTCCAAGTTATGTTCCTCTGAAGATTTGAAATAAAATTTCCAAACAATTTTAACTCACAGCAAGGTCTCATCTTGGAGTTTAGTCCTCTCTCTTCTTGGTTTGGAGTTTTTACTCCTATTGAAAACCAGCACCTTCCACAATGGCGTAGTATTATGCTGTTAATGTTAGAAGTACATCTCTCGATGCATACTAACAAATTAAATAGAACTCTGTAGGTCAATTATTACACAATCTAGAGCAGAATTGTAGCATCTTTATCTAAACAGATTAATCACTTGCATGCCTTAGGTCAAACTGTATTCACTTCTTTTTTGTGTTTTTTTTTTTTGTTGTTGTTGTTTTTTCCTTCAAAATCTGCTGTGGAATCTTACATAAAAACATTATTTCCTTGATGAATAACAACTATGACATTTAGTGGTTTGTTGGTGGTGTTACAGAGGCTTTTTGTGTTCTTTTATTTTTTTCAAGTGGGCACTGCCAGAGTGCTAAATTTACTCAGGCAAAAAGGTTTAATATAACTTATCAGCTGATTCATAATGTCATAGTCTAGCCCTCATCAAAAATCAGGGGGTTTATCTCTTGCTCTCTTCAGCTATATTCACCAAATTTTTATTTGTATTTTATTGCAGTTGTGTACCTTGTGGTTTTTCATCTGTCATTTGTCATGTTTGTATGGTCGTATTGGAAGACAATTTTCACGTCTCCTGCATCCCCCTCCAATGAGGTAAATCTGACGTTAGAAAAATGTCAATGCTTTTTTTATAAATAGATGAACTGTTTTCAGTGATGAAACTTGTTTGCAGTAATGCATGATTCACCTTTCCCTTCTCATTATCTAAAATAGAACAGCCTGACAGCATATCATGAATGCAAATCATCAGATTACTCCTAAAATACTGCATGCTTGGTATAATGGCATTTCCTTATATTAAACGTGTTTAATTCATCTCAAGCTTGACAGTCACGTGTATGTGCAAAAGTCATAAGACAAAAAAGTAAATTTGGGGATACAGTGGTTTGCTAGGATGTAGTTTTTTTGACTTCTGACATTTTTAAAATCAATACCTCCAGTGGCTGCATTTTTATATATTTTTTTAGATAGTTTTGACCTTCTAGTAGGAAAATGTAATAATAAGCCTGAAATGAATTAGCTTGTTTTCTACTTTCCCTGAGGCATCTATCTGTAGGGATGAGATGGTGGCACCAAGTTTAAAATACTTCCCTTGGTTTTAAAAAGCTTTTAAACTGGATAAACTGTTTGAGACTTTGTTTGCACTGTGGGAGTTGCATTTTAATTCTATTTTTGGCAAGAATGACTTTCATTGCTATAATGTCAGTTTTAAACATTTTTGTAAAGAGTTAAAACTATGCTTCTGTGGAGAAGCAAACACTGCTTTGTAGTACATAATTATGACTTAGATATTCTTTAGCTTTCTAAGATACAAAGTAAAAAAAAAAAAAAAAAAAAAAAAAAAGCTAAAGACTATTCTGCTTTTTAGTTAAGTGAAAAAGAGTAGTACTGAATAGTTAAGCCTACAAATCCAAAGAAGAAAATATTCAAGGACATTTCATCCTGAAATGTCTCCAGGGTGGTATGATGTGGTTTTATGTGGGATGGTTCTGCAGGCAAATGATAATGTGATGCAGGTTAGCTTGTTATGATGGTTGCAACTGTAATTTTTGTAAGGTATGTGAACTTGCACTGCTCCTAAAGCAGTCTAATAACTTTTATTGTCTGCTTGGGTTCTTCAGTAGTAGGGAACAATTTCTGCCAGTACTTACCCTGTAGCTGCAGCTATGTTGTAGCAAGCTTTTGCTATTCATTGACTGAAAGGGATGGTTTCAGCATGTGGCATGTAAAGAATGTTTCCTATATTAAGTGTGGGTATAGATCAGATCAATACAGTTCTTTCATAGGAAAAAAAGCAACTCAGGGAACACTTTTTCTCTCTCTCTGGGAAAGTCCCTTCTGTTCATGTATCAGTGAGTAATTTTTGCAGTTTTTTTTTATTTTAAACCAGACTTCAGAATCTCCTCATTGTATGAAAGTGTAAATGTATATATGTTTAGTCATTGAAGTTAGCCATTCTTGCAAAACAAATAGCATCCTGTGATCACACTATTGAACTAAAAAAAGATTCTGCAGCTGCTGTAGTTCTAGTGTAATCCCTGTGCGCTTGTCATAAGAAAGAACAATCAACATTATTAGATCCAGAAAGAGGAAGGAAACAAAGGGGCTCTTTCTCTTTTTGGTAAGAACTAGTGGAACCTCATTGGAAATTCTGTTAGCTATGTGGTAATAGACAACTTTTGATGTCTTTCAACATACATATCCTGCCATTGTCTAGCAAATCTGTGGTTTCATGTCCCTTTTAATTTCTGAAATTACAACAAATATTTACTTCAGAAAACCGAAATCCTTATTCTTTTTTTTTTTTTTTGAGTTTATTATTATGTTACTTGGAAAAAATCAAAAAGTTTTAAATTTTTCATTTTAGTTCCCTTCCTGTATATCAATGACTTGCCATAGAAGTGTCATCTAGAAGTAGTGTTTCATGTTTAATGTGGCCTCTGCTTGATTGCAGGTCATGGAGACAGCCACTTGCTACCCTAGCAGACTCAAAAAAAGGCAATAGGGAGTAAGGAATGATGCTTCAGATCTGTCTGAAGGTTTTGATGTGAGCATCTCCAGTTTCTGTATTTCAGTAAATACGCAGGCTTTTAGCTTAGAGATAAATATTTTTTAAAAAAAGAGGTCAAAAAAAAAAAGAGGTCAAACTCTTGATGATGTCTAAAGTGTTAAACTTCATTTTCATTCTCTGCATAGATCAATACTAATTTCTGATTATTTAAAAGGAAACAATGCTTCATGTTTCACCCTTTAATGATGGGTAGGCTCTATAACTGGAATGCTACCATATGTAACAGGTGACAATTAGATTCTGTGGTATATGGGGCGATTTATTTGCATTCTAGATTGGGAAATAACACTAAGAAATTGCAGCAACGTCTTACTGCTTCCTCCTTTTCTGTAAGTCAAGTCTTTGCTGTTGCTTGCCAACCAACTCAAATCCAAAAGAGGAAAAAGTACATGATGAGATGAAAATCCATGTGAACTAGTCATATACGTATTTTTGGTAGGAAAATATGTTCATGTTAAGCCATACTAAGCCAATTTTTGTTCCAGCTGCACACACAGCATTTTCCACTCACTGCTATGAATACTTTGTCTATGTGTACTCATAAAAAGGGTTCTTGTAGTCCTTGTGGGAAGCTCAAAGTTTAAAAGTGCTTCAGAACAGAAAATACCAGAGGAAATTGTGAGTTCAGCCCCCACTCCACAGGGACTCCTCAGCATACTGGGTTTTGTGAGGCTTAATGGTAAAGCTGTAATTTCAGTGGATACCAAAATGTTTTGCAAGTGAGTAGAAGCTCTCTGGGTTATACTGGTAAAGCTTTACATTTTAGTGAGGCTTCAACAGGAGCGGTCCTCGTGCTATACTCAGGTTTATAACTCTGAAACTGTACGAGCTTTGTTGAAGTTGCTTCCAATACAGGTTAGGGATTTTAAAACCAGTGCTGACTACTCCCAAGTAAAAATTCCATTTAAACTCCTTCAAATTCTGTGAGGAAGCAATGAAAAGTTCTTTGTCACCACCCCTACCTCCACACACATCCTCTTCACCATTTTATCTGGCTTATGCCCATCTCTAAGTCAGAAAATGGGATAAAAGAACTTTAGTCTCCTGTCACTTACATTTACTCTCATCACGAGTTAAGTTCTACCTTTTTAAAACTCCCCTGAGCTTCTGGCTTCTTTTGTGTTGAAGGGAAAATGAAGTAGATAATGGAATGGAGACAAAGATGATTCTCTTTAAAATATGCTCAGGACCATCAGGTTGTTTTGAGGATCTCCTGTAGCATTTAGGGGAAAGGAGGAGGTCGAGGAGTCACCCAGAGACAGGATTAAGATACATAGGGTCTTCTCCTTGTAACTTGAGTAGGACACAAAGTAATAATTGTTCTTATCCCTTCATTCTTTCTTTTTCCTTCCCAGTTCTGCTTGTCAAAAGCTGATAAAGAACAATATGAAAAGGAAGAGAGACCAGAATCCCAGCAGGAGATTTTGAGAAGAGCTGCTAAAGACTTGCCTATCTATACGACAACAGCATCAAGAGGTGAGATACAAAGATACTTTTGTGTTCCTGAAGCTGTTTAGTTTAATTTGGTGAGATTCATTTGATGTTAATGAACAATCTATTAAGCATGTACTGCAAAGGCCATGACCTTGTGGTGTGGGGTTTTTTTCCACCATGAGAAACTCGAGTCCTTTGTCTGGGGATCTCTACATACAGCCAGTACGTGGAATAACGTTTTCAAAAAAAAAAACAAAACAAAAATTCCTCTTCTTGTAAGCAAACAGATGACGATATTTATCTCTAATTCTGGGTACAAAAAGTAACCACTGAAAAGAAATACTTCTGGAAATAGATGAAAATTAAAGTTTACACTTAATTTTACAATCATTTGTATCCCCCTTTAAGTTACTTTTCCTGGGCTATATCAATTCTGTTGGAGGAGAAACTTCTTAGTTGAAGCTAGAATTTAAGAAAGATTAAATGTTATTTCACTCCTATCTACAATTCAGTTCAGAGCTTTAATATGTATAAACATTTTTATTCAAAGTTATATGTGAACGATCTGTGAAACTGTCGTCTTATGCATATGTATGTTTTTTAAAATATACCTGTTTCTCTTTCTTGAAACTAGGAATGTTGTATTTTCTCCAAAAATATAAAATATTCAGGATAGTAGTTACCAAAGTCGACTGTGTTTTTTCAAATAAAGTGTTTGGATACCTGGCTTTTACAATGCAAACGTCTCTCTGGGGGAATCCCAGTCCCTGGAGTGGTCTGGGAAGCTCTTGCCAGCTCTTAGCAGTTCTGCTCAGCTGTAGGTGTTGGCTTTCCTCCTCCTTTCAAACTGACTGTGGTGTCTTGTTTCCATTGAGAAGAGCTTGAAGGCTTATTTAAAAATAACCAGGAAAGATGAGGAAGAGCTAATTTGCTGAACAGTCTGCTAGATCTGTTTGCTGAAGAGATTAGAGAAGGTTAATGTTGCAAGTTGGCTTATTGAAAGATTGTAGTTTCACAATGGGATGCCTAGGTACTATCTCCAGAGGTGAGAGAAAACAAAAGATAGGTCATTGCCAGAAGGTGAAGGATGAAGGACAGGGAAACTGAGGAGGTAACGAGTAAAAGGAAATGGACTCCATATAGCAGTAATTGACAAGAGTTTTAAATACTTTAATATGTTTCTTTAAAAAAACTCAAACATATATATTGTATGAGTAGGTCTGTGAAAACAGGTGTGATTGGGAGTGAAGGGAGCTCTCTAAGATTCAGTTTGTATTAAGAGGGAAAGTCTTTGTAAAATTCACCGAATTCTTACAACTTGACCCTTGCAACTTGAATGCAGCCATCAGATACTGTGACCGATGCCAGCTAATCAAACCTGACCGCTGCCACCACTGTTCTGCGTGTGACATGTAAGTTAATAATAAATTAATAAATCCATTATTAAATAATGGATTTTCTCTTTCCTTTCATTATCACTTCAGTGTGTTCGTTTCATCGGTGTGTCAATCCCTGCATAACAGCAGATTTTACTATTTGTTCCCTTCTCAGACCCTTCATACCATGATTCCAAGAAAGCAAAGTTCCTCCCAGTAGTGCATTATTATTGTTGCAGCCCCGTAGACCAAAATGGCAGAACCTGTTAGGAAACCTGCAGTCTGCTTATAGCTTTATAAAGCAGTGCTTATGTAAAAATAAATAAATTGGCATTGAAAGCAAAGAAAGGCAACTCTGAGATAGCCGCACGTGGTTATTATAGAGCTCTCCTGTTTTATCTTTCTTCTGCAGCTTTGAAACAGATGTGTGCTACTAATACTGCTTTATCTCAGAAAGTGACAGTGGAATCGCATGTCTTTGCTGTTCAAAAGACACCACTGTTGTTCCCTAACCTCATTCTGAGTCATCAGAGAAGTCTGTAAGGGCGCTGAAGCTGTGAGTGAGACTTTGTATGTCTGAGCTTGAGGAAATCTACTTAACTAAAGAACCTAATACGCATCTTTTGGCTAAAATCAAATTTATTAGCAAATGAATGTCTGTCTGAAATGTCTAGCATCCAGCCTTCTACAAAAACTGGATGAAAATGGGCCTATGAACTATTCAGTTTACCCACTGTGCTGTTTTTTTTTTCCCTCAATTACCACAAACAAACAAGCAAGGAACAGACAAAAAAGTAACAAAAATAGCCCTAAGGTAGACTTAGTTGAAATGAATGACCCGCTGACATACCTTACCCACACAGCTGTGAAGGGTCCTTTGGATTTTTCTTTCATTGCACACATAAGACTAGCATGGCTTAATGAACTATAAACAACACAGTTTAAGTGTTGCTCAGTAATGCTCCCCATGTTAATTTAAGAGGCTCTCTTCATAATTCTTTTGTATCTCACTTAGTCCTTTTGGTTGAAAGGATGGTTGCTGTAACGTGGAGACAGCATGAATGAGAAGAACCGTAAAAGGTTTCAATGAGGAAATTACAATTAAAAAAAAAAAAAAAACCACAAATCTTTAGAAAGTAAAAGCATATGTCTTAGAAAACAAATATACTTTTTGCTTTAACTTGCTGGAAATAACCTCTGCTCTTTTTCAGATGTGTACTAAAAATGGACCACCACTGTCCATGGTAAGTTTATTCAAAAAAAAAGGGGGGGGGGGGGGGGCAGTAATATAATGATTAATTAGCTCCTGGATGCTGCTTCAGAAAATGAAACTTTAAAGTAAAATTTGATTTTTCACAGAATTTCTTGAGGCTTTATTATGTGAAAATAAATTTTGTTCCTAATGTGTGTTGCAACTTAGCATTGTGGGCCCAGCAGCCCAACCATACAGGATTTTCTTATACAGAGAAACCATGGAGTTAACAAGACCTATGAGCAATGGCATTTCTTTTAGTTCAGTGGTGCTATCAACAGAAGAGGCAATAACCACTACATTGTGAAAATCAGTTCTTGATTCTAGATGATGCATAACATCCCCTCAGATGGTTGCTCTTCTGCAATTTGTATTCACTGGTAGTCGGTAAAAAATATTGTCTGCTGTTGTTGCAAAGATACTGCTATCAGTAGTTGACTTGAAAGTGTTTTTTAACAAAAGCAACATCCCCAGAAACTGATGGAGAGATTTGTGTTATCTTCTGCAATCGCAGTCATCAATTCCTAATATGTGAGATGCTTCCTACAGAGACTGTTTGCATCTAATGCTTTGACAGCTCATGCCTTGTCCTGTAGAAATTCGTGGGAGGGAGCAAAATTTGTGGGAGGGGCCCAGCTAACTTGGCCTGAGCAAAGAGGCTTAATTCTAAATAATGGTTTAAAATGCTTCTGAAACACTAGTGCCAAACTGTTTTGGACATTCCACTGATATCACACACATTATGCTCTGCAAAAACAGCTGAGTGTACTGGTTTTTATTTTTTTATATATATTTCTTGGTATATCATAGTAACTCTTTCTCTTTCCCCTCCTTCTAGGGTGAATAATTGTGTGGGATTTTCTAACTACAAGTTCTTCCTCCTGTTTTTAATGTATTCCTTACTGTACTGTCTGTTTGTTGCTGCTACAGTCTTGCAGTACTTCATAAAGTTCTGGACAGTAAGTTCTAAGGCTTTTTTGTGTGTGTTTTTTTAATCTTGCATGTGTTTATTGAAGGCTGCCTCAGCACGTTGTCACTCACCATTTACTCTGTCCCATAGTTCATTACCATTAACAGCATCAATTGAAGCAACTGAAGCAGGAGAACCTTCCGAATATTAATGAATTAAATTTATTACACTGCCTAGGATGAGTAATTGGGGGAAGAAGTTCTGATGAGGACACTGCGGTTTCTCTGCTCCATCAAAATCGAATGTCACGGCTCAGGTTTCTTTGAAATTATTGGTTATAGATATGTAGATATAGAAAGACCTGCTTTTATCAAAACATGACACGTGTATGTACGTGTATGCATGTGTGTATGTTTATAAATACACACGTATACATCAAAATACCAATAGATATGAAACACAATAATCTTGTCTTGTGGATAAGGCAGGTGAATTTTTTGGGAACTCACCTCTGTTTTGGAATCCTTATGTAGGCATGTCTGAACTTCATACTAGTGGGTTTTATTGACCTGATATGGGTAGAATGCTAAGATATGTATGGTGCTAATGATATCTGTATTCCTTGTAACCATTGTCAGTAATAATATATAAAATAATAGATATACATACGTGCACCTGACTGGATTTAGTAGAACATATGTGAAGATCCTTGCGTGCCAGTGTTATTTCTCCTACCAGTTTTGTTGCAGTTACGTTCCAGGCTAAGTAGTGCATCTTCTGATGTCGCTTTCTTTCCTCTCTGAAACCTTGTACCATGCCTTCCATTCTCTTGAGACAGAAGAACTAGCGTCAGAACTCTATTAATCAGATTTCATTAACTAACATGGAAAAAAAAATGCTGTGAAGTGGAAGGCTTTCCAGCACATGTTTATAAATAAACAGCAGCACGTGTTTCTTAGATGCTACTTGCTGTTGCTGTAGCTGTGAAGAGCAGTAATTATCTATAGCAAAAGAAAGACTCTCTACTGGGGAAAAGTGCCATGTCAGGGTAAGAGAAGCTTGCTTGATCATGGATTCAGAACAGCTGTACTTTGAGGCAGATGTCATTAGACCGGTAAGATAAATGGTGCAAACACGTTTGTTTGTGTTCATCTGAGCCTGTGGGTCTGATCTGCCAAAGTACTATGTTTCTCTTAATCTCTCAGCTCTGTGTAGCAACCCATCACTGGAGAGCAGTGTGTGGGAATTGAGCTTTCGGTATCATGTGAGATGAAAGTCACAGGTGTATTTATCACTCAGAGCTGTGGCTTAACAGGCATTGCAAATGAAATGATCCGATTCTGCTGTTCAGTCTTGCTTGACTGTAAATAGTTAAATTTTTGATTTGTGAATGTGTCACTTCCAAACATCTGCCTGGCTGCTTTCCAGTGCTTTATATGCAATTTCCAATGAAACTGTAGATGCGCTCTTACATATTTACCAGTCAGTGCTTAAGCAAAGAAAATGAATCTGCTTTGTCACCTCACTTCATAACTGTTACTGCAATGAAAGTCAGTAGAACATCTGACCACAACGAACATTTAAAACCAACATTTGCAGCAAGCCTATTCCAAAGCCCATTGGACATATTGAAGTGGATTCTTGAGCAGAGGAAGTAAACTTAAGAGGGATATATTTTTAATGCTTTAGTTGCTTAAAATGTTTTATGCCAGAATGGGCTACTTCTGAAATGTGACAACAGGAAATGTAGTCGTGTGCTTGCATTTGTTGCTTTCGTTTCCCTGTTACTTCCAAGACAAAATCTGATGATACTATGATCTTATAATTAGAATAGATCTCTGACTCATTCATACTAAAAGGCTCATTCCACAAAGCTAATATCCCTATGATTTTATGGTAGCTTGATTAAAGTGGAATTCCAGAAACAGTTGGTGTCACCATCATTGTGTGGACTTGCAAAATGTAACACGCTCTAGTATGTAAACGTTTAGGTGGGTGCTGGTGACTACAGAATGGGAACTTCTCTCTACATCTGTAAATGAGTGTCCTACAGAGACGTCCTGCGTGTAGATTGCTTCACTGTTGCTAATGCTCAGTGTTTGCTACAGCATCAGACAGATAATTGCTAGGGCTCTCTAGATTTTTTTGTTTGTTTGTTTGTTTCTTTATAGCTTGACTGTCAGAAATGTTGTAGTTTCCTTTTCAGAAGGTAGCATTTCTTCTTTGCTTCCTTATAATGTTTTCAGAGAAAGCATATATAGCTATTGCCAGGTAGAAGATGAAGTACTTGGAATGTAACCTTCAGAAGCTGGAGTAATGAGATTTTAAAGGTGTGTGCGCTACCTACACAAATTTTAGCAGTCCACTGTTGATGGTATTTGTTTAGAGATGCAACGTGCACGTGCAGATACTTGCAACTATTGTGAGACATGCACTTCTGATGGGAAAAAAAATAAATCTGTCACACCTGCAAGACTTGCATAGCATCTTTCATGCTCTGTGCAGAAATACTGACAAAAGGTTTTAATGCTGTTCATTCCGTGATGGAACAGCCATGCTGGCTCTAAGTGTTTACCACGGGCTTACACTCTGTTGTGGGAGTTTAAATCTGGTTTGTATAGATCAAGGGAATATGAGTGACACTTTGTTGTTATACTCGTAACTCCTTTTCCTATACTCATAAAATTCTTATTCTAATACCTAGGAAGTTGTTAAAGATAAGCAGATAAATCCACTGCTTAACAAAACTTATTTGACACAGGCACCAGTCCTGGCTGAACGCCCAGTTCTTGATGCCTTGTTTACATAGTGCACGGTAGCACTTCCCAGTGTATGTTTGTATCCACTCTCGGTTTTGTTGTGCTCCCTCCCACCTTGAAACCTGCATATTTTCCAGCTGTTTTCAGTGTCTTTCAGTGTCCTCCAAATTATTTTGGCAATCCTGAGTATAGTTAATTTAAGGATATGGTATGTGTTTCGGGACATATCGTACATACTTCTGAAAAACTCCACTTCTATTTAAAATTTTAAAAAGTAATTCCAGGTCCTTTGTTGGAACCGAGTCCTCTTGTCTATTCACATAGGGATGTATACTAGATGTTTGAGTTTCTTCTAGGTTTAAGATGAGTAACAAGCTGAGCTCTGACGGTATGTTTTTCTTATTATTTTTTAAGTGACGTGACACGTGTTCAAATGACTCAGTGCTTGTGAAGGAGTTTGTGAAGGACCCTTCAGAACAGTGACTGCCGTCAGGCTATGTGTGCGAAGTAGACCAAATCTTACTGTGCAAATTATTTCCCTTTGTAAGCTCTGAAGTTCTCCCACCTACTAGTCTCTTCTGTGCTGCTGCTAAATGTACGGATTTTAAATAACTGATGACTGAAGTTTCCCTCTTTTCACATGCTGTGGCATGTGGATTGCTGCTAGAACACAGCTGTGATTAAGTCTGTGATAAGCGCTCAAAGCCTGCACCCTTCTTTCCAGGAAAGAATTAGCCTTTTTTGAAAGATGCTTGAGTTCTGCGACTGTCATTCAAGAACTTAGAGCCAGTGGCTCCAACTGTGTAATCAGAAGAGGAAAATGTTCCCGGGGATCAGGCAAATTAATGATGTATGATTAAAAAAAAAAAAAAATCCTTCTCCAGGTTATAGACCTATTGTTTTAGGAAGATGAAACTGAAATAAAGTTGTATTTTCTGGCCCAAACACAAAGACTAAGCTGTCACTGCTCTTCTGAGCTTCAAAATCAACTGGCCTGAGGATTGTCCATATAGAACTACTTTGAGTAGTTCCAGAAGAGTCCTATAAGTAATACTTTGTAGTGCTTAATAGTATTTAAGGATCTAGTTGCATATAGTCTCTCTCTTTACAATTGTATAGTGAAATGCCTGAACCTGGAAGCTCTGGTTATTTTTCTGTTTTTGTGTAAATTGCAAACTGTGGTGGTGAAGTCTTGGCAAGCATAACTGCTTGGGTGTATGTATGCCATCAAGAAGTTACAAAAATTAATCCAGTAACCATGTTTTCCAGGAAAACCACAGTGTGCTCAGAGGTAGGAAGAGACATCACAATTTTAACATGAAGCTCGGAAGCAAGCAGCAGTTAAAGTGTGTCTTTTGCTAGTCTTCATTTCAGGGGGTTGCAAAATACTTCATATCCCTACAGCAGTGAGGAAAGGGACAAATTATCTAAGCAAAACTACATCCAATAAGTAAACAAATAAAGACAGTAGATAAAGAAACAAATAGATGGCTGTTCAAACAGCTGGACTCTGCTATCACTTGCTTATTCTAGCATGATCAGAAGGTAGCCAGCATTTTTGAAAATGGTGTTAATATATGCCAGACTTCAGGGTAAAAGCTTGGGCTCTCCGTAGGCTTTCTGCACAGAGTAGTCTTACTGAAAAGCCATACATCTGCCATAGGATGTGCTAGTGAAGTGCTAGTGTCTTAGCAAAAGTGGTTAATAACATTCTTTAAAATTTGGAATTCAAAGTCTAGTTTAGACTAAGCTTTCCTCTTTCTTTCTTTCTTTTCTTAAGTACTGATTGAATTTCAGGCGTTAGACTAAAAATATCTCTCACCATTCTCAGTATTGAAGGGCATTGGGAAGAAAAAAGACAGTATTGATGTGTTACATTTTGTTGATGGTGTTTTTTGGTTGCTTTTTTTAAAAACAAAATTGTGCAAGGAATGTAACTTATTTCTTTGTGATTTTGACTGAAACTACATGTAATGGTAATAGCTATGTTCCGAAGTCAGATTTTTATTTTTTTAATTTATAAACCGTTGCTTGATGGTTTATTCTTATTCTCTGGAGTATTGTTAGCTTTACGGAGTTGTATGAGCAGTGTCATCATAGACAGTGTCACCATAAAACTTCCTGGTGGAGGAAACTAGTAGAGAACGCACCCAGTGCAGTCACGCTGCTCAGGCTAAGGAAACCACTTGAAAGCGATCCAGCCACTATCTGAACAGCAGTACTTCAGAAGAAAATCACACGCCTTGGGAGTTAGTCACGTGCTCTTGTGTACTCAGTCCTCCATTCTCTTGGAGAACGGGGGCTAAGGCTGCTGATGGGCGTTGGAACTTGGCACATCTGAGAGCACGTGTGCGCACCAACCATTTCTTTCTTAACAAAGCTCGTGCTGTTTTCAAACCCTTGGTCTTAACATAATATTAGTGTTTAATAAATTGTCTTTGTTTGCGCAAAGCTTTGCCGCAGGAAAGCTGCAGAGAATTGTCCAAAGGTAAAATTCAATATTGATGTAATTATTTAAAAAATGTTCCTACTATAGTTTTTCTAATCCAATCCTTCATAGTAGCTATTTACACCAAACTATGGTGTAAATAGTTTGAAAGGGAGAAAATTTTGTAATCTCTTTTGCTTACTAATGTAGGTAGTGTATGTGGATGTAGATATACCTGTATGCACTTGATCTTAATTGAAATGTCTTCTAGATAGTCTGAAAAAAAGTAAGCCTCAGATAAGTGTGTATGTTGAATGAGCTAATGGAAAAAGTAATGGCAATAATGCTAACTAAACTGTTGAATAAAAATAGCATCTCTGCTTTCATAGTGCTGCTAAAGGTCAGCTGCTTAAAAGTACTGTGATTTTGAGGATATAGAACTAGAAGAGTATTGTTACAAATCCTATTGGCCTCTTGAAAGTGCAGTCCTAAATATGGTTGGGGCTGGGGGTGGAATTGACTATCTCCTGTGGGTGGGAGGTTATTTTTTGGTGGTTGGACTGAAATTGTTGTTTTTCACATAGATATTCTGGTGAATAACTTCTGCCTTGTCAGAGGTGGCAGATTTGTTCTGCTAGGTACATACTGGTTGTTTCCTAAACCTGAGAGATTACCAGAAATTGAAGATCAGTCCCAGGAAACTGATCTTGTCTAGGAGCTTTGGAAACACAATATAACTAAGTCAATTCCCGCTCACGTTTCTTTCACCAGTTCAGAAGTAGTTTCAGTATTATTAGCTTGCCAGGAGAGGGTTTGGAAGTTTTCATTGTATCTTCTCCCCTGAAGAAAAGTGATTTTGGTTGTGTTTTCAGTGTTTCTTTGGCTGTGGCTGCACAGTGAACGTCTTTTAGTACAGGATTTTTTTTTTTTACTTGCCCCTTGCTGCGCATTTAAAAACTAAGCTGGTTATATACAAAACTAGCAGACAAATGAACACGTGCAGTCATGTAACTAAAGTCAGATGGAGGGGGTCATCAGCCTTCAAATGTTGTTACATAAACACTGGTTTAACATGCCATGGAAGGAAGGCCCTGCTTGTGCTGCTTTTCTTTGTGAAAAATGGGGTGAAAGACCTATATCAGAATGGGCATAGCAGAAAATGTTTAGTGATAATACTGCATGAACTGCTGAAGAAGTGTTAACATGTTAATCTCTTTCTTTCTTTCTCCCCAGAATGAATTGCCAGATACCCATGCAAAATTCCATGTACTATTCCTTTTCTTTGTGGCAGCCATGTTCTTCATCAGCATACTGTCACTCTTCAGCTACCACTGCTGGCTAGTTGGCAAAAACAGATCAACAATAGGTCAGTTGATTGGAGTACAGAACTGTTCCTTGTCCAGAAAAACACGTTACTGATAATGGGAGGATAACCTTTCACGTTTTAATGGGATTTTAAAATTCTGTGCAGCAGGAACGACTTTTGGTGAAAGCAAGAAAGGTCAAACCTTGTCTTGCATTTCATAGTGTAGTGGATACTCTGCTGGAGCCAAGTGTGGAGATTCATGAAGAATGTCAATTTTTTGGTTTTATTTGTATTTTGAGACTAATGAGGCACATTTTTGTTGTGGTTTTTATATAGTGTTAAGTAATGTAACAGAATTGCTACTTGCCAGTTACCCTGTTGTTACAATACTTTGAGTAGCTGGGTGGCCCCACCTGAGGTGAAGGCTGTCCGGTGGATGAATATAATTCATTTTGCTCCAAATCTGAAAGAATATTCTTAAATCCTGTGAGATAAAGTGGATCTTAGTGTTTCCATTTTTTCTTGCAATGCTTTTACAAGTCACTTCCTAATACCGATGCACGTTTCCTAGGTAATAAAAGAGTATGGGTTGCAGGTAATTTCTGTGCCTAAACATTCTTAATGTCTGTCATTGATCAGTGTAAGGAAGTTACTTGCATTAGTTAAAGTATCTAAGTTCCTGCTAAAGCATTTTTAAAGTTTTTTTTTTTTTTCAGGAATGTGGTGGATAGTGCCACAACCGAAGTCAAGATCTTCTGCCTTTTGTTGGAAGCTTAATTTCTGTTCCCAAAAGCAAATGAGTTAATTGAAAGAGATACTACTTTCTGCTTGATAAAATTTTTCAATAGAAGAAAAAGATTTTTTTTTTGGTTGCTTGGCAGGAGGGTTAAGTCATTTTCCCTTCTGTGTATCTACAAGCTAAGGAATATTCACAGGATCTCTTTAGCTTTGAAAGAAATGTTAATATGTTCCTTGCCCAAAAGTCATTGTAGGTCATTGACAGCACAATCAATATTTACTTTCTGGTTCATGATTGTGACAAGACAAGGTGTTGGTATGGAGAGAGGAATGAGTCCCCTTGGTTCTTGGCCAAGTGTGTAACCTGTCTGACTAGGTAAATAGTAAGTCAGTCGAGTTCAGGTGGTTTGCTGTATCTCATGGTTTGTCTGTTTCTCTAATGTAATAGATCTCATCTTTCTCTGTTACTGTGATACGCTCTTAGTTTGACTTCAGCCCTGGACAGAGTGGAAAAAACCTGTCCTGTATGAGTTTAGGTACAGTAATGCCCAACGGTAAATTGCTTATTTGTGCAGAAGAAGAGGTCATCTGCTCACAGATGTGCACAGGCCAAAGAGAGAGAGAGAGAGCCATCAATGAAGTAAGCATGTGGTATCTTCAGCAGGCTGATGGTACTTTGCTCTGCATCAGACCTTAAGTTAAATGTAAAGAAAGATGACTGTTCTTATGTGAACTTCAACAGTTAGATTTTTTGTTAATGCTTTTTTATTACGTAAGGTGGCAATCACTTTTTTTCCCCACTAATACACATCAAGATGGTCTTAGCTTGCCTGAGACGGTGTTGACAGTAGAGAAGTTTGAGTCTGTTTTTTTTTTTTTTTTTCCCCTGACTGCTTGTTGCATTAGAGTAAGTTGCATGTTTTTCTTTTACAGAAACATTCCGTGCACCCACGTTTCGAAATGGCCCTGATAAAAATGGCTTTTCTCTTGGATGTGGCAAAAATCTGAGGGAGGTTTTTGGAGATGAAAAGAAGTATTGGCTACTCCCTATTTTTACCAGGTATTTGGTCTGACTTGAAATGAATTGGGGGATAAATTGATTATGTAACTTTCACTTTGCTTCCCCTTCTCTGAAAAAAATGAAGCACAATTGAAAAGCCAATTTGGAAACTTTGCATATCTTGTGTGATTGATGTAAGGAAAATCTGGAGGAGAAAACTGAGCCAACTCTGCACAGTGTTTTCATTCAAAGATGAGAACCTCATTTAGAAGGGCCTTCTAAATACAGAAGTTTGGAAAGTTTTGAGAATTGTATTTCAAAAGCTCTATACCTTTTGGTTGGTAGTGTTAGTGCCTGGTTATAAAGCAGAAATCAACAGCACAGGGGAGACAAAAATGCTCTTTGAATTTCAGCTGCACTGAATCAACATCAATTTAAAAACACCCCCTCTTATACCCAACGAAATTGACAGCTTTTCTTTTGTTGTACATGACATTTTCATTATTAAAAGCCTTCTGAGATAGTGAATGTAAATAAGCAGCAGTGGAAAAAAAAATAATTTGTTATGATGGAAAATAGCAGCTTTAAAACTTTAGCTGAACCAATGTTAGGGAGTTGCAGACAAATGACTGAGAAGCCCAATGAAGTAAGACTGACCTGTTGCTCACTCCCACCACTCCAGAAAATCAGCAGAACAAAGTAGGTGCCACGTTTCAACATTGCTTTTGGAGGCTTGCGTATCAGCTTAAAATGCAGGTGAAGCTTTTTGCTAAAGAGAGGTCTGGTAGCAAACAGCAGGGGTAATAACAAGATCTAAAGCTGTCTCAGCCATTTGCTCAACTGACGTGACTTTTCATGTGATTTTAAAAAGGTGGAAGGTATATTACAGGTTGGTATTTTCCCTGAATGACTGAATTTGCTTTAAAAGAAGGCTTAGCTAATCTCACAGTGATGGGAGGAAGAAAAAAGTATGGCCACCAGAATACTGTTTGTGCTTCTGGGATTATAAATACCGGATAGTCTGACTACCTGTGCCCAGTGGTTTGGGAGAAGACCGGGGCTACATTCTACAGAAACACAATGTTGTTTCTGAAATACGTAGGCAAGTGCTGTGCTCAGCAGCCCACACTGAGTGGAAGGAAGGGTGGGAACTGTTTGAGCTCCAGAGCTTAATTAATTGGTCATGAGGTTTAGTGGTAGGAATGCATTGCTCAAGTCTGCAGTTCAACACTGCACTCAGTAATTGATTCCAGCCTGTCAACTGCAAACAGTGATTTGAATCTTTGTTTCTGGTTTAGTTTGGGCGATGGGTGTAATTTTCCAACTCGTTTGGTGATTATGGATCCAGAGCAACTAACTGTCTCAAGCCAAAATGAACCTGCCAAAAGGTAACTATTGCACTTAAGTTGTACTGTGCCATAATTCATCTGTTAAAAAATAAGTTTCAAAATTATTTTTTGTTTTAATTGTTTAAACTTATTGTTAGGTTCAAAGTGAATTTGTAAGTCTTCAAAGAAGGATAGGATGAATCAAGAGTAAGAAATGTGCTGCTGTTTGATATAGAAGGGCTATTTCTTGTTTTAGACTTCTAAGAGGATGTGGCTCTAGGGAAACAGAACAGTAGTGAAAGTAAAAGACCTTACAGGCTCTTTTAACAAGAAGAAAAAAAGTCCTAGGGAAGAATGAATAATGGTCCATGGAAAAAAATACTTAAGATATTTTTTCGAATTAAAGAAAGGGTAAATATTACTTGCATTTCACTTCCTCCAGTATGCCTAAGCAAGGGATGCTGAGTCATAGTTTGCATGAGAGGTAAATAATGTGGCTATTGCTGGGTTTGAGCAGTGGAGTTCTTCTAGGTCGTTATATTTTAAACCTCCAAATTTGCATGGTTTGTATTTTCAGGAAGCATGCTTCAGATTCAAAGACACACAAGTACATGTGAAACTTCTGAGGATGCTTACGTGATTTTGGAAGGCTTCTGTGTTTGGTGAATGGCTGAAGGTTGTTGTCAACAGCAGCTACATGATTTATCAGGCACTAGGGCCAAAGGCAAGACTGAGAAGTCACTTCCCAGTACCACACAACCTGGGGAATTTATGCAAGAGCAATAATACCCTTGTGCAAACAGCAGAGTAGCCTTTTGCGTTAAGATGTTCAGCAGCACACCCTAGCTTTTAGTGAAGGAATACAACATTAAGTTGTTCTTCCAGATAGCTCTGGTTAGGTTTTCTCTGTAACTGTGTGGCAGTAACATTGCTGTCAGTATGCCATTTCTTGTCTATCAATCTAGGAATGTCTGAAATAAGCAACTCTTGCAATTACAGCATTCCTGTTGACTTTGCTTGCTTTTCAGCTCTGGAGCCGGTCAGCCTTTTCCTCCTCGACCACTCAGTGAATCACAAAATCGATTGCTAGCCAGTGATGGTCAATGGGTAGAAAGTGGCCCTGAAGAGGAAAATGTTAAATCAGGTAGACTGGACCATAAAACTTCTGATTACTTTATTGTTTTGTTCATGGTGGGTGGGGTGTGTTTGTTTTGGTTGTTGTTGTTGTTTTAACCCTAAAAAGTCCTTAGGAATTGGTAGGAGTTGAGTAGAGGAAAACTTGTTACATAGAATCCAGTCAACATGTTTATAAACTAAGGCTAACTTGTGTGTCTCATGCTCTGCTCCAAATTGAGTTTTAAGGCTAAGGGAATGGGTAGCTACATTTTGGATTTGTTTTATATTTCATTAGGGAGAGGAAAATATTTATCTGAAATAGGTACAACACAATAAGCATGGTTTCTGGTTTGGAGTCTTTGGTATTTGCTGTGCAAATCTGAAAAAACACATAATTGAGATTCTCTCATATTTTAGGTACAAAAAAGCATATTATAGTTTCATTGGAAAGCTGATCTCAGCTTATTACTAACCAACCATCTCAATGAGAAACAGGTAAGACTAACATCACTGATTGCTATTTCTTTATACATATGAGTAAAATAGACATCTTGAGGTCAAAAGTCACTAGTTATGGAGTGCAGAGAAGTCCTCTGTTGGATGAGTCATAGAAAAGTCTACATAAAATTCAGACTGGCTCTCCAGAAGACGAGAATGGGAGTAATGTACTGCAGGAAACATTGGTTGGCTAGATCTAAGATGAGTCAGCCTAATCCTGTAATTTAGATTGAAGTGTGTAATGCTGTATTTGTTACCTGTCCACGGAAAGGAATCTCATCTGCTAAACAGGCAATTTCAATATGAAAGACTTGACACTCTCTCAAGGAACAGTCCCTTAACTATATTGTTTTTGTATATTGGCTTACCATGCTCTGCTCTTATACTTCAAGAAAGTATGTGCACAAGGAATTAAGGTGTCAATAAATACAGGTGTTGTCTACAGCTGGACTGCTTTGTGTCGCTTGTGACACATCAACACATTAACAGTGATCTTTTTGTGTAAGAGCTTCTATGCTCACTGCACACTTTGCACTAGGGAAATGTAGCAAATGCTGCTGCTTGCCCTGGTGTATTTCCAGTGACTGAATTAAATTCCTCTTTTATATTGACTTCATGCTGCAGTGAGTTTATCAACTCCTATTAAATTTTTATTTCCAGAAGAGGAACAAATCTGATTTGGACAGCTAGCAACCATAGATGCTGAGGGCTGAGTCATTACCCCCCACCTCCCTTTGTTTCTTTAAAAGAGAGTTGTAGAAGCCTTGCATGAGGAAATGTGTATTGCCTCTCTGTGACCCATGACATTGAAGTGCAGCAAAAGCCAGAAACAGAGTGACTATACAAGGAAGTGCCATTTTCTTTGAAGAGAAGACAATCTTCACGTCTTTAAAGCTCAGTAATCTTAGGTTCATCTCTTTTTATTATTTATTTATTAAGAAATAGTCTATCTAAAAGGTCTCTGCAAGGGATAACCAAAATTAGAGTCGTTAATGGTACTTTTCTTGACACTTTATATAAATGTTCAAATGAGTACCTTAGTAAGGGATTCGTTTCAGCCTCTAGCTATATAAAATATAATCCGATCTAAACAGTTTATTCAGTCATTTCTTTTCTATGAAAAGTAGAATAGATGCTTTCTGAGATCACTTCATGCCAGCAGCCTTTGACAGGGTATTATAGAATGTACTTCATCTTTCTTTCCACTGTCGTAGAGAGGGTTGCATGACTGACAGCTTAGACTAGACTATTAACTGGTAATAGTTTGGTGTGACTTTTCTTTCCATGCTCCATCTCTTCCTAAAGCCAGACAAATTTAACGAAGGCAGATGATGTGCTGTGTTTCCCACTTCCCCAAGCTGCATAGTTTTAAAAGTTGTATAATTAAATGAGTCATAGTCACACCCAACACAAAGCATTTTGTTATGTGTTATCTAAAATAATTCTTAACTCAGTACCACAGTGTTTCAGGTGGTCTGAGTCTGGTTGGATCTGATCGGTTTCTGATCGCCTAGGTTGTTAGTTCCAGTCCCCTACAATTGGAAGCAGCCATGCAATAGCTGTGAGATCAAAACTATCTGTTCCAGGCGCTTTGCTATGCCTTGTAACAGACCGATAACTGTATTTTTTCATTTTTTGTACCTGTAGCATGCAGTAGAAACAGTCTTAACTTATGGCTTGAGTTCAGTAAAATTCCCATGTCACTGTACAGAAAAGAAGACAAATCTCCCAGCCAGCAGTCCCCCAGACTCACCTAGACAAACATAATTTGTGTCTCCAAATGTGTCAATTTAATTAAAAATGAATGAGCAATTCTTGCCAAGCAGATATCCAAGAGACTTTAGCCACAGGTCAATGGTGATGGATTTGACATTCTTAGTGGAGATAATCTTATAAAACAAAAGAGGTTTAAAAGGAGAGGAAGAGGGGGGAAAAAAAAAAAAAGAAAATTAAAAAAAAAACACCTCCCAGAAGGCTAATTATGATTTGAAGTTACCTTAACTGCAGTCCCAGTGAGGAGACAGCAACATACCTGTGTTATCTAGGTATTCCTGTAATGCAGTATGATTTGTTTGTATGATTTCTTTGTGTTTTGTTTTGTTTTGTTTTTTTCAAAGCTAACGGTGCAATTCCACTAATGAGGTTTGGTTTTGTTTTGTTAGGTTTCTGCAACACATTTTGTGCTTGAATATTACTTAATTTTGTTTGGAAGAAGTTGACCAGTAAAAAATGGAACATGAGCATTTTAGGAAGAGACGAGAAATTCAAGTTTCTGCACAGTCCAATGGATTCTTGTAAGCACTATTGCAGAGCAGGGAAGTTAAGACAGATGCCTTAAGATTCTTAACGTGCATTTATGCAGCACTGAATTATATATATACTGCTACCAAAGGGCCAAATCCTGAAGTGCCCTGCTTGGATGCACAAGGTCCAGAGTGGGAACTATGCATTTCTGTTATGCTGCGGTGGTGGGGGTTAGATCTGCAAGGACTCCTACCTCCTCACAGGCGAACTTCACACCTTAGGCACTGCAGAAGTCCATACTCTGCACCATACCATAGCAGGTTCTGCAGAGTACAGAAAGAAAGAAAGAAAAAAAATAAAATAAAAAAGAGGGGGAGGGGTTGGATTGTGGGGGATTGACAGAGAGTGTGGTTGATGAGTCTGAAGTGCAACTGTCCATAGCACAAACACCGGGTTTTGTTGAAAGGAAGAGACTGGGTGACGTATTCATGGTTGTAGCTCTCCAAGTATGTCAGGACTGAGGATTCCTTCTACTGGCTGTGCTATGGAACAAGGCAATGCCAACAAAGCAAAAGCCTTTTACTTGGTGTTGCTTTTTTGCTATAGAATTGAGCCCCCTCATCTTTTTAACTTGATTTATTTAACCCTATCAAGAGCATAGCTCAAAGAAGTGAACTGTCTTTTAGCTGCAAGTACATGGATTATTACTTTTCAACAATTGCCTATCAGCATACAAAGAAAAGCCAACCCAAGAAGAAATTAACAAACTGTTACATTTTCTGTTAATGTCGGCAGTGTTCTGTATGAGGCAGTAACAAAATGGCAAAGTACCCCTGAGAAAAAGGTTAGTGCAGATGTGTGTTGTTAGCAAATGGAACTGGAAGAGTACTGCTTTTTATATGGGACTCTTGATGGTTTATAAATACTGTTTTATACTTTTGTTTTATCTTTTTAATAAAGGCACAAGTTTTTATTGGTTCTAAAGTACCATTTAAACAAATCTCAAGTAATTATGAGAAAATTAGCGTTGGATCATGCACATGTGTTACCACACCAAAACTTTGTACGCTTTAGTCTGCCACTTTCAAGTCTATTTTAAGCGATACTGAACTGCTAAAGATGAGTGCTTTGTGTAATGATGTACCTTGTTCACAAAAGGCAAAATGTGTTCCCTGTGTGAGGAATAAAGTCCATCGTAAGCTCAAGACCTACAGCAAAGGACATGGTTTTGTTCATTTTCTCTTGCTCCTCTATAGAGAAGACTGCTACTTCATCTTTACATGTTATTGGCGTTTTGCACCTGGCAAACGTGAAAAATAGTTTTACTGTCTGGAGCTTTTCTGATGTTCAGCTGATGCTGATTACAAATAAATGTAAACTGTTCTGATACAAACTGAAGGTGGTAGCTGAAGTGATGATGTGGACAAAAGGAACCTGTTTGGTTTCTCTACCAGACTGGTTGCTACTTAAGTCCAGTATGTTTATGATTGAAATACAAGGGTATCAGCTATACTGTAAGGCTTAAACAAATGTTTTCTTTGTCTTTGGAAAGTGTAAATTTTCTTAAATGTTAATCTTCTGGAACAAGAACACTTCAAGAATCTATGGGCATGTTTTGGTCACTGTGGAGTATTGTTGACACAGAAGTAATGGTCCAAACTTGGCATGTTATATTTAGAAGTTTCAAAGTGTGTCTTCAAACTTTGTATGATAAATTTTGCATTTGCTAATTTTCCAACTTAAAAAACATTTGCTATGCATTAATCTGGAAGATTTAGCTATTTTTTTTCCTCAAATGTCAAGTGCAAAGTGCTCATCTGAATATCAGCTTTCAGCAATACTGACATGTTGAGCTCACAAAGAGAGAATGCATCAGCAGAATTTCTTGGGAAGAGAACAGAGACGAAAGACAGTGAGCTCAAATTGCTCACTCTAAATACCAAAATGTGCAGCCCTAAACACTGGTGGAATTGTAATTGAGGGCCCTGGATATAATCTCTTTTACTGGATCAGTGTATTACAGTGGAGATAAATACATGCATAGTCATTCCCTAGCAGAATTAGACACAAAATCTCTCTGATGTGGTAAACCTCACAGATCCAGCAGTACAGCCTCTGTCCTCCCAGCCCCCCAAAGTGCTCAGAATATATTCATATGAATGCAGGCTGTAGGCTAGCATCAATATAACTTGTTTGATTTCTTCAGCCAGGGTAGTTAATCTGCAGGGGAAAAAATGCAGGTAAGCAGGCTGGGCTAAATCCATGTGTGTTCTGTATCAAATTGGTTCATGTTTTGGTGGTGTTTCTTCAAGAGCTGATGGTTCTGACATCTTTTGCAAATCACTGATATATTTTGTCCCAGATTTCTCTCACTTTTCTGATGACAAAAGTAGGAGAGCATTGTGCCTGTGGTACTCTGGAGGCCAGAGTTACTGTTGCTGGAAAAGCAGATATTACTGAAAAGTCACTTGAAAAATATAAAATGTAATAAAATGGTTCAAATGTGATCCCTCCAAATGCACATCCCTCCTTTTTTTTTTTTTTTTTTTCTCAGAAAACTGATTACTAACAAAAACCCTAGGCTGATAGAAAGGAATTAAATTCTCTAAGTGAATTGTATTGGTGAACTGTTTTAGGGTTCCCCAGTGAGCGGAATGGTGAGTGCCAGCTTTTCTTTGCAGGCACTGGCCAGGGAGGAGGCATTGCCTCTATGGTAGGACAGTGGCTTCACTTGTGTCTTTGAGTTCCTGTCTTACCAGCTCCCTAGCCACAAGCAAGAGCATTCTGTGCTGTACCTGAGCACAGTGTGACAGGCAAAAAGAGGGAGCAAGCCAGGAACTAAAACCAACTGTGGTTTAAAGAACAAAAAGCTGCTGGGCTGTTGACTTGCCAGCAGATATATCAGTACTGCTGCTAGCAGAGGCAGGGGGTCTGTAGGAGCTCACCACAAAATGGGTCCTTTTGGCCCCCATCCATGCACGTTTGCAGGGGAGGCAGTGAGCAGCAGACCTGCCAGTTCAGGTGGTGGAAAGGGAAGATGGATCCTAAGAAAACAACAGTTGTAGGGTGCTGGGTTGTGTTGTACATGCTGGTTCTATGCTACACATCAGCAAGTCCTGGAAATAACTTATGTTCATCACTAAAAATAACAGCGCTTAAGCTTTTAGATCCCTCAAAATAATTACTAGCCATGAGTAGCATTGTAGTTACTGTAGGATGGTTAACATTAGCTGCAGTCATGAACTGTGCTTTAGTATGTTCTACATTTTTTTCTAAAAAAAAAAAAAAAGTCCATATACATATACACAACAACCATACACACAAAATTGCTTAAACTCCCAGAGTTTAAGCCTGAAGCCTGACACAGGACAAGATTCCAATGTTTTCTCTTCAAGATTTCTGAAATGCAAGTTGATAAAGCTCTCCCTGTGAAGATGAGGCAAGGAAGTGTGAGAATAGGAGGAAAAAAATATGTATTTTAGAAACCTCAACTATTTTTTTCCCCAGACAATTGGTTTATTTACAGACTGTAAAGATGCACATAATTGCTGTTCCTACCAAGGGCATATTATGGGAAGAGGGCAGGACAATGTATAGGTTTCTCTAATAACTGACAAGTTAGATGCACCATAAATGTTTGATTGAAACCTTCCACTTCAAACATTCAGAGGTTTATTTTAGAAGGACTTCTGACATTTCTATTTTTAGTGATCTGAGTAGAAATCATGGTAATGTTTTTGAAACCTACCCTTTGAACGTGGGATGCACAGGTACCAAATTTCTTTTGGTATGCTATCTAGAAAGCAGGCATGTTTTCTAGTGTTAAAAGCCTACATTTTTCAGGTAGTTTCTTCCCTCATTTGATCTTGTTATTGCTTTTCTATCTTTCTATCTTTCTAAATAATGCTGGGGGATTTTGAAAGTTTTCATTAAGTGCAGTGCTATTCAGTATCCGCTCGAAGTACTTCATGCAGAAGTTTGAAGTCCGTCCACCTCTAGCTCACCAGAGCCCCAAGAGGAGGAGGGGGGAAAAAAGCAGGATTTGTAGCAGGATTAATGTCTGTGGCAGATGTACCAAGAGAAGCATCGACTCTGGCACAGATGAACCAGATCTGCCTAGATCTGGAGCACTGACTGATCATATTTATTTTTAAAAAATTAAATCCTTTGAGCTTCATAGTATATGTTGTTTGAGGACGCTGGCTAAAATCATACATAATTGAGGGATTCAGGTATACGTTTAAAGAGGTTCAGGTATATGTTTAAAGGAGCTCCTTTAACTGTAAAAGCAGATCAAGAAGAATACATTTTTCATAGTACATCAAACAAATGAAATGAAATAGCTGGGTATGCAACATAAGAGGATCTTCTCTCCCTAAATGGCACCAAAGAGAGCAGCTGCATATAATGTTATTATAATACTGAACACATTTACTACACTCATTTCTATCAATTTATTTTGTATATATAGACAGTTTTTATATGCATTTTTCTTAATTACATAACTGTCACAAAATGTAATGAAACTGCAAGTTGTAGTTAGTGCTAACGCTGATTAAAACTGGTGTTTGGCTGTTTTGTTTTGCAGCAATTACTTGAATCTTGTTTCCATTACCTTGCTAAGTCTGGTAATGTTTACAAAACTGCTTTCATTGTTTTTGGGAGTATCCCCACCTTTCCTTCCCCTTACCCTGCCACAAGAAATAGAGGGCACATGCTTAGCAGTCAAGCACATGTGTTGGGGATGAAGTATCCACTTTTATTGGTGCCAAAGCATTAATGGTGACATGCGGATTCCCTTCTGTTTACATTATTTAGCTGACAACTTAAATGCTTAGCATGTTCCTCTCTAATTTCTCCTGTCCCTTAACCTGTTGCTGTCAGCTTTGTTGTGAGAAACTTAAATCTTTCTGAACTGCAAATATTTAAGACCGTAAAAGACATAACAGACAGCAGCAGTAGTCCTGTTGTTGTTAAAGCATTCAACCTGCCCCTCTGTCCCGTCACCCTCTTCTTAAACTTACCTGAATTAAACACCCCTGGGTTCTCGCTGCAGTTCCTTCTGTATTTGCCAGCAAGGGTTATCAACAGTTGCACTAATCACAATGTCCTCGCTGTTCTACTTCCACAGGTATTTTTAATTGTGCTGCCTAAACTTGTAATGAATTGTATTTAGGTTTCAGGTTAAATGTAAGATACATGTAATGACACATTTATTATATTTTTTTGTATGTTGCAGATAGGACTAGTCCTATGCACAGAGAAAAAAAACATGTTGCCATTTATAGTTTAATACTTGAAGTAACTTTTTAAAATGGGCTTTTATAAAAGAATTACAAACAAAATCACATTACTTTGCCTGGAAGTTCTTTCATGTTTTAATTGCATTGTGCAATTTGCCCATATGTATACCTTTCCATATGCTATCCCAAGCCATTTATAACCATTAGAAAGTGCATTCAAGATTTTGAACATCAGTGTTAAACTTGTTGATACTTCTCTGAAATGTAATTCATGTTTAAATACAAAGTTGTACTATTTTAGGCCTATTTTCAAAAGTGGTAAAATATTAATGTATTTGACACAACATCAGTGAATGCAACATTGACTTAATAAAAGTATGTTAAATAATCTGAAAATGGTATTTGTGTATTAGATCAGCAAGAACTGCCATATACCTGGAAACATATCTGTAACTGGTGATGGAAATAATTTTTACACTCTAGCTGCAACAACCTAAGATTACGCTCACTCCTGAAACATGTTCCAGGTTGCTTGGTTTTGACAGGAAAAATAAAAAACTTAGCTTGTGGATGATGATACTCCTTCAGGACACGAAACAATATGTAGAAATCAGGTTGCTGCTCAAACAGGAATAAGCAGTGTTTCTTTCTGATCAGAATTAAGTTCTGTAAGTAAGGGCAATTAAGACTCACTGCCATAATGATAATACTGGCATTTAAAATCAACAATTGAATCATGGAATTATAGAGGTCTTTTCCAATCTAAATGGTTCTAAGATCATCAACCCAACCAAATTATTTCCAGAAAAATTTGAAAATGGAACATTTTCTCTTCTATTAGCTGCAGCTTCATCTACCTGTAACTTTGAAATTCTGATTCATCTTAATCCTTGCATGCCTTGATGAAGTAAATAGTTTAAGTAGCTTCAGTTGTGTCTCAAGTATTGTATTATAGAGAAGCAGCCCTGTGGAAAGGAGACCAGTCACAGCCATCTCATCTGTACAAGCAAGTAATCCTTTAGTATTCCTTTTCAACAAAGCCTGTGCATGTTCTAACTCTCAAAAAATCAAAGCTACAGAACTAGTTTAAGTCATCGCTCCAGTTGGTAACTTACTGTTTTATGCAAAAACCCTGAAGCCACAGAAACAATTGTAGTCTTCTATGGAGAACAATAAAACAAAATCCTGTTCTGTACGATTACTTTTAATGTAAGATTTTGGTATACCATAGCAAAGTGTCACTTATCTGCCCATATTACACTGTATTACAAAGCTACCGTAACAGGTACAACAACATATTTTGTGGCAGTGCACAACAGATGCCAAATACAAGTACACCTTGTTATTCACGATGTCCATTTCTTTGAGACATTCAAGTGATTCAAGTGATCGCTCATATATCTATGCTCAGGGAACTTAGATGTCATCACGTTTTTGAGAGCTTCCCATTTTGCACGTCTCCCTTCTTTGTTATGATTGTATTCTTGTTCCTGTGTCAGGTACGGTCGACTCAGCCAGTACTCATTCTCCGCTTCAATTTCCAACCTTCGGATCATTGCCTGCTTCATTGACAGGGTAACCACCCTTGGTTGCCTGTATTTTCCAATCCATTGTTTTCCAGGAATTCTCTTCCGGAGCAATACATTTGTTAAAAACATGGTGCTTTAAAATATAAACAAAAAATATGAAACACATATTACCTTAGGGACAAAAATAAAGTTAACAAGAAAAATGACAAACATGCATATATTTATTACGCTGCCTTTTAGCTAGCTGTTACAAGGCTTACGGTTCAGACCCTGATACTAGCAAACAACCACTATGTACAAGACAGTACAATGACAGATACGCTGGAAACAGAAGACCTGAAAAGGAAAACTGAATTTTTAATTTAACTGGAGAGTTTACTCAGTTATCCTTAAGGAATGGGGGTACTATTAAGATGTTAAATCCTTAAGATTTAACATCTTAAAGCATGTCCTCTGTAAATTATTCCTGAAAAAAAAAAAAAAAAAAAAACAGCCAAATACTGTCACAGAAAGGATTTACTTCATTCCTCACTGCTACAAACAGATATCTACACTGATAAAATAGCGTATTTCCAGGTCTATCTTCTGGATCTCTCCTTTCATCATGTAATACGTTCGTTATGTCTTACGTTCTTCAGCATTAAGTTTTCACCTGGTCTCTCCATAAGCTTGCTAATACAATATCTACTGAACAAGGGGAAAAACAGCATTGTAGAAAAAAACAAAACCCTGCGTTAGACCAACTAGCAGCAATACAAAGCCCAAATACTGCTTCAGACATAACCCCCGAGTAGGAAGGAGGCAGAAAAGCCCAAGCCAACCCCAGACGTGACACGCACCCTCCTCATTAACCCATTAGTCCTGACCGTGCCTAACCCCGCCGTGTCGTTACACAGCACTCCCCAAGCCGCCCAAGCCCGGCGCCACCCGGCCGTGCCGCTGAGGAGAGCCCCGCTGCCCGCTCCCCGCTCACCCCTCGGGCACGGCCCCGGCTCTGCGGCGCCCGACAAGATGGCGGCGGTGCGGGGAGGGCCGGGCGCGGCTCGCGAGAGCTGGCGGCGGTGGGCGGGGCCTGGCGGCGCCAATGGCGCGCGCGGGCGGCGGTTTGAAAGGACCGGGCGGTAACGGCTGGAGAACGAGCAGCGGCCATGGCTCCCCCCGGCTCCTCTCAGCGAACCACGGATGTGTCCAGGGAGTTCTTCGGCAAGCTGCGCGCACTGGCTCTCACGCTGGAGAGGGAGGCGAAGCAGCTGGAGCGGGCCCTGCGCCGGGAGGATGAGGGTGAGTCCGTGGGGCTTGAGCAGTGAGACCTGGAATAAACTAACGCCTCTCCCCGAGCAGCACAGGGCAGTGGGGGCTGCGGTCAGTCCCTGGCGCTTCGTCTCTGCCGCTCCCTCACGGCCCCTCTCTGCCCCTGCTCCCCGTGGGGTCCCTCCCACGGGATGCCGTCCTTCCCACACTGAGCCTGCGGGGGCTGCCCACAGGCTGCAGCTCTTCAGGAACTGCTCCCACACGGCTCCGTCCCACGGGGTCCATCCCCCAGGAGCAAACTGCTCCAGCACGGGTCCCCCACGGGCGGCAGCTCCCCCCAGACCCCCTGCTCCTGCGTGGGCTCCTCTCCACGGGCTGCAGCTCCGGCCCGGGGCCTGCTCCTGCGGGGGCTCTCCATGGGCCGCAGCCTCCTCGAGGCCACATCCACCTGCTCCAGCGGGGGCTCCTCCACGGGCTGCAGCGTGGAGATCTGCTCCATGGGGGACCCATGGGCTGCAGGGGGACAGCCTGCTCCACCAGGGGCCTCTCCACGGGCCGCAGGGGAACTTGTGCTGCGTGCCTGGAGCACCTCCTGCCCTCCTGCTGCACTGCCCTTGGGGGCTGCAGGGCTGCTTCTCTCTCAGCTCTCACCCCACTCTCCCAGCTGCTGTAGCACAGCAGATACTTTTCCCATTTCCTTTCTTAAATGGGCTCTCACAGATGTGCAGACATTGCTTATGGCTCTGCTCTGACCAGCAGCGGGTCCCTTTGGAACTATCTGGAGCTGGCCCTTACCTGACATGGGCAGCTTCTGGGCTCTTCTCACAGAGGCCACCCCTGCAGCCCCCCTGCTACCAAAACCTTGCTGTGTAAACCCAATACATAAGTGCAGGTTTGGCCTCGCCTCCTTTGTGAGCAGCTGAGGTCCCAGAGGTGGGCTGGGGGCAATGCATCCCTCAGGTCGCAGCCCTGTTCCAGCCACAGGTGCAGGCCATCACGCACACAACTGTCTGGCATTGCCCAGGCACCCAATTCTGGCCACTAGGGACACGCAGGTGTTCTTATGCCCCTCAGGGACCCACTCACCCTTTTGCTCTGACTTCAGCCCCTCACTGGCTGGTCCAGCCCAAGCTTCACTGGTCATCACAAGCACTTGCCCCAGTTGCTGCACTACAGACGCTCCCGTGCTTCCACTTGCAATTATCTCCCCTGCTGCTGCACTCACACCCATGTACGTGCATGACATACAGAGCACTCACCCAGGAAAGACATTAGAAAGGAACTTAATAAGAACACAGGATAAACTTAGCAACCGGGGCAGGGCACAGCTAGTTGAGAGTACCAACCACCTAACCATTTACAAGCGACAGGCCCTTTTTATCCTCTTACCCACCTATTTTCCTATTTTTATTCCTCCCCAGATCACCATTCCCTTCTCATTCCTCTCTCCCAGCTGCTGTTGTGCAGCATTTTTTTTTTCTTTTCCCATTCTTAAACCTGCTCTCCCAGAGGCACAAACAACATCACTTGTTGGCTTATCTCTAGGTCCTCCCTCCCTGCCAATGTCTCTGAGCACTTCTTTGGGTGTGCAGATGAGCTTTTATCACATAACATAAATAAACTTGAGTCTGTATGATAAAACTGGAATCACGTTCTTGCT
Organism: Heteronetta atricapilla; assembly: GCA_011075105.1. Classification (NCBI taxonomy): domain Eukaryota; kingdom Metazoa; phylum Chordata; class Aves; order Anseriformes; family Anatidae; genus Heteronetta; species Heteronetta atricapilla. The sequence goes on from CM021731.1 coordinate 188,267,241, forward strand.
TTTACCCTTTTAATAGATCAAGACGGGAAAACATTTTCAGGGCTTGTTCTCTGTCTGAACAAATAGTTCAAGGCTGTAATTAAATTTATCGCTCTGCTATGTCTTGTCACACAGCAGGTGTCCTCTTCTACGCTATTTATTTGCATTAATCTTAATTTCCAGTGAAAGTAATGTCAGCTTTTGACTGCTGCCTGTGTAAATGAATAATACTAAGACCTGTCTGCATATAAATAAGGCAGAAGAACTCAGCTTTTTGTTGATGTCTGTTTGTCAGTGGTATCCAGATCATTTTATAATTATTGTTTCTAAATCAAGCTCTATAAGGATGAAAATTTAGCAAAATAATGCTTTGCTCTTCAGGGACCTACCTACTGCAGTGATGTCTGCTATAGGTTATTTTTTACAATGTTAGCTGCAACCCTAAAAATAGAAGCCTGTGCAGTTTCTCTGTGTAGTTCAGCATAGTGTGCAAAATGCGGTCTTAGGCAGTGCAAGTACCCAGTTGTAGGTACACGGTATGAACTAGTTTATCTTTGTTTTCTGTCTCAATTCTTTCTCTAAGATGTGTCTCTGATCTTTCTAACACAGTTTACATTCTGATGTACAGTGTACTCATGATTAAAAAAAATACTAACCCCCCTTTTTTTCATTTCAAAACCCTTTTATATGAATGTGTATATCAAAGACTACGAAGAAGAATCTCCCATAAGAGTCTTACAGGACCTGCACAGTGAAATCAGGACTCTGAAGGTAAAGTCTTAACTTGCTTTCTTCTTGACAAACTGGGGGGGAGGTATCCATAAACTGATGGCTATATTTTGATCCTTAAGCCACAATGCAACTCTTATGCAGCAGTTCTGTCCCTTATTTTTATTCATTTACCTCTAAGTTCTTGTAATGGCTGTGGAAATACAAGGCAGAATCCAAAAACTTTAGGTGACTTAGAGCTGCATTTATAAGTTTCCACTCGCTGTTGTCAGTCGGGTCCACAGGAGACAATGGGAATGGGGAAGCTGTAGCCATGCTAGGGCATAGCTATAGGGGAGCAGGAGCTCCCTTGGGAAGAGGCATACCTCCCTTTATTCTAAATGCTAGCCATTGAACAAAAAAAGTCTTCACAGGGGAGTCTGCACTTTCAGCTGTTCAGTTAAACTTGTAGAGAAAGTTCTTCATTTCTTTAATAGAAGTAGAGAAAAAGGCTTTAGAAATGGCCACGTGTGCAAGTAACTGAGGGGTAAGTTAAGCTGTAAATTTGAAGTTTACCAGCTGTTCTGCCCTACGTTCTTTGTATGTGGAAGTTAAAGTCCAAAACCAATTGTTATGTAATTTTATTCCTATTTTAATGGAGTAAAAGCACGTTTTTGTTTGATGGGTTACCGGGAAGTAGTTATTATACTGTGAACTGTCACCTTAATTTAATATTTGTACGGTTTTTTACATTTAATGCCCTGTATATTCCTGATGTTTTGTAACCTAGTTTTGGGGTATAAAGAAGACCTAAATGTGCTGCTTATCCTCATCTGAATTGAAGTTCACTAATTCTTCCCAAAATGCTTAATGTGTAAACAACTACCAGGTAGTGATTTGAAAACCAATATTGTTACATTTCTCCTTTCCTCCTCCACCAAAGGAAGATGTTAATGCCAGTCTTGGCAAGAGTTGTTCTGAAAGGCAAGAAATTAATGACTTTATGAAGGCAAGTGAAATATTGATGCAAAGAAATGCAGCAGATCTGGGAAAAATAAGAGAGCTGTTCCAGAAATACGGCTACAAACCACGTGTCAAAGTCTCTACAGGTAATATTTTTTGCAATAGAACATGTGAACACAAATGAACTTTCTAAAAAGGTTTCTCTTTTGCTATGGGTATATTTTTGTTAATTAAGAAGTCAAGTATATCTGTTATTTGCTTTATAATAACCTGAAGGTAAAAGCTGCTGTTGTGATTGGTGCCCACAGAAGATTAAACGCCAAAAGCTTACAGTCTGCTCTCCTGACATGCTTTTTAGTTAGTGTTCCTCTTAATGGCTATACTGAGAAAACATGTTAACAGTCACACTCATAACCCAGAAAGCTATGCTGCTTCAGCTTCTCATGCTTGAGAGACTACTGTAGATGTATCTGAATTAGTTCATATTCATATGTGGTTACTTCATTAACTTAAATCACCGTAGAGAAAATCTTAAATCAATGCACAGCGTAGCACAAGTGGGACAGGAGAAGCACATACAGGGTTTAGGTGACACATAACAGTCTATGAAGTGGTAGTAGCTTGATCACCGGGTTGAAGATGCTTAATCCAGTCAGAAACTGCATACACACCTGTGTGAAAAATCCAGCTGTGCAAAATGAGCTTAAAATAATACCACGGTGTGTACCACATACATTCCTTTCTGCGTCAAGGGCCCAATCGGTATTCAAGATGCCTTTGGCAGGGCACACCTGAACCTTCTCTTGAGTGTTATCCAGTAATTACATAAAACACCATTGTGGTCATGGATCATGTTCACCCAGAGCTAAACTATGAAGTGTTTTACAAAGCTACCACAGAAGGCTCTAATTTCATAGCGCCTTATTTCCCTTTCTCTGTACGCCTTTAATGAGGGCTTCAGATACAGCTACAAGGCTAATTTCTTTTAAGAAGCATCTTTTAACTAAGTATATTTGCACATGTAATCCCAGTACATATGCAAAGGTAATACCTCTGCCATATTATTATAAATATTTTCCCCTGCTTCGTATGTCATGTAGAAAATCACAAATGCTTTGGGGTGTTTCAGTTTGTATAGCTACAGCAATGTACAAGTTACACCTTTGTTTATTTCTGTAGTGGACTTTTCTTGTTACCTAAAAAATAATCTTGTGTGAGTTTTTAGTTACTGCTTTGTAACCATTCTTCCATGCAATTTTTCTGAATAACGAGCACGCTAGTATTGCATGCAACTTTCGGTTTTTTCCCCCAAAACATTTTCAATTCTATACAAAATCTGTTTTCATTACCATTTGTTGTACGTTTTTAATGAATGTCTACATTTGCGATAAATAACAAAAAATAAGTAATATAAATAGCATGAAGCAAAAACAAATTAATGTATTCAAGATTAATACTTTGTGTCTGTTCCATGCAGAGATAAATTCTGTTAAAAATATGCTTGTTTAAGAAGCTTTCAGTTTCATTTACTCCCAGAAATAATATTTAACAATAAGTGTGATAATTCAATAAGTGTGTGACCTGTGTTATAAATACAGCTTAGGCTGACATGATATCTGTTTTAGCTTCAGGTTTCAGCATTTTAAAATGAAAGAAGGAATCTATTTTTTTAGAATAATAAAGATTTTTTTTAAAAAAAAGATGGGGGGGTGAGGATTTCTAACTTACATCATAAATTCTTAAAAGAGAAACTCTTGACATGATTTTATTATTTTAATTTTATTTTTTTCTAAAACAGAGGAACAGGAAGTTATCAGTGATTCAAAGGTGTCTGTCCAGAATAAATCTGATGAAGAAAAAGCAGACGATGTACCTCATCTTCCTACTTGTATGGAGGACCCACCAGTGCCCAGAGACCCACTGCGTAACCCCCAACTTTCAGATTTTGGTCTTTCACAATATGCTTTCTCTAGGCCTTGGACTGCAGCAAATGCACAGCAAGCAGCAAATTCGCATCAAGAAAATTCAAAAACCAGGACTCCACTAAAAACACGTACCCCCTGTATTTTGCCCAAAACACCAAAATGTATGCTCAAAATGGATGACTACGAGTGCGTAACACCAAAACTTGAACACTTTGGCATTAGTGAACATACCATGTGTATGAATGAAGATTATACAATGGCACTTATTCGTAAAACTGCTGAGGCAAGCAAGAAGTAAGTAAATGATTTAAAGTTCAGGTTGTTTCTCTATTGAATTTTCTGTATTTTTTTTGCTGTACTGTTTTCTTGTTGTTATTGCCCATATTTTCTTCTACAAACAGGTGGTTAGTTTATCTACCAGCTGGTTAGTCCTGTGTCTATATCCAGCTGTACATGTATTTTCATGTACCCTTTGCATGCCAGATACTGATATGAAACACATCTCAGGTATACTCCTTCCCTTGACTGCAGCACGCTAACAATCTCCCATATACAATCTGTTTACGGGGGAAAATACAATATATAACTATGATATTTTACGTTACTTAACCTAGGATTTGTATTTGAGGATACGTTGCCTGAAGCAGATGTTACATTACCAATTTAAACCTTTAAAATCTATAGGAATATAACACTGGAAAAAGTTTCTGAAGCATTTGGTTAAATGCTTCGCTGTAGAAACATGCTGCGCTATCTTATTAGTTCCTCAAATAATATTTTGTAAGTAGCTTCAGCTTATTGCACAACTTAAGATCTTTTTTTTTTTTTAACTTTAGAATTTTTTTTTATACTAATTTTTCTGTTTAAGGAGAACTGTTTTAAATGTGATCTTCAGCTTTAATTATGGCCACAATTTCTAAACGGATACATCTGCAAATGTACAGGCCCTGTCTGTGTCTTAGAGTGAAATGATTACAGAGCCCACTGGAGATGTGATTTTTTTTTTGGTGGTGGTATCATGTATAAATGCTGTCAGTCTTCCATATCCCTAATGATACATATCAAAATTCTGTAGAGAATTAGATACAGGATGGTTGGTGCTCGTTGCATCGTCATCATTAATGACCAAAACAGATGGACACTCAAGCTATAATTGGGACTAAAGTTAAAGCTGCACGTGGACTCTGTAAATCATTAGAATTAAAATGTGTTTAGCCAGTGTATTTGTTTATTTTGCAATGTTGTTAGTATGCAATTTGATTAGAAAGATTGAAACAATCTAACTGCTTCTTATCTTCAAAAGGCATTTGTCTCACCCCTTAGTGAGAAGGTTCAGCATGTTAAATGGGTAGAACATTAAGCCAAAAGAAACTGAAGATAATTTTTCTGGATAATGGGTATAATCTTTTTTTAAACTTGTCTGATACTCTGGGAACAAACGCTAGTTCAAATGGAAGTAGCTTTATGCATGTGGTTTCCAGAAATAAAGACAGGTAATAATTCTGACTTTCTTGGAGACAGCCCTGCCCTATCACATCCCTTACTTGTGCCAGCCAGGTCTCACACCTAGCTGAAATCTGCCTAGCAGCTGTGCTTTATGTAAAAACCACTCTAAAAATTCATCCCAAAATTCTTTTATGATTTTATACACAGAGAGGTTTATATATATGTATATATATATATACACATATATATATACATATACATATATATATAATATATATAATTTATTAAAGCATAAATATATATATTGAATAGATCTCAATTCCCCAGCTGTTTAGTTTTTTTCATATTTTCAGTTCTGAAACACGTAAAAACAACAACATGCTCTGCATGGACCTACTACAAAGCTGAAACCAAAAGCAACTAGAAAAGAAAAAAGTGAAAAGTGTCTAAACAATAGTGTTTACAATGGAGAAGAGCAAGTATAATAATAAAAACTAAAAATCAGATGGTTTCAGGTATCTGTAATATTACCAAAGAAAAACTGTCTTGAAAAAGTACATTGTTTTCCTTAATTAGTTTTTTTCCTTATAAAACCAACAAAAAAGACCCTAAGCTTGAGGCTTGTTCATCTAATTAAAATATGCTGTCTCAAATGGGTTTCCTTAGGCATAGGCTTTTAAGGAGGAGCTCTAAATCTGGTTCTGATAATGGAGATAGTACCAGAGAATAAGTGAAAGATTACTGAAATGCTATAAAGAAGTGTGTATACAAAAGTATTTTAAACATTTAAAATACCATCTCTTAGACATCTATACATTTTTTCCACTAGAATGACTTGGACATTAAAAAAAGAGTTTTCAGAATTTGTTTCCAGTTTTGTGAACTTGATATTGAATGGTTTTTCCCTCAAAGTCAGTCAGTGATTAACATAAGTAATCTAACTCAAACTTTAAGAACTAGTTAAAATCCTTTAGTATTCGGAATACCGTTAGTAGGTTTAGAGTCAGGAGCCACTAGCCGGAGTGAAATAATTTAGTATCATGGTTGCTATGAGAAAGTTACAATTTAATAGCCAACAAAATTGCTTGGTCTGTAAATTGTTTCTTCTATGAGTTGCATGTTGGTGTTACTACCACTGAAATATTGCACAGAAAGATGTCTGGATGTCTGTGTTCTTAATTTGCCCATTTGTGGCTCAGAAACTTAAAATAGCACGTTAGACATCTTGAAATGCACAGACCTGAAATACCTGGGAAATCTAGTTGCAATGAGATTTTTTTTTTGCGTGGGCTTTCATTGACAATGTTTTCTTGTTATTTAGAATTTGCAGGCAACAGGCAATTCAAAATGAAGCAGGCTCTACCCCTCATACACTTGATTCTGATCTGGGAAAACATATTCATTTTAATACATTGGATTAAAATCTCAGTATGTTTAATAGCATGGTTGGACTGAACATTTACATGCTAAAAATTACAGCAGTAGAATCAGAGATAGTTTCAGGAGAAAAACTTTAGAGTCATGTTGATGAACAAATACTAGGCTGACTGGGTTGACAGTATTCCTTTCATGGTGATTTCTTCATATTGAGAGTTAATTGAGGTTTTGGGTTTTCAGCTTACTTAAAAAAGATGATCGTGAAGTGAATGTAGCAAAAACAACATCCAAGGAGATCATGGATACACCTGGGCCAAAAGCAAAAACAACAGATGAGAATGGTAAGTTAAAAATAAGTAAATGTACATATGCATTTTTCTCATAATGCATGTTAACATATGGTCATTTTTTAAATCTATGATTCTTGTTAAATATAGGCAATTCAGGCCCGGTCATTATTTGCATATTAATGTCTAGAAAATGTAATGTTGGTGGCTTCTATGGGAAATCTGTTCACTTCAGTATAAATTATTGCTCATTCTTCTACTGTTATCCATCTAGAACTATTCAGAGGCATCCATCATTATGTAATTGTAATTTAACTTTATTAGCAATAAAAACAGTATTATGCCAATTTAGCTTTTTTCCAGGAATATTGCATCTGTTTCAGGCCAGGAAATTAAAAGAATAGGAAAGAAACTGCTTTAAAAGATGCTAACCAAACAGTTACTTTGACCTTTCAAGAGTAGCACTAAAATTTTCTTTGAGAGGAAATGTAATATACTCTCTTGAAAATGTACGAAGGTCTTAGAACAAACATACAGACTACCAAATATATGGAAAAAATAAAATGATAGTGATTTAAGTTGAGCTTTTTCAGTTCCAGTCAGTAGCAGGACTGGACTTTTTATTTGTATGTTTGCATTTGCTACCGTTAGAGCTCTGTAACTTGGATGTTTCTTCATACTAGAATTGTTGTCAACTAAAATGATACAGGTGTTCTGGAGTATGCAAATCCATATAAAGCTAATAGATTTGGGAAACTAAACTGGGGCACTGCAACTGGCAATGTGTATGTATATTTATGTATGTATATGTATATTATGTATGTATTTATCAATTCATTTATTTATTTTTTCCTAATTTCAGCAGCGAACTGTATGGCTTCTCCTATGGTACCAGTGTTCTGTACGCCTGGTTTGAAAATCCCTTCCAGAACAGATAGTACAGTGTTATCCAAGTCACAAGAGATAAACAAAATGCTTCTTCCTAATCATACAGGAACACCGCCGCTTCCAGATTTTGAAACAAGATGGCTAAAGGTAGAAGTTATGGTAGTGAACAGCAATTTGATACGCTTTTACCATAAATTGTTTTTCAAATGCCAGTTTGGGATTCTTTTCCTATGCTACTTTTCCATATGTCATTGTAGAAGATCTTTCTAATGGTAATTTTGTAAGAACACTTATTAATACTCCACCTAAGATAAATATGGTAACTGAAGGCATCAAATACCTCTTTTGTAACAGGTAAAGCCGGGGGAAAAGGTTGAGTCGGTGACAGAAAATGATGCAAAAGAAAAACAAACCATAGAAGTTAGCATTCCTCCTACTGTGAGCTCTGATGAGTATCTTAAACGTTTGGGAGACCCTTCTCCTCCTAAAATAAAACAGTACGACCATTTGCTCAGTACTCCTCCACCTCCAGAAATAACAAGGATACCAGATGATGTCCTACAGGTCAGCTAATACATATTTTTTCTGAATAGTTTTAATATCAAAACAGTAACATTAAGAGTTTAATTCTATCAAATATTGTTCCTCAGAAAGAAAGGATTCTCTGCTGCTTATTGAAAATGTCTAGACTGTAATCCTGTTTAGAGTTCTTAAATAATTATTTTAATTCCCTTTTAATGTTTGCTGTAGATTCTGTCAAAGTATAACCATAAAGTAGACTCTTCTAAAGCCAAGAAAATGGAGACTAAGGCAGGAGGCACTCCAAGATTTGAAAGTGATTTCTTTGATTACTGCAACAAAGAGAACAGGTATGATCAAATTTTACAAATTTGATTATATAATTGAATTTGAAGGAGATAGGAAGATGCTTTAACGCAGTTAGAGATTGATGCAGTTGCTTTTGCTCTTCAGCTACCAAAATAGCTCTTGTTGATGTGACTAAATATCTGGTCTTTGGCATGGTATCTGTCTGCCTTTTGTATAAAGAACAAATACTATAATTGATTGTGTGTTTGAGTCATCAGAAGCTTTAAAAAACGAAGGAAAACAAATGAAGTTAGTTTTACTGGTTTTAGCTGTAGGTATATTTTGCTTTTTGGTAATCAAAGCCTCTGTGAGTGTTTTATGCTTTCTTCTGAGTAAATGTAGGCAATAAAGCTAAAGAATGGAGAAAATTATATAAAGTGACATAACTAATTATGTGGCCCTTTTGGCATAAGGCAGCAGGCACCTCAGCACCACACAGCTGTTTGCTCACTCCTCCCCCGAGTCCCAGTGGGTTGGGGAGAGAACTGGGGAGTGTGAAAGCTTGGGCTGAGATGAAGACAGTTTAATAAGGGGGGGGGGGGTAGAGAGGGGGAGAATATGCACAATGCAATCGCTTGCCACCAGCTGATTGATGCCCCACCAGTCCCCAAACAATGGCAGCTGTCCCTCCCAGCCAGCCCCCCAAGTCTGGAATGGGTTGCCCAGGGACATGATGGAGTCACTGTCCCTGGGGGTGTTCAAGGAAAGGTTGGACGTGGTGCTTAGGGACAGTGTATAGACTGTGACATTGGTGGTAGGGTGATGGTTGGACCAGATGATCTTGGAGGTCTCTTCCAACCTTAATGATTCTGTGATTCATCATGATACATCCCCACGGCATGGGACATCCCTTTGGCTGGTCTGGGTCAGCTCCTGGCTGTGTCCCCTCCCAGCCAGGCACCCCCAGGTACCTTGCTGGCAGGGGCAGCACGAGGAGCTGAACAGTCAGTCCTTGGTTCTGTGTGAGTGCTGCTCTGCAGCAACTAGAGCATTGGTGTGTTATCAGCATTGCTCTCAGCCTAAATCCAAAACAGCACTGCACCAGCTACTAGGAAGAAAATTAGCTCTATCCCAGACAAAACCAGGACAGGCAAATACCAATTTCTTTAAAATGCAAAGCCACTTTATGAACAATATGTAAGATTAAATTAGTCTGCAATAAGCATTAATTAATCTTTGAACGATGGAATAATAGGTTTTAAAAATTGATCTAAATAGAAGTTTTGACAACTTGATCAAGTGTAGATATTCCTCATCTGTTATACTTGTTGCTTATCTGTTAAACTTGGGCTCACTACGGATTATTTGGGCAAGAGGTGTAAGGAAATTATGTGAAGCAAAATAATAACCACAGCAATTCAGAGTGAGATGAAGAGAAGTAGGTATCTTAATATGCTGGGAGTTGGAATCCATCTGATTAATCTGATAGAGATCTCATTCTAGCTGACCTATTTTTTTTTTTGTCAGGCAAGTTTTCAATGTTTGTGTCTTCTGCTAATTCAGAATATGATTGAGATGATAATAAGTTCATGAACTCTTTTGGATATATTTGCAGAGCCTACCCTGCTTTTTTCAAGCCAAACGTTTGAAATCAAGCTGAAGGCCATATTTCCCCTTCGTGGATCTTATTACTGAATCACAGAAAGCTCAAAAAGCAAAAAGAAATACCGGGAGAAAAGGCCCACAAAAGAAAAGTGTTTTGTTTTCCTGGAGAAAACCTGATATGGATTAATTTGAACTAATGACTTCATGCATAATGTTTTATTAAAATTAGTGACAAAATAGATTTTGTTTATATTTCTTAATATTGCTTCAAAGAGGACCAAGGTCACGTATTATGTAATACCTCAATGGTTTCAAGTGATTCTTGTGTTTGCTATGTGTATATGTGTATATACATTTGTAGAGAAATGTAATTAAGTTGCAATAAAGGGAAAGTCCAGTGCATTGCCCAGAAAGTAGGCATCTCTCGATGTTCTAGTGACACTGCATATCTCTTCAAGTGTCTCTTTGAAGTGTAGTACTCTGTAGTACTCTGACAATATTTGGCATCTTCAACAGAATTCCTATTTATGTGAAGAATAACTCCTGCTTTACAGTTTTAAAGCATTCAGACAGATATTCCTTCATCAGGCTGTCTGATGGACAGGCATTTCTAGTGCTTCTCTTTCAATTATAGCTGTCTCACATAGACGACATATTAAGTACTAGGCATCTGTTTTCCTTTTGGCAGTCTGATAGCTATAGCCCTAAAAGGTGACTGTCTTGAATACGAGTAACTTGAAAATCTATTGTGCAATTGCTACTCATTAGAGATCTGCGCTGTCATCAACTGCTTGAAAGATTTGTTGGCAGGCATGTGAATGATTGCTTTCCTCTCCCATGCACCACTGCCATGTGTGTTCTGTAAGCGGTGCTGTCACTTCCAATTGTGTGAACATATCCCTGCATAGCTGACCAAGTTTAACTTCTCAGAGCTGTTTGGCACCTTTTGGGTATCTGGTAGTCACAGCAGTTGAGATGCTGGTTTGTTTTTTTGGTTTGTTTTCCATCAGAGATTCTAGTCTTGTCCAAAAGAAATCCCAACTATGTATTCCTGCTTGGAGCCAGTTTGCTGTTACTGGTGTCAGCTAATCCTCTGAGTGACTTGAGTACTACTGCATTTACCAGCTTAATGTGGTCTTCCTCTTGGCAGCTAAAATACTGTTATTTTAGTGTGCTTTCCTGAATTTTCTGAACACAGCTGGATATTCTTTGAAATCCTCAGGTTGTTCACATAGCTGGAGTTGCCTGAAAGTTATTTTTCTGGTTGCTTTTAGAGGGATTTGTCCTGGCTAAAACCTAGTAAATGTAGGAGAACTTTTTGTGTTACCCCAGCCACTTTCTGGGATGAGTGCGCATCAAATTAGCTGGAGAAGCTGATTATCTACCGATTCTGGCCTGAGCAGTTTTTTCTTTCCTAGCTTCTGTTTAAAGGTATATATTTTATGTCCCTCTTTGAAGTTGACCAATACTTCGAATATTGAATAAATCTTCTGTCTCAGTTGCTTTGTGTCTGCTTGGAAAACTAATCATCTGCTGCTTATAAAAACTCTTATATTATAGTCTTTCAGAGAACGAAGACCAGATCCTCGTAAGGGGGTGTCGAGAGGCAGGAGACCTTTTCTCCATTAACACCAGCGACAGGACCCGCGGGAACGGGGTTAAGCTGAGGCAGGGGAAGTTTAGGCTTGACATCAGGAGGGGATTCTTCACAGAGAGGGTGGTTGCACACTGGAACAGGCTCCCCGGGGAAGTGGTCACTGCACCGAGCCTGACTGAGTTTAAGAAGAGATTGGACTGTGCACTTAGTCACATGGTCTGAACTTCTGGGTAGACCTGTGCGGTGTCAAGAGTTGGACTTGATGATCCTTAAGGGTCCCTTCCAACTCAGGATATTCTATGATTCTATGATCTCCCAGATCTTCTTCCAGTGTCTTCACAGACTAACACCACTTAACCAGCTGCATGCTAGTCATGGAATTTTGTGGCCGTAAAAGGGTACAAAATATTCTATTCCAGAGCAAGAATCCTTCCGCCAGATGGATTCACCAGCACTAAGCAGAGGGGGTTTCATAACCTGCCTTCACCCTACACTTAATGGCTATTTGCTGAATGCTATTTTCTTGCCCTGAAGCAATCCAGATACCCTGAAAGACTCAGTTTAACATCAAATAGAACAAAAAGCTTGACTACCCAGGACCTTGATGGATTTCTTTTTCCTTTAAACTAATAAAACTTCTAATAAGGCTTATAACTTTTCCCTAAATGTGAAAACAGCATAATTCTATTAAAATGTTGAGATAAAAGTTCTCTTCAGGTTGACACTGAAATCTTAAAATCTTATGGTCTTCTTATAAAATATCCCAAGATGGAAGACACATCTACAAGGATTGTCCACACAGAACCATCTAAACATCAGACCCTATGAGAGCACTGTCCAAATGCTTCTTGAACTCCACCAGGTTCGGTGCCGTGACCACTGCCCTGAGGAGCCTGTCCCAGTGCCCGACCACCCTCTGGGTGCAGAACCTTTCCCTACCCCCCACCCTGACCCTCCCCTGTCCCAGCTCCATGCCGTTCCCTCGGGTCCTGTCGCTGTCCCCAGAGAGCAGAGCTCAGCGCCTGCCCCTCTGCTCCCCTCGTGAGGGAGCTGCAGGCCGCCATGAGGCCTCCCCTCAGCCTGCTCCGCTCTGGGCTGAGCAAACCAAGGGACCTCAGCTGCTCCTCATACGTCTTCTCCTCTAGGCCATTCACCATCTTTGATGCTCTTAGCTATTACAACAGGATGTTGGCATGAGATGTTGATTTGGGATCTACAAATGAAGTTTTATAAGTTCATTTTGTTCTTTTTTGCTTACAAAATTACTCTTAATGCAAGTAGACTTACTGTTTGTGCTAACAGCCCCATGTAAGAAGGAATATTGCTCTGAGGTAGATATAGTCAGAGCAGCAAAAACGAGTTTTATTTTGTCATGCATGGGTTTTAATAAGACCTAAGCAGCAGCTTGAATATTGGGGTTGGGGGAGGCATGAGTGGAAACAAGCAGCGTAGGAAACCCATCCCTGTTCAAAATCAGCTGGGAAAGGTGGTGGTGGAAGTTTTCTGCTCAGTTCAGTTCACGGCCATGTGATAAACAACGCACTCAAATACTGGAACAACCATGGATGTGGCCATGGGGCTGGAGGAGGTGAAGGCTCTCCTTAAGCCACGGCTGCTGCTGAAGAAAGGCTTGTCCCACTGCCCATGGAAATAAAATGACAGGTAAGAGTGGGAATCATACCAAAGAACTTAAAAGTTGTGTGTTGTTTTGTTGTAGGGTGAATGCAGTAATAGGACCAGCCTGTCAGGAAGTGCAGTTTGGATAAACAGCTAACTAAGCAGCAAATGCCTTTATCTGTAAGGGACTGTTGTCACCTGAAAACAGGTGAAGTTGGCTCCGAGCATGGTCTGTGCTATTCCTAATCCATGACTAGGGGCTGCTTCCCCTAGCAGACATTTTTCCACTTCTCTTGCACAGAATTTAGAGGTTGTGTGGTTTTACAATGGATTGTTTTCACCTGCTGAGCCAATTAATTATGAAATTAATTGAATGAAAGCTAATTAATTTTATTTTTCTAGTTTGTCTTCATTATGGAGATCAGTAATCTCAGGCTCAACTTCTGCCCGATTGCTAGATCAGATGTGAGGGAAGGGTGAGAACGGGATCCCGTCTTCTAGCAGTAGCCTGCAGCCAGAACGGATTGAGCACAGCACAAAATTGCACTTCAATAGTCAGGTCATCTGAGAAGCAACCAAAAAAGCATGGCCTTTGGTTTGCTACAGTTCTTAATCTTTTTGCATTTGTTCTAGGATATAAAATGTGTCAGCTAACAGAGCATTCGCTCTATAATCCTATTTGTTGTCTGAGGAGTGTCTCAAATTGTTCTGCCTTGGAAGCCCCTAAAAGTGGTAAATGCTTTCTTTTCTTTGAAATGTTTTGCCTGAGGTTAAGTACAAATATAGATCTCACAAGGAAACGAAGCTTCCCAGATGGCTGTCCAGCGGACAAATGACAGGCGTGGCTTTTAATGCCTCCTGCTGTGCTTTTATTGGTGTTTTTATAAATCACTGGAGCAATAACTGGAGCCCAGGCATCTTTGGTTATTTAAAGCATCATGGATGCTTTAGATTTTCCTTAAGATGTGAAATTTATTTCGTTCTCTGTTTTAGAAAGCCGGTTGCCACTATTCAGATGTTCCAGTACTCATTGTGGTTGCGTGTGTCCTATCAACATCTGTAGCTGGTACTGGAGCTGCCCTGGATTTGGGGAGTACTGTTCGTGGTACCGTGCCTTGTTTCTGCATGGGACAGTAGTACAGAATATGGGGCATTTATAAGGAGCAGTGACAGCATCCAGTGGCTGCACTATGGAATCGCATGCATGCAGTTCCACAGAAATACGACTTTCTACTAAAAATATATCAATTGATACCAGCTATTTCTCAGTCAACCAGAAGGTAAAACTTTTTGCCATTCCTATGGTAATACCCTCTTTTACAAAGGGGCAGCTGACGTAACAGCTGGGAGCTGACCAGATCCATGCACTGCTTTGGCTTTGTCTAATTCAAGTTGAAAGGTTTTAAAAAGATGGCACAAATATGGGAAAACGGTCCATGGAGGAACACGCTCTGCTACATATGGACATTTCTCCTAAGAAAAGATCAAGCAAAGGACGGTCTCATTGCAGAGTACCTGGCAGGAAGGTGTTCAAATGCTTTCATGATGCATTCCTGGCTAAAGCCCTGCAGTTCTGTGCCCTACTGATTGCTTATGAGGTTGTTGGAAACCAATATAAGGCCTTGCTGCACAGTCCTGCCTTTCCTCTCCCCCAGTTGCAGGCTCCCATGCCCTTGGTTACATCACTGCAGTTGCTGCTGCGGCTGCCTGGGAAGGCTTTCCTGCTTGCCCAGCTGCCAGAACTAATTGCTGTTTTGCAAGGTGACATTACCCCTGGGCTCTGTGCAGATCCAAATCACTGCCCACCTGCACAGGTACTGACTAGTGCCGGGGCAGAAGGGAAAGGGCCAGGGGGAGGGCGAGCACAGATGTCCTTCCTCACCAGCAGTTTAGCAGTTTAAGCAGCTCGTGAAACCATACCCTTGCATATAGGCATCGAACTGCCTTGGCTGTCTGTACAGTTGTTTTGGTAAAGTTTCCTGTAGCCACTGCTCCATGAGAAGTTCTGGGGCAGCTGAAGCAGCTCCTGTTCTTCACCCCAGCACCCATCACTCCTCCTCCTGAGCCCACTTGCAGATAACACTTTTTTTTTTTTTTTTCCCTTCTGTGTCACAGCTGAGCCTGCTTTTGATCAGAGCTGTAAAACAAAACTTGTGCCTTCCAAATTGCCCCAGCCAGGAGAGCTTGGTGATGGAGCCAGGAACATCGCTGATGCAACAGAATTTACTGACGAGGCACCTGTGGTTTTGTCCTCATCTCTTAAGTAAGGAGGGGCTTAACCCAGACGCCAGCTCCCTCAGCAGAAATGCAGCAGCCTCTCCCGAAACCTCTACATAAAAACTTTTATGAGGGTCAAGGTCATCACAGAGGCACATGCCACTGTGGGAGTGGGACCCTGTAACAGAGGGGTGGTGAAATGAAACGGGGAACTGTGGAAACAGCCCTTAGTCTAAGGGCTGAGAGGAGTAACTGAGAGGGATTTGACTTGTTTTCCCATTATGTGAAATGAAAGTCTGACAAGCAACAGCATCAGCAATTGTTACACAAGTTTTAACAAGGTAATGGTGAGGGTTTTGGTGTTTAAATACACACCTTTTTATTAAGTTTCAAAAAGCATTGGTTTAGATGGATGAAATGAGAGGGAAAAGGTGGTTCTAAGAACCAAGTTTGCTTGGGGAAGCAGAACAAAGTCCTTCAGGACAAACAAACCTGGAGTAGCAGGAGAGGTGTGCCAAGGGAGTATAGAAATGTGGAGCCACATCTGCGGGAGCAGAGCAGCTGAGTTAGCCGAATGCAAAAAGGCTAAATTAAGGGAACAGTTTTCAGGTTTTTCTAGCTGGAGCCATTTCATCCTGCTGCACCCTGACACGGGATGGGGTTCTTCTACTTGTGCTGCTACAAAAATAAAACGAGAGCCTGGATGCTGGTGAAAAGTACAGCATTGAAACGGGGAGCTGTGTCTGTTGGTGCTGCGAGCATTGAAAGAAACAAAGGCAAACCCCACTTCACTCAGCGGCCTTGCTGAGGGACAAAAGCTCCTCGTGAAATCTCGGAGTACACAGCAAGTCCTGCTAACTGACAGCTCCGTGTGTAGTGTTTGCTACAGCGCGCTGCTTCCTGAGCATATGGCATTGCTCACTGTTGTTGGGTTTTGAGACCGTGTTTTAATTTCTCCAAACTGCTGCTTTGTACATAATTTGTTCTTTTCAGCGACTGACTTCCCTCCTCAGCATTTCCAGGAGTTTGACGCAGGTCCTGCTTACTGATGCAATCAGCAGGTGACAACTTACTTTCACTTGCCCTTCCACCTCTTTCAACATCTGGATGGTTGTGTCCCAATGTCCGACTTCAAAACAGCTGCTGTTGGACTTGATTGCATAGTAGATTTTTAATTTAGGGACCCATGCACTGCCCTGATTTCTCAGGTGTCTTTTCAAATATATAGGTACAGAAGTTGAACTCCCTTCACTCCTGCACGACATCTGTGAGCTGTTGAAGGGCAAATCTCGCCCGCAACAAATGTTTGGCCAGAGGCACCCATGGGAGAGGTCAGCTGAGGCTCGTACCTGCGTGGAAGTCACATGAAGGTGAGCTCCAAACCTAAGCACTCAAGCTGACAGGTTTGCTACTGAAGGCAGTTCTGTGTGTTCATTTTCTTGTCATTTTACTTCTTAGGCTGCCAAACATAAAGCCGAGGGGTTGTTCCTGGTCTCCCCTGAGGTGTGCACAGACCTGCTGCAGACTGGGGCCCTCCCTGGGCCATGCCTCCTGTCCCAGCGGCCTCTCAGAGCAGCTCCAAGTCACAGACCCTTGTATAATGGCTACATTTAATTTCTGCCAATTACCCGTAAGGACACTAAAAGCCCAAGCCAGTACACAAGGAGGAGGAAATACCTGTATTCCTGCGTACCTGTAACTGAAGGCCCTTCTCTGCCTTTGGTAGGAGGCTGTTCAATGCCCTAATTACACAGCACTTACCCCAGCAGCATTTATATTCTTTATATTTCTTAATCTATTAAAAAAAAAAAAAAAAAAAAAAAAAAAAGGTGGGGAGCACGGCACCCCCGCACACAGCTTCTCCTGCCCCTGCCCTTGCCTCTCTCAGCACCCAGCGGGCGCAAGCAGCGCCCGCCCCGCGGGCCCGGGGCTGCTTGGGGCCAGCCGGCAGAAGGCAGCCCGGAGATGCCGCAGAAGCGAGGCACCTGCGTGTCTCAACATCTCCCCCTGCAGTGACAGGAGGAAACAGGCAAGCGGCGGAAAGCCGCAGCTTCGCTCTCCGTCACGGCCCCGACTTGCGGGGAGACGCGGCCGGGTCACCTCTTCCTTCTGTGCTTCGGGGTGCGAGGTGGCGCCGGCTGCTTCGCCCCGACAGTTCTGCAGGAGAGCCGAGGAGCCCCGAGGCCCCCTTCCCCTCCGCTGAGCTGCTGGATGCCCACCGCCAGCCTCCAGCTTCACCAGGGAGTTTTAAAGTCTCCTGACACCCTGGAAACATACCTCATTGGCACCCGGCTTTGCACCAACACCCAGGGATTACAGCAGCTTGAGAAATCAACACTCAATACAAGCCACAATTACTTGCAAAAATCATCTTACCCAGGACTAAGCAGCAAGATTTACCCAGTTCAAGCCAATACTAAGTCCAAAATTATATCTATTGACTAGTTTTGGATAACTAAGGGAAAGAGGAGAAACAGTATTCACCTTCCCAGAACTTACAAAGCCAAACCTGGACTTTGTCCTCTTGGTCAGAGTGTATATTTTCATAACAAACTTATTTTCACTATGAAATAGTTGTGCACACTACTTAGACAACCCCTGCCTGACAATGCTGGATTTCTTCTGGCCAGGTCTGCAGACATTCAGTCTTCAAAGCAAGACAAACCACTTGTGTATAGAAAGATGGTATTTTTTGCATCATTAGAGGTAAAATTAAATGAAAAAAAAAAGTTTATTTCATCATTTTTCTATTTGTATAGTTTTAGAATGCACATAACATATTAGTAAGTAGTAGACACATATAACCTAATTTCTGGGGGGGGAGGGAGGGGATAAGTGTTCAAAAAATTGTTAACAGTAGTGTGCCATCAAGGAAGTTTGGGTCTGCACTATGAAAAGTGAGACATTCCAAGATGGATTTACACTTCCATTTCTGGAGACAAACCCAGCTGTTTCAGAACTCAAGGCTGACATACAAGTGCACTGATCAAACCTGCCTCTGGTAAGGTCAGCAGCTCTGCAGCGTGCCGGGATGTCCGGGTGTCACCAAGACCACTCCTTGGATCGTGCAGGGCTTGTCCTCATCTTGGAGCAAGATGGAGCAGCCCTGGGAAGCCGCAGCGGCCCGCCCTCTTACCTGCAGCCTTCCACAGCTCATCTTTGACTTTCTCCAGTCAACATACCTACGGCAGCAGCAAGAGGAACACCGAGTCTGCCCACTTACAACCACATCCCCCACGCTCATCCTCCAAAGTTCAGGTACCAGTGGTTTAAGGAATCCTGCTGTGAAAGGTCACCCATTTCTCTAAAACAAGCCCTAAAGTTACCAGATAAAGGCCATGACCTTTCACCGATTTCAACTTCTGCTTAAAAACCCAACTTCTGAATTTCTCTGCAGAAACACACTTCAAAAAAAACCACTCTCAAATTCAAAAGATTAATAACATCAAACTTTATTCCATACAAGACAGAACTACAGAACACCTGCAATCTTCCTGGTCGCATTTTATGGAGATCTTGAAACTCTGGACACACCAACTTATTTTGCAAACTAACAGTCAGGGAAAGAGTGATGGCACCTCTAAAGAATAAGCGTTATTTCTAAGCAAACTAAAAGTTAAGGTTTAAAATTTAACTTTTACTCCTGACGCTTAGCTTTGCCTTCAAATGCTCTCACTTAGCAACAAAAGCAATAAAAAAAAGGCCTGCTTTAGAACAGCAAGAAGGAATAAGCACAAAAGGAAATCATACAAAGAAGCATCAGCTTAGTACGGTCTCATGCGGCTTGACGGAGGTGGTGCGCGGTTGGGAGGGGTAATTGCTATGTCCAAGTAGTCTCCGATCTGGAATTTCTGAGACTGCAACGTCATGGAATCATCTGTGCCCTTCCTGCCCGACATGGTGCTGCCGATCTCCTTCACCCTGCAGGAGATAAAGGCAGGTTAGTCAGAGCCCCATCTCCCTGGATGTCCAGAACAGGGACTGCACTGGGTCGTTACAGCCTTCCCTGGCCACCCTCCAAACTGTATTTAGCTTTTAGCTACATCCACGTTTTTTTTTCCCCTGCAGTACCAGGTGGAGGATCCGTCCTGCCCCACAGACAGTAGGGCCGTACCCATCCACTGGTTACCAACAAAGGCTGGCTCATACGGTTCTGGAAGGTAGACAGCTGTAACGAGATCACTCCTAAAACTCAAATACTCTCAGACACATGAGCTACCACTCCTCGTATCACAGACTCATGAATATCCCAAGCTGGAAGGGACCCACAAGGATCACTGAGTCTAACTCCAGGGTTCCCAAAGGGCCACCCAAAAATCAGACCCCATGTCTGAGAGCATTGTCTAAATGCTTCTTGAACTCCAACAGGCTCGGTGCTGTGACCACTGCCCTGGGGAGCCTGTCTCAGTGCTCCGTATCACCAGAAACAAAGCCTCATCTCACACAGTACGTCCATACTCTGACCGGTTGCCAATAAAGTAATCAAAGTCTTCAAGCAAATACGCTCATTGTTTTGGGAACACAACTACAGCAGCCGCCAATCCAAATTTAGAGTTTGTAGCGGTGATCATGCAGCCTGTTACCAAGAAATTTGGTTTGTGGGCACTGGACTTGGTTAATGAGAAGTAATGAACTGCTCTGCTGCTTCCAGTCTTCTATTGGTCTGGAGAAGAAACGCTGTTTACCTATATCCAGGCCGCTTGAGATCTGTAAAAACAATTGCAAAATTGAAGTGCGTGCCCTTCTTCCGTGCCTCTGGGTAGACCTCTTTCACTAAACTGGTCAGCTCCTTCAGGGTTGCATCCATCCTGGGTTAAACAAACAAACCAAAGTGGTTAATGTTCTCAAAGCAACAACAATAGAAGCAGATTTCCAAAACCCACTTAAGATGGAATCGATACATTGTAATTATTTAAACAAACATCTCCTTGCCTTCGCATGCTTTCTGCTGGTATCTGAAGAAGAGGAAGGTTTCACATACTTGAGCTGCACAGGGAGCCACTTACTCCACAACCACGTGGCATTCCCAACAACACATTCTGATCTGGCAATCAAGCGACAAGAAGTCGCTCTGGTCCGTGACAGCACCCAGCAGAATTCACCACCTACGGGGCACTGGAAGCAGCACGATCTCGTGCATTAAGAACGTGGACAAAGGTTCGACAGATGTGGGTCCAGATGGAGTTAAAAGATAAACTTATGCTGGCGTGGGACAAAATCTCTTCACCTCTGTTTGCTTCAGCATCTGCTTCTCCTGGTCTCTCAGAGAAGTTACAATTTAAACAGTGACTTTTTTTAATGCGTTAATGCACTTCCACAACAAACAGACCAGCGTGTCTTCTCATCTCCGTTTGTATTTACATTAAAATCAGGGGAGGTTCAAGAATAGAAGACAATCAATCATGAACAGAGTTCTCCCTTCCTGCCCTAACAGACAGCACCTCTCCTTTTCCCCACCCTTCAACAAGAACAAAAGTTAGAATCCCAAGAACACAAGGACCCAATGATCACAGCCAAAGCAGCACTAATTACACCCGCTCCGAGCTTTAAGCACCCAAAGAGCAGTCTGTTGACAGACAATGCCCATTCTGACTTCTGCAGATGGCAAACAGCTCAGACATCATCAATAGCCTGGGCTGAGTCCATAAACCCCATGAAGTAGTTAGAAGTGCATGCTTTGTTAGTTGTAAAATAAATAAGTAAATAAGGATTTATTCAACCATACAAACAAGTTACAAACCTAGCAGCAACCTTTAAGGAAAAACAAGGTTTAAAAAGTAGCATAATTCACTTTCAGAGCGATTCTAATAATTCACTTTCAAAACAGTTCTTTGAAATGCTATAAGCAAATACTGAAGTGTTCCCAACAAAGCCCACAGGGGTGCTCTGAAGGGTGTCTGAAAGCAACGCAAAGGAGCAGGTAAAGCACTGCTACCCGGCCATGAGAAAAGAAAGGTGCTGCTTTACTCTCAAGATGCTCCAAATTAAAGCCACAGAGTTCATGGAGGAGCTCTAGCCTTCTAGAACAACTGATGCTAGTGCAAAATAGGGCTGTTAGGGTGCACTAAATTAAAAAAAAGAAGAGAACCCCGAAGAAATACTAACACAGCGGGCCGTGCCGAGACGCGACCAGCACTCAGCCACCCCCCGGGCCGGGGAGCGGGCACAGGGCCCCTGTGCACTCACCAGGTGTAGATCTGCAGCTCGCTGGAGGGCACGTTGCCGCGGGAGAACTCGTCCATGCGGTGGTGCCGCCCGTTGTTGGTGGTGAAGACGCGGAGCAGCAGCGGGCACGTCTGGGGGAGGGGGGAAGGAGGCGGCGGTCAGGCCCCGACGCCAACAACATCCCCGAGAAGGCTCCGCACCGCGCCCCCGGGACCCCGCGCCGCCCCCCCGGGACCCCGCACCGGCCCCCCCGGGACCCCGCGGAGCGAGGGGGCAGCGGCACGGAGCCGCCCCGGCACCTTCTCGCGGTCGATCGGCTTCTCCGGCTCCTTCTTGATCTCCTCCTGCGTGACCCGCGACTCCACCGCCATCTTGTCGCTGCTCGGCGCCCGGCCGCGGCTCTCGCGAGAGGACGGGGGGGATGGCGGGGGGGGGACTGAGGGGAGGGACTGAGGGGAGGGAAGGGAGGAGGGAAGGGAGGTTGCATGAAGTCCCTCGTCTGAGAGGAGTATTGAGTTTTTTTCACGAGATTCAACGGGGTTAAGGGCCGGGTCCTACGCTTGGGCCGCAACAACCCCATGCAGCGCCACAGGCTGGGGGCAGAGTGGCTGGAAAGCTGTGCAGAGGAAAAGGATCTGGGGGTGCTGGTCGCTGCTCGTCTCACCGTGAGCCGGCTGTGCCCAGGTGGCCGAGAAGGCCAACGGCATCCTGGTTGTGTCAGGAACAGCACAGCCAGCAGGAGCAGGGAGGTGATCGTCCCCCTGTACTCGGCTCTGGTGAGGCCACACCTCGAGTGCTGTGTTCAGCTTTGGGCCCCTCACTACAAGAAGGACATGGAGGTGCTTGAGTGTGTCCAGAGAAGGGCAACAAAGCTGGAGAAGGGCCTGGAGCACAAGTCCTGTGAGGAACAGCTGAGAGACTGGGGGTGTTTGGTCTGGAGAAAAGGAGGCTCAGGGGAGACCTTATTGCTCTCTACAGGTACCTGAAAGGAAGGTGTGGGGAGCTGGGGGTCGGCCTCTTCCCACAGGTAACTAGTGATAGGACTAGGGGGAATGGCCTCAGGTTGCACCAGAGGAGGTTCGGTTTGGAAATGAGGAGACATTTCTTCTCAGAAAGAGCAGTCAGGCACTGGGATGGGTTGCCCAGGAAGGTGGTGGAGTCACCATCCCTGGGGGTGTTCAAGGAAAGGCTGGACGTGGTGCTTAGAGACAAGGTTTAGTGGGTGACATTGGTGGTAGGGGGATGGTTGGGCCAGACGATCCTGAAGGTCCTTTCCAACCTTAAGGATTCTGTGATTCTATGGGTTTGGCTGACGTTGGGGTGGGCTGCCGCAGGCTTCTCCCCAGGTGCTGTTGGGTGTTGTGGTCACAGACCCGAAATCATTGCCTGTGTTTTCTCCTGCTTAGAAAAGTTTTTAATAAAGCGATGCTGATGCCTCTTGGAAAAAGGCACTTCCTTCTACAAGGAGAAAGACTTACACAAAAGTCTAATGTAAATAAATAACATAATCCACCACTGTAGCAACTAGTAGGTTCAAATAAATTAGAAAGGAGTAAATTGTGTTTTGAGTTTAGCCTCCCTTAATATCATGCGTTGGAAGGACCAGACCCGTAGGCTTTCCATTTATGGTCTTCTGTTTCCAAGAATAGAATCTTGTATTAGATTAAATTTGAGTCTGCTGATTTGTATTACGCTACAAGGAGATGTGTTACTGATTTGATAACTTTTTTTAAAAAAAAATAAATTGTCATCTGTATCAGAATGGGGGGGGGCTTTCATTTGTTTTCAGAGAACTTATGCTTACATCATATTCTCAAATGCTGTGAATTTATTTTTTGTTTCAAAAGTAAAACATTACATTCTTCTGTAACATGAAGGGAGTATGTATGTGTTCATAGGTGTGAAACAAGTATTGGAGCCTCAGAAGTGCTGAGGTCAGATGGGAGCTCCGGAGGAGACCACAGACTCCAAACTCCTGCTTGGAGCTGAATATCTTCAAGGGTATGAATATCTCCTAGCACAGAAACTCCACAACCTCTCTGGGCAGCCTTGTGCCAGTGAGTGACCACCCTCCCAGTATAAATGTTTAATTAAAAAAAAGATAAAAGTGTTACAAATGTTGAGATACCTATGCTGTAAGGGTGATGTTACAGTTTGATTTCACATTTCCAAACACTGTAGATGCATGTTTTCAATGTATTATTTATTTAAAAAATATATAGGTTAGAAATATATATATTTCTATATATATATTCACCCATTCACAGCCTTCTGTATCCCTTGTAAAGAAGAAAAAGGGTTGCAAGTCCAAACTTTTTTTTTTAAAAAAAAAGTCTTGCAGTTCACCTTTAATATAACAAACAGCAATTTGTTTAAAACACTGATTTATAGCACACCTAATACAAGATAAGAGAACCAACAACCTGTTGGAGCTCACCCTCAGCTCTTATTAACTGTCTTTTGTGGTAGCCTGGATAGTACTGTACAGTTTTTAACCTATATTAAGTTATAGCATGTCATCATTTTATTATCAAAGGGAATGACTCAGCCTTGCCATCATTTGCAGGGTTTGATTTCCCAGGCAACAATACAGTTTATTACACTGCTAAAATTAATTATATCTGCCCTGTTAATATGCTTTGTGCTCAATGTGTGCTCCACCATTTTCAAAACAAAGGAATTTATGTCTAGGATCAGGTATCATAAAAGAACAGCTGTAACAAATAAAGCACAGTTCTATGTAGATCTAAGTAGTTCCTTCTGTTAAACATTTTGAATGCTTTATTTATGTGAAAAATGACCTAGTGTGCTTGAGTCTTAAGTAAATTCAAGTATGACTTTATTATTTGTGAGCTGTGCTAACAATTGCAATTTATTTTCAGTCTAAAATTTCAGATTCCTGAGCATTTGGAAGAGAAAGTTGGAAGTTATTTGGAACTGAGAATGCAGTTATGCGCTCTGTAAGCGGGCGTGCAGGACGCAGGTTTTACTGGAGACAGCGCTGTCTGGGGAAACCAAGCACAGCACTGGAAACTGCATTCCCACCAGTTTAGGCTGGGGTCCCACGTGTACCTGGGTTAGTCTCACAGCTTGCTGCCCCCAAAAGAGGGGGGTTAGCTCCCTGTTGCCTCTCCTTACTCTCAGTCATGTGATATTTTTTTTTTTCTACTGGATGCTTCCAAGAACAAGATGTGTTCCCTAATTTAGGAGGAAACTATCCAGTTGGGGGCTGCTTTTCTGTCAATTTATTGCATTTGACATGTCCTAAGCAGATTCCGTGATTGCTGGTGCAAGATGAGGGGTGGAAGTGTGAGCCCAGGAGTGACTGGGAGAAGGAGGAGAAGAACGGGAATGGAATAGGTCTGTCGCATTAGTGCCGTGAGATGGCCGATTGCTTCACCTGCTCTTTACATTTTCCTGGATTTTGGATAGCAAAGGGTCCCCTCTGCTTGTCAGGGGTGCTGTGTTTGAGCAAACCTCCCCTGGTACCCGCTAAAAGAAAATGAAAGCATTTTCAGACTCCATATACAAGCAAGTCTCTAGCCTTTGTTGCTGTAAAGGAGATATCCAAACTATGAAGCAAAGATTTTCAAGTATGAATGTCTAGAGATCTGAAACAAGTGCTTTCAGAAGTGTGAATTTCCTCTTGTAGAAATGTTAGCATACATTTCCATTTAAGTGGTTATTCAAATAGTGAAATTTTAATTGTTTACTGGAACGTGAAAGGTATGAATGAGAGCACATGGTGGTGCAATTTATTTGGACTAGGAAAAACTGCTGCAGCCATTTAGAGAAGATCATTGTAGGTGAAGTAGCCTGCTGGCCAATTAAACAGTTACTGTAAGTAATCGAAAGGGAAAAAAAATGCAAGCTGATGTTGTGTGACTTAAAACTTTCTAGGCAGAACAGAGAAGATGACAGTAAATGAAAAGTGTCCTTGGAAAAACACAGGAAGGAGTGGCACAAGTGAGCCTGGAAAATCTACCAAAAAGGTAAACTTTGCAGAAACTACAAAAATTGTAACAGTTGACTAGAACAATTAATTCTGAATATTTCGGGCCTGTGAGTATGTTGCGTGTCAGTTCAAAGGAGGTGCCCTAGCCTCAGTCTTTGCAGCATGCCATGTTCGGGTTCCCAAGGCTCCCAGGACTTCAGATGTATGGACTGGATTTGTGAGTTCTTGCTAACTATGACTACATACTGCTCCTTGCTTTTGCGTGGTTGCATGTGTCTAGAAAAGCTCCTTTGGTAGAGGTCTTGGTCTTTATCTTGATCGTTCAACTAGCCTGTTTTGGCAAGAGCATGATCATCTTTGGAACATCTTTACAGTCAACCTGGAGAGCAAAAACTGAAATTTGATGGAGTTTTTACTGCAGACAGGCTTTTAACTACAAGTAGAACACAGTTGCTTTTTCTCTGCAAATACTATTGCTGGTATTTCCTATATTTTGTGTCGTGGTATCATCACAGATACATTTTATACTCAGAATGTTCTGTGTGCATTAGTTTGCATCACAGCATTTTAATTTCCCGTGTTTTGCACCAAAGTCAGTGTACATTTCAAACAGCCTGTCGTGCTGGTAGAAAATAATACTGTTTTCTTTAAAGCCTCAGTTGGATAAGATGTTCTTGCTCACCATCCTGTTTTGAATTGAGGTGATTTGGGATCACAAAATGCTCCGTAATTGTTGTGGCCCTGTTCGACTTGAATGTACAGTTAGGAGGGGAATGAGTCAGGGAGGTCTCACAACAGCCCTGTGCGGATGATACTGCAGCCAAACAGCTCGGCACTAGAGTGAACTCAGCTCATGGATGAGGTGTAGCTGTTTCACATCCCAAACAAAAAGGAAAGCCAAGGAAGTTGAGAGAGTTTGAAGCCATGGTACAATCTGCATTGGCCGAGAGCGCGTCAATGCCATCAGCCAGATAGTCTAGGAGTGCTCCTGGATCCCCAGCCCACACTAACCTCTGACATGCCAGCATTTGTCAGTAATCCTGGTGTGATTTGGGTGGGAGGCTTCATTCAACCTTTGGAATTGGCAACCTGGCCTCAGATTGTCACATTACCTGTCAGCTGAGAATGAGATGTTCAAAAAAAGGGGGTTGTTACACACGTTACGGTGTGCTCAGGTGTGAGTGCTGGTAGTGCTGGCAACTGTCAGAATTACAAGAGTTGCTTTTCAATTTCAGTGATAATGAAAAATCAACTTGAAGATCCTGATGTGCTTGTTCTTTTGTGGTCTGGGTGCATCAAATCTGAAAAGTCAGGCAAAGCTTTGTGATGAAAGTCCTGCTTAATTATTTCACCCTGTCAGTGAAATGCAACTTTCTGTAGAATTAGGGCAAAGTTACTCCAAAGAAAACTTCCTTGAGGAACAGCTGCAGGCAGTATGTGCTTCCTAAGGAGCTAAGAGCAGTCATCCAATGTTAGCATGTGGCCACGAGTAGCTTTGGAGTCTTTTATTTTTTTAAAAAAGAGTGCTATGCAGCAGAAACTCCTCTCCAACCCATGGACATCTGAGGTGGGGGTAAGTTGTACCAGTAAATGTGTTGCAAGGACGTGCTTAGCTACTGTGCTAAGTGCAGTGTGAGAAGGTACGTGGAAAGATGATCACCAGTGCCATTTTGGGCTGTTAATCAGATGCTGCTTTTAAACACCGGGTTAGGAACAACCTCCAGAATCAGTTATGTGGAGTGTAAATCAGCTTGTTTTACTATCATGTGGGAGTTTGAGGTAAAAGATGAGCAGGAATGGCCTGCTAGTCTGCGAGACATAAAAGGAGCCCGTCGCTGTATACATAAAGCATGCAGAGACCCCGGGGCAGTATGCTAGTTTAGGAGCACCAAGACATGACTGCCTGGAAGGAATCTATATTTGTTTATAGATGACAGATATGCTTCCTTCTTTCTCTGTAAAGACATCAGAAGGACCACAAGGTGATAAAAAGTCTCTGCAGTTGGTTTTCTGTTACACATAATTGCAAAGTTGGTTTTTAACCGCTGTGCCACACCAGCCCTGATCAATCCGCATGGCCTCGCGCACGCCTCGGGAAGGTAGGTGTTGTGTGGAAGGCAGAGCCACTCGTGTGCCTTGTAAACACGCTGCCTACGTCTTGCTAGTGTGAGACCCTGCTCTTAGCTGTTTGTGGTGCTGCCAAGCGTTGTAATTCTGCCATTCGGATGGAACTGTTCCAGGTCAGGTGTTTCCTGAAAGAGGATCCTCAGGATGCTTTTTAGTCGGATTCAGAAAAAAATATTTCCAAGAATAATATTAGGCAGATTAGAGTTATCGCTCCCATTTCTGTTATTTTTTGTTCATTTCAATACCTACAGCTGTTTGAACACCTGCAACATCGACGTACTTCTGCGAAAGAAACACATTTTGGCAGAGGTGTTTACTCCTGTGTCAGAAATGTTCCCATGAAGCAATTACATTGGACTGAACAATAATCTCTTTTTAAAAACCAATTTATCCATAGTCAGCAGAGACATGCTAACGTTGGGCAGCTAATTGTACCTGATCCATCTTGGTGTGCGTGGGGGATCCAGAAAGCTGCTGACAGTGTTCCTGTGCTCTGTGACAGGCCTGGGCAAGGCACCTGGGAACACCGGGGCGCTGTTTGTTTGCTCGAGGCGCCGATTCCAGCAGAGGCACTAGTAGGGGATGCAGGGTGTGATCCTGCCCACCATCCTGAGCGGTGGAAGGAGAGGGCTGGAGAGCAGATCCACGGCACTTTGGTGCAAAAGTGTTTGCAGTCTGGATCGACAACAGAGCTATGTGTTACACAAGAGAGGTCCAGCAAAAATTGTAATGACTACTTGAATTTCACCTGAAAGGGAACAGAGCAAAGTAGAGCTTGTAATTATCAACAGAGGAAGACAGAATTTGGTTTCAAGTAATGAAAAAGTAAGTCCTGTTCTGTCACGTAGTTATTTTCTTCTCCATACTGCTCTACATTAAGGTGTGATGGTGCGACATACTAAACATTCTATTGATTTTTCCTGGCGGGGTCGTAGACTCAGTCACAAAATGTAGAATTAAGGGAGAAAAGTTGCCAGAATCTAAACCTGGTTTTCATTAAACTGTGTTGTCATTTTGCTGTAAAATACATCTGCTACAATGTTCCAGAAATTTTAGGCCCACAATAGAGTAATAAACCGATTTTATAACTTGGGTAATACTCTACCATAGACTCTTGTTTTCCCCCCCTACTGTTTGTATTAAATTACCTCAGTACCGAAACGTTCGTACACTGTAAGAAATAAATGGGTTGTCATTGCAGTAAGTGGAAATTTTTTAAATGGTGTATGAGATGTGTTTTATAGAGAGGACAGCCAGCATCAGAAGCCTGTCAGGCTGTAAGTCTCCACAGGCAGACAGCCTGGCAGTGCCAGCCCCTTCCTGTGCCCCCTCGTAGTGGTGTGTCCCAGTTCCTCACTGGGGGCAGTAGTGGGAAACCCAGCAAGGAGGTTCTGTCATCGCTGGTGCTTTTCCCAGTTGCAGGCACTGCTGCCACCCGTTACGCTAACCCAGGCTGTCCTGGGAACGCCGGTGCTGTCTGAGCAGCAGCCTTTGGGCCAGCTGCTCTGAGGGCAACAGCACTACTCTCAAGCAGCCCTGAGACAAAGCCAGCATGTCCCTCACAGCACCACCATCTGGTGCAGATGTCCTTACCGTTGTCTTCCACGTTTCCTCTGCAGGCAAAGTTTCCTAGACCAATGTGATCCCATCCTTGAACAAGACACAAAGAAGTCAGAGAAGGAGGTGAGCATCTACATCGGATATTCACACTCCTCATACGTTGGTGGGAAAATTTCTGTGAATGAGCATTAACAGGCTAGGTTGATGGTTATTCCAGCACCTTCCCCCTAAATATCTGTACTTTTCCCTTCCCATATAGAAGAATGTTAAAAAGAGTCAAACTTTTTCTTCTAAAGTAGAAAATTCCAAGAGATCTGAGTATGTAAGCGCTTAGAATCATAGGATCATAGAATATCCCAAGTTGGAAGGGACTCAAGGATCATCAAGTCCAACTCCTCAAGCGCATACATTTTATTTACGGCTCCCTGCGCATGCTGCTCTTCAGCTTGCCATACATCTCTGTAAGTTTCCAGTCTGTGGTGTGCACAATTCCTACTGAAAACAGTAAAAGCGTGAAGATGAATCCCACACACCCAGAAGAGATATTATTCCCTTCTCTTTTCTGGCCTGGGATGACAGGTCTTAACACTGAGAAGCTCCCCGTGCCTGTGGCATGTCACGCTGATTCTTTAATGACAACTTAGCTGGTGATAGATGAACCCTCCCTTGTCAGGCTACAGCCACAACAGCAGTCATATTTTATTCAGCTTTGTTCTGGGGCTCCCAGAACCACGCAGAAAGTTTATGAGAGTGGTGCCATATCCTTCATAACAGAGGGTGATGCCGCGTAATCCGTTACATGTGTCCTGCTTCCAAAAACATCACAATAAAGAGCTGAGCGAAACTTTTCTCCAAAATAAGTAGTTCCATGTGGCAAGCCTTGCTGAGCATAAAGTAGAGCTTCAGCACCCCGAGACAGCCCATCTGCATCTCAGGAAAAACTGTGGCTGAACATGCAGGGCAGAAAACACAACTCCAAAACTTTCCTTTTTTTTTCTTTTTTTTTCTTTTTTTTCTTTTTCTGCCACTCCAGACCAGAACATGCTGGCTGCTATAAATTACTTGCAATGTTTTGAATAGTGCAATATAATCCTGAATTCCTTTCCGAATGCAGTGTTTTATGTATTGCAATATCAATTAACTCGATTTGTTTTTTTTCTTGAAGAAAGGAAATATCCATCTCTGCAATTTACAGTATGCGAAGGTTGAGCCCAGAATGAATTCTGACAGCTTGGTTACTGTAAGCCCCTCTGAGACCCGGCGCTTAGTGGAAACACTGACATAATCTTAACGATAGGGGCGGGAATGGTGCCAGTAAAACAGAACGTCCCGGAGGCACAATGCAAGGCAGAATCACTTCGGCTCCCCAGATCACAATTTCTTTGAAAGAAAACTTGGTGGAAAATTTGTGCACGCCTGTTCCTTTGACTAGGAAAGAATATTCCCTTTATGTACCGCTGCCTATTGTTATTAGCTGTATTACATTACATTTGGCACATGGCAAAAGATGCTGGGGAGGTTCTCACAGGAAGTCAAAGGTGCATGCTGCTGCCAGGGTGCCAGCAGGAAGAAGCGTTTGCATTTCTTGCTGTTCCCTAACTCACCGCTGCTGTTACGGTCCCAGTAGAATCACAGAATTTCTAGGTTGGAAGAGACCTCAAGATCATCAGTTCCAACCTCTGACCTAACACTAACAGTCCCCACTAAACCATATCACTAAGCTCTACATCTAAACGTCTTTTAAAGACCTCCAGGGATGGTGACTCCACCACTTCCCTGGGCAGCCCGTTCCAATGCCTAACAACCCTTCCGGTAAAGAAGTTCTTCCTAAGAAAATTCTTCCTAAAGAAGTTCTTCTGTCCGCTCTCTCAGCTGAGCTGGTCGTGCCAAGCTCTCCACAGACTTACTCATGAGAAACAGGTTAGCACAGACTTCATGTTTAAATTGTTTACAACGATCTTGCTGATCTTGCCTGGAACAGGCGAGGAAGGGGAAGGGTTTGCACGTGCAGCTCCCCCGGCGCATCAGTGGGCCAGAGGGAACGGTGATAAAGGGCATCCTCTTGCGGTGGTGCGGCTGGAGCCAGCACACGACATCTGCCCAGAACCCGCGCTTTCCAGCGGCAGGCTGGACGTTGTGACATTTTGTGTGGCAGCGTGACAGACCGTGACATTTCAAACCACTCTGTGCCAGGGCTCCTTTTTGTTTTCACAAGCTGTGTATGAAAGCGTAACGCTCCAAAAAATAAGTAAGCATCTTGCTGAATTGCTGGGGGGAAATTCTTGCAAATGAAGAAAGTGGAAAGAAAGAAAGCAACTATTTAAAAAGAAGTGAATAGAAAAAAAAAAAAAAAAGACCTTAGCTTTACACTACTTCACAGTCAGCTTTATACTTTGTTACCCCTGTTACAAAGCTAAGACTAATTCACGTCCATTTATATTAAACTTCAGGGCATAGAAGAACAAGAGAAAGGGCTCTTCCACACCTCTTAGATTTGATTTGTCAAGATGAAGCAAGATAAAATATGCTCTGGTGTTTTGTTTGGGCTTAAAGAATGCAAAGGCGTAATAATTGCCAGCTGATACACCAATTTAATGCAGCGTTCAGATTTTTTAAAAGATTGTTATCACTTAATGCTGCCTCTAAAAAGGAGGCAGCGGAACAAAACAATAGAAAAAGAGATACCTTATATGAAAGGAGGTGAAATTTTCAAATACAAGAATTGCAAAAATTCTGTTACTTGAGGTACAGCTAGATTTACTGACTGTTAGAGATCAATTAGGTAAGCACAGTGTTTTGAGTACATAAAAATGAAATATTAAGAACACAGGGCACAGTTATTGCTAAACTTTTATGTTCAAATTCTGGTGTACAGGCCAGATGTTAAAATGCTGTTAAAGTGCAGCAACTCTGCTGCTGATTACTTGTGTCAGACTTGGGTCTGTCTTCACCCAGAGCAGTAGGGAGCTGCTGACAAACGCCTCAGGCAATAACAGGAAGGAGATTCAGAAAGGACTTTAGCCAAGACCGAAGCTGAAATGATAGTCTGTAGATGTTATTAATTGGTTTCTGATTAGAAACCACGAGGAGTTGTCAGAATGAGAAATTCATTAGTGTTAATCCGTCCTGGGCTGTGGAACGACGTCCTGAACCAGTGGATGCAAGTGATTTGGCAGATGAAGACGTTACATATTTTTCATGATTTTCTGTTTACATGGCAGATGAACTCTCTGGCCAGTCATGGAGAAGTTCTTGCTCCATCTTGCACCAGGAATGCCTTGACTTGGATGAACACTTCCATTTCATTTTCCTGGAGCACCTTCTTTGAGCTGGTGATTCATGGTGGGGTCAGCGATGGAAGGCCACCAAGAAAGGTACCTGCTTCTGTGGGTGCTGAAGTTCATCCACCTGCTCTCCTTGGGCTGTGAGCTGTACGGCTGCTTTATCTCCACACACACTGGATGCTGGACCCATTTTCTCCAGGCTGCTTGAACAAGTTTCCCAATTTCCTGCTAGGACTGCAATCCCACAGTCCCAGCCATCAGGACCAGGGCTGTGCTTGGCTTTATTGGAGACTTGCTGGCAGAGATAATAGATGGTGAAAGGTGCTTGAAGAGCAGCTGGTCTTTGGTAGGTTTGGAAGATGTCAGGTGGAAGTGTTGTTGGCACTACGCATGTGTCACTGACTGAGCACAGAGATACTGCTGAAACGTGGGAAATTATCCTTTTGTGCGTGCTGTTTCCTAGTCCAGCCAAGAGCAAAGCCAAAGCTATGACAAACAGCAATGCAACCTCTTATTTAATCATAGAATCATAGAAAGGCTTGTGTTGGAAGAGATCTTAAAGATCATCAAACTCCACCCCCCTGCCATGGGCAGGGACACCTTCCACCAGCCCAGGTTGCCCAAAGCCCCATCCAGCCTGGCCTTGAACACGTCCAGGGATGGGGCATCCACAGCTTCTCTGGGCAGCCTGTGCCAGGGCCTCACCACCCTTAGAGTAAAGAATTTCTTCCTAACCTCTAATCTGAATCTCCCCTCTTTTAATTTAAGACCATTCCCCCTTGTCCTATTGTTACCTACCTGAGCAAGAACTCACTCTCCATCTTTTTTTATAAGACCCCTTAAAGTATTGGAAGGCTACAATGAGGTCTCCCCAGAGCCTTCTCTTCTCCAGGCTGAACAGCCCCAGCTCTCGCAGCCTTTCTTCACAGGAGAGGTGCTCCAGCCCTCTGATCGTCTTTGTAACCCTCCTCTGGACCCACTCTAACAGCCCCACAACTTTCTTGTGCTGGGGGCCCCCAGACCTGGACCCAGCACTCCAGGTGGGGCCTCACGAGGGCAGAGCAGAGGGGCACAATCCCCTCTGTCCACCCACTGCCCACCCCTCTGTTGGTGCAGCCCAGGACGCAGTTGGCCTTCTGGGCTGCAGGCACACACTGCTGGCTCGTGTCAAGCCTTTTGTCCACCAGAACACCCAATTCCTTCTCCACAGGACTGCTCTCAGTGAGTTCTTCTCCCAGTCTGTGCTCCTGTCTGGGATCGCCCCAACCCAGGTGCAGCACCTTGGACTTGGACTTGTTGAACCACATTATGTTCATGTGGGCCCAACTCTCAAGCTTGTCCAGGTCCCTGTGGATGGCCTCTCTTCCTTCTTTGGTACCAACCCCACCACTCAGCTTGGTGTCATCTGCAAACTTGCTGAGGGTGCACTCAATCCCATCGTCTATGTCATTGATGAAGATATTGAAAAGCACCAGTCCCAGGACAGACCCCTGAGGGACACCACTCATCACCGGCCTCCACCTAGACATTGAGCCATTGACCACTGCTCTCTGGGTGCGGACATCCAGCCAATTCCTTATCCACCGGATGGTCTACCCTTCAAATCCGTATCTTTCCACTTTAGAGATTAGGATGTCATGTGGAACTGTGTCAAAAGCCTTACAGAAGTCCAAGGAGATGTCATCAGTCGCTGATCCCTTGTCAACTGATGCAGTCACTCCATCTTAGAAAGCCACCAGGTTCATCAGGCATGATTTGCCCTTGGTGAAACCATGTTGGCCATCCTGGATCACCTCCTTGTCCTGCATGTACCTTAACATTGCAAGAGGATTCATTCCGTGATCTGGCCAGGCACAGAGGTGAGTCTGTAGTTCCCTGGGTCCTCCTTTCTATCCTTTTTAAAAGGTGAACCCTGCTCCTAGGTATATAACAAACAAACAAACATATTTAGTGCAAACCCACCTTTATTTACTGTCAAACAATAGACAACCCCTCTGACCTCTTAGGGAGGCACTTGCCAGGCTTTGTGTGACAGACATGAAAGCCTCCTCTTGCTGGGGCGCTGCAGCAGAGTGGGGCACAGGAGGGGTCTCTGTGCATGGGGACCACTGCTGGGGGATCTCCCTTGGGAGCCTGCAAAGTGGCTCCAAGGCACACGCCGGTCCTACCACACCAGCACAGTCCCGGGGACAAGCTGGGGCAGAAAACCGCCCTCGCTGAACAGACCATTCAGCTCCTGTGCTGTCCTCATTAAAGCAAATAGCACAGTTTCCCCCCCGAAATTATTTCACGTTTCCCTGAAGGGTTCTTAAAATATCTGTGACACAAAGCATAAAGGAAAAACTGCTGGAATTTGGTCCTGCTGAGGATAAGGTAACAATATGAAGGATGTGAGGCAAGGTACCTTTTCATTGTGCTTACTAGTGCTCGTAATTTACATCTCATCAGCTTCAAGGCCTGTGCTGGTACTATTTCCTTCTTCTAAGAATAGAGGTTGAAAGTATTTTAAGAATTCTAGTTGTCGTGCAATTAATAGCGTAACACTTTGTTCTGAGTAACAAGATTTGCTTGTTTGGAGTACTAACAGTATTTTGCATGTAAAAAAGGGGAACGGGGGATGTTTTATTGCCAGCACTTTTCCTTACAGGGGGATGAATCACTTACATTCTTGGCAACCAAGCTCAAGTTCACAAGAATGCTCAGTTTGATCAACTTCCTTCAAAACACTAAGCCCTAAGTAAAGAGGAAAAAAGAGAGAAAGAAACTTGGATGGGCTTGTATGCAGAAGACATTACAAGATGGACATCCAAGCAGGAAGACAATAAATCCAGTGTACAAATTGCTTTGCCCAAAGCAAGTCACTGACTTGCTGCTAACGGATGGTCTAGACTAAGTTAAGAGAGTAACAGTGGAAGAAAAAAAAAGGGAGGAAAAGAGCCAGGGAAAAGAAAGAAAACCCTCCCCGTCTGGCAGACATGGCGGATGTTGTGTCAAATGTTAGTTTATTTGCTAACAAAACAATGTGATTTTTCAAGAAAAATTGTCACCCTTCCCTTCAGTGGAAGGCTGTGCTGAGAACCTAAATAGGTGAATATGGTTAATTTAGGTGTGAAGAAACTGCTGCTTTGCAGCTGTGGTTTCACACGGTGAGGCTGAGGCTGATGCAGGACTTTGTGGCAGCAGTGCAGGGTTAACCAAGCTGCCCCCTGGCAGCTCCCCCACTCGGTGTGCTGCCCGCAGAGCTGCCTGGGGCTGGTCGGGGCACCCTGCTGAGGGGGTGGCGGCACTGGAGATGCTCCTTTCAGCTTCTGCTCTAGTGGACTGGTTTTCAGCTGGATGCGTTTGGATGGGTTCGCCGAACAACCACCCGTGTCATTGCGTGCCATACCCAAGTGGCAGTGGAGAGGGAGGAGGGGATGGAGGGTTGGGGATGAAGGGCTGGGGAGAATAACCAGAGCTGGCTGAGTCACCCTGCTGCTGCTCCTGTGGCACCCCGCGTGCCGCAGTCTTCGTTACAGCACCAGTCTGCAACACTTTTGTCCCAGCCCCTCACTTCTGCTCCGAGGCAGCCAAATGGCAGCTTCGGTCAGACCAGCACAACTGCTTGTTGGCTGGACTAAAAATAGCCCAAGCGAAAAGCAAAATATTATTTTGTGTGGAATTCCCCCTTTTCTAGGTCACCCTGAGGTCATGCAAAGAGCCGTGCCTTGGTATAAAAGCACAGCCATGAGGAGTGCTGGAAGACAAGGAGGGAAGTACTGCTCCCCCAAATCAGTTCCTCCTGCGCACCTCACCTGGTACCTTCTGGTTTGCCCCCCCGATCACCCCAGAGCTCTTCCCCCACAGCAGTGGGGCAGCAGCACTGGGGCCAGCATGTCAGGGTGCCTAAGGTAACCGTGAGTGAGTCTGATACGGGGAGGAAAAATAATTGGGGAAGAAAGAGAAGGTCAAGGCCCAGGAGGGCTGCAACAGATGACTGGGACTCGAAGCAGGACACAGAACTGCAGTAAAGTCAGCCTGTAAGACCCCGGGCATCGCAGAATTGACGTCGCATGTCTTTAGGATTGCAGTTTCAGTGTATATTGCCTATGCCATCATGCTCTGCAGTGCCCATGCAGTAAATCCAGCGCTTCCCCTCGGATTCTGTAACCAGATATGCTTTTGGGACACTGTGAATTTGCCGTGTTTTCACCGAGCAACTGCATCACGTAGAGTAAGAGAGCCGTGCTTCCTGGTCGGGTTTCCTGCGCACATGTTGGACAATAGGTCAGCCCAGATCCTGGGGACACGTCCAATTTTTCCAAATGCGTAGCCTTCCTCTTCAAGCTACAGCGCAGACAATCCTCAATAATCTGTGCAGGCATTTTTTTTTTCTGGACAGAAAAAGAAACCCCCTAGATATCTGCACATGGGGAACCCTCAAACACAACGAGAAACACTAGACCGAGCTGCCGAGGAGAAATGCAAGGAATCTTCAGCACTGGAGTTTTAAAGACCAGACAAAAATCTGCCAGAGTGAAGAGGGACAGCCTACACTAGATCCTTCCCAGCCTTGCATTCCTGTGATGCTCTGTGAGGAAGGGCTGCGTTGACTCTCCCCTGGCATGAGGAACAGCAAGCACAGTCTGTTCTCGGCTCCGCAACCTGCCCTCTTTCGCCAGCCTCTTGCTGGGACCAGCACAAAACCCGGGACAGGAGCTGTGCTCAGCCCAGTAGGCATGGGCACGGAGGAAAGGGAGATTTGTATGCCATCAGCCCCTTTATTCATGCATGAGGTGAATTGCGGCGGTAATGGTGCTCGCCCATAGTAATGGAGAGCAGGACGGAAATGCGACGAGGGTTGAGGGGTTTTTTTTCAGGATTAAAATAGGCAGAACAAGAGCCAGTTGTTGTTTTGGGGAAAAGGAAAGCAGTTGCTGTCAAAACGTTTCACCGACTTGGCAAAACTGCCAGGCTGGCCCTGCCTGCAGCATACACGCACTTCAAAGGGCTTATCTTGAATAAGGATTAGCGGGAGCCAGATCCCTGCTTCCTACACGCATTCGGCTGAGGCCGAACGATATGCAAGCCAATACCCAAAGGGTGTGTTTTCCTTCTGAAGCCAGCCAAGCTGCTGACACCTCTGCAGGCAGGTTTGTGGGACTGGTTTAGCTTCAGCTGCCTGTGCCCAGAGGGAGCAGGCTCTGACCTGGTTCCCCCTCACAAGCCGGCGCTCGGGGAGCGGGAACACGCCGAGACGCACGGTCAGGCCCCGCGCCGGCTGCTCAGGAGGGGCGTGTGGCTCTCAGACAGGATGCAGGCTGAATAACCCTCCATTCCTGAAGAGGGTGGTCCCTGAAGGTCAGGGCTGCCTTCAATGGCGTGGCAGTGTGAGAGGAAACTGCCTCAGAGGGCGCTTTCATAATGCTCGGCCCGTGAATAAGTTCAGCCCGTTGAACTCTGGGTTCGTGAGTGTTAGTCATCAAAAACGTGAATAGGAGAGAATAAGGTTAGGAAAAGAACAATTCTCCAGCTGAACTTTCATGCCAGGATGAATGGGGTTCCTCCTCCCCCCACCCTTCAGACAAAGGCCTTTGCAGCCCATGTAGGAATTCTCTTCGCTGCACAAGAGGAACGTATGTTGTAGGTGATACAGAGCTGGTCAGGGCCCAGCTCCTAGAGCCATGGACTCCCTGAGGGGGGAAGGTCTTCAGATCATCTTCTTCTAACCCCTGCTCAGAGCAGGGTCAGCTCGAGCAGGTGGTCCAGCACCACGTCCAGTCAGGTGTTGAATATCTCCATGGATGGAGGCTCTACAACCTCTCTGGACAGCCTGTTCCTGCTCTGAACGGACAGGCGGTGACCAGAGACCTGATGTCAGTGCAGATCACCTTTTGTCTTCATGGTACATTATTGAATTGCTGTACAGCCTCACTAAATTTACTTCATGTTTGCTCACTGACTCTGGTTCTGGTGAGTCTGGGTATAACAATGTGGGCCAAGGCTGACCCACGCTTTGCCAGGCTGCTTAATTATGAAAACAAACAAACGAACAAACAAAGGCAGTCAAAAAGAAGGCCAGGTGCTACACGGGAGTAACACACCGTGGCCCTTGGGACCTTCCTTGGCTCGGGACAGAAGTGACCATTACCCAGCCAACGCTGTGTTTAATTTAGTTGAAGGAGGCCCCAAGGGCCTTTGAACCTGACATGGCAATAAATCCAGAAAAAATGAGGGAGGTATTTCAAACTTTAAGACACAAAGAGCTTTCTGGAAATATTTGTCCCTTAAGGCCCCAGAAGGTGAGGGGACAGACAGGGTCATGCTTTCTGTTCCTGTGCTTCACCCTGACCGTCACTGTTGTCAGTTCTGGCAGGAATCTTATCTGAAATCTTAACTGAGGCACATGTAGGCTATCCAAGGCAGTTTGATATTGCTCAAGCTAAAGTCACTGAGATGTTTTAATTAACGAACACAGTCTGTCGCTTTCTTCTGCGTGACGCACGGAAATCTGTCTGCTTCCTCCCAGAGCACAGTACGGCACGTCTGAGCCGCTGGCTACTATAATTATGATGGGATGAGCATTTATACGGCACTATAAAGGTGAACTAATCTCATTCCCAAAGAATTCAGAGTCAAACATGGTCAAGAAAAAACATGAAACAGTTGTCTTGGGAGAAAAAATAGATCCTGCAGAGACCACGAATCAGCAGGGCAGGAGGCTGAAGGACGGAGCTGAGGAGGGAGAGAGGACAGGGGCTGAAGGACGGGACACTGCTCAGAAACACTGGGGTGTCTTTTCCAGCCTGCTGGGAACCTCAGAGATGATCTTAAGGAGTCAAGGAATCGACCTGTGTATAAGTTATCCTCCCTGTGAAATTGCTGCTATTTCTCTGTATACACATGCAGCGACCAAAATAAACGCAGGCTACCGAAGAGCAGCTGGGAGGAGCCGAGAGGTGGTGTGGGAAGCAGGCACGGGAGGGGAACAGGAGAAAAAATGAAGAGGAGAGAGCTCCCTGTGAGAGAGGAGGCAGGAAGCCAATGAAAGGATTGAGAAAGGAGATGGTGTCCTTAAAGTGTGGGGGAGAAGAATGTAGATTACCCCCCTCTTGGTTAGGGTAAGGGGAGCACAGGGGAGCCTGCGGCGTAGCTACGTGCAGTTACAGCAGCTGCAGCCGGGAATGGCCAGAGCTTAGAGAATAGTTGTAGCCATGGTGATCGGAAAGCTAGGGCCACTGCAAGAAGACGAAGATACCGAGACAGAAACGAGAAGCTTCAGATTAGACCTTTAATGAGAGGCCGGTTATATGCAATGAAATTAAAGAAGTGAAAATAGCTCGAGTGCCAACAGCAGATTTAATGAGAGAACTGATACTTTTATACTGGAGGGAAAAAAAAGCCATCTGAGTCAAAATGCATTTGTAGTAGCAACAGGGACTTCAAGAGAAGAAATTAAAACCAAAACAAAATGGGAATATGAGATTAGGCAGTCACGGACAGGATATAAAATCATTTCCCCGGTAGAAAGACACAGCTGAAATGCCGGGGCGTGCTGGGCAGGACAGCGATGTTCCAGGAGCCACCAGGCAGCCAAACATCTCCAGCTGCACCAATACAGCTGGGCACAAGGCTTCTTCAAAAGGGACTTCAGTTTTTTACACCCCTATTGCTTCGTACACCACGGACACTTAAACAGACCTGGTGTGCAGCGAAGCTCACAACACCCTGAGCCTGCCCTGCTGCTACATGCACAGCAAGGATTTGGCATTGCAGAGGGTTATAGAGCTCTTGGAGTTAAATGTGAGCATATGAGAAGGGGAAAGTAGATGAAAGAGCAATTAGACTGAACTGGTAGGCTAAAAGGAGCACAAAGAGCCTGGAGAGTAACTGTAAACACCTGAATTCACAGCACCTGGGGCAAGAAATGGCCGTGGCAAAGAGTTGTAGTCATGGTGATAGAAAAGTAAGGGCCACTTGAGGTGTTATCACGCTGGCATGAAAAACAACTTAAAACAATCTGTTGTGACGCGTGTGTCCCTATTCACTTTGATTTACAGTATAATAATTCTACGATTTTTGTGTTTACAACATCCCATGCCTCACAGAAGACTCATTTAAGTTACAGAGTCGGGCAACCGGTGATTCTCATTGTTAACCAAATTCTGCATTTTAATTATTTGCAAATCCCTTCATATCCATCCTGCAGTTTCAGTGACTGGTGATGAATAAAACTACCCCTGCCATTCAAAGCCTTTTTTTCTTTAATCATGGACTTCAGGTTTTATGAGCTCTTAACACAGTATGCAAAGGTAACGTACAGCATAGACTGACAGAAAATAGCAAAAAATTGAAAGTCTGTCCAGGACTGCTGCGGAGCTTTTTGATAAGCCCGTGCGTACTCCTGAAGCGAGCTAAAAGCAGTGGCTGGTGTGGGAAGCAAGTTCAAAATAGATGTAGGTTGAAAGACTGGGTGGAAGACCAGGAGACAAGCGGTGATAATGATAGTCATCAAGTGGGAGCCCACGGCTCTGAAGCATTTTTAGAGTGAAACGTCTTTCGCTTTGGATACTGTTTTCAAGTTACGTTATTCCACGACGATATTCTAGTCGAGCATTACGGTCAGTTGGGGATTTTTCACAGGCTCCTATGCAGAAGTCACTCAGAATTTCCCCACAACAACATTTTAGGGGCTGTAATCCTGGGCCTGATTTCCATAGAGCTTTCTTTTTGAAATGGATGACCAAGTCCCAACATGCAATTTTATGTTTCTATTGCAAAGGCCATGGAGATAGTTACCCCGCTCATCCCAGTTGTGATTATACTAACTGATCTGCAGGATTCAGGCCAAGACATTTTATTCGTGCAACTCTCTCATCTCTCAGCCATTAGCAAATACCTTTTCTCAGTTTTCTGCTGTCTCTCTTTGCTGATAAAGGTATGTAAACAAGCACAAAGCACGCAGGACCTCAGCTCCCAGAGTACACAGAGGTGTGACGGTAGTTTTTCCTCTACTCGGTAATTGTATCTCCCCCCCAAGAAAACACGTGAGGTTTGTTGACTGCAGTTTCTTATGCTGCTTTAAGGTGCCTTGATGAGTTGTAGGTTACTCTGCTTACTTCCTGCAGGCAATCCAAACAGCACACGCTGCCTCTGGAGCTCATGCAGACACTGGAGCCATCACAACTGCACCAGACAACTGCTCAGCTCTCAGGCCCCATCTTAGAGCTCCAGAAATGTGATAGCTGAGCACTGGGCTCAGCAGCAGCCCTGAGAATTTGCCATTTTTTTTGAGCAGAGCTTGAACAGGAGAGTGCTGCAACCCCCTGGTGCTCTGAGCTCCGGAGATGCTGGCAGCCAGCAGCCACGGCCTCGCCCTGCTGCGCTGTACGGCTGTGACAGGTATGCCAACACAGGGCCAGCTCACTTGGCACAATTGCCAAGAAAAGCCAGTTTATTTAGACAAATGAGACGCAGCGCTGGGCTTACAGCACAACTGGAAAATTACTGTGTGTCAAAGAGGCGAGGAGGATCGGAATTTCTGCAGGCTGCCTAAGACAAGACCTCAGCCTTACAGGTTTCCCCTAGAGCTTTGTGTCCAGGCAACAGCCTGGAACTGAGAGACTGGACATCCCCTCTGACTCCTCATGCTTGGCATCCTCTTATTTTTTTACTGACAGTACGAACTAGTTGCTGGGCACAGAGATGAGTTTCTGGTTAAGGCTTTGCCATTGAACTGCTGTGCTCCTTGTGAATGTTCACGTAGACCAGTCGTGTTTCTCCTATCAACGTCTCTGTCCATCTTACCCATAGAGATGTAATCTCTGCTCTGAAGAGGTGGTCTCTTATTATGTATTATAAGAACAATTGTTGTAATCACAGCAAGATTAACTGATACTTGACCCACACTTCTCTGCAATGTTCTGCTTTAGTAGCTCTTCCCCGTGTGAGGTTGCCTTGTGGTAGCGTGGTCTTAATTTATGGTCACTTCTGTCACCTTATTTCCCAATGCTTTCATACAAAGACAGACTTCTTAAAAACAGAGACAAAAATAGTTTTATTAACAGCTCACCTATAGCTGACCTGTATCCCTGTTTCCATGGTGTAATTTCCACGGGTATTCAGTGTATAAGGGCTATATGAGTGCACGTAGCTCAACCTCTCTTACAGCTGAACTTTCTTCTTCTATATTGGCTCACCCTCTTTCCATTGTACATTACTGATGTCAATCTGCAATCTGTCTAGCTCTCTTCCTCTGAACTATGTGTCTTTCTCTTATCCGTGGTTGTACTTCCTTGCCCATCTGTACTATTATTTTAATTGTCTTCGAATACATATTAATAGCACTTCACAACACATGTCAGTGCCCATTTTTTTTTATCCTCTCCCTTCCTTTACTCTGTTCCACGTCCAGTTTTCTTTCAGGATTTAATCATGTCCTTTTTTTTTTTATTTTTTTTTTTTTTTTTTTTTTTTAGCTGATTTAGTCATAATAACAAGGCTTACAGGGAAAGATCCAAGTCTTGTTGAAAGATCTGATCCAAAGCTCATTACCATGGTCACTGTTTTTTGATAATCTTCCAACTCTACTTCCCTGCTTCTGTAGATTCTGGCTGATCCAAGAGCATCTTAGAAGAGGAATGCTTTCCTCCAAGTCCCACATCCAGCCTAAAACGTGCATTACATTGGGAACCCAAAATGTGTTCAAACGATATCTAATCTGGCACTTTTTAGGATGTCCTTTTCTGAAGCGTTGCTTTTCCTTCTATTGCTTCTGATAAGACAGCCTATTTAAAGCCTATTCACTTCTGACTCAATTCTGCCCTTTAGCTGGGAGAGAACCATTTATAATTTTATAAGTTGAGATGGTTGTAACCTGTCTAGTATTCATTTTCAGGAGTACTGTACTGACAGTCCTCACTGTTAAAATCCTTGGTCAGTACCTTTTTTCTCTCTAGCAATGCCTTCAGCCTTGTCTTAGGACAAGGAGGATCTTATCCTGAGGCTTTCTGAAAAGGTCTCGGTGTTTTGCTCTTAGAAGGGTTAGGAGTAATTTTGGTTTAATGCCTGTGACTCAGTCTAGTTTGGAACCCAATGGATTCCTGAGGATCTGAGCCTGTGGTTGTGTGCATCCCCCTTCTGCGCAGCTGCATCTGTATGACATTTTGCTGACAACCCCCAGGCTGGCAAACTTCTGTCTGGTTTCTCTGGTGAGCCACCCAGTAGGTACACTTCTGGCGGTGCTTTTGGGGAGTGTGATGTTTAGCTTTACTGACTGGGCATTAATTGCAAGTAGGTAAGTAACTGAAAATACCTGCTTTCAATAAAGTTTTGTTCACTGCTATTTTGG
This sequence comes from Heteronetta atricapilla, assembly GCA_011075105.1. Taxonomy (NCBI): domain Eukaryota; kingdom Metazoa; phylum Chordata; class Aves; order Anseriformes; family Anatidae; genus Heteronetta; species Heteronetta atricapilla. Next base: position 188,311,077 of record CM021731.1, read on the forward strand.
GCTTTATTTGAGAAGATGACTGCCTCTGTCTCATGTGTCATCTTTGTCTCTTCTCCAGGGTCCTATCTGAAACCTCTCAGATCTCCCCTATGCATGTGCTATTCAATAAAGTGTGTGTCATTGTATGCCAACATAATAACTTGTGTCTGTATTCCCACTGGAATGAGGCACCATTTTTTCTGCTTTCCAGATGTCATGTTTCCTGTAAACCAAATTTATCACAGGAATTCTGAGATTTCTTCTCCTGTACTCCAAGTTGGTACCAGAAAACAACAAAACACTGCCTTCAGGTTAACAGCTGACAAACATCAAAGACATCCTTTTCTTGATAAGCTTGCTTGAAATATGTGCAGTTTATTGTAGAGGTGGCAACATAAATTCCCTTGCAGTCAACAGTTTTCAAATTCAGTCATTAGATAGTCTAATGCAAATAGTAGTAGATAGAAACTTTTAAAAGTGTATAATTTTCCAGTGGGTAGTGCTACACAGGACTGTAATACAAGGCTTCTAAGTAGGTACACTAAATTATCAGAGAAATGAACACAGCTTTCTTTTAAATCAGTGTTAAACTACGCCACTGGGCTCTGAGGCATCAATTTAAAATAATGATAGCTCACAGAGAAAGCCATTCATCCAGAGATTTCCTAGTCCCTCCAAGACATGCAAATCATTCCCCTTTCCTTACAGACAGGGAAGCTGAGGTGCAGAGGCGAAGCAGTTTGCTGACAGTCCTGAAGTGTGCGAGTGAATGGAGAAAAGCTGAACTGTGCTACCTTTGGCCCAACAGACCTGGCTACCAGCCCTCCCTCAGCATCGGTCGGAAATGTTTTAGTAGGATATCACTGTCTTGAAGCCTTGGATGGTCTCTGTATGACTGTAAAATGCTCTTGTACTGGTGTATGTCCCTACATATCCTCCCCATGTGCCCTGGTGCTGCCTCCCCATCCTGTACTCCTCTAGGAGCTTCCCAATCCCCATCCCTCACCTCTACTCCAGTGGCTCTGAGAACTTCTTGGGATTTTCTTCTCCCAGGTATTGGAGAAGAAAGGTGCCTCATTACTTCCCTCAGGGCAGGGGTTTTCTCACAGCTCCCTCGTTTTTCTCCTGCTCTCTCCCTCCCCACACAGCCACTTTGCACGGCTACTTTTGTCCTCGCCAGTTCCAGAGTCCATCTCTTTCTGCACCACGCCAAGGCTTGCATTCCTCCCACACCTTTTCTTTCTGTCTCGGGTGTGAATCACTCGGGCATCTGTGGCAGGAAGGGCAGAGCCCTGATGGGGGTATTGTTATGCTGGGAGAAGCTAACAGCTACTGTGCCAGGCCTTTGATGAAAAGATAATTACAGGCCAGATTGATGGCTGCTGGATGCCCTCACCAGATGCCAGGGCTTCATGTGTCCTGCATTTCCCCCTTCTCATTTTCTCCAGGATCAGAAGGGCGCTGCCTATGGATGCCTGAGAACATTTCCTAACGTTTTGGAATTGGTTGGCCGTGGTGTTCAACAGCCATCTGGACTGCATCTGAAGAAAGGAATGTCACCAAGCTGACTGCAGGGACTTGAAAATTTGGCCGATTGACTCGCAAATGGAGAGCACAGCTGGCTGGTGTTGGTGAAATTCCACACAGAGTCACGACATTCCTGCTGCCCTCTCAGGCTCCGGCCGAAGTCAATGATTGATACCAAGTCTGGGGCTGGGGACTGAGTACATAGGAACGCGGGTCCTTGTGAAATTCAGAGGAAATTCAGAGAAATCTGCGTGAGGGCTATACAGGCAGTCTGAGCATCCACAATGCCGTTCCCAGTGAAGTGAGCCTGGGTTTGCATTTCCTCTGCAAAGCTGAGTCAGTTTCAAAGTAAGATTTATCCTATTTCACCCATTTTGTGTTGAAATCAAATGTATTTCTAAAGAACCAGCTCTGAGATTTGCTTGACACCCAAAACAAATGCTGCGATGGATCTCATAGACACAATCCTGACTGAGAAGAAAAAAACATATCTAAACTGTAGTTAGAATTTAGTTAGAATTTAGGGTACTGTACCCTCCCAATTACCGAACAAATAAGCCTGACTTTGCCTGTCATGGTTGTCATTTTTCATTATCAGTAAACATATACATTACACTTCCATACAGGTTGCGTTGTCTATGCCGTGTTGGACTTTGAACGCCTGTTTCTAACTGGTTTAGCACTGGAGATTTGGGAAGAATGATTCCCCAGTACCACTCTGCAAGCAAAATAGATGTTCTTTTAATACATTTCAGTGATGTTTACCTCAGTCTTCTTTCCCTGCACATCGTTCACTGTGTATCACAGCGGTTTGTTCTAGACATGTTGTCCTAGTGTCACTGTCAGCAAATTCTTTGCGTCAGTCTGCTCACACATACATGTTTACATGTTCATAATTGTTTTGTGTGTGTGTTCCTCTGTTTGAAAAAAGACTGGCAGAGAACTAGTCATTGCTGATGATCCTGCTTTATCTTTCTTTTCTGTTTTCTGAATGGGTTCAAGGTTTTATTGACTACCAGTACTGTGCAGAGAAAAGTTCATCCACCCACATCACAATTATTTGGTTGCTAAGAGTATTTTTAGCAGCACAATTTGGTAGTTGGTTCCAAATATAATAGCTTAGAAGCTCACACCGTGGCTCAGCTAGTAGTGATACAAGAGAACAGGGAAGGGATGAGGAGACTCACCGCATTAGGTGTGAGGGGATGGGAGACAGCTGCACAGAGCTCCTGCCTCTCTTGCTGTCTCAGGTGGGAGGAAGAAGAAAACATGGAGCCGTGGAGCTGTGGAGCTGTGCTCCCTCTCAGTGTACCCACACAGTGGGGCAGACAGCTGCTCGGGCGAGGGCTGGATGCTGTAATGATCACAGAGCCAGCAGAGTAACTCATTCAAGTGGAGCCATGAATAACACACTAACCCTTACACATGGCAGATTATGATCTCATGGTCTAGCCTGTAAACGGATTTGCTGGTACAGACAAATTGTATTGTTCTCTTTATGTAGCATCTTTCCCTGCGGCAATACCTTGCTCTGCAGAACACAGGCTGGGAGGAAAGATTTGACTGATACGCAGTCATCTCCACAACCAGAGATCAAATCATGTTTCAACAGAGTTGTTATATCATGCTACAACCCAAGTGAATTCAATTTCTTTAGTATTTTCAATGAACTTGATTTCTAATACTTTGAGTTTCTAAAGGTAGAAATAGTCTAAGGAGTCTCCTCATCTGTGGTGGACCAGCCAAATACGGGTACTTTGTGGGAGCAGATGTAACCTCTCTCTCTTGTACCTGCTGCTGCTGGTGGGAATTCAAACCCAGCAGTTCTGTGCAAATGCATGAGATTCAGAAAGTGCAGCTGGCTGGAACCGGGAGGTGAAATAGTGCAGCTGAGTTTCATTCCCAGGTGGATTGGAATGCCAAAGGAAAACAAACAGCTCCGATGGAGAAAAATAAATTGACAGATCTGTTTTACCTAGATTTAAGAATATGGATGACAACCAAATCTTACGAAAAAACGTATTAGTACAGAGTAAGCAATTTTTATCATGATGCTGTTCCTTTAAGCCAGCCTGAACTTTGTTGGGAAAAGGTCTCAAGCCATTGAGCAATCCCTGGTTTGGGCAATCATGTTGCTATGCTTCATCGGTTAAACACAGCAGTAATTCAGAAAATGAAGCCATGCTGCCTCTGTCGTATCATTTAAAATTTACTTCAGTTTTGCAGGTATTTGAAGATTGCAAAATGAACCACTTTAGCCTGCAAGACTCTGCCAACACTGGAATCTGCTCTGAGTCTAATGGGTTTCTTCAGCTCCCCAGAGCCAGAAGCTCCCTCCCCCCATACTCCGTGCAATATATTCCAGTCAAGGACACTACTGAAATTCTGACAGTAATTTATATACAGTAACTGGCTGCCCTCAAATGAGACGCTAAACAATTTCCCTGCACCAGGCTGCATTTTTTCTCATGAAATATAGCAGTCTATTTGCAGTCACTTACCATTCACCCCCTTCTTCCAAACCAGCGTCAATTATAAGCTATTGGCAGTTTGCAAGAAGAACATAAAAAAGGATGATAAACAATCTCAAAGAAATATCCTTAAATAGGACTGTCCATAAGTAACATTACTCACAAAAATAGTCCCCATGGCTCAGAAAGGACTGTAAATATAACTCCCATACTAGAAAGAGAGTTATGCACAGACTTCTCTTTATACATGCTCTCAGTCCTGCTGAAGACAGTGGGACTGCTCATGTAATTAAAGATAACCGTGCATCTTAAGTGTTCACAGGACCGATATTTCCCCTTCACACAATGGAGAAACCTTTCCAGGCTGGGAAGAGAGCCTTTGCAATCAATCAGGAATGGAGCTCCTACTCCCAGTTCTGCAACAGGATTTCAAAGATTTTGAAGTTTTATTTCAGGACTGCAGGCTTCTTCCATGTTAATGATCTAACTAAATACATATGTACAGAAGAGGTTATTTTCTTAATGTTCTTAATCTTTGTTAGCATTCCCTGGTTATTGCTAGTGTCCTCTCACTCTCAGGGGGCCAAAGCCAGCCTTCTCACCTTCTTCCCAGATACAAACATTGATATATTTTTTGGGGGGGAGCTGTTTCTAGTTGACAATTGTCTTTGTTACAGACCACAGAGATATCTAAAATCAGAATATTTCAGGCTTCCATGAAAAACAGGCTCGGATCCAGGCAGTTCCATCTGTAATGAGCTCAAATATGAGCTCTGCATCCAAAAATCCGTTGCAGCTTGGGTCTGAATTTTTGATCCAGATGTGAATTCCCTGGCTGTCCTCCTCTGGCACCTCATAACCCTCTTGTCTCCTCATTGTTGATGAAAATAAATACATTAAAAATAAGCAATCTCCCCCCCCCCCCCCCAAACAAGTAAGAGCCCACAGTCCTGAAGAAGAAATGCCCAAATAGGTGTTGATAGACACGCTGTGCTTTGTGTATGTGTGGAATTAGTTCAGAATCAAAGGGATAATGGTAATAATAGATTCTCACTGCAAAATTATTTGATTTAAAAGAGTTTGGGACATACAGCTTGTTGACAAACACCAAGTTGGCTCTCTTCACACCTTCTCCCAACCACCTCCACAGGCTGGGGCGGTGCCATCTTCCTCACACCTCAGTGACCCTCAAGCCCCTCTGCCAGCGGGCCGGGCTCACATCACCGTCACAGTCGGGGTAACACCACTCATCGAGACCACTTCAGGGTTTTATTTTGAGGCGGTTGGGGAAGAGCGGAGGAAAGGGGGAAGTATCGTGAGGCGGTTGAGGAGAGCCCGTCGGGCGAAGAAGAGGGGGGAAGAAGATGGCGGAGGGGGGGGGGAACGGGACACGGCGACTTGTTTGTGAAGAGAGCGGCGAAGGGGGGGGGATAGGAGGAGTTGTTTATGAGGTAAAAACGAGATTTTGGGTAAAGGACCGAAGTCCCACACGGTGCTTATAAACACAACCCCCCTCCTCGGGGCGCCGTAACGGCCATTCCCGCCGCCAAGCGCCTCCCCCCGCTGGTATGTGGCGGGAGGGGTGCGATGACGCGGGCGGCGCGGTCACGTGCCGGGCGAGGAATGCTAACAATGCAGCGAATGTCCCGGCTGCGCCCCGCACTCGGCGCCCGGGCCGGCCGAGGGGGAAGATGGAGGAGAGCGCCCCGAGCCCTCGGGGACGCGGCGCCCGTCGCCGCCGAGCCGCTGCGTGACGGAGCCCGGAGGCGGCGCCGGGCACCCCCGAGGAGGTGAGGTAGGGAGCGAAGGGTGACGGTTTTTTTTAGCTTAACCCGGATTCGGGTGCCTTTGCCTCACCCCCCCCCCCCCCCCCCCGTTTCTTTTTTTTTTTCCCTTTTTCCCCCCTCTTTCTGCTTTCGGTTCCCTGAGGAGAAAGTTGGCAGCGCCCTACCGAAAGGAGCGGGAGGTGCCGCGTCCCGTCTTGGGAAATATTGGGGAGGGGGGGGGGGTCACAGAGGCGGCTGCCATGTCCCTCGCCCCCCTCAGCCCACCCCCCCCCGGCCCCCCCCGCCGCCCGCCCGGCATTTGGCCCCCCCCCCCCCCCGTTCCAGGAGGCCTCTGTCCCGGACCGGAGATTTGTTTTTGGGGAGCTTTCTGCCCACGAAAACAACGGGGTTGGGGCTCCAAGAAGGGGTCTTGAGGTGTCCAGGCTGGGCTTGAGCCCCCACCGCCGAAGCAGCGGGGCTCCGGCTGCTGCCCGCCAGCTGAAGGTCACCGCCAAAATCCGGCCCTTCGGCCTCTCCCCTGGGTTGAAGTGTGTCCCCTGCCCTTCCCAAGGCACTCGCCCGAGTGACGCAAAAAAAGAAGGAAAAAAAAAAAAACAAAAAACAAGCTGTGCGTAATGTCCAGGTCCTGCCGTGGGCTGGTTTGCTGGGGATGGGGACAGTGAGCTGCTTCCCCCAGCGCTGGGTTGGGACGGTGCTTAGGGCTTACACAGAATTACTTTTGGGTGGTTTTGTTACATGATGAAGGAATGGTTTTGGGGAAGGTCTTCATTTCAGTTCTCCTTGCCCCCTACAGCATGTGTTTGCTTGTAAAGGTTTGTATCGTGGTGAAATTCCTGAACCCCCTTACCTGATCTGCCTCAGATCTTCGCTGCAAAGTGGCCAGTGTGTGTGTCCACGAATTCACGAGCAAAAAAACCCCAGAGCTATAGCAGTAAATTGAGTGGGAGATGGCAGTTGTGTCAGTTTCTTAAAACTTTGCTCCTTACTTCTGCAGGCATCCCTGGTTCCTTACCGCGGTGCCTGCAGAGTTACATGCTCAGAAACAGCTCACCAGCCCAGGCTTCAGGACTTTGCTCTTGAAACACATCTGAGCTGTAGTTTCTTGCCAGTGTCCCAGCCCTGCCGAGCCACCAGCGTATGCAGCCTATTGGTGAGACTGCTTAGTGCTGCTGGGAGCACAGACCTCGGCATCTAAATTCAGTGTGGTTGGTTGCTGTGAGAGCAGCTATTGGTATTTCTCAAATGGGGGGAAAAAAGATCCCAGTTATTCAAAAATTGTTCTACTGTGATGTAATTAAAATGCTGTTACTCTTATTGGCAATATGTTATCTTCAGAGTAATGGACGAGCTTCTAATCAGCATAGGATAGAAACATTTGGATAGAAAGCACCTTAGGAGTGTCTAGTCAGAATGACTTGAAGCTCAAAAATGATACTGAAAAGTATTTCTGGTGATGGCAAGAAGGCTACTGATACATTCATGCTGTAGGTAAGGTGAGTTTCGGAAGGATTTGGAGTTAGCCAAATGCAGATGTACAGTCAAATACTTAAACACTCTGCTTCTTTTAAAACGCACAGCCCTTTTATTCACAGGAAGATTTTTAAAAGCAGACATCTTGTCTTTGTACATCATCTGTAAAACTTCATGTTCTGTTTTCTTGGCTTATCTTGCATATCTAGTTTTACATTTTTTTAAAGAAACACACACAAAAACTCCTGCAAAACATAAAGCACACTTAGAGTTAGCTCCAGTACTTGCTGTTGTTGCTATTCTCATTCGTGCTGTCTAAACAATCAACATTTCTTTCTGGTTTAGCAGTATTGTGAACATAAGCTGAAGAAGCTGCCAGCTGGCTTGACCTAGCATTATTAGACTCGAGCCTAGGCTAAAGGTCACCGAAGTTCTTTATGTGAAGCATGTGTGTAAGTGGGAAAGCAGTTCTTTGTCGAAAAAGGCTGGGGGGGGGTCGCGAGCTCTTCCCGCATGTCCCAGGCCTGAGGATTGGCACGGGGTCTGAAAAGAGGAAGAACAACCCGGATTCCTAAACCCAGCCATATGGTGCCTGCTGCTGGCAGAAGAGGAAGGACAGTCATAGACCAGTTAATTGCTCCGTATCTTTTAAGTACTAGCTAGTTATGATGTAGTGCTAGAAGGCTGCAATACCATCTTTTTTTTTAACACATTACTGAGGCTGTGTACTGTCTGTTGCTGAACTCTAAGTAGACAAAATTCTGTCACTGTGATCCTTCAGTTGGTTTTATCTTCACTGAGAATAGTGAAAACTTGATCTCTTCTTGACTAATAGATGATTTGTTGTAACAATATCAAAATATAAATGTGACAAAGCTGTTCTTTCTTTAAAACAGATCACAAACCCTGTCCAATGTGGATGTTTCTGTCACGTCTAGACCTGTATGAGAGTCACTGTTGCAGGCAATCCTTAGTGCTCAAGATCTTTAGTACCTGACAAGTAATTGCTAGATAACTCGGCTTCCAGTGTTAGCAAGAGCTTGAAGTGGGTGTCCCCATGTGTGTGCCCTTCCTCGTGTCTTCTCTGGCAGTTTGATCCTTCAGCTTTTGGTGTAGACCTCTGCCACTTCCAGCTAAGATGTGGTCCTGGACAGGGCTGGCATTAGGCTGTATGGGAACTTCCCACTAGAGCTGTGCGTGGCATGTGTAGTTAAGAGCATAACGTGGACAATACCTGAAGTGATTAGACTGGGGGCCTGCGTTTCAAAGTGGTGAACTACCATAAAGGAGTTGGGGGCTGACCTCGCTGTTGCTTTTCCTTTTTTCAGTGCTTGTTTTTAGAGGAAAGCTGGACCCCATCTCAGCAGACCCTATGCTAATGAGTAAGTGATGATGAGCTTAATGTGTCCGGTGAACGTGTCCAGACCCTCGGCGTTGTGATATTAAGCTGTTTGCTTGTCTGTGACAAGTGGTAAAAGTATGGAAATGAGCATTTTGTTGGGAATGCTGTAGCTAGCACAGGAATGGTTGTTGCAATGAAATGAGTTTGATTGTCAGTGTGTGAAAATAGTGGAAAATACTTTCTGAAGAAGCTCTTAGTGGTGCCAAAAATGCAGTGAGCAGAAGTGAAGCCCCCTTCTCAAAGAGGGAAGGGGGGAACAGCAAGGGAGGTCTGTCAACTTCTGAGTGACCAATAACCTCCAGAGTTTTACCATCTTCTGTGTCTGCAGTTTCAAAACAACAGAATTCCAGCCCTCTCAACAGAGCCGCTTGAGCAGCAGCACAGAGTCACTTTGCAAGTGCTGTCAGCAGCAGCAGAAGTGAACTTGTAGAAGCAGCATCACTAGCATGTGACACTTCTGATGAACAATCTTCTTAATCCTCTTCTGAAAGGCATCCTTGGTACCTGTGCCACTGTGTGATGATGCCACAAAGACTCGGTGAATAAAGGATTCTTTCTGTATCTTTGTGCTGCAGGGATATCACAAACTACTCAGTAGCTCAGCTCTGCTGTGTGGTTTTGTAGCTGTCCTCTGCCACACATCAGAAGAGATGTGTGCAGCTGTATCTCAGCCTTGCCTTTTGTCTGTTTTAATCTTAACTGAGCAGGCTCTGCCGTTCCTACTGTTACTGAATAGCTCCTTCTCCCTGTCTTGCCTTTCTTCCCTATTAGGCACAGCTAAGGGAAATATCTTTGTGCTGTCCCGCCCCCTTTTTATCCCCTCCTTCCAGTTCTGGGGAGAATTCTTACCTTCAAACCTCTCTAAGATATTCATGTGGAGTGGCAAAATATCTTGTCTTTCTGTTACTCGCTTTGTTATTGAAATACTAGAAGTTGCTATGGTTGGAGTCATCAATATTTCCATTATAAATCTTTTTCATAAACTTCTGAAACTGAGCTCAGCTAGTGTAAAACAAACAAAATCTGAAGTGTGGGGGGGAAATGTTTCATGAGCATACTCTTCCCTAATTATGAAATCGGATAGGCTTGTCCAGGACCTGGTTATGCAATTGGGTGGGAATCTTGCCGTGGTTAGGTAGTGTATGAAATTCCTAAACTTTCTAGTTTTTGAGGTTGTTATTTTCATTTATTTTCAAAACAGAACTTTAAAGACAAACGCTTCTTTGATTATGTTGAGAAAGCCTTTTGAAATCCTATTCTTGAAAACAGATAAAGTGATAATAATTAAAGGGAATCCAGCTGCGACAGCTTAATAGGTTAAACTGATTCACTTTCACTTGATTAATTGTCATGCTGTCCCTTCAGAGGCGTTTACAATATCAACTTAATGGCGTGTACTTTATTTTCTTTTGTTTCAGACACTGTCAGTCTGCAAAATGATGATTCCAAGGATTTTCGTTTTCTGTAGGAAACGTGAAGATCGTGAGCTGAAGTAAAACGTTGGCAGAAATCACTTCAGGATTTTGCCTTTTTTCTTTTTCTCTTTGAAGGATTATGTTTACAAGAAATTGATAACATCAAGGGACACTTTGTAGAACTAAAGTAACTAAAAAACTAAGAATAAAGCTGTATTTATGCTCAGAGAAAACTGGATTAACAATGAGGCCAAAGACTTTTCCTGCTACGACATACTCTGGAAACAGCAGACAAAGGTTACAAGAGATTCGAGAAGGTTTAAAGCAACCATCCAAATCTTCAGGGCAGGGGCTGCCTATTGGACCGGGCAGCGAAACATCTCTGGACCCTAAGCTTTTAGTAGGGAAGGATGCTGCAAGGCAGCAGCAGATGAGACAGACACCCAAGTTTGGACCGTACCAGAAAGCTCTACGAGAAATCAGATATTCTTTGCTGCCCTTTGCGAATGAGTCAGGCACTACAGCAGCTGTTGAAGTAAACCGGCAGATGCTTCAGGAGCTGGTGAATGCAGGTTGTGATCAGGTATGTACGAGTTTGGGGAGGGGGTGTTGTCATTCTGGTCAAAACAAGGCTGTACTTGGGGCCGAGGAAGGGGTTTTGATGGTGGTTATCAGATTTGCTGGTAGACAAAATGTGCTGATGCTTCTGGCAGTAAGAGGTGAAGCTGGAGCAGAGAGGCATGCCTAACATGGGGGTAAATCCATGTTAAAGATTGCCATGGTTACCTGTGGGATTGCTGTGACTTCTCAACTTGATACAGGGTAGCTTGTCTTTTTTTCTTTTTTCTCCTCAGTGCTGTAAGAAGTTGTAGCTACTAGTGTTAGGGTGGGATTTTGTCTGGCGCATCTAAACTGCATTCACTGTCAGGAGCAAAAGGAAGAAATGACAGACACTGTACAGTCTTTGAAGAAGCTCACCTGCTGTTTGGAAGAAGCAGGTGGCTGGATGCTTTTTCTTCTCTGCTTCTGTCAAGGGCTGGTAGCCCTGTCCCAGAGAAGAGACTCAGTACAGAGGTACCTGGTTTTACCATTCTGGGTTTGAGAATGTGTTCCAGCACCAAGTCAGAAACCATTCACCTGGTGCAGAACATGGGCTTGTTGGGTTAAGCTGCACATACCAGTACTTCCAGTTCTGGTAGTGACTTTCACCTCTGTCCAGGAACAGCTCAGCATTTCTCTTTGGAGAGAGAGTGAGTGTGCTGTTACTGGTCCAGGTTCTGATTGTTGTAGAAATAACATTTTTCCCCCGTGGCTGAATGGCAGCTGTTTGTCGAGCTGAAGTATTTCAGTTCACAGTCCTAGACGTACACTGGAGAGATCTAAACCCAGCGTGCTTTCAGTGGTATTTCCTTGATTTCAAAACTTAACCTTTGTTCATTCATGGCAGCATCTGACTCTCGTAGGTCACATTCTGAGCCTGTGTAACAAGGCTAACGTCAGGCATTATTATAAACAGGCAGCATTTCTTTGGAGCTACACAGACGTTGATTAGGGCTGCTTCTGTTCCAAAGAGTTTATGCTATGGGAGATAATCAGAGCCCGAGTAGATTGCACATCCAGTGAAAAATGCTGCAGTACACCTAAACACTTCCTAGCCCTCTGAAACAAGACGCTGTGGTGAATAATTCAGCTGGTGGAACTGAGGATTTTCTCTCATCTTAAGCATGCCCTGAAAGCAGTGTTTTTCGGAACTCTACCCTCTAAATTTCCTTAGCCGTTTGGGATGAGAACACTCCCTGTGCGTCTGAGCCAAGGTTAAATGAGCACAGCTGGATTCTGGATTGGAAATGTACATTTGGTAGGTTACATGGACAAATCGTTCACGCTCAGAACAAGCTTGTTGGACTGCAATCTTGGAAAGCTCGTTGAGCACACTGCAGCACAGAGACGTCAAGCCAATATATAAAACAGAGATACCTGAGCACCTGCTAACATGTCTTGCTATTAAGCATGGTGTAACGCGCTGTACGTGTAATGTTGTTAATATCTTTAGCTGTTTTGCCTTGAACATTGCTAGAATGGTATTAAATGTTACAGAAAACAAGCACAGTTCTGATGTGGAGATTTCTGCAACCTCCTTAAATTTGGGTTTGCATTTTTGCACCTTTCCTAACTGTCCGATTCTTCCATCCTTGCCTTTAGCTTGCTTCCCTAGCTGTGACTTGTTGCTTGGAAATGGAGTTAGTGGGGCTATCCCTTAGGTGTATTTTGAGTTTGAGCCGAAGCGTTAGCAGGATCATATTTGGCTGGAGTCCAGACAGGGATTCCAGAACTGGAGTCTGGTGGCTAAAAGCGCTCTGTTTCCTCCTGCGGGTCCAGGCCGCGTGAAGCTTGGCTGTCTTGGAGGGCTGTGAATGAATGAATGGAGCTTCCTGAGTCGGTGTGAACGGGGTCTGGCCCTGGGGATGGCGTGGGGTAGGGTGACGAGCTTGATTACTGCCTCTAGATTCTTCCTTTCCTCCTGGTGCCAGAACTGTTTTGAATTAGCTGCTGAGCTGTTGCAGAGCATGATGTGGAATAAATTCATCAGCCATCCCAAGCTCCCTCGTCCTTGCTTGTGAACTGAAACTTGTAAATCCCTACTGCGGGGACGTCTCTAGTCCAGCAGGCAGCCAACGGGTCTCCGGCTGAACAGAGTAAAATTAGCCTCGGCTCCTTTGAGGATGGTTTTAGTTGCCTCTGGGCCAGCGGGTGCCATGCCAGGACCCGCTTTTTTGTTACTGGAAGGGTGGAGAGCAGTGGCAAGGAGGGAGGAGTATAAACTATAGGGAATGGGAGAAATATGCTTTAATTTGTTACTCTTAGGAGCCCTGTTCACCTAGCGTACCTGCGGTTTGCTTTCCAACAACAGTCACTGGGAGTACTGCAAGAGCTGCTCTCTCAGGTAACGTGAAGGCAGGGTTTGTAGGTCCCTGTTCCGCCCAAGGACTCGGGGTTGTGCCTGTTGGGAGGGGAAGGTGCAGAGGGAGAAAGGATTAAGATCAATCTGAAATTGGCTTAATTAAAGAAAAAGGAAACATCGTAATGTTTTACTACTTTCCTCGCTCTCTGTGAAAGACTCACACAGACAGGAAATCGGTTACGGGCTGGCTGGTAAACTTAACAAGGATATAAAATGCAGGGTAATTCGCAAAGTAAATACAGAACTCTTGTGTCTTTCACTTACAGTCATCAGAGATGTACACGTGCAGACAGACTTTTAAACTGATTAGGGAGTCACAAGTGTCCTTTTAAATGGCCTGTGTGCCTTCACGAAGCCTTATTTTCAGGCATTGTGTAGCTTTGTGGTGACTTTGTGGTGACATCTGGCCCCAGAGACTTAACGGGGACTTGGCTGTTGACCTGAAAGGATCCCGGATTACACCCTTTCTTTTTTAATTACAAAGATACAAAATCGCACATGTAATTAGTCGTAGTTGTTCTCAAATGGAGCAACTTGCCCGTTCTCTGCTGAAGTCATCTTTTCAACAGTAACTATTTAGCGAGTTTCAATCAAAAATAATTAGCGTGGCATAAATGGTTTTGAAACTTGTAGAACATGACTGCAAAAGGCCCGACCTTATTTGTTGCAAAAGCTGGAAGCAAAAGCACTGCTAATGCACTGTTCTTTAGTAAATATAATTCCTTGGCCTTGACAGCGTGATGCGGAGGCACCGGGAGCGCAGGGCGTCCGTCCTGCAGGCTGCAAAACCGCTGCAGTCACCTGGGGCAGCTGGATGGGGCGTGGGGGTAACTGCAGCTGCTGCTGGCTGCTGCGTTTTCCTGCTGAATAGATGCAATTGAGCGTGTGATCCGCGGCATTCCACCAACCTGAATGGGCTGCACTGTACTTACTGTACTTCCTCCGAGCACAAACAGCCGCCGACATTGTGATTCCGTGTGGGCTGCAGCAGTCCTAGATGAACTGAGGCACATTATACACTTGTCTCTTCTTTTCCTGAAGCAAACCCTTTCTCTGAGCAGTAGTGGACTTCCTGGGTGAAGATCTCCAGGCAGCTATTTTTAACAAACAAGGATGTTTTAGGATTTTTCATAGGCTGCATATCTCCAGTAACATGCAGCGTGCACTACACCCTGAACGACAGGGAGAGTGTGAGGCACGAAAGTCCTCATGCTTTGCTTTTTCTAGAGGCTTTTTGAAATAACTCTGTAATGAAACGTACGCTCCACCTGTGCCAGTATCAGCACATTCCTAAGGGGAAGATCTGTCCTTTGGGCACTAATTACAGGGTCTTTCAAGGAACTGGAATGGTGTTTGTGGCTACTGTAATGTATAAGAATATCAAGCTGACCATCTTGTTGTCTGTGTTACATTAAGTTCTTGGAATTCAGTTAGTAGAAGTATGTTTTTTTTTTTTTTTTTTTTTTTTTTTTTTTCCCTTGCATTCCAGGATTCTTTTGGTCTCCTTATCAGGGATTGCATCCTCCTTGTTTAACCCATTTGACAAGGATTCCACCTTGCTTTGTGAACTACACTTGACTTGGGGAAACTTTTGGGATGGGGAATGCAACATTTATCTCCATCTGAGCAAATATTTGTGCTTCTTTAAGTGAGGGAAATTCTCCTGTTGCAAACGAAGCTTCAGCAGAAAGCATTCTTGTTACGCATGTGGAACTGGTGTTCTGGTTTTTCTTTTCTATATGGGGCTTTGTGTCCTGCATATCCTCGTATAATCCATGTGGTATCCAGCAGCGTGTTACTGAGTAGTATGACTTGAGTCTTTTTATCCCAGTTCTGCTTGTAGTAAAGTATCTCGTGCCACGTATTTTGCTAAAGAGGGCAAAGTTAGGAAAGGCAGTCTGCCTTCCAGGTGGAGGTCAGCAAATCTTGTAAGTGCCCTGAGCAAATTGGGGGAATAATTTCCCAACATCAGCCTTTCCCATGGCAAAATTGTCTCCTGCTAGGATGAACTTTACCTGTGTTGAGAGCTCTGCTTGCTCGGTTACATACCAGAACGTCCAGGATGAACATCTTAGTCATCTTCTGTGTGTTTTGGGTGCAGATGGAGTTGTTAATGAAAAATGACTGAAGAACGAGCTGGTAGAAGATTACCTGGATTATTTTGTGGGGCATATGTCAAAGGTGGCAACGAAGTCATCTCAAGGTATTTTGCAGGTCAGGAAGGAATAAGTATTTTTGGGTTATGAGAGGAAAAGGGCCTCCAAATGAGGGCACTCCGCTGAATTCAAGGGGAGAATTTTTATTTTAGCAGCTGAAGTAGATCTCATAATTCAGGCCAGCAGTCTCTTGTGTGCTCTTTTACTACCCTCATTTGAAGGTAAGTTCTTCTCTCTGTCTTCTCTTTGCTAGCTACGTCGAGAGCTCGTTTCATAACCTTCTTTAATCTTTCTATTTCTTTTTTTCTCATTTCTGAGAAGTTGCTGTTACCTTGCAGTATTCTTCCATCAAGGCCTCTAAGGGATGTGTTTTCATATCCATTTGCCTGAAGTTGGCCACTTAAGTAATTTCAGCTTTTAACTGCTTCAGGGGAAAAAAAAAGTGAGTCATGGCTTTCCAGGGGCTGAAACCAAGAGGCAGTGATTGCTCTTCAGCTGATACCTGCTGACATCTCCCTCTCTTCTATACCATTTCTCTTGTCTCCAGCCTTCCCGTGCTGCTGTCACTTCTTGATGCTGCTGCCTTAGTGAACGTACTTAAATCCTGTAAGTGTTATGAGGCAGTTCCTGCAATGTATTTAGGAAAGGTGCTCTTTGGATCTCTTTTGTGCAAGTGTGACTTAGTCCTGCAGAAGGGAGATCAAGAATTTTGTCTCTCCGCCTGAATTTTCACGGTGGAAGAAGTGTTCTTTAGCAGGAGTGGGTGATGGTTGCTTTTTACGATGAAATGTAGTTTCTTGGCAGCTGGATGCTTACATGGCACTGAACGAGACCGCAGGAAATTTTAAATTCTGCCCTTTATTCTTGTTGGTCTCCTTTCTTTGGCAAACAACACAATAAACTGGGACATCCTTGTAGGGCTGTTTGAAATGACAGAACAGGAATCAGATGCCAGATTTTCAACTGTAGGTCCATATGAATCCTGAGTTATTATATTAAACTGAACTAATTCTTCCTGTCGGATAATAATTCTAGAAGCTTGGGGTAAGTAGAACAGTAAAGTTTTGTATTGCTGTAGCAGGGTACGGGATTAGCTTGTATTTATGGAAATGTAATTGCTAGGAAAGGGGTGAGCAATTAATCTTTTTAATAAAAAAGGAAATGGCTTCATCACTGTCAGTAAAAATTCCGCATAAGCATTACGTTCAGTCTCTGAATAGAAAAGCCCTTGTGGCCAAAAGTAAAGGTTGCCCCTAGTGTAACAGGAAGCTGCTATCACAATAGTATTAGGGTGTAACTGTTCCTTTCACAGGTTTTGTCACTCTCAGCTGAAATCTCTGCTGTTTTCAGCATCTGAGAGTAACCGGTGTGATTTTATTCCGGGCCTGAAAAACAGCATCTCTGCACACATGTGTTTTAAAAAATAAAAATGGAATGAAGCTTTTAAACTTGGAGAGAGATGGCAGTAGGAAAGCTGAATGCAAAGGTCTTAGCACACTGCAGTCCTTACGTTAGAGGTAATCTAAGGTGTTCATTATGGAACTCATTTAATTCAAGCTCCCTTCAGTAGATTATTTTTGTGATAGTTGCTAAACTAAAGTTTATTTTAAAGCTGCAATTTGAGTATCGGTGGAAAGCAAATAAAAGTCCCTGGCTACTTCTCAATGTGGTGTACAGGTATGTGCCAGTAGCATGGAGTACTTTTTTAAAGCATAGCTAAATATACATAGAGCAACTTAAAATTGCAATTCTTCTCCTCATCCAGTCCCCCCCCTTTTCTTTTTCTATATTCACAGGAAAAATATTTTGCAGACACTTTGAAGTTATTTGACCAGCAGAACTGAAACTAGGTTAACTCTTAGTTAAGGGGAAATTTCATCGATATCCTGTGTAGAAATACTAATACTGTTGTCATATTC
Organism: Heteronetta atricapilla; assembly: GCA_011075105.1. Lineage (NCBI taxonomy): Eukaryota > Metazoa > Chordata > Aves > Anseriformes > Anatidae > Heteronetta > Heteronetta atricapilla. The sequence goes on from CM021731.1 coordinate 188,328,165, forward strand.
AATTGCATAAGATAATCTAGTACATTAAAAAGGACTAAACTACTTTTTTTCCTGTATTTTATTCATAAAATACAATTACCAGATCTTGGCATGCTTGCCCAAGGGCAGAGTGAAGTTACTGTGACACTACACTTTCTGAAAACATGGTAGCATTACAACTGATGTCTGTTTTCTTGCGATACTTGAGATGCTGACCGAATTCTTACCAGGGCACTGTTGGAAGGACAAGCAGTGAGCGGTATGGCCGTGTGCAGGAGGCAGGGGCTGAGAATCACACTGCTGGTGCTCTGAAGGTGGGCGAGCTTCGTGGCGCAGCAGCAGCAGAGCAGTTTTGTCGCTCTTCAGCAAACTGCTGCCTGGTGGAGCTCCCTTGGGCACAGGGTTCAGTTCCTGCTGAGCAGCTGGTGTGGTGGTGAGCTGTGTGCCCTGCCTGCCTCCCCTCCACCCCATAACCCACCGTAAATCCAGCTGCAGCCCAAATACCCTTTGTCCCTGGGGTGCTGGCTGTCTCCAACTTGCACACGCACATGATGGCAGCTGCTGTTTTTCTTATTTATTGGGTACACCCGTTACGTATGCTCTGTACACATCAGCTGCTGATCACCAAAATACTGATGCTGCTGGAATATTTTGACTTCCCATTACTCAGCAGCTGAGGTGCCTTCCCTGATACCACCTCGCCTCTGCTGAGGTGGTTCTGTTGACAAGGAAGTGGTGGAGTCACCGTCCCCGGGGGTGTTCAAGGGAAGGTTGGACCTGGCACCTAGGGACATGGTTTAGTGGGTGACATTGGTGGTAGGGGAGTGGTTGGACCAGATGACCTTGGAGGTCTTTTCCAACCTTAATGAGCCTATGGTCTTGATGGGGTCACCCAGCTGTGGTTGCAGTGCAGTAAAACTGATTTGTTCCAATGATGTTGTCCTGCCATCCAGATTGTCATGGGCAGTTTATCAGAAACTGTTGTTGTATACAAGTTGGTATGTAGAAATCAGATTTCACCCAGAAGATACATGTGTTCGTACATGTATTATGACAACTGCAGAGTCTGCAGGGTAGCAGCTGTTAACAAAGAACTTAATCCACAGGATTTGTCACTGCTCTGGGTGTTTCTTTTTCAGTCTGAGTAAATAAGATACTGATGTTTGGGGCTGTGCACTGCTTCCCTGCAGCGCGAGAAATGGACTGTCCCTGGTTAGAAACTTGTACTCTTCATTTTAACTGAATCCAAGCAATTAAAAATAGTTCCCCAGGAGGGAAAGGAAGAAGAGAACAGGAGAGGTTATGAAAATCATTTTTACTAAATTATTTCTAGGTCAATTACGTTTCAGAAGGCTGAAGCTGGAGAACGCTGCGTACCGGTAACTTTGAGTCAGGTAACAGCTGTGGCAGGACAGCCTGTGGAAGTGCTGCCTTGCCTGTGGTTGTTACTGGTCTGTGTGCATACGTGAAACTGTTACTGCAACACACCATTCTCCAGGCATTTAGAGAAAAACATATGCAACACATGGAAGAGTATTGAAAATTAAATGTGGATCGATAAATGGCTGAGCATCTTGCAATTGTTATCCGTATCCTTCCTTCTTTTAATGCCTGCATTGTAAACAAGTCATTTCATCAGAAACATGCGAAGATAGTGTATTACTCCTATATAAAGTGCTAGAAAGAAGGCTACTGGTACTAGGTGACAATATGGTTAAGTTCCTGCCCTTCAAATAGATTGACTTTAGGACAAATAGCAGAGTAAAATTACTGCGGTGGAAGTGTTTATGTGGCTGGGTTTGGATTTTTATCTGCTATTTATGAATCAAGGCACATCCACGGATTCAGAACAAAAAACTGTAGCTATGGGCTCACATCATTGTTGCTGCTGCTCTGCAGCTTCCTTCTCTTGGTTTTGTTCTGTACCTTCCTCTACCGGTTGTTCTGCTGCATAGTTTTTGCTTGACTGGTTTGAATAACTAATATTCAAGACCTCCCTCATGATCTTCTCCATATGCCTCTAGATACACCAAATTCATTACACTTTTATAGTTGTGAAATACTAGGAATGAACTCTTCTCTAAAAGATGACTTCAACTTTTTAAAGGTTTAATGTGACATATTTTCATTCCTGCATCTTCTCTTCCATGTGGTGTCATAGCCTATGCTCAAACTAGACACAGTTACTCCAATCATTCTCTGTTCCTGCCAGACGTCAGCCTAATAAAGGTGCATAATCCCATCAATTAATGTAGCTGGAACCTTGGACGTACTGATACAGGCAGGATATCTTGGTTTACTAAAATAAGTCTTTGTTGTAGTTAATAAATTTGAGTGGAGACCAGTCCGGTCTGTACTAAGCTGTTTTTATCCTGGCTCTGTGTAGCTGCTAAATAATATGTATTCCACCTGGCTGAAGCCTGTTCTGGGGTTCTAGAGCTCATTTTCTTCACAGTGCCTTCAGATGATCCCCTGATTGCCTGTGATGCTTGCTGTCCAGAAGCAGGAGCGACCAGCTGCCTGGGTGCTGGAGCAGAGCTGAGTTCTTTTCTTTCAAGTACTCCAGCCATTGCTTCGTCGAGTGCTTTCTTGAAGATGTGCTCTGAAGAACCAGTGAAACAAGGGTATGGCGTTGCAGTCATGCAAATGGTGGGGAAACGACGATGGTGCTGTGCTCAGCAGCACAACTCAAAGACCTATAGCACAGAAGACGTTTACAAGGGGGCAAAAATGGTCAGTTTGTTGCAGGGCACGCAGAGAGCCAGCTCCCCGTGCTACAGAAGCAGGACCTCACAGGGGAATGCCAACAAATTCAAAAGCAAGCCACAAGAATTCCCTTCTGCACTGGTTTCCACCCCCCTCCACCCCCATCTCTGTTTATTGAGAAGTGAACCTTCAGGGTTCTGAACCACATGAAAGCAGCCTAGAAAAAGTATTTCTCAGTGCTGAAGTGCTGCTGTGAAGCCTTCCCTAAGCGATCGGTTCCACTTTTCCAGGAACTTCCATGCGGCACGTCAGCATTAGGAGCAGCTGGAGGTAGAGAACCTGCTGTTGCAGGTCCCGTTCTGTATTTGCAGGTGCTCAGGGAAGGGGCTGTCACCTCCTGGGCCTGGACCACCTCCTTCAGGAGGAGAAGGACGCTCGGAGCCGCAGCACAGGCTGTGCACAGCTGTGGTGCCGGAGGTAGCGCTGCCTTCTGGATTCCTGGGAAGGTCAGAACGTCCTGCTGCCTGCTCAGCATCTCCAGGAATGCTATTTTGGGCAATTAGCAGCCCTTCGTGCTTTACAGGAACTGAAGAATACCATGAAGGGACATTTTCTTTCCTTCCCCTCGTGGAGGGGAGCGGCTGTGCCGCCGAGCAGGCCGCTGCTTGCTGAGTGTGAACTCGGTTGTCCCCTGCCTGTGCCAAACAGCTACAGCTGGAGCATTAGCACCGTGTTGAGGGGAGGCCAGTTATGTCGCTTCCAGCTGGGCGTAAAACTTCATTCTTTTCCTATGTCCTCCAGCCTTGGAACGGGACCGTGGCTCACCACGAGGCAAAACCCTGAGTCAGCCTGCCAAGGTGCCACCAACCCTCCTTGTACACAACTTCTCGAGGTCGTGAGCTTGGGAGAACCCCTGCTACTAGACCCCAGTTCTGAGTTGTTTTTCCACTTTCACATTGGAAGTTTTGTGGTTTCCCAGTCTGGGAAGAGCCTTGGTGGAACTAATTCTTAATCCCTCATTTTTTTTAATTTCTTTTTTTGACACTGAGAGAGACCGTGGCAGCTAATGGTTAGAGGAGCTCTTACAGCCTGGAAGGTTTCAGTTCTGACAGGAAAGTGATGACTGGTACCAGCGAGGGAAGCACAGTAAGGATGGTGCCCTGCTGAAAAACAAGAAGCAGGATCTGGCTGGGTGAGCAGCACGGTGTTTGGTGCTTGGTGGGAGGAGGACAGGTGGGTCCCAGGGCTGCTAGCACCAGGCTCAGCCATCCGTAGCAAACTGGTTTTAACTGAAGGGGTGTTACTCCTGATGAAATACCTACCTGCCTTGAAAATTGGATGCAGTTTGTAAGGATGAGAATCCTGATCGTGAGTGCTGAGGTTCTCTGTTGGTTTCTTAGCACCCAAGCTGTCCTCACAGCCCAAGCTGCTGTGTGCTTGGCGTGGAAGGACCGGCAGCCTGAGCCGGGGAGAGGCAGAGACGTCTTCCCCCACCTGCCCGGCCCGTTGGGTTTAAAGGCTCTGGATTGCTCCCTTTTTCCCCTCTGTTTGGTGGTTTTTGTGTGCTCGCTGTCTAAAGTCAGACTTACCCACTCATCCTGCCCACGTGCTCAGCTCTCAAGGCTTAATTGCTTTTTGTAATTGCGGGTAACTCCCTCCTCTATTCCAAACATCTCGCTCCCGTGCTTGTTGCAGTGGCTGTTCTCGCTTTGGGGAAAATGAAGGATTTGCTTATCATGTAAAAATAGCCTTATTATTTCCATGCGCAAGTAGCAATTGGGGCAGGCGTGTTTCCAGCTCCGCATGGAGATGGGGCTGGAGAGCGAAACCCTCCCTTCCAAAAACGGGCTGGAACCAGCGGCAGACCTGGACGTGCTGAGCAAACCCAACTGGCTGGGAGAGAAGGGGGATCCCTTTCTTGGGTGCATCTCCCTGGGATTCCTGCACCGGGGAGGGGCACCGAACGCCTCGCTCTGTTGAGTGCTTAGGTTAGTTTTGTGTTTTTTCTCCTAATCATTTTTCAGTAATAGTGGGATTTTTTTAAAAAATAAAAGGTTAAAAAGGAAAATTTCTCAGGGCATAGTCCTGAAAACGCAGCTGAGCATCGTGCCTGTCACTGTCTGCGCTCAGAGTATCTGAGAGGAAGGGATGTTCGCAGGAGCAGGCTGTATTATTCCACAAACTTGCGCTCGGTTGGGTACTGAGTAAATAAACAGGCAATGTGCAAATCTGGGGTAATGTTGCTCTGTGCTTGTTTAGACAGTCCAGCTGCACTTTGGATTTTGTTCTCTGCGCTAGCTGTCTTCTGAGTCTCTCCTGGCCCCCTGCCATCTATTTCTTGGTTTATGTGAATGCGATAGAGATCTTTTTCATCTTTGTGTTGCGCTAGTTCATGTTTTTACTTCCTCCAGTTGTATTTTAGAGGTCTGTTTAACACTTTTTAAAACGAGCGAGCTCAAATTTTCCCTTTATCTTCGCAAAAGTCACCACAGCAGTCAGAAAAAAAAGCCCAGAAAGGGAATTACAGGCACTGTTAAAAATGTTCCTTCAGAGCAGAAAAGCAGATTTAACATGAATTAAAAACTCAGCTCTGTTTCAGAGTTGCAAAAGCTCTTTTATTCACCAGAGAACTGTTAAAGCTAGTCATTTTTGGCATAGTATCGACCAGGGAAGCGTGACGAAGTGCAGTGGAATGCACCGAGCTGCGATCCAGCTCGTAGTGGTATATGACTGGAGCGTATGGAGCATTGCAGGAAGTCTGGGGTGGGGGGGGGAGGCCTTCACATTTCATCAGCTACTGAGGAGCTGTGTTCTCCTCCCTCAGACCCCACCTGCAACAACAGGGGGTCCCTCGGATGCTCCAGGTCAGGAGATAAAATGTGAGAAGTCTGCACAAGCTCGGTTACAGAATCACAGAATCATGTAGGTTGGAAGAGACCTTCAAGATCACCCAGTCCAGCCTCTGACCTAACACTAACAAGTCCTCCACTAAACCATATCGCTAAGCTCTACATCTAAACGTCTTTTAAAGACCTCCAGGGATGGTGACTCCACCTCTTCCCTGGGCAGCCTGTTCCAGTGCCTAACAACCCTTTCAGTAAAGAAGTTCTTCCTAACATCTAACCTAAAACTCCCCTGGCGCAACTTAAGCCCATTCCCCCTCGTCCTGTCACCAGGCAGGCACGTGGCAGAACAGACCAACCCCCACCTCGCTACAGCCTCCTTTAAGGTAGCTGTGGAGTGTGATAAGGTCGCCCCTGAGCCTCCTTTTCTCCAGGCTGAACAGTCCCAGCTCCCTCAGCCGCTCCTCACAGGACTTGTTCTCCAGGCCCCTCACCAGCTTTGTTGTTGTGCTGTGAGCTGGGAAAGCTGGGAAGAGCAACGTGTTGGGGATCGCAGACCCACTGTGCCTATCCTGAATGGCACTGCATCCCCAGCCCCACCGTGCTGGAAGATTCCTGCACTCCGGTGCTGTCTTCTTGGAAATCAGTAGTGAAAGCCCCATTGATTTCCTCAGGCCAGAGCCTTGCTTCTTGGAGCAGTGAGAGTCCTCCCGTTGCACCAGTACACGCATACCCAGTCTGTTTAATTGGAATTAGGTTTTGGTACAGATTTTAGCCTTACATGGAAATCTGTTCAAATTAATTTGCTATCTGTAGCTCGGATTTCAGATTACACAGTTAATTACCAGCTGTAGCTATGCTTAATAACCAGTTAAGATGTTCCTCTCTTCTGAAGCGTCGTGGTATTTCCCTTCTTTAAATTATGATGTCAATGCCCGCAGAGTTTTTCAAGCACTTGTAATGATGCGTGAGAACATGACGGTACCTTTCCTGGCTGACCAGGGTCTTTGCTTTAAGACCTGCATGTTAGAAACTGGGGGAAGTTTGTTGTCTGATCGTGTTACCCACGGACGTGGCTAACAGGAGTTTGCCTTCACCTACGGTTTCACGTTTGCAACGCAGAGAAAATAAAAGGTGATGATTTTTGGTGTTTTTATTGTTCTGTGTGGCTATCTGCCGTTCTGCTTAATACTCTTCAGTACACATCAATGATGTATTGAGACCGTGGCTAAATGTCTGGAGCAGGTGTAATAGTAAATAAAGTGGTGAATAGTAAATAAAAATAAATAATTAGTCGGCTGGTGGCATGTCCCCAGCAGTGCCTTGTTTGTGAAGGGATGCAGAAGTTGGTGGGCAGATAGATCACTTGGATGTGAGCGCTGTAACTCTGATGTAAAGCCCATTTGGCACTTGTGGCACAGATCCTATATAAAATGTAGGTGTCAGGGTGCTACAGGAAGCGATGGGGCGCGTGTGGAACTGGTGTGACTATGTTACTGCTTTCTTTGCAGGGCAGTTCTTCATGGGGACTGTTCAACATCTCAGATATTGCATATCCTGCAATATAAATCCTACAAGTTTTAGTTGTAGAAGTTGCCCAAATTCAGGTTTCCCCAGGTGCACCTGTATTTGTATGTGCGTGCGTACTCTGAGCTCGCTTATCCCCAGCATCTGCAGTTGGTCTCTGAAGGTGGTTACCGAGAAGCTTGATTTGCAATGAACTGTTATCCTGATGATTTTAAGAGGTGATGGATGCCTTGAAAAAAGGAGCAGGCAGATGCAATACTAATTACGAGAAGTGAGTGCTGACCTTGGAAGCTGAGTGTCATCTCGGGCGCTGCTGTTCGGGGATCAGAAATCTGTAATCCCACACCTTGCAGCATCACCAGCCGCAGTGCGCACAGAGGCAGGAGCCCAGGGTAAGACACGTGGTGGAAGTGAGGAAAGAGCGTTTCTCTGGGGCTGTACAGATCACTGCGGGGTGACCCCTTGGAGCTGACTGTGTTTTGATGGCTGAGACCACCTCCCAGTGTCACTGCCGTGGGTGCTCAGCTTTGCTTGGGACTTGGCGTGCTCAGGAAGTGTGAGCGCAGCTCTGTGCTTGAACCCGCAGCGCGGGGCGATGCGGCGTCTGCTTAGCAGTACGTGGCAGCGCGCACACGGGTTGGAAAGCTGTAGGAGCACGGCTCCACCCAACTCTCCTTGGGGAAATTGAAGGATTTGGGACTTGGTCACCTAACCAGGTGCAAAGTAAGCAAAGGTGTCAGCACCGAGCTTCTAGCTGGAAGGAGCTGGTTGTTTGTGGGCTTGAGCCTATTCGGACTTGAGCTGTGGAGGAAGGATAAGGGGAACCATGTCCTCTGCTCGGCTTTCCCCCATCTCTTTCCTTTCAGTTTAACAGAATCAAATTCAGACCTCTTAGAGTTCAAAGTACTGTATTTTCCTAAGAAATAGAGTTGTTATGGAATAGGTCCAATATCTTCTAGTCAGTGCTGCAGGGTTTTTATTGGCTTGATACAGTGAGGTTTTTTTTTCCTTCCTCCTGTGGTTTAAAATCGTCTAACGTGTTGATTTATATCCTGTCATGTAAGACTGTTTCCCCTTGGCTATATCTTTTTCAGATGATCAAATGTAGCTTTGAGAAATGCCCTGTTGTTGCCTTGAAATATTAGGAGATAACTGCACGGCTAAGAGAGGGATTAGCTTGTTAAACCTAACATGACACCGATGCACAAAAGACTGCAATTAAGAACTTTCTTAAGGCAACAGAGAAGGGAAAAAAAAGAAGTTTCATGGTCTGATACCACAAGTTTATCCATTTGGCTGGTGTGACGGACGGAGAGGAGCCCCTAGGCTGGGGCCCCAGCAGAGCTGCCCTCGGGTGCTGCTGGAGCTGCTGCTCTTCAGCTCCATCCTCCCTGGCTGGTTCCCGCAGGCTGTGCTGGTACTGTGTTCACAGAGCTGAGCAGGGACTGCTCGGGGAACCAGTCCAGGTTACAAATAACGTTTGGGTTCTGTGCGAGAGACATGAGCTCACCTGGGGGGGAAGGCAGGAGGCTTAGAGAGGAGCAGGGAAGCTGAGAGCTGCCTTCCTTGGCTGTCAACCATCATCAGAAGAGATGGTGAGGGCAGCTCAACCTGTGCTCACGTGCTCTCCTCCTTCCAGCCGTGCTCCCCAGATGCCTCTGCTTCGTGTTGCCTCTTCTTACTGCTCCCCTTACCCAGGTTTTACCGCCCCAGCTGACCTGATGCTTGAGTTAACTCTTGCTCACTTGCGTCAAAATGAGCTGAGTTAGCTCCAACAGCTAAATGGTAGGGCTCTGCAAACCCGCTGGCTGACAGCGAGGGGGCTGCACTGTGGTCAGGCGAGAGGCAGTAGGTTTTTGCCAGCGCAGCTGCAGCTGGAAGATAATCTGTGACTACTAAGTCTCCGGTGCTGAGTATGCACCTAGCAGCGCCATGGGCATCTTTCACGTTGCTGTGGTTGATTTTGCTGATATCAGGTTTGTGAGGAGGTAACGTTAAAGGGATGGCTTTGAGGAGGATCTTGGAAGAGGATTTCTTTTCTCACAGCATCCTGACACAGAAAACAGCCTTTGCATGTAAATGGAGTGGAGCAGGAAAGATGATTCTTCAGTGCTACGTGTGAGTACTACGTGTGTCTCGGTTATCGAAGTGTGCCACTTCTTCACCTGCAGCCAACAGAAATAACATCCAGGTGAGATGAGGAACAATGCTGCTAAGGACATACAAGATTAGAAGGACAATTTACATAGGTTATTGTAGAAACATGGAAAGAAAGGGGTTCATACTTGCAGAAGATATTTTGGAATTATGCAGTGAAGAATTACACAGTAAAAGCAAAGCCAGATAACGATTCCTGTTAGTCCTGTTCAATATTATCTATTTCCCCCGCTACTCTCCTGTGTTTCACCAGACTTGGGTGTGTGCTTACGCGGTTCCTCTAGGCCATCAGTGACCCTGATTGTTACCAGCTGGCTTTGTGCATTGCACTCCATGGAGCAGAAGCAGCCTTTCCTTTTCTTCCCACTCCTTGTCCGTTCTGGGGACCCTGGCGGGCACTTCTCCCTCCCCCAGCAGCTCCGGAGCTGACGAAGATGCAGCTGCTCTCTTGGGCGAATTGTTTGCCTCTCCTGGAATCTCGTCCCGGTCAGTTATGTGCTAAGAATGTGAATAATGCTGCTGCGGCTGCTTTACATGTAAAAAGACTGACCTTAAGATATTTTATCCAGCTGGGGTTTTTCTTTCTTTTTCTTTTTCCCCTCTAGCTTTGTTAGAGGTGAGTTTTATCTTGTGACTGCAGAAAGCTGCAGTGGCTAGTAGTCAGACAGAACATTTAGCACAAAGGGGTGTTTCTGTAGTCTTAAAAATGATGAGCAGTCAGTGGTGCTGAGCAATTCTTGCTTTTGGACCTGGAGTTGTGAGTGTGTATTTGAGTTAAGGAAACTACGCAGAGACCTCTGGAAAATGTCTGATGAGGTCCTTAGTGCTGCGGGGTTGGAGTACGTTGTAATACAAAGTTGAGTATATAGGTTAAAATCTTAAAAGCTAGATTCCTTTCCCATATATTTGAATGAGAATTTAAAAAGGGAAAGAATTCCAATTAATAAATAAAAATCCAAGTTGCCAGCGAATTTGAAAACACTGCTAACATGTCAGAATCCCAGCATACATCTTCGTCCTCTTCGAACAGGGAACGCGCCAAGCTGTCTTGCCTAACACGCATTGTGTGTGTGTGCTGAAAAATATTAGGAATCTCCAGATAAAACCCAGATGTTTCTCCAGTCACGTGAGCCGTGCTGCGCTGGGCTGGGAGCCTGGGAGATGCAGCCTCCGTTTGCCTCCCAGCGGGGCGACATTTCTGGGATTATTTCTTTTCTCTCCAAAGGTGCGTTACTGCTGGGTGCCAGCTGGGGTCCCGCTGTGGTGTAAATCCTGTCTTGATATCAATTTTTCTTGCCTTGGAGAAGAGTTTGTAAACAACACTTGAAAGTCGTAGTGTTTTGAAACTGAATAAAACGATGTGAAGTTACAAGAAAAGGAGGGGAAAGAGATATTGCTCTTTAAATGTTAAAATCTTACTAAATATAAGAAAACTTGTAATGCCTTAAGCAGGCAGCGCTCGGTAAATCTGACAGAGGCACCAGGATGGGTGCAAAATGCAGTTAGTCGAGGTGGGTACAGAGAAGGGCTGTCAGCAGCACTAACATTTCAGATGCGCAGTACCACGTGAGTTTCGGGGGAGCAGCTGGCTGTGGCAGTGCCAAAAGCTCGTCCAGTCCCTGACACAGTTCTGTTCTGTGCTTTGGGGCTTTGTTCCTGGGCAACAAAGCTCATAACTCATCTGGCTGACTCGGAATACCTCCTTTACAAGTCTCTTGTACCCAATTTGACTCAGAAATCATTTGCAAACTCTGAATATTTGTAAAAATCTTCTTTTATGCATAATTCACAATGTATGTATCTGTATAGTAGAAGGAAGGAGGAATGAGAACCACTCATTTTAGTGTCTGCGGCCGCTGAAGAGAAATGCTTGGATGCACAAATAGCATCATTGTAAATGCAGTGCCAGACAAATGCATTTTGGGCTAACACGAGCAATAAAATTAGCAAACACATCACTTGCTGCTAATGAAGGGGAATAAGCTCATCATGAAACCTTCACTGAGCCGCTATTCTATCCAGCTTGATTTACTTGCCCTGAGAGGGTAAAAAAAAAAAAAGAAAAAAAAAGTGCTGTCTTGGGAAGACAAAAAGGGACGTGGGAGCTTATTGGGAAGGAGCTGTGGCGTCATTGACAGCTCGGTATGTCCAAACTGGGGCTGGGGGAGCACAGGGATGCCTGATGCTCTTGCAGCAGATGTGCCTGGTGGTTGAGAGTCGGTGTAAAATACTAAGGGTACAAAACTACCCACCTGGGAGAGAGAACCTGGGGGAAAAGAAGTCCAAGAGGTAGTAGCCCTTTCTCAACAGCAGCTGGCCTTTGCACAGCAAGATGCTGCTTTTGCAGGAGCTGCCATCTTAATGCCTCCTGAGTGACTGTAGCTGTTCTGTGGGGACTGGGCTGCTGCTTGGTGTCTTTATTTAGGACTGCATGCCCTGAGCCTTGGGGCGCTTCTCAGACCCCCTGAGCATGGAGCAGCAGGCACCACTTTTTATTCACAGGAGTTTGTGAGACTGTAGTGGAATTGATAAATTCCTGAGGACAACTTTTAACATTTCCCCCCGGTAACTTATTTTGGTTCTTTGCTGGGTGCTGCCGTGTTTATTTCCTCAAATTGGCCTTTAATGCCCAGGTTGGTGTTAATGGCAGCACTGCTGGCAGGAGTGGGACCAGGGCCAAAGCAGGTGAGGAGCAGGTAGTGTGGCTGACTTCTGCCCTTTCCCCAGCCCTCACTGCACTGGCGAAAGGCACAGCACATCTCCTACTCTTCTGGTGCTGTAAGTACCCCTCAGTGTATCAGAAAAGCAATAGAAAAATGTTTCCTGTTTTTCTTCTCAAGCTGAATTTTTTCCTTAAATTGACCTTCTGGATCCACTATTGTTTTCTGGATGTAAATCCAGAGGGAGGTTTCAAGTGGCAAAACAGTATTTCAAGGTTCTTGCACCACGTGCGTCTTTCTCCTAGTTATAAAAGGCTACACAACCTGATTTTTTGTCTGCTGATGGCTTTTGGCAAACCCTGGCAGTCCTCTCAGTGCTGCTGCCGACAGGACTGAGGCCGCTTTCAGCCTCGGCTCACCTGCAGCAAACTGTTAGGGGCAAAGAGGTGGAAGGTGGGGATGGGAGGTGCTGAGTTCAAGGCTCTAACAAGACTCAGGCAGAACAGCAAGGGCTGGTAGCAAGCTCTCTGCTGCCATGGCCTCGGGTTCTCTGCCCCATACAAAGGATTTGGAGCAGAGTGCTGGATGGGCAATGCTTGTTCTTTGAGTCCCAGGTGTGAGCCTTAGAGCTGGCTCAGTGTCAAAAGGGGGTGGCATGTGTGGTGGCACCTTACTTATCCAGAAGTGTGGCTAGGACCTTAGAAGGGGTTTTCACACTTTGATATACATGGTAACACTTCACGGTCTGGGACAACTTATGTGCTTATACTTCAATTTACTTCTAATTGCCCTCTATTTCCTTTCCTTCAGAGGTCGGAAGCTACTCTAGGTTGTCATGTCACTTTCGCCACCCCAAAAAGCATCAAGGAGTGGTGGCTTGGCGTGGCTCCTGGCAGTGGGAGAAGCTCCACAGCCTCTCTGGTTGCTGCAGGGCGTGTGCCTGAGGCCTTGAGTGACAGAGCAGTGGTCATCACTGTGAAGGCTGCTGGTCAGGAGGGACAGGACTGAGCTGGAGCTGAGAGCCTGCTGCAGACCCTGCCCAGAAGGTGGGAAGTTCCCTGTTCCTGTCCCCAAAGTGCTTGGGGAAAGTAAAGTAATGCCTTAGAAAAGGTGCTGTGCGCACACGTGTGCACGTATACAATGTGCATGAAGCAAGTAGGATCTTCCATGCCACTCTGTAACATAAACCTGCTGATGCAATCCCTTACAAAGGCTGCTCAGATAACATAATTTAGCCTGAGACTGTAGGATTTCTGGTTTAACACCTAACACCACTTCTGGTTTGAGTTCCTTCTGCTCCAGTGCTGAGTAAAGATCAGGAGAGATTTGTAGATCCTTGTGTGTTGGTGAACCGGTCGTGGGTCACTTGGTTAGGCTGAACTCTGAATAGTTTAAATAGCTCTCCAAAGAGCAGGCTTAGAGTAATGAGGAACAGCTATGGCTGGACATGTAATTGTTCTGGTTTAAATTAGAAATCTCTTCTAGGGTAGAACTCTTCTCTTGTATATGTAGGGCTCAGTGCAGTGCAGGAGGCTTTGGGTGCCATCACAGCAGAAAGGATTTTGTCCCCCTTCCACCCACACCTGCCTCCTGCTTGGGACACAGCAGCTCAGCTCTGTTCCTGCTTCCCAGCCTGTTTGCCAAGAAGAGGGGGGGAAAAAAAGCTTTTGATTATTCTCACTCCCTTTTCATTGCCGTTAATGCCGTGGTTGCTTTCCTTGCCTGGTGTTGGTGGTTCTTTCATGGCGGTGGGCTTCATGCGGCATGCAGATTCGTTTCTTGGGACAGGACCTTTTTGGTTCCCTGCAGGCCTTCCCCTTTCCAAGTCCTTTCCATGCTACCAGAAATGCTGCACTAAATGTAAGTGTAAATTCCTTGTCTTGTCTGATGGGTGACAGAAAAGCCTTCTTTCTTCATGAAAGAACGTGTAGTGTCTTTTAAAGTGTCTTAAAGCCTTTCAAAGGGCTCCCAGGCTTACCTAACAGTAGATTAATATCAACAAACTCACGTATGTGCACGCATTATAGAATGTGCCCATGTGTCTGTACATAAACACACGCTCCGAGACATTCACAGGAGCTGTCTGATTAAATCTGATAGGATTTGAGAATTGACACCGCGGTACATGTGCGTTTTTTCTTGAAGCAGATAGGATCTCTTTAATAGCTGAGCAGAGCTCCTTGAAGTGTTTACATGCGCACTCTTTGTCTGGAGATGCCTTGTTATAAATACTCCATTTTACAAGCATTTGTTTGGAAGTATGTTGGGCAGCCATGCTTGGTGCACTTCCAAATATCTTAACTTGGGGACCTTGGGCTGGCTGCGAGCCCGAAGCCCGTATCTCTCCTGCTCACACGAAGAGCCATATTTGCCCAGTCCGCCGAGTACGAGGGCCGCAGCGTGAAATGGCGGCCGCCTCACACAGCCAGTGGCCAGGAGCTGTGGGGGGAGCAAGCCCCATGGTGCAGGTAAAACAGCAGCGTTGTTACCTGCTGCTGCCTGATGCAACCTGCACTGTTTAAAAAAAAAAAAAAAGTATTTGGATGCAGTTGCTGTCTTTTGAGGCACCTGCTAGGGAGCTATATTGTTTTTCCAGTTACTGTCTTCAGCTCTTGTTGCTTTCCTTTTATTTATTTATTTTTTTATAGAATCACTTTGGCTGGAAAAGACCTCTACAATCATCAAGTGCAACCATTAACCTAGCACTGCCAAGTCTTTCACTAAACCATGTCCCTAAGTGCCGCATCCACCCGTCTCTTGAATCCCTCCAGGGATGGTGACCCAACCACTTCCCGGGGCAGCCTGTTCCAATGCCTCACAACCCTTTCAGTGAAGAAATGTTTCCCAATACCCAACCTGAATCTTCCCTGGCGCAACATGAGGCCATTCCCTCTTGTCATATCTGTGAGAAGAGGCCAACCCCCAGCTCCCCACATCTTCCTTTCAGGTAGCTGTAGAGAGCAATAAGGTCTCCCCTGAGCCTCCTCTTCTCCAGACCAAACAGCCCCAGTTCCCTCAGCCACTGCTCACAGGACTTGTGTTCTAGGCCCCTCACCAGCTTCGTCGCCCTTCTTTGGACTCACTCAAGCACCTCGATGTCCTTCTTGTAGTGAGGGGCCCAAAGCTGAACACAGCACTCGAGGTGCGGCCTCACCAGAGCTGAGTACAGGGGGACGAGCACCTCCCTGCTCCTGCTGGCCACACCATTTCTGATACCAGCCAGGATGCCATTGGCCTTCATGGCCGCCTGAGCACCCAGCTGGCACACATTCAGCTGGCCATCAACCAATGCCCCCAGGGCCCTTCTCACAGGGCAACTTTCCAGCCACTCTTCCCGCAGCCTGTAGCACGGCATGGGGTTGTTGTGCCCCAGGTGCAGGACCCAGCACTTAGCCTGTTTATCTCTTGCCCTTTCTAAGTTGTTGAGGATGATATGATGATTGTTCTTTTTAAGTGTACCCTGCTGTTAAGTCTATAGATCGTTTTTTTTTTTTTCATTTGGAACAATTTAACTAGCTTTGATTAGTCATGATCTTAAGGAAAAACAGCTGGGGAAAAAACAGTGGAGAAGTGTCATGATGACTGTCTTATTTTTTCTTTTTCTGTAATAGTTCTGAAAGAACGTTGTGTATTAGCTGTAGGGCTAGTAAAATACAGAAACTAACTACTACAAAAACTTGATACATTTCAAATGTTTTTATTTGTCTTGTTTGTATTTGCATCTTCCAGTGTTGTTTTAAATCTGGAAAGATGCTGGAAACATTTTGAACAGCTATTATTTTGATCATCAAAAGATGCTTCTCAATCTCCTAATTACTTTTGTTTAATTTTACCTCATTCCTTCCATTAGCCACAGTAAATGTGCCGTGTCCTGTGGCTTAGAGGATTAAGGTAATCTTCCAGAGCTGGTTTGTGGTGGTGGCAACACAAGGGTTTCTATCCTGGGACCCAGAAGTATTGACACATTAGCATCCAACATCTTTTTTTGCCTCCTACTCCAGGGTGAATCTTTTGGGCATATTTCCTTACTTGAATTCAGGAACACAAAGGGGAGAGGCCTGCAAGCAAGGCCTACAAGCCATGCTTAAAGCCCTAAGCTCAACCTTCCTGTGCTGAAATTACCAAAGACAAAGAATGGCTTTACCTCAAGGTAACTTCACCACCGTGTGCATCTCACCTAGAGCGCTGGGTGCAGCTTATAGCAAAAACCTCCTTGCAGTCTGACCCTTGTTGGTACAGAGACGGGTCACTGCAGTGATAAGGAGAACGAAGAGCCTGTTTTACAAGAGAAAGCCAAAGGAATGTGGTCTGTTCAGCCCAGGAGGCCAAACAGCAGCCCTAAGGATGAAGGGGGCTCCCTGTAGATAAGAGCAGAGCTGTTGAAGTTCAGTTCCCTCTGCCTTTAGTTTAGATTGTCTTTAACTGACTGTGCGTAATAAGAGGAGCCTATATAGCTTTGTGTGTCCGGAGTATTTTAATTAGGATTTTAGTTACACATAGGGATTTGTGGGCAAGATGGAGCCCCTTGTACTGGCAACCTGAAGTCAAGCAAAACAGTAGGTGAACTGCTCGACTAGAGAATTATTACAGCTAGGGAATATTAAAAAATACAACTTTCTATTCTGTGGGGCTGCAGTAATCCCAACGAGGCATACTGTACACATCGTTTCCTGAATTTTCCCAGGTTTTGCATGTTTAAAATCATGAATGAAATTTCCTACAATGGCGGACTATCTCTGAAAGGGTCGTAATCAATTCTGGATCATCTCTTCTGGCATGAGCCTTAGTTTTCTCCCTTCCGGAGGGAACCTGTATCTGCTTCCTGCATCTGTTGCCCATCCTCCATTGTGAATGGAAAGCAAGCAATTAATTTTTTTGTTGTTAGCAATTAATCGCCCTTGCCAAATCTTTGGAGGACCTATTGTCTCCTTCAGACACAATGTTCTTGGGAAAAAGTCGTTGCTTATTGTAACCTCTTGTGCAATCTTCCCTTGGATGATAAATCCATCTTGGCAACTGGGAGCTTTCTGAATGAAAAATGTTGCTGGACAACCCTGGAGTACAGCAAGAACGCCTGCCGCTGCCAGCGCTGGTGGAGTACAGCCAGGCAGGAGGGTAGAACGGGGAAAGCCTTTCACGTTGCCTCCGGGGCGAGAGGGAGCCCGTATGTGCACACATCCAGCTAGCTGTTTACCATCAAACAAGGATTTTCCCTGGTGAGCAGCTGAGCCTCAAAGGTGGCTTTCCTTCTAGCAACATCTTGAAACGCCTTGGCGAGCTGCCTGCCACCGGAGCAGGGATGGGGAAACTGCTGAGCGCGTCGACCGTGCAGCTCTCTGCTGTAGGCACTGCCTGGGGAGCAGCCCCTCTCCCCTTTTTCTCTGTGAACCCACAAAACTGGGATCCTGCAGAGTTGCCTCAGTCTGCAAAAACAGAGTCCTACATCGGTGTTCTTGGCCTGACACTGCTTTTCCATCCCATCTGTCCAGAACCACAGCTGCCCACTGAAACCTCATTTTTAATAGCGCAGCTGTCACGTTAATTATAAAATTAGAGGTATTTGTAAAAACACGCTTTCCCATTGTAGGTTTTTCACTTTTTTTTTCTCTCCACCAACAGCTAGCAGGATCTGGAAGCGAAAAGGTGCCTAACCTCCCTGCATGGAGATGTTTGAATCCTCCGAAGGGAATACACAGAATGCAAAGAATGAGCCAGGGCCGGGACCGCTCTGTTCCCTCGCGGTCTGTGC
Source organism: Heteronetta atricapilla (assembly GCA_011075105.1). NCBI lineage: Eukaryota > Metazoa > Chordata > Aves > Anseriformes > Anatidae > Heteronetta > Heteronetta atricapilla. The sequence goes on from CM021731.1 coordinate 188,345,786, forward strand.
GCGCTGCCAGGGGCTTGTGTTCTGCTTGGAGCCTGACAGCTGGCCGCGGGCTGAGCCCAACGCAGCCAGCGGGCAGCTTTCTCCAACCACACTGCGGCTGACAGCGTTTGGCCCGGTGAAAAGGAAACAAGAAGGGATAGAGGGCCTGATGCAGTACCTTGCGCTTAATGGAAATCTCTGCCGACCTCAGTGGGAACTGGATTTGATCCTGTGCCTGCTTGAATGTTTTGGCGTTGGATACGGCTCCAAGTGCATCTTTTTTTTTTCTTTTTTTTTTTTTTTCCGTGTCTCATTCCTGGTCTCCTCCTCCTCCCGTTTCTAAAATGCACTCACCTTAGGGTGGTTAACATCAAGGCAGTCCTGGCTGCAGTGATGTACCTGTGCACGTTTATCCTTGCCCAGCATCTGTCCTGTTGTTTTCCCATTCTTCCTATCACCTACAGGAGCAGTTTGCAGCTTGGCGTTGATTTCTCTCCTTGAGCCCATTCTGCTGCTTCTCACAAACATTCTCCATCTGACTCAAGTCCCTGCCCTCAGCCTCCAGCTCTCCCACGAGTGTAATTGCTGACACTGTTTAATCCATCTTCTGCACTCCTTCCCCTACCTTAAACCAGGCTTTATATCGATTTCCAGAAATTCCTGTTATATTTTTTTTGGTCACTCTCTGCTGAGGTGACGCAAGGCTTTGGGGAAGCAGTGTCACAAACAAGGGTTATTTGTCTCATGCTGTTTATGGGGGGGGAAAGGCCAAAGCTATGGGATTTGGGGAACACGGGTGTTCTTTTGAACCACACCTTACCTTACCACTGGAAAAACATAAGCAAGGGCTAAGCAAACAGGGTGGGCAATAAGGAGATGCTTCTGAGAGCGGGCTCACGGAGACAAGAGGCTGAAACCTGGGGTCTAGGACTTCTGTCTGCACAGAGGGCTTGCAGGGGTGAGGTTGTCAGTGACACATCTGCTGCTCCCGAGCTCTTACCAGCTCTCTTAGGTTATCACACAGCCCTGAGATGTCCTGGGCTTTTCCCCTCCCATTGTTCCCCCAGAAGTTCACATCTGAAGCCCCATCACATCTGCAGAAGGCTGGACGTGCAGTTTTCAGTGGAGCCATTTCAGTGCTGCTGTTCCGGCAGTGGCAATAGCAAAAGAGGAGAACAGTAGTGCCAAAGTAGGGGAAGAGTTTGGTTTTGTGTGATAGTATCGTGATGGTGGTGATAAAGGCAAACCTCCTTTAGGCTCTTTGAATTCTGTAGTAGCGATACCCTTAAGAGGAGGAGAAGTGCATTGTGTGGGTTGCTTTAGTAATCATTTAGACAGTTGTTTACCAAGCATGTATTCTCTTGGTACCCCATTGCAGACAAAACCAAAACAGACAACATGGAATCCAGCACACAGACAGTGTGTGCAGTTTTGCACATTGAGCACATTTGATTTAGGAACGTGGTCCTGGGGTCCAAGGCAAGATCCAGCTGGTGTAAATGGGCAGAGTGTGCTTGCAGCCCAGAGTCCCTCAACAGTGAGAGGGCTGAGCACTGGGATGCGAATTTGCTAATGCTTTAGAAATGTATCCAGAAGGAGGGAAAAAAAAAAAGGAAAAAAAAACATTGTGGGAAATTCTTTCCTTCATACATAATAGTTTTTGTTGATTTAAAATTGCCCTTAGTAATGTGTTGATGCCAGTGAAATAATTCAGCTATAGGAAATGTGAAACCAACTATTGCCTTTCTATGAATTATGAGTCATAAATTGTATGAAAAATATTCAAACTTGCTGTAGTTAGTCCCCGAGCAGAACCTCTGAGTAATGGAGCAAATACTGCCGTTTTGGGGGGAGTGGGAGGGGGCTGAGCTAAGCGGAGCGAAATGCCAAGTGCCAGCACGTGGCTCCATGCAAAGTGCGAATTGGTGTCATCTGAGATGCTCCCCTCTTGCTAACAAGCGCAGTTTGCGGAAGCCAAGTTGTTCTCTGCTCCAGATGACCTGGAAAAGGGGCTCGTGTTCTGGGGTTACCTGTGTGCTGTGCCCCCAGGAGAGCTGAGCGCCTGTGCCAAGCCAGCCTCACATCTGCAAGCCAAGAAGGCACCGACTCCATCTGATTCAGCGCCCGTGGGCAGGTTGCAGTGACAGCATTCCCCTAAAAATGGCAATAAAGAGGCAAGATGGTAGGATACTTGCAGGCAAGTCCTTGATGGTGACATTTATTTTAGCCAACTTCAGCCAGCTAAGAGGAGTCTGGTTCAAATTAAGGAGTCTGGTTCAAATTAGTCCTCTGATCTTCTGTCACCGAAGGTCAGTTTATCTTCTGTGAGATCTATTTTATCAATTGCTTTCTGGAGTAACTATGGCAAGGTTCTCAGCAACTACCTTAAGCTAGTTAATCTAGCTGAGATGGCTGAAGTTCAGTGAGATGAATTCAGCATTCAAGCTCTGGATTTCAATTTCCCCATCATCTCACAAATGACCATGCCGCCTTGGGAGGATTTGTGCATTTTACTTTACAGCCAGAGGCTCGAGACGTTGTTGAAATCTATTCCATATACCTAAGCCATAAGTAAATGTATAAACAAACTGCAGGAGAGTGAATTCCTGGCTGTAGACCAGGGGACACTAATAGTGTTGTGATGGAGTAGGTCAACTAGAGTATATATTTTTGTCCCGTTTTAGTTTTGGGGTTGTGTCTGGCACGACATTATTTTTGCAGTCTTCCCCTATTGACCCTAAATGGGGCCAGGATTTTCTCAGGAGAAAATCTTGCAGCATTTGCTAAAGTTTGAAGTTGTGCTTACTGCATAGAGACACGCAGGTGTGGCTGAGATGCTCTCAAATACCAAAAGCTGAGTAGTTCGCTCTGTTTCACCCTAACTCAAACTACACTGCCTTTCCCGGATCTGACCCAAGTTTATTTTAAGGATTCTTAAAGTACAGGTTTCAGTCTGATACTTCTTGAGTTACGAGAATGTGGGTAGGTGGAGTTACTTTTTTAATTTTTGAGTTCTATAAAGCAGACAGGTGTTTTCAAAATACGAGTCCATGTGGCTTCAGGCAGCTGTTCTCTGGTGGGAGTTACAAAACGTTCCTGTAAATGTAAGAAAGCTTGCTGCTTTCTAGCCTGCAGTGCTTGGGTTTGGTCTGAGTGCGACTCAGCTCTTGTTTGCTTTGTGCAGGAGATGGCTGTCCGAGCACTGAAGCAGACGGGTAGCAGGAGTATTGAAGCAGCTCTGGAGTACATCAGCAAGATGGGCTACTTGGATCCTAGAAACGAACAGATAGTGCGTGTAATTAAGCAGACCTCACCAGGTAAGCATAAACTTTTCTTTCAGTTGTGTTCTTTTTTGCAAATAAGCCAGTTTTTAAAGTCTTGTTGGAAGAAGAAGGGGATCAGCAGTATTTCATAGCAGTCTTGTAGGAGGCCGGTTGCATGAAGATTACACTGCAAGCTGAACACTGCTCACTTGCATCACAGCAGCTGTCCATCTGCACCTCGTACTCCACCTTCCTAACTCAAAGCTAGTTACCCTTCAGTGCAGGTCATCTCAACCATCCCAAATTCACCACAAGGTAAAAGCTTGTACGTAGGTATTCGCTGTGAGCTGTGAGCTAGGTCACTTCCCGGGAACTCGTTCATGTTAACATCTGTGTAAGTACACAGTGGAAACACCTCAGGCCAAGATGGCAGACGCTGGCTACTCATCCTTACTAGTCTACTTCAGCTCTGTTTCACCTAAATTAAGCAGGAGGATTTGGGCTCTGCATGTGCCTGATCACAAACATCAGACCGCAGCAGACAGAAGGCCTCCAAGGGTTGTTTCCATTCAGATATTAGGGCTTGTGGCATGTCAGAGTGCTTTTCATCTGTGATGGGGATACATTCTAGTTCAGATAGTTTTACTTTCTTTCACTTGCAAAAGGTGGCCAAGCAGACAGATAACCACCCTCTGGCTGGCTGAGCCTGCACAATTACACTGTACTGTGCTGTGCTGCAGAGGGGTTAGTGGGAGGAGGGTTGGATGCGTTGGGGAGCTGCTGTCATGAGCGTGTTCTGTTGGACATGCTCAGCTGCTCTTTCTACCAGCCGTAGTCATTTCCTAGAGTTTTACCCTGCAGGATGGCCACCTGACAAAAGTAGCAGTTCTGGCCAGGTTTGGTATTTGGAGAGCTTTTCTTTAGTACATGCACAAATGTGGCCTCAACTGTGCCTTAAGGAGGAGTTAAAGTAACAGAATTTGTGAACTATATTTTGCTTTATACTATAAAGGCTTTATTCCTTCAAGTGAGTGAAAGAACACACGTAGTCCTAAAGAACGGACATTTCTTTTGAAAGGGTTGAAAAATCTTTCCAGGAAGAAGTTTTAATTGCTCAGTTGTTTTATGTGTGTTTGTTTTTGCTGTCTTAATGTTCCATTGCATGCAACTGTTTTGAGTACTTAACCATTTGAGACAAATATCTGCATTTACTTTTAGAGTACATAAAACACAAAAGTTAAATATCAAACAATTAATGTTTACTTGCTTGAGGTGCAGTAGAATCCTATTAATTTGTTTGGTGTTGTATTGTTCGTGCTGGGATAGCACAGGTCTCCTGCACTTGATTTGGAAGCATGTCATGCTTTCATTTGCAGTTTGAGAATTTAAAACTTTAGGAGTTCCACATTTTGGTCTATGGAAATAGATTTTCAAATTACTCATTTTAGTCCTGCTTTAACTTTCATAGTAAAGCTAACAAGAGTTTTAGCATACTGGCAAGCTTTAAATCATCTGCAGCTATTACCTTAAATGAGGTACAATTACCTTAATCTAAAATTAGATCTATCTAATATATCGAAAATTGTAGTTATCTAAATATCTAGTTACCTTAAAGGAGGCCATAGTGAGATAGGGATTGTGCTCTTCCCAACACCAGGTGATGAGGGGAAATGACCTCAGGTTGTGCCCGGGAGGTTTAGGTTGGATGTTAGGAAACGTTGCTTTACTGTAGGGTTTGTGGGGCCTTGGAACAGGCTGCCCGGGGAGGTGGCTGAGTCACCATCCCTGGAGGTCTGCAAGAAACGTGCAGATTTGGAGCTCAGTAGCATGGTTTAGTGGTGGACTTTAGTGTAGTAGGTTAAAGGTTGGACTAGATGATCTTAGAGGTCTTCTCCAAGCTGAATGATTCTATTATTCCATACTATGTTTGCTATCTTCACAATTACAAATGTTCCTCAGTCAGACCAGAGCAGACTCACTGGTGCGCAGCTCTAGGAGGCGGAGGTCAGACCTCTCTTGACATCAGTGAGATGAGCACAGCTGAAGTATGCGTCCCAGAGGAGGGCAGGCACTGCTGCTGCTTTCCTTCCTGGCTTCCGACAAAGTCAGTTTGTCCTGAGGCTCAGTGTGAATCCTCTTGACAGAGATGACGAATGGGTGATATGGCTGTCTCCCATGTCCAGACCAGAGCTGCTGCTTCTTGGGATGCTTTGCATTGCCACGGCCTTATCAGCGCACCTCTTTGTGTCTCAGCAGATCAGCTTCCAGGGAGCAGTTACAGGTACAGGCTTGAGAAACATCATAGGAATAGCACAGGAAAAACTGCCGCTGATGAAGAAATTGTTATTTTTCAAGATCTCACCTGAAAGAACATTGATAATTTGTCCAACTTGATTTCTTTTCAAAATACTGCAAAGTGTCATTTAGGATGGGGACAGCTTCTTCAGTGTGCAGAAATGGTGCAGAGAGCTGTCTTAATGACGTGCCTGTTCCTGTGACCCTGTATTTAGTAGGGCTTGTAAGTATGCAGGGACGTGCTGTAGTGGAGATAGCTGGAAAAGCTTGCAGTCCAGCGTTCAAGTTCTGGTCTCGAGGGCCTTGTGAAGGTTTTAAAAGGAAGTTGTTTAGGTGTACGTGGGTCAAGTCCTGTGATCTGTGAAAGCTGAAGAACCAGAGGGGGGAACAGCACAGGGGCAGCACAGAGTGCCTCCCTGTCTGTTTAACACAGCCACTGCTTTCTACACCTGCAATTTGTCCGTAGATCAAAGAACTGACGAAAAGTGCCCTTAGCGCATCCAGCGTAGGAATGCTGCTATCTTGTCCTTGCATATTCTTCAAGCTTCCAAACAGGAGGCAGATATGCGGAGACACTCTGTGCCCAGCACGTTGGGAAAGAGACAGGATAAGCTGCATGATGCCATCGTTGTAAATGAAAGGAAGCGAGGATTTTGTGAACGATGGAGCTGAGACACAAGCAGATCCCCAGCATGAGCAGTGAGCTCACTGTGCAGAAGAGGTAGACTAATTGATTATAGTAATGTTGTCTTAAAGTTGTACTGACAGTCCTTCAGGGAGCTTTTTTTTTCTCCTGTTGGTGCTGTACTTAACCCCTGCTCTGTTGCTTCCTCCTCCTGTCTGTGAGTAATGACTGGTAACACTGGTCTGGCTTTAAAAAAAACAGGCTGAAGCGTAATATGATGATTTCACAGTGCAGGAATTTGTGCTTCTATTTTCATGATTTGGTAGAACTCCCTGATGATTCCTGGCATGAGCAGTATTTTGGGCCAGTAGCTCGTTATCAGTAGTAATACTTGGCACCTATCACTTCAAATGTCCAGAGCGCTTAATTTAGGTTTTAGATTATTTCTTTTGTAACACATACGGTAAGCTGTGTGTGTGTAAGGATAGATGGATGAGTAATGCAAAGTAATTGGTTCACCTGAATTGTTTCCTAACATTCTTCTGTGTTCTTTTTACAAAGGAAAGGGTATTGTGCCAAATAACGTAACCCGCAGGCCAAGCTTCGAAGGATCAAATGAATCTTTTCCGTCCTACCATCAGATCGGTAATGCAGCCTATGAAGGGACAGGCTTTGGAGCAGAAGGTACAAATATGCTAACTGAAGTTCCGAGGCCATACATGGACTATTTAATCTCTGCTTCCCAGCCTACGGCTATGAATGCTCCCGTACAGCGGCCCTCCGGCGTAGGCACGCACGGCACACCGACAAGCCATCAGCAGAAAACGTACCCTGCAAATATCGAGTCTTCTGTGGTTAATTATCCCGTGGCTAATCACAGCAGCCCAGCCTTGCAGCTGCAGGCCTCCCATGGCTCCAACAGCCAACACTACAGTAGGCAGCACATGATGGTGCAGGGGGAACCCATGGGGTATGGTGTTCAGCGGAGTCCTTCCTTCCAAAACAAGATGCAGCAGGAGGGAGGATACGCCAACCTCCCGAATAAAGGGGCAGTTGTTCAAAATAACTCTGGTCATGCATTTCAGCAGGCACCGGCAAGCCTGTATATATCCCATTCTCATCACAAACAGGCAAGTCCTTCCTCTCATCAAATGCACGTGATATCCAGGGGTCCAGCATTTGCTAATGATTTTTCAGACAGTCCACCACAAAATCTGTTAACTCCATCTAGAAATAGCCTAAACATGGATCTCTACGACATGAATAATCCTCAAGTTCAGCAGTGGCAGGCAGCAACGCCGTCACGGCGAGATTCTTTACAAAACCCAGGAATAGAAACATCTCCACGGCAACACGTATCCTTCAGACCAGATGCCACAGTGCCGAGCAGAACAAACTCCTTCAACAACCATCAGCAGCAGCCCCAAGTGACCGTGTCGATAAGACAGGTTCCTCCAGGAAAACCCGATCCTTCGATTACGTCTCCAAATACAATCACGGCGGTCACCTCTGCCCACATCCTCCAGCCGGTGAAGAGCATGCGAGTGATGAGACCCGAGCCTCAGACGGCGGTGGGACCTTCCCATCCCGGCTGGTTACCTGCACAGACACCAGCTGTGGATGGCTTAGAGATGATGGAGCAGCACGTGCCGCCTGTTGGAGCAGCCAACGCCTATCAGCTGGAAGTGGAGTACGCTAACCAGGAGTTGCGGTGTCCGCCACCACCATACCCCAAGCATTTGTTGCTTCCCAGTAGCTCCGAGCAGTTCGATATCAACTGCTTATGCATGGGCGTCGAGCAGACCCTCCGCGTAGTCCCCAACCCACCATGCAATAAGGCCGAGGAGAACAGCGAGCGAAATGACAAAAGCAGCAAGAACGGTAAAGCTGAGAAACCAAGCAAGGATAAAAAGCAGATCCAGACGTCTCCGGTGCCCGTGAGAAAAAACGGCAAAGATGAGGAAAAGCGAGAATCCCGAATCAAGAGCTACTCGCCATTTGCCTTCAAGTTCTACATGGAGCAGCATGTAGAAAACGTCATAAAGACCTACCAGCAGAAAATTAACAGGAGGTTGCAGTTGGAGCAAGAAATGGCTAAAGTAATTCTCTCTTTTTTTTTTTTTTTAAATAGTAAATCTAATGGGGTCAAATTAATTATTAGTCTCACTCCAAAATGTATAAAGGTATTCAATACCTCCCTGTACCAGACTATTTCACTGAGAAGCCTGGATGCACATGTGGGAGGCTGTTTGAAAAACCTGAGAGAAGAAATAATACACCTTCGTACCAGAAAAGTAAAAGGAAGCAAAAACTCCCTTAGTAGGAAAGTATTAGGTTTGCTTAGGAAAGAACTCAGAAGGCAGATTTGAGGCCAAGGTAACACTGGCAATATCCAGCTCTTGCAAAACTCTGGACAAGCTTTTCTCTTTGCTCCAGCTCTTCCTACCTATTCCATGATAGCAACTGCTTATTCACCAAAGCCACAGTTTAACTTGGCAGTAGATTCACTATGCCATATTTTCAGATGAATACTTGACTAAAAGTTGTCTGTTGAACACATGTTAGTAATAATATCGTGCAAGTAATCATGTCTTGGCCAGCTTTAAACGGTCTTGGGACCCTTGCTGGAACTTGTTCTAGAAGCAGGTCTCAGAGAGATGCACTTTGAGAGAGCTTCTTTTATGCCTAATGGTAGCACTCAAACCCAGGCTGATTCCCTGATAGGGCTGTTTAAAACAAAGCTGCCAAGTTCTGATGGTTGCTCTGGCAGTGCTGCTTTAAAAGTTTAAATGTGGGGTTTTTTTCTTTCTTTTTTTTTTTTTTCTCAGGCACGACTAGAATATGACTAGTCTACTTTTGTATTTAAGGATAAACTCTAAGGAAAGCTGTTATTAATGCATAATGGATAATTAACTACCTGATCTTCCCTAGCACAGTCAGTTTCCAGAGCTGATTAATTTGGTGCTCACGTTGCTCTAGAAAACTCAGCAATTCGTTTGCTGAGGTTAAGATTAAATGAACGTGTCTCTGAAATCTCTTGAAAGGTCAATATATTTTAGTGACAGTTAATAGTTTGCCCTCACCACGAGTATAGATTATGTTGCCCTGCCTTGATTTAATGAATGTTTTCCTGAAATTGAGAATGATCTCCAGAGAAGTAAACCAGCAGCTAATTGCGTTAGTTCTTCTCTTTTCTGGCTCTCCAGCTTTCCTTCATTCACTTCATAACTCAGATAGTTCCACGATAAACACAAACAGCTCCTTCCCCTAGCAACCTCATCGCTGGCTGCAGGAATGCACCACATGCTCAGGAGATTTTGGCTATCTGAATATTGCATTGTTCTAGAATTAACCAAGAACACAACACACTAATTATTTTACCTTAAAACTATAAACACTTACTTTAAAATGTAAGGAGAGTACCCTGATCTATAATAAAAACAGTATTATTAGTTTTGATTTGGCTTTTGCCTACAGGTGTGAAGTGAAAAACGCAATCAAAGCAGCAGCCTTGTGGTTGAGTGCTTGGGTCTTTAGCCTGCTAATCTGTCAGCTTCAGCCCCATCCACCGCCTTCCCCACTGCCCCTTCCCACCAGGCACTAATCTTCCTCTCCAAATGCTTCCGTCGATGTCACCTAATTCAGGATTCTGGCACCAGGTTGTTCATAAAAAAGGGGGGTGCCAGAGAGAAAGAATTGTCAGAGGATCCTGGGGATCAGCCCAGGGGCTTCTGCTGGTCGAGGCCAGCAGTGGCCCTCAGGAGAGGGGATGTGCACTGAAGACAGAAGTGTGCAGGCTCTGTCTTGAAGGGTGGGGGAAGTCTGGCTGGATACTTCTTATTCCCCCCTTTTCCACAAGGTATCTCCCTGCAGCCAGGTGAAATATTACCTGCAATTACTCAGGGGCTCTCTGCGGGTAGGAGGTGGCTGGACAAGCCAGCTTTGTTACAGCTTAGGTTCAGGGGGGAAATAGTAAATTTGGGGGGGGGGGGGAACAGAACCAGAGTCTAGGCTGCAGTAGCTGGAGGGAGGCCAGAGCTGAGGGTTATGTGTGTGTATTTTGTGAGGGAAAACGGGAGAGATCTACAAAGCTTGCGAGTAGAAGCTGTATATGGTAGAAGAAAAAAGAAGAGGGTTCACAAAGCAATAGGGAATGTATAGGTCAAAACCAGCTTCTTAATTACCATGCAAAAAGCAACCATCAACCAGCACTGGTAGGCAGGATCACGTGAGTTCCTCTGGAGAACCCTTAATGAACAAAGTGGGCTGCTGCATCTGGATTTCAGTTTAATTTGTGCTGCACTGTGCACATACATAGTGGAGTACGGTGGCAAAGTGCACGTTTGAAAAGGTGTAAACCAAACCCCATGATCAGGTTTGTCCCGTTTTGTTCCCCTGACAGCATTGCCCCATGCCTCCTAGCTCAGTAGAATGGGAGAGAAAGGGGAAGTCTTAGAGACAGTGCAGGTAACCTGGTAGGGCAAATGAATTTGCAAGTATTTCAGAAATACCTTGTCAGACAAGAGATTATATCTCTCATGAGTATCTCTTTTCTGGTTCTTGGTTAATTTTTCTGAGACGTGTCTTGGGAATGCTGGTTCATTGTTCTGTTGCTGTGAATATAACCTTACCAGCTCTCGTGGTTTGCTTTGTCTCACCTAGGCAGGCCTATGTGAAGCAGAACAGGAACAAATGAGGAAAATTCTCTACCAGAAGGAGTCCAACTACAACAGACTCAAAAGGGCCAAAATGGACAAATCTATGTTTGTGAAAATCAAGACTCTGGGTATCGGTGCGTTTGGAGAAGTGTGCCTGGCCTGCAAAGTGGATACCCACGCCCTTTATGCCATGAAAACTCTGCGAAAGAAAGATGTCCTGAACCGGAACCAGGTGGCTCACGTCAAGGCAGAAAGGGACATACTTGCTGAGGCAGACAATGAGTGGGTGGTTAAACTCTATTATTCCTTCCAAGATAAAGAGAACTTGTACTTTGTGATGGACTACATCCCTGGTGGGGATATGATGAGCCTACTGATTCGGATGGAGGTCTTCCCAGAGCGTCTCGCTAGGTTTTATATCGCAGAGCTCACTTTGGCTATAGAGAGCGTGCACAAAATGGGATTTATTCATAGAGACATCAAGCCTGACAACATTCTGATAGACCTCGATGGGCATATCAAGCTGACAGACTTCGGACTCTGTACGGGATTCAGGTGGACTCACAATTCAAAATACTACCAGAAAGGTATTAGGCTTTATTTGCAATGTTTGTCTTGAAGTAGTTACCTCTTGGCAGAAGTGTTGGGTGAATTACGATGTGTTTCCCTCTGGCAATTAGTTTGTTTCTAGTCTTTTGTTTCCAGTACTGTTCAAATCCCTATCAGTCTGGCTGACCGCTGCGGTAGCTCTGTTTTTTCAGTTCATACTTGTTCAGAGGGGCTTTGATGGTGAAAGAATTTAATTCCAGATTTAAAGTAATCCAGGTACCTTCTGTGCATGCCATTGAGGGGTATTGGAGTCTGTCAGCGAAAAGGTCGTACACAATTGCCATAGCTAATGTAAATATGTTCATTTATTCTGTATCCCCCGTATGGGAGCGTGCTTCCCTGCACTGAGACAGAGACACTCCGCTGGTTAAGGAAATACAGTTGTAAAGGAGAGGGTAGAAGTAATTGCCTTGGGTTTAAAGTTTAAGTGCTGTTCTTTAGTGATAGTGGAAGATGGCAAAGCTAGATCTAAATAAATTCTTTCCTCTTTGAGTGTTGTGTTTTACGAGTCTAAATGTAAACTTTCTCTTCCACTTCAAAGGGAGCCATATCAGACAAGACAGCATGGAGCCCAGTGATCTTTGGGATGATGTGTCCAACTGTAGATGTGGAGATAGGCTGAAGACATTGGAACAAAGAGCTAAGAAGCAACATCAGAGATGCCTAGCTCACTCGTTAGTTGGAACCCCTAATTACATTGCTCCTGAAGTCCTGCTTCGTAAAGGTAGATAACCTGGATTTTCTACAGTTTAAATGCACGCCAGTGTTTTGAAATACCTTTTTTTTTCCTTCAAAAGTTTGCTGCTATGGAAGCTTGATGTTCTGAAGTCCACACACTCAGCTCAGATTAAGGAGAGCAGCTTTCTGTACATGCTTCAATGATAAGCTTCGTATTGCAGACATGGAAGGTTGTCATGCTTTGTCTGTCTCCATCTCTCTTCACTTGGAGGCCTTTGATGAGACTGCTAATAGATACGTCAGCTGATGTTGGCAGCTACTGTTTCTAAAGTATAGAGCAGATTATCTGTGCTTATGACCACTATGAGGATGACTGCGGCCACTAGCAAGCTTGCATAGACTAGCAAGTAGCCAGCTGATGGTTCTGAGTCACTCACATTGGTCACTTAAATATGGCTGATAGAAACTTGTGGAAACATTCACCAGATTCCCATACAGGAAAGTTCTCTGCAAGCCTGATTCTAAACTTAATCTCAACTCTTTCTCAGTTCAAGAGATCTTGGATTAAATCCTACATCATCTGATGACACAAATCTCCATTGAACTCAGTGTTTTAAGTTGTTCATTTCTTTTGGAAATCTCAAACATATACCTTATTTTTTTATCTGAGCGATTAAGTGATTGAAATTGTTCTGCTGCTTGGAACTTGCTCAGAAGGTGATGCACATCTTTCTTCTGTCTATAGAACCAGGCTGTATCTTTTCAGCAGCTTTTTGAACCCTTGGTATCACCTCCGCTGAACCAAGGGGAGGACATCAATCACTAACCCTTTTTTTTGTTCTTTGAGGACCAGTGTGTGCTGTGTAGGGATGTAGCTGTGGGATGGGGCATGAAAAAAAAACTTTATTTGGTCTAATTATGTGATTTCCCCACTCACTGTTATTGAGAATTAAATTTATTCAAAATGATTCCCAGACAACAGTACTACATCTTCACTGACAGCAGTAGAGTTGAGGTCAGCAAGCAAAAGCAACTTTGTGGTGAAAGTGGATTGTGAGTCCTTTAATTTTAGGTCAGTTGTTTGAGAAAAGACAGAAATTTGCACTGTTTGTTTTGATGCTTAATTGCAAGAAGAAATAGTAGCCGTATGCATATTCTCCTTGGTTGATGGAGGACAACTTTTGGACTTGCCTTTCAGGATACACTCAGCTCTGTGACTGGTGGAGTGTTGGTGTGATCCTCTTTGAGATGTTAGTGGGACAGCCTCCTTTCCTGGCACCTACACCCACAGAAACCCAACTGAAGGTAAGTTGAAGCAAAATTCCCATCTGTAGTAGCAAAATGTTAATCTTTTCCTTTCTCTCCTCTCCTCTGTACAGACCTATTCCCTCTGGTTTTACTAGAGAAAGGAATAGTGACTACAAAATCATGATTTTAAATAGTTTTATGCCGGGGAAAAACCCTTTTCCTATCAGTGAAGATTGTGAATGTCAAACCAGAACTGACTTGTGTGGTGGTTTTACTTGGGTGGGCAGCCGAGCTCCACCACAGTTGCTCTCTCACTCCCCCTCCTCAAAGAGGAGCAAGGAGAAAATACGATGAAAAGGGCTCAAGGGCTGAGATAAGGACAGGGAGATCGCGCAGTAATTATTGTGACAGGCAAAACAGACTCAGCATAGGGAGATAGTAAGATTTATTGCCTATTACTAACAAGCTAGAGAAGTGAGAAACAAAGGAAAGAAACCAAAAGCACCTTCCCCCCCATCCACCCTCTTTCACCTCCTTCCCCCGAGCGGCGCGGAGGAATGGGGGTTATGGTCAGTCCGTAGCGCTTCTTTGCCGCCGCTCCTTCTCGGTCACTCTTGTCCCCTGTGCTGTGGGGTCCCTCCCACAGGACGCAGTCCTTGCCGGACTGATCGGGCGTGGGCTGCCCACAGGCAGCAGCCCTTCAAGAACTGCTCCAGATATGGCTCTGTACCACGGGGTCCATCCCTCGGGAGCAAAGTGCTCCAACCTGGGTCCCCCACGGACAGCAGCTCCTGCCAGGTCACCTGCTCCTGCGTGGGCTCCTCTCCACGGCCTACAGGTCTGGCCCGGAATCTGCTCCGGCAGGGCTCTTCCACAGGCCGCAGCCTCCATCAATGCAGGTCCACCTGCTCCACCGTGGTCTCCTCCACGGGCTGCAGCGTGGAACCCTGCTCCACCGTGGTACTCCATGGGCTGCAGGGGGACAGCCTGCTTCACCATGGGCCTCACCACAGGCCGCAGGGGACTTCTGCTCCAGTGCCTGGAGCACCTCTCACCCTCCTTCCTCACTGACCTTGGTGCCTGCAGGGCTGTTCCTCACTCCTCTCACTCTCCCAGCTGCTGTGTGGCACAGCGTTTTTTTTTTTCCCTATCTTAAATCTGCTCTCACAGAGGCACAAAACAACATCACTTGTTGGCTCAGCTCTGCTCAGCAGTGGGGGGCCCTTACCAAACATGGGGCAGCTTCTAGATCCTTCTCACAGAAGCCACCCCTGTGGCGCCCTGCTACCAAAAGCTTGCCACATAAAACCAACTTGTCCAACCCACATAGGTAGTTACCAGCTTTATGAATCTTCTTGGCACAGTTTTGGTTTCTGAAGCCCAAATTCATCCATATACATTTTTTTAGGGTGTGTGTCAGATTTGCATAAGCTGACACCAATGATAATTTCAGTTGGCAACGTGAGTGTTTTAAAGCCAAGCAGTAAGTAGTATTTATTAGTAAGAATGCATCTCATAATCACTTTCCTATTTTTACATTTTGGAGGCTAAACGAAGCAACTCCTTGAATTCATTCCATTAAGTCATGTGTAAACTGAGCGTATTCTTAAATCTGGCAACAGAAGCTTTCAAGAGGAAATACATCTTTTTTAAAATGTAATTGCTTCTTCTATCTGCTATCTGGTGATCTTTCTTGATTCATTAAAGAAACCTATTAACAGCTGATGCAATCTAATCATTGGGTTCTTGAACCTCAAAAGTAACTATACAGAATGTGGCTGGACTGGTTACGTGTATACTTCTGTACAGTTAGTGTTGACAGAAGGATCAGAAGGATTCTGTTTCCAGGATTAGAAGTCATTTAATACCTTTCTCATCTTCAGGTGATAAATTGGGAAAGCACACTGCACATTCCCTCACAGATCAAGCTAAGCCCTGAGGCAACTGATCTCATCACAAAGCTCTGCTGTGCTGCCGAGGACAGGCTTGGAAGGAACGGAGCAGATGATATCAAAGCCCATTCTTTCTTCCACTCTATGGACTTCTCTACTGATATCCGTAGGCAGCCAGCTCCCTATGTTCCAAAGATCAGCCATCCAATGGACACTTCAAATTTTGATCCAGTTGAAGAAGAAAGTCCTTGGAATGATGCGAGTGGTGACAGCACCAGGACATGGGATCCGTTAGCCTCTTCCAACAGCAAGCACACAGAACATGCCTTCTACGAGTTTACTTTCCGAAGGTTCTTTGATGACAATGGGTATCCGTTCAGGTATCCCAAACCTTCCGGAATGGAAGTTGGCCAGTCTGAGAAGTCCGATGTAGAAGACAAAGATGTGGTGGATCAGACTGGAGCTTGTCAGCCTGTATATGTGTAAATTATTGTATAGAGTACTCCAGATAAGACTAATCTCAAATCCAGTAGGGCCTTTAACTGATCCTTTAGGAGCTGATCCTGCAGTGCTTGGTCAGGTGTAACTTCGGCTGAGGCTGAAGTCATCCTGTGGAGTCAGAAACTTGCAGGGCCAGGTCCTAAAAACGGCACTCTTGAAAGTTCAGGTCAGTTTTACTGTAAATAACTTTGTTGATAATTACACTTGAAATCCTGGTCTTCACCAAAATCTACAAGGCCGGAAGTCTATCATTTCTAGGCCTATTTTTGTTTGAGGTCAGCTTCCCCCTACTCAGATAAACATTTACAGACTTCTGCAACTGTCAGCGTTATTTTTTAAATGAATAAAGAGCACTTATATTTTGTTTATAGCAGGGGTTTCTTTTCCTACTAAATTATAGGGATTAACTTTGACAAATCATGCTGCTGTTCTTCTTTTCTACATTTTTATTTTATCCATAGCACTTATTTCACATTTAGGAAAATGCATAAAGCTGAAGAACATGTGATGAAAGGTCTCTGTGCAATAATGTAAGAAAGAAAAAAAAAAGAAAAAAGGAAGAAAAAAAACCCTCCACTCTCTAATTTTCTAAATTTACTGATGCCATTGTATTCGCACCATGATTTTTGTTTGTTATATGTATTTTCCACATTTCAAAATTGTGATATAACCTTAAAGCTGCTTTATTTCCTTCTGCTTATTGGAGTGTAATAGAAAGTGTGAGCAAGTGACTATATGGGTGTGATTTCTTTGTCTAGTGTGTGAAGAATGTTGCATGAGCAGTGTTTTTTCTATTTGAAATGGCCTTTTCTTGCCATTCACAGGCAGGTCCTGTGGATCCATTTTTACTGAGGGTCTAAAATTAGACCATTTTAAACCATGTGTTCATAATGTATCGTGTGGATGGTTTCCTCTTATGATTGTATCCAATATTAATTTTGTAAAACAGATTTGCAAAGACTATAACTGAATAGTGATTTTGTGGTCTGATGTAGTAGACCGTTTTAGTAACCATTGATCATTGGCACACACATTTCCCCACGAAGGATCAATAGCCAAGACCATTACTACAAAGCTGATTTGTGACAACAGTCTAGACCTGGCTCATTCACGTAGCATGCAGCACAGTGGTCGTCGGTTAACGCTATCAGTAACGCAGAGCACCACTACTAACAAGTAGCTCAATGTCTTCAAACCAGAATGTCTCAAGCTGTGCTCCTGCAACACACCGAGATCCTAAATGAGATGAGGCTGATGTGGTGAGTACGTGCAGCCCCACTGATTTCTGTGGGATCTGGAGGGACATGGCCTTTCCAGACATCGGATCTCTACACATGGCTGTGTATCCATTTAGGATCCTGACGTTACAGGCACTGTGACATTGGCGTTGTTCATAGGTCATTCTGTCCTGTTGTCTTCAGATGAAGATGTTGCTGTGGTGGAGCACAACAGTCCTTCATTTCTGTCAGATTATAAGCATACTTTGAAATATCAATTCTTAACTATGTTAAAATAAGCATTTTTCTTATATGTATAAGTGAGACTTATTCAAGGTGATATCAGAATACTAAAGTAATTAAGCCATACATATTTGCATATATATTATATATAACTAAGTAAACACACACAAAAATCCTTAATTCAGATTAGTGTAACAGTCCTATTTAAAGTGATTGACGTAATAACATTTGAGGAAAACACTCCTTTAATGTGTTTTTGCTTTATTTTATTTTTAAATCTGGAACTTCATTATTTTTTCCGTATATTATTCCACATATTATTCCTTAATGTTTTAGCATATCCTATCCAGTGTTTAGATATCTAAGCAACAACATATAAATTCATCAGCCTAAACTAAACAAAAATGATTGTGTATTTGTTTACATTTGTATGAAAGGAATGTTTTGAGGTATGCAGTGCTTGTGTTGTGACAGTTCATGTAAGATTCAGTATTACTGCTTTTTTATATAGTAATGCCATTTTTTGTTATTTACATCTATCTGACATTCTTTCATGTGGTAGGTTCTTTCTCAGGAACTCAATTTAACTGTTATTTATTGATATATCATTGCCTTTGAAAGCTTCTACTGGCACAATTTATTAAAAATCTGAATCAAAATCTAAACTGCAGCATGTGTTCTTTGGAAGGGTAATTTCTACTTACTTTAAGGCAGAATTTGTAAGGAGTTTGCTTTGCAATGTTAGTGATGGGCTTGAGCTACAAACACACGATCGAAATCTCATCTCTCTTTGTAGCACTTGGCATAGAATTTCTGGGTACATTAAGACGATTTTTAACAGAGTCAGTACAGATTTTAACAGATTTAACAGAGTCAGTAGATGACATAAAATTCAACATTGTCACTTTCACAGCAGTGGCAGCTCTGCCAGAACAGCCACACAGAGGTGTGCCCACCCCTCTGGCTGCTTCCTCTGCGATGTTTCAAAAAGGTGAGTATTTCACCTTCAAATACAGTGTCTTTGCAATTGAGTGAAATGAGAAGCTAGCCCCAAAAGAAACCAGTGATTCCACGCTGAACATATTACTCGCTTAAAATCTATGCTGCGGGGAACAAAAGCCAACTTCCATTTCACCTAAAGAACTGAACTGGAAAACAAATCTTACCAGGTGCTGTCTCTAGAAGGTTCCCATCCTCATACATCTCAGGGGTGAACAGAAAGTTGGGAGTAAATTTATGAAACTTGGACAGGTAACTAATGCAACATATATTGGGACTGGCTCTAGGCATTCTCAATTCTGTTGAGCTTCCCCTCCACCCCCCCCCCCCCCAAAAAAAAAATAAAAATTAAGCGTTTTAAACATTTTTAAATATTTTAAGAAGTCATTCGATGTTTGATCATTAAAAAAAAAAAAAAACCTTTAGGTGTATGTATTCCTGCTTGAAAGTAAGGAGTTCATTAATCTGGAAGTAGCACACCATTTGAAGATGTAATCCTACCTTGCCTAAGTCAGGGTGAACCTGCCGCCGATCTCAGTGGGACAGGAATTTCATTCCTGGCTTTCAGCAGTGACACATGCACAGCAACAACGCGTACTTTGTGTGCATAAGTTTAAATAATTGCCTCTGAAAATTTAAGTAATTGCTGTTTCCAGAATGGAAACTTCGCATTGTAACCGCGCCAGTGGCACAGAAACAGAAAGGGCCTCTGCAGCCCGTCACATCTCCGTTCTCCAGGGCGGCCAGATTTGCGAAGGAACAGCAACAGCCCTCAATAAGCAATATTATTCCTGGTCCACCGTGGAGGAATTACCAGTGGAGGTTACAAGCTAAGAAGTTAGAACCTAGCTTGAATAACATGAAAGCTAAATGAAGGAGAAAAGCATTTGACTTTTAAATGGGAATGGAAGAATGAAATTAGCTATGCAGGAAGCAGGGCCATTGCCTGGAACTGGATGGAAAATTGGGCTCATAAACTTAAGAGAATTCCGTTCTCTTCCCTGCAACTTATGAGGTATGAAATAACTGCTTTAAAAGCTTTCCTGGAGAAACTGCAAAGAGAATAGGAATTTAGAACATATAATTTGGTCCTATCCCAAAATACAGAAACATTGGCAGAAAATAGCAACTGTTACTAAAAATATTATCGGAATTAAAAATATTAAATCTTTCCCACAGGAAATAATCTCAGGAATAGATAATGTAGGAATAGCAACCGTTAAAACACACAAAGAAAAATGTGTAAAAATGTTTTTCCTGGCAAAGAAATCCACTGCAGCAAGAACATGCAAGTTGTGCCTTCCTCTGGCTTCTGGTCTGAGCAGGGAATGAGCCACGAGCAGCATTAGGTAAAACCAGTCCTGGGCTCATTCTTATCAAAATAAACTCAGGATCTGATCCGTGAAGCCGTGGTCACCTTCTGCTAAGGCAACAGTAGCTCCCAGCCCTGCAGGAGAAAATGGAGCCTGGTGCCATGGCCAATTTAAGTTCAAATGGGCTGACAATTTATGTTCAAATCGTCAGCTCCTACAGCTGCCGGGACGGCGCCGTTCCTTCAGCAAGAGGAAAAATACCTGAGCCTGCATCTGCTCCCTTAGGCATGTGAGGAAACTGCTCCTGGCATCCCTGTTAGCCAGGAAAGCCCCAGGCACTTGGTCTCAGCAGCCCTTCTATGAATGGGGATTGAATGTGTGAGGGGAATGAACAGGCAAGAGGCAATAGCTGATGGCACCAGATCACGAGTGGGAGCCAGGAAAAAGTCTTCAAAGCTGGTCCGGCCTTGCTGTGGTCTGCAGTAGTTACCCCATGGCTGTTGGTGTGTGTTATGGGGAATGTTTATATGTGATGTCTTGTATTTTTGGGAAGCATACAGCCAAAGACACCCTATTCTGAGAGTGCTGCTGGGCAGGAAGGAGCCTGCACACGCGCGTGGAGCGAGCCAGATCCGCAGCGCTGGGGTCACGCTATGGGGAGGAACCATCCACCTCCACCACCACCTCACCCCTGGGCTGCTATAAAGGAATTCAGAGCAATGGCCTACTGCGATGCTCTGCCAGCTGCCACAAAGCAGCTTGCTGTGTGCCATGAAGTACTTCCCTGAGATAATCATTTTTTCCCCTAAACTCCTGACTGTCCCTCTGAAGGCCACATCAGCCATACTCTAATTATCCTTGTCTTAAGTAGTAGCTTTTCTTTTTTTTCCTGCTTTTGTGGTGTTGGACAGCTTTTTTTCTTTGCGGATGGCTAGGAGGCGAGTGCCTACACCTGCAGGTATGTGCACTTGTGAAATCACAGCACATACCAAGTCTTTTGTCACCTTGGCTGCGCACCTGCTTGCTTCCAAAGAGAGCACTGATGGCTCTGCCTGCATCCAAAGAGCTGCACTCGTGGCATGAGAGCCCACCTGGATATCGCGGCTGGTCCTGGGCTCCCTGGTAGAGGAAAGGTGGGGACCTGCTAGAGCAGGTCAATCATAATACAGCCATAAAGAGGGAAAGAAAGGAACAGTTTTACTTGTTACGTACATAACTTTGCAACAGGATCATCACAAGGACAGAGGTGTATTAGCAAATACTTATTTAAAACAGTCATCAAATGAATATACACATACCTCGCATGTGTTCATCAGCTGTATATATAGCTTGGGTTTTCTTCAACCTTGCAGGATTAGTAAGATTTTTGTTTGTTTGTTTGTTTTCAGATGTTTAAGTCAAAATTTTTGTGATTTAGATTTGCAGTAAACTACTTCAAAAATCATCTGAGCAGAATGTGGCTTTATGCGATGCTGTGACGAATCTCCTTTTTAAAAAGGAGGAACTCGCTTGGGTGGAAAGCGGGGAGCCAGCAGATACCCAAACCACAGGGAGTGACAGAAACAGCCATGGATACTGAGGCTTTTCAGCTGCATTTGCTTTGGATGGGAGCAGGGGTGAATAAAAAGGACCACAGAAGTGCCGGTCAGAAGGCACCTCTGGAGATCCTCAGTCTGACTTCCCGCTCCTGCGGGCCTGTGGCCAGGCTGGCTTGGGCTGGCCACGGCTCCGGGCTGGCACGTCTTGTGGCAGTGTGCACTGCACAGTTGTGTTTGTTGGCCGAGAATTATGCCATAATGGTAGAAATGCTCAAAGAGTCCACCCAAAAGACTTTGAAAAGAGGCATGGCTAAAGGGCTGCAGGACGGGTCATGAAGTTGTTGAGATTTTGGCGTGCGTGTGGGAACACCGGTGGTGATGGTGCCGGTCTCCTGCAGGCCTCGAGGGACACCCGTGGCATTTTAACAGCAGGAGCGGTGCTGTGGCTGCACGCAGCTTCCCAACGTCTTCCTTGTCCTGGCTGCCGAGTAGCCCTGGAGCAGTGACACGAGAGCTCTGCCCCAGAGTGCTTAGTGCTGGAGGGATTATTTAAATGAAAGGGAGTCTGTCCCAGAAGGCAGTCGTCTTTCTGTTCCCAGGAAGCCAGTGGGGACGGGCCCTTTCCCCCAGGGAGCTCTATTTGTGTCGCTGAAGACCAAGTCACTGGGGCAGAAAGGGGCAAACCCAGATCAGTGATTTTTTTTTTGCCCAAAGATAATGTTTTTCAAATGCCAAATGTTGGTTTGACAGAATGGAAACACTTCGGGGGGAACTTGCTGGTGTGTTTATAATTATACATTAAAAAAAAAAAAAAAAAAAAAAGATAAAAATATTTTGTTTCCAAATAAAAAGAAGGGGGGGTAATAAAAAGGCCAAGGGCTTGTATTGTATATAACACGTTATATTCAAAATCATAAAAATACAAATGAACTGCTGTGAATAGGTCATTTTGATGTTTCCAGAACAGATTTTGGAAGTATAAATTCTTGGAAATTTCCAACTGTGTGTTCCAATTTAAGACTGAAGGATTATTTTTTTTTAATGTTCAATTTCCCACATAAGAGCACCTGCCAATTTAAACAGGACCTACCAATTTAAACTAGCTCTAAAAATAACAAGATAGGTCGAACAAATTGAGTATTATCTGGAATAAAAATGAGCTTAATTGGGAGCTTCATCTCGCATGCGACGCTGATGCCATCGGCCTTCTTGCCCTGCTTTTAAATCCGATTCGTATCGCCCCGGGGCTGTAAATGGCACTGACAGCAGGCTGGTGACGTGCTGCATCGGTGTCCTCCCCATGCCGTGGTGGAGGGCGCCGTGTGCTGGGGGACGCCTCCCGTGCCCCCAGCCCAGCAGTCGGTCCCCATGGCCACGGTCAGTTCTGCTGGTGCGGGACCTCCTGCAGCATCGCTTTGTAGCCTGCCAACACGAGGTGGGCTAGTGGCCGAGGAACTGGCGCAACTGCACACAAGGTTTGCTTCAGTTTACTGAAACACCGTGGTTTGCTGATTTGAAAGTATTTTTTTACTTTGTTATGTTTCAGCTCAGGGTAATGGTGGTCACTGGAATTAGCGTCCCAAGTGGCTTCGTGTTTGAATTAACGCAGGAACATTTTGTTCGTGTTGTTTCCAAGATGAACCGTAGCCCAGTTCTGGTTTGCTGCCTCATGCAATTCAAGGTAAAAGCCAATACAGATGAGAAGTAGTGATGTGAAAGCATTTCAGGGCCAGTCATGCTGACCTAAGGCCACAAGCAGACTGGAAGGAGTGAGCATGATGCATGGGAATACAGCAGGAAATAATGGCGATACCGGTCCTGACAGAAGGGGACCAGGGACCGACCCCAGCTCCTGAGGTGAGGTGGTACCAGTAGGCCTGATTTGCACGTGTATCCCATCCCCTGAGGATGTTTCTTCTTGCAGCACGCTGACTGGGACAGCCTAACACAAGTAGCCGAGCAGTACAGATGATCATGGCCCAGAAGGTTTGCTGCCTTGCTGTTACAGAAGGAAGCAGCAGTAGGGACATGCAGCCATCCATTGGTGACAGACAGGCCTTTGTCTCTGCTACCACTGCTGGGCACGGCACATGATGCCTACATCAAGCAGCATTCTGGGCATCTCCATCTTCCCTGTCCCCACAGACTGCTGCTGGGTTACAGAGGCCTCCTGGGCTGCCTTGACTGAAAATGAAGATCATAGTCACGGCCATCAAGAGCAATCCCTTCTGCACGTAGCTCCCTAGCCAAAGCCAGCTCCATGATCCTAACCATCTTGTCCTTGACCCTGGTAATTAATGCAGTCACGACCTTGAAGCCTAATTACTCAAAATCACAGTAAAATGAAGGCCTGTGGGCAGGGCTGAGGGGATGTCCTAGCACCATGCTGCTCAGTGACTGTGGCGGCTGTACGTCCATGGCCTGTACCCAATGGTCAGGTTCTACTAAATTAAGCCTACTTCAAAATCTACACAAGGTGAGAAACCTGGATGGAAGCTGCAAAACTGTAATTGCTCAGTGTGGAGATTGCTTAGAGGGATTTTTAACAGCTGGTTCACTAATCAGCTGATTTTAATGAGTGGTTTTGCCAAAGCAGACTGAATTGCTTTCAGCACATTCCTGCTTTGGTTCCTGCTCCACCTCAGCTGTAAGACACCTTGAGGTGACCTGAGGTTGCCCAAAGCTGCCTGGTCTGAACTTAGCACAGACCCTGCCTTGAGCAGGAGCTTGGTCCAGAGGCCGCTGGGGCCTCTTCCAGCCCAGGGGAGCCTGTGTCTACGGGCCAAGGATGGCCAGGACCTGCTGCAGCCCTCCCCAGGCAGAGGATACAAGTCACAGCAGCATAAAAACGATGGAAAACATTGCATCTGGAAGGAAAATCCCTCTTGTTTGGAAACTGAGAACTAATGGGGAAGTGAAGGAGGATTGTGCCCATCAGGAGGAAGAAAACAGCGATGGTCAGTGGGCTCGGGGGTGACTCTGTGGTTCCCTGCTGAGGAAGAGGCGTGGTGCCGTATGGACAGCCACAGTGACAGCAGCTGAACTCCACGGGACATGGAGGGGACATCCCGATGCACATGGCAGATCTATGGCTTTATTTCCTCTTGCCCAACACATTTAAATTCATTTTGCAGATAAATGACTGACTTAAATTAAAAGATTATCAGCCTTACTATTGCACAAAGCTTCCTCATCCCCTTATTATGAATTTAAATGTTACTTTGCATTTTCTGAGTGTCAACATAATCAGGCTTGAGTTCCTTTTGAGAAATACCAATAAAATAACAGCTTATATTGTCATGCTCTGGCAGTGTTCCTAGTTATTGAGCCACTTGAAACAACGTTTGTCATTGCTGAAAACCATTTTTCATTTTAACACAAAATAGGCCATAGGAGTTCGACTGCTGCCCTCTTTAGGGTAGGATAATTACTGCTCACGTCTGTCAAGATAATACCACCAACAGCTTCCAAATTATCTCAGCTGGGGAGCACGATGATGGGATGGTTTTACACACAGCATAATGTCCTATAATAACCCAAACCCCAAATGTTTTTTTCTCTCTCTTTACAGTTCACAGTGGCTTGTCTATGGAGAACTTCAGTCACTGACAGTTTTCTGCCTCCCTGTTCTGCAGTTCCTGTGGGCACTGAACAGCTCCGCACCACAAGGTGCTGTGGATCACAAACCCATGCTGTCAGCACACGTTTTAATTGCTTACAGAACAGCAGGCAGAACAGCATAGGTTTATCCAGTTTCCCCAGCCCATTTTGCTTTCTCCTGCACTGGGAAGCCCAGAGTTGATACGTACTTTTATTAACATCAACACATTGTGCTGCTGTTAAGACTCTTCATCTAGTGTCTGGATTTATTTTTAAATTGAGTAATTGCAGATAAGTGGTCATGGGGAGGATACCAGAACCTGACAGAGCATTTAAACGTAAATGTCCCAAGACAAGCAGTGGAAACACATAGGCAGAGGATGTTCAAAGCCCAGGGAAAAGACATTAAAGAATACCTATGCCTTTGCAAATCAGCTTCTAGTTTATTTTAAAATCCTGGGATATGAATCAAAGGTGAAGCATTTCCCTTTGAGTCCATGCATGGGGCAGCTAGGGCTGGTCAGCCCCAGTGAGAAGAAAGAAGAGGTGGCCAGTGTGGGGACAGTGGAGATTTTGGGGGAAAATGCCCATCACTGGTGGCATGCTCTGATTCCTCTTTCACGTTTGCTGTCACAAAGTGACATGAGGAGAGATGCAGGGTCAGAAAGCACCTTGTTCTGTGATCCCTCCAGTCTGCCATTAACT
The DNA here is from genome assembly GCA_011075105.1 of Heteronetta atricapilla. Taxonomy (NCBI): domain Eukaryota; kingdom Metazoa; phylum Chordata; class Aves; order Anseriformes; family Anatidae; genus Heteronetta; species Heteronetta atricapilla. Next base: position 188,371,149 of record CM021731.1, read on the forward strand.
TTGGCTTCATTTTTTTCTTCATGCCCAGAAGAAATGTGAAGGCTGGTCACTCGGATTACTTTCCTTCTCCACCACAACTCTCCCTAACACATGCTTGAGCAGTGGGTTGGCAGATGGGTGTCATGTCGTGTCTTTGAGCAGGAACTTCCTAAAAAGTGCTCACATGCATCCGAGTTATCAGTTGCCTCTTGCTATCATTTAGCCAGCTCTGGCAACTCTCAGGTTGCTGCGCAGCGATCACAAAAGCCCCCACAAGTAAAATCCTACAGGATCCTTGAATTCCTGGGATGAAGACATGCAAACACCAAACCCTGCTCCGCTCCTTACAAGCTGCCAAGGGTCCGTCTTCAAGCTGATGCCAGGTTGACACAAAATGAAATTCCCAAGCTAGACAAGGGAGTGAGTTCCTGACCAGCAGAGCCCACTTAGACACATTCTCAGTAGCTCTGAGACAAAGGGTGGATAATTGCTGCTAGCTCATTAGGGTACTGGAGTAGGATGTAGGGTGAGGTTTCTGCTTCAGAGCAATAATTCTTGATTTCTTTCCTCTATATCTGAATGCAAATGCTATTGTATAGTTTATACTAATTTAAATGTTTTTGTTGTTTTTGTTTTGTTTTTGTTTTGTTTTAAGTGGTTTCCCTTTCTAGGGGAGGGGCTGAGAGAGCTGGGCCTGTTTAGCCTGGAAAAGAGAAGTCTGAGGGGAGACCTCATCAATGTCAACTACAATAGGTCAACTACATGAAGTTCAACAAGGCCAAGTGCCAGGTCCTCCACCTGGGGTGCAATAACCCCAAGCAGAGCTACAGGCTGGGAGATGAGTGGTTGGAGAGCTGCCAGGCAGAGAAGGACCTGGGAGTGATGGTGGACAGTCGGCTGAATATGAGCCAGCAGTGTGCTCAGGTGGCCAAGAAGGCCAACGGCATCCTGGCTTGTATCAGAAACAGTGTGACCAGCAGGGCTAGGGAGGTGATCGTCCCCCTGTACTCGGCTCTGGTGAGGCCGCACCTCGAGTATTGTGTTCAGTTTTGGGCCCCTCGCTACAAGAAGGACATGGAGGTGCTTGAGCGAGTCCAGAGAAGGGCGACGAAGCTGGTGAGGGGCCTGGAGAACAAGTCCTACGAGGAGCGGCTGAGGGAGCTGGGCTTGTTCAGCCTGGAGAAAAGGAGGCTCAGGGGTGACCTTATCGCTCTCTACAGATACCTCAAAGGAGGCTGTAGCGAGGTGGGGGTTGGTCTGTTCTCCCACGTGCCTGGTGACAGGACGAGGGGGAATGGGCTTAAGTTGCGCCAGGGGATTTTTAGGTTAGATGTTAGGAAGAACTTCTTTACTGAAAGGGTTGTTAGGCACTGGAACAGGCTGCCCAGGGAGGTGGTGGAGTCACCATCCCTGGAAGTCTTTAAAAGACGTTTAGATGTAGAGCTTAGGGATATGGTTTAGTGGGGACTATTAGGGTTAGGTTAGAGGTTGGACTCGATGATCTTGAGGTCTCTTCCAACCTAGAAATTCTGTGAAATGTGTATAAATATCTGAGGGGAGGGTGTCGAGAGGATGAAGTCAGTCTCTTTTCAGGTGTGCCCAGCAACAGGACAAGAGGCAACGGGCACAAACTGAAGCACAGGAGGTTCTGGCTGAACATGAGGGGGCACTTCTGTACTGTGAGGTGACAGAGCCCTGGGACAGGCTGCCCGTAGAAGTTGTAGGGTCTCCTCTGGAGGGATTCAAAACCCACCTGGACGCCATCCTCTGTAATGTGCTCTAGGTGATCCTGCTCGGCCGTGGGGTTGGACTGGGTGATCATCAGACCTCGGCCAGTCTGTGCTTCTGTAAGAGAAACTTCTGGCTCCACAAGAGTCTCACCTTTCAGATGAGCCCTCCAGCCATGATTGTCCTGACCACCCTCGAGTAAAGCAGTTTCCTATTTGCTCACAGGCAAGAATGACTGGCTTTGGATGTCTACTGCCCATGGACAGATGCCAATCTCAGGCCAGAGGAACCAAATTAGTGACATAAGTATTTTTCTCTCCATTTAATTTGGCTATCTACCTCAGGTGAGTACCCAGATCAAAATAGATACATATGCACATACATATATTATATATATTTATAAATATATATGTTTATGTACAATATATAGATATATAAATATGAAATATATGTGTGTATATATGTTTATATGTATATTCTAATAAAATGCCCACCTCACCCTAAGAATTAATTGTGGGACCTAGCTATGTAATTTAAGGCTCTAGAATACAAATGACACCACAAGTTCAGGCACTGCAGTCCCCTTTGTTAATCTGCCCTTGGCTATCTTTCTGGTTGAGGTCTGGATGTCCTCAGCAGCCACGGGTACTAATGAGAGCTGAGAGCACCCTGTGATCTCACTAGATTTAGTGCTAGCTGTTGATCTAACTGTTCTCACTCCAGCAGCCAAAGAGACAAAAAATGTTCTGGAAACTTAATTTCATCTCCTGGGGTCAGTGTCCTGTGTGTGGCCTCTTCTCTCCACTGGACCCTGTGCTCCTGGACTGCCTCCTCACAGAACATCTCAGCCTTCACCTTCCTGAAATCTGTTGATAAGGGGCTCAAATCTCATCCTAAAACTGATTATTTTAGACATCATCTAGTCTTCACGTAACCACAACAAAATAAACTGTGCAAAGTATCTAAAATTGTGGATGCTGATAAACTCTTGAGCTGGGCAGAGAGTGCTTGGCACGTAGAATTAAACTACTGTGGAGCCAAACGATGATTGCTTCAAAGAGGCTTGATAACTTCGGAAAGGCATTTCTCACAGGAACACTTAATGACAGTAATTCCTGGACTCATCAAGACATGGAAGGGAACAATCAGCGTCTTGGTGCTCAGCCATGCGGTCTTCATGCGTGTGAGCCGTGGTTGGTAGGGGCCATCTTGTGGTAAGACGTCTGCACGCTCATTTTACACCAGCCTCTAAGTAGATGCTGTTGGATTTAAAAGAACAACCCAACCTTTCTGACTTGTAATTCTGGAATTTTCCAAAAGTTTAAAAGTGAAAAAGAAAGAAAGAAAGAAAGAAAGAAAGAAAGAAAGAAAGAAAG
>CM021731.1:188374672-188386760 GCA_011075105.1 Heteronetta atricapilla
AATAAAATAAAATAAAATAAAATAAAATAAAATAAAATAAAATAAAAAGACACCTGGTAAGGGCATCTTATCTTCCTGCCAGATAAACTGGATGAATCACTGGCTTTCTCCGGGGACTGCTACTGCTACAGGAATCAGCCCAATGCTGCTCTTTCCCAGTTTGGAGCACAGTTCTGGGGAATTTTATGCCCACAGTACTCCTTTTCCATCCATGGTCATAAAGTCACAGAATCATGGAATGGTTTGGGTTGGAAGAGACCTACATTAAAGAACATCCAGTTCCACCCCCCTGCCATGGGCAGGGACACCTCCCACCAGACTGGGTTGCCCAAGGCCCCATCCAGCCTGGCCTTGAGCACCTCCAGGGGTGGGGCATCCACAGCTTCTCTGAGCAAGCTGTGTCAGGGCCTCACCACCCTCATAGTGAAGAATTTCCTCCTTATAACTAATCTAAATCTCCTGTCTTTTAGTTTAAAAACATTTCCCCTTGTTCTATCAAAATGGTTGATAACCGGGCTTGATCAGTCCAGAATGCCACTGATCAGCAGGGAAGCTTGCATGACTCTACCACTGAGGGAGGGTTTTGCTGAAACTGCTGAGTGAGTGTTAAGAAAGTGCACTTGAGCACCCTGGGATGTCACCTCTCTCTGAATAGTGTCACGGCAGTGTTTCATGAGAAGTGGCCTCCGGCAATGGCAGCTGTTGAATTAATCTTTGTACTTCATCCTGCCTCCTCCTTCTTGCTCCTTCCATATGCAGGGTGTCATACAGTTCAGTTGCCATCTCTCCAAATGTCCTCTCAGCAGCGGCGGCCAGTCCCATTTCATTGACACCATCTTCACCTGAATAGTTGGGGTGGAGAAACTAGATGCGCTCCCTCTAAATAAAGGTGGACTTATTCACAGGGTTGGGTGAAAAAAAAATGCAACTGGCTGTTCTCAGACAAAAGTTAATGTAATTGGCATTGTTGTTCCAATACTTCAATGACACTGAGTAAAGCTGACCAATATGTAGAGCTATGTTGGAGTTGGTGCCTCCAGCACATTTCCTGCCCATTTGGTAATAACCACTTCCTGGCTAACAAACACAGCCTCAGAGTTTATTTGCCTTAATCACCTTGGCCTTCCGCTTAAGGGTTTATCCAGCGCAAAACAATGCTGTTGCATTTCTTTTTGTGTAGGCAGTTCTGTGTGTCAGAACGACAGCTAGCAAGGGGACAGGAGGGAGGACACCGCACCACTGGGGCCCAGAAAAGGGAGCTGCTGCTGGTGGCCCTGCTTCAGCTCTTGAAAGCTTCCTGTGCTGGATCCTACAGACCTGCTATTTCCCATTTTTCATCATATTAGCAATGATATGCTTTTACCTTAGATTACTCCGAATGAGTTATTCCTAAACACAGCTGCTGATAAGAAGTTATAACAACGGCAGCAAACAGACACTGTTCCATACCAACACCTTGCAAGAGCGGAGTTGCCAAACAGCAGCACTACAGCAAACCAGGCACCGTCCTAATATGACTCTTACCACAGGTGTCCAAACATCCAAGTAGAAAACCTCCTTCAGCATTTTGTCCAGCACATAAGTCCCTTTAATGCCCGACAGAAACAAATCGAATCTGACTCAGCAAGACACCTTCTTGTTATATGTGCCATTTCCCCCTCATTTACGCAAACCACGGGTTAGGATTTTGCCTTGATGATACCATTTTCTCACTCTAATGCAAGGTAAAGGACAAATTTCAGTCAGCATTTCTGTGCAGAAAATGGCACTGCCAAGCTTCAGAGATGTCTGGCTCCTCTGCCACCCTGAAACTTGTCCCCCTGTGCCCTCTTGAGCAATTAGTGCCTGAGGGAGACCCTCCTCCGAGAGCAGCAGCAGCAGCACTATCGCTGAGGCTAGCGAAACTGTTTATTTCAATAGCTCTAGTCATCTAGGCAGACTGTTTACCCTGATGCTCACTTTCAAATGACACTTCATGTAGAATTACTGAAAAATGTGCTGGCAGATGCTACAGCTAAGAATAACGTGAAGCAGTCAGGTGATTTGCATATGAAAAATTTCTGCTTGTGAAGATGAGTAATCCCACAGATTGTTTTTGTTTTCTTAAATTAAAATCCCAATTCGAATATTTTCCTGATGGTTAATTATTAATAGATTATCAATATCAACTTGGTTTTAAAATTAAAAGTTTTAAAATAAGCTGTTAGAGCACTTACAAGTGATGTCTAGAGACTGATTATAAATTAGGATCACTGCCTTCATTTCTCTGAAGCAGGAGCCTTACAGTTTTAGATTGCATAGGACAAATAATTTCACTGTCTAAATTTTACGTTGATTTTGTGCTCACAAAGATTTTAAAATTAAGAGTTAAGATAACTTTAAATTTGCTATTTTTTCATATACAGTGTCATCAAGCATGCTTCTAAGTGTGATGTCCCCAGAATCCCCAGACCAAGCCCCATCTGACCCCAGATGTGTAACTGGGACACTCATGAGTACAGTCTAGACCATCATGAGTCCTCAATCCCCGTGTTAAGAGTTTTTCCTTTGGAACAGATCGCATGCCGATTTCAGGTTATCAGCTCTCATCTCTGACCCTACCTTGAGCAGGGACTTCCTTGGGGATGACACCTGAAATAGGTCTCGAGGTTTAGCACACAAGACGAGCAGGTCACCAAGAAGAAAGACTGGTTCTCAGATTCAATATTATGGATGTTGTCTTTATTCACAAAATGCTTGCAAGCAGACCACAATTTTAGCACGCCTGGTTCAGGAAGGTGTAATCCCAGCAAATTGACTTAATTGTTCCTTTGAGTAGTTAATAATAAAGCTGCTCATCTAAGAGAGATGTTGCCTTATATCAAAATGTAACATTTCAGCGTATGACGGCCTAAGCAAATTGTTAAGTATTTGTTTTTCCGGTCAGTGCAAATGTAATCACAAAATAAAACAGTTCTGTGATTAAATATATCTGGGCCTTTATCCAAAGAAACAAATAAACATAACTTATTTCATCTGAATTTATCTGAATAACATATGAATGTAACTTCACTGACAACATCATACATCAACAACTAATAACAAATCATTGCTGAAATCCTTTAAAACATTTTTTTCCTTTAATACTCTAATTGGGAAAGAAAATAGGCAAGTCTATAAAACATGCGTCTTTTCACTTAAAAATTCTCTTTGCTTCTTTTTTATTTGACTGAGCTTGCTAACATTTACCTAGCATACTTTCTGCACAAAACAATCATGTTCCAGCAATCTCATAGTATTTCTTAAAAATCGTGATAAAAGAATGGAAAAGGGAGAAGGAATTTATATTTATTCAGACTTTCAAGAGACTGTTTTAAGAAATTAAGTGGTTTTGAAATGAGAATTCAAATAATCAAATGGAAATGAACTAGTTAAAAATACAAAAACCTAAAAGAGATTTATGGTGTAACTGACAAAATTAAGAACAGGTGCCTCAAGGTTGTGTATTAATTCCATTATTGTTTAAGATAGTACCATCTGGAAAGGGAAATATTAGATAACAAATCTGTAGACTTTGCAATTAAGTTAATTATCTTAAAAAAACAGGAGCAGGCCAAGGTACTCAAGGGAGATTTAATAAGAATATATGAATGGACAACCTGATATAAAATGAAAATTCAATAGTGACAATGCAATAAAACAAGCACTGGAGACAAAAAAAAATATATAAATTATCTATGCACCTTCAAAGGGTCTAAATTAATTTCATCATCTCAAGAAAAGTACCTGAGCATGAACACAGGCAGCTTAGTGAAGCTCTGGTAAACATGCAGCATAGCCATGTAAGCATGTAAAAGGTTACAATGGTCAGAGAACACAGAACAAAATTAAACAAATCTACGGAGCATGTTCACATGGCACCTTTCACCCAGCACCACATCCGCTCTCGTTTTCTTTAATTTATTTTTGCTGGAGGTGAAAGAAGCAAAGTGAGGGGGGCATTTTGAAGGAGTGCCGTGGGGCTCCCCTTGTCATCGCTGCACTGATGACTGGAGATGTCTTGGCAGACCCCGTACCACACAGCACAGCTGTGAGCAAGGTGCTGAGGACACAGATTTCAGGAAGAAAAAAAAAAAAAAAGATTAACTCTGAATAAGAAAGAAATTAACTGTGTATAAGAAGCGTTCACAAGTGCTGTTGTATATTTCTACACCCAAAAGCTAACGCTAAAAAGTCTTCTGTCTTTGGAAATGGTAGTTTATTCCATGTCTAATTGATAGAGATGGGGATGGCATGCACTGAGGTCAGATCAGTCCCTATCTGCAGCTGTTAATTTATGTCCTAATTCCTCCTGAGCATTTCATTCTCAGCAGCTCTAGATGTAAGGCATGGTATTACATCTATGTAAGGTCTAATCCAAAATGGTAATGGCTATATACCTATGCATTTATTCTGAAAAACCAAAAAACTACAGACTCAAAGCATTAATTTATTCCAGACTAAATTTTCTGAAGGTCAAAAATGATTGCTCTTTTGTTGCACAGAAAATGATTAGTTAAACTAGAGATGCTTAAGACTGTTCGAATGGACAGTGTCAGAGAAAATTGATTGTATTGGAAAGAAAAGGGAGCAGAGGTTTGTCACTCTTGACCAAATGCTTCTAGAGCCATAAAGATCAACCCACTAATACCTTTCCTCCCATTTTCTTGTCAGTGGCAGCTTTCAGCAGCCATAAAGTAGGTTGTGTCTCAGCAGTAAGTGTACCCCAGCTAGGCTGACCAAAAGGGTGGGCAGCACCTGACAGATGGAGAAAAAGCAAGCAAAAAGTAGCAGCCAGCTGGGACTGCTTGGCAACTTGTGGGAGAAAACACCTAACTGGTATATGCTGAGGTATCTATGGGAAGAACTGTCTTACATACAATAATCTAACAATATAATAATCTTACAGTAAACACTTGGAAAAACAGAGACACTACAGACTTGTCCACTGGCCTCCCAGAAATAGAGCTCCAAGCTTCCGAAAGCTCCCATTTAACTTCAGAAAGTTAATCTGAAATTTTTATAGAGCTGCTTGAGACGCCCGCAAGATGGAGATAAGTAGAATTCCTGTCTGGAATTTATTAGAGGGAATAGGAACTTCTCTACAGTTGTTTACCTGAATTGCCCTGAGCAGGGCTGATTCGAACTCTAAGGCACGCTGCAGCAAAGTCCTTGAGGGGCTGCTGCTGAAAAGTAGAGATGGTATTTCTGCCACAAAGACCTCATCACAAAGGGGCATGTCAAGGGGTGGAAAGACTAAAAATAGACCCAATTTTAATACTTTTACAAATGGCTTGAGAACAAAAAGTAGAGCATGATAATGAAATCTGCAAATAGTATTCAGGCACATTGAATAAAAGATTACCGAAAGTACTGTAAAAGGAAAAACTAAATGACTTTGATGCATGGAATAATAGAAATGGAATGAAGTTTCTTACTGTAAGACTCCTGGGATTAGCACCCTAAAATTCCTGCTGTAATGTACGTACACTTATCAGGTGATTTTAAGAGTAATAAGGCACTAACATGGTGCAGACATGAAACCAGGGAAGGCAATTTTACAACCCCGGTCTGTGCATTTTTAACAGAGTTACAGGAAAAGCAATGTCCTTGTAAAGCTCAGCCTGGAGCATCACTTACCATTCTGGCGGGCATCTTTTGAGACTGAACAACTCACGTTAGAAGAGGAGAAGTGCTACTAGGATCAAAGAGACAGAACTTACTTCTGGGAAGGAACCTGTTCTAATTCTATATGAACTAGCAAAATGATGAATGAAGGCAACGTAACTTTCTAAATATAGTTGGAATAAACACCAAGAAGGAAGAAAATCTAATTAGGATAAGGAACAGTATCGACTCCTGTGTCAGCAAGCTGGCTGCAAATAGAGTGGAAGTAAATAAGCTGGAAGTCAGAAGAATTGCAACTCTCAGAAGTCACAGAATAGCTGTTCAATAATTGCTATGAGGACAAGAAACTTGTGTTCTTGCTTTTTCTGCAGGACCAGTAAGAACCTGGCTGTGACTTGTAAGCTACTGAGAAAAAGGAAAAAACATCTCCTAAGGAAGTGGCCATGGAAATATACTGTTGGAGCAGGAAGCCCTTTACAGGTATCCTTCGAGCAGGGTCAAAACAGAATGATCTTGCAGAGGAGAGACTAAGTCATCAGCACTATAGCCTACAATAATCAAAAGGATGACTTAATCTTCAGTGAATGAAGATTAGCATGAAACAAGTCAGTGTCTAGAGACAGTAGCCTAAAATACTCTGGTGCTACATCGATCCTTTTTGGGTCGGCAAGCTTGCCTTCACAACAGTCTGGGACAAAAGAGGCAGTAAGCTGGCAATCTGAGTCAGCATTTTGTCTGCTTAAGCATAGATATCTGCTGCAGGAAGATTTTTAAGTGTTTGGTACAGACAGATGAAACAGGCTAGCTTAAACTATCATCCTGGTATATAGTGTACCAGTAACGTGTTCCCAAATAGCACAGTAGAGTCAGCACGGAGGCTTTGCGAAGGAAAACATACACATTTTCCAAATACTTACAGTTACTGCTGATAAACTTCCAAATGTGAGTTACACACAGCATATCTTAGTCAACTAGCCAAAAATTCCAACTCTGAAGGTCAAAGCAGCTAAACTCTGTGACTGTTCCATTTTACCCTTGTTTTAAACAACACTTATGCCCTTGCTATTGTAGTTTTGAATACAGGAATACGTGTCACAAGATGCCAAAAGCAGACATCTAGCAACACTGCAGCCATCCAAGTATCTTACGTGTTTTTCTTATACTGATGTTTTGACTCCTGGTGTCACACAGATTTAACCCCACATAATGACTTGCTGGTGAGAGGCCAGGTTAAGCGTGAAGTCTTCACTTAAATCCCTAATATTTCACCTCTTCCCAATTAATCTCACGTACAACACACCCCATCCGTAGCCAAACTCCATTCTTAACAAAACCAAGAACTCCGAGGTTTGCTCATGACTGTAATAACAAGCACGGAATGACTAATCTGGCCTCTCAGCATTGTGTACTATTGTTTTGTAAGAAATACACTGAAGAGCCAATGGTCTAATTCAGAGCACAAACAACTTGAATTAAGGGATCTCTTTTCTTCTTCAGATATGAAATAAATTTATTTTTAATTGCTCCCAATGCGGATCTTGTTGTCTACTTGCAGTTGTGAATCTTCAGTGCTGCTACAAACACACCCCAGAAAATAAGTCACCCTTGTGAAACAAAACAAACAGTAAAAATATGAAGTCTGGTTTAAGCCCCTCAGCAGAGCAATGCAAGAGCAGACAGGCAAAGACAGATGCTCTCCTAGAGCAAATTCCTAGAATTTGTTTAATCATTTTGATTCATCCTGCACTTCCTCAGCAAGGAAGGTAAGGTACCTCCTACAGACAAGCTGCTGTTATTACAGAGCTCTCATTTACAGCTGGAGCTTAATTTATTCACTAGAATTTGGGGGATAATGAGAAGTGCACTGTCCTTTCTCCTGAAAGGACACAGGAGCAAGGGAGAAGTGGATGGTGATTACATGACTTCAGGCCACGAGCAGAAGCTGTGAGGGGCCAGAGCCTGCTCTGGATGATGAGACATGCAGCCCTGGCATGTGTGAGAGCTGTGAGGGAGAGGACTGATCTGAGGTCTGCTGTGAACACCAAGATGAATTTTCACTCTTAGGCTCAATCTGAAGCCTATAATTGCTTTATCAGCTCAAATATGTATAAACATTCCCAGTTTAGTAGTTCAAACGTGGCCAAACACAAGTTGGTTATCAGGTATGGGAAGACACACTTTCCAATCAAAAGTTCTGCTTTCTCAAACTTTAAACCTATTTTCCAAATAAAGTGGCTACAAAAGCCTCAGTTCAATCTTTCAACTTTATTCTTCTCTGTTCTCAGCAGTGGGTACCATTTTAGTATGTATATATATATATGTATATATATATATATATATATATAATGCTACAACAGGTACCTTGCACAAAAACTATATTTCAAAAAATTTACTGAGGTCATTTTTACTGAAATCAACTAAGGTCATTTGTGTTGAAATCTAGCTAGGGTGCCAGAAAGAATGAGGCAGAATTGTTTGAAATGACCCCACCAAGCAGTTCACGGTGGTGGGAGATCTGTGTCACTGAACTGAGCATCTCTTGGGACAGCTGGAACAGGTAGCAGTGGCTGGAGCCACCACTCTGAGCAGATTGCTGGTAGTCACTGGTGAGAAGCCAGCAATAAGCCAGAAGATATTGCTGGAATTTACTGCAGAATGTATTTGCAACTTAGTTACAGAACTTATTGCAGGACTTGTAGCAGTAATTTGACCAGTGAAGTTAGAGGAAGGTGCCTAGGAGAGCAAGCAAACGAGACATCCTGGTCAGAGAAATGAGGTCCACTGAAAAATAAGCACAGGCCATGAGAGAAGAGATGTCTTGAACACATTTGGGAAACGGGAATGAGTCAGTCTTAGGAATACTAGGGTATCAAGACCACTGCTCGGTCACTTCTATTTCCTCACCATATAATTTCTCAGATGGTCTCAAGTAAACAAATCTTATCTGTACAAAAGGGGAAATCTTATCAATGTCTACAAAATATCTGAAGGGAGGATCAAAGAGGATGGAGCCAGTTTCTTTTCAGTAGTGCCCAGTGCCAGGACAAGAGGCAGTGGGCACAAACAGGCACACTTCTGTGCTGGGCGGGTGACGGAGCCCTGGCACAGGCTGACAGAGGGGCTGTGGGGTCTCCTCCTTGGGGATCTCCAAAAGCCGCCTGGACGTGGTCCTGGGCAGCCTGCTCTGGGTGTCCCTGCTTGGGCAGGGCTGGCACCAGGGGCCTCCAGAGATCCAACCTCAGCCATCCTGTGATTCTGTGATCTTCTCTGGTGTTATCATGTGTGTACATATTAATGTCTGATTAACATATATTTCATAAGAATAATTAATGACTATTTTATTGGCTCATTTGTCTTAACATTTTAATCTTTGACCAAAACTAGCACAAGTTGGATGTTTTCAGCTATGAAGGCAAGCAAGACGGAGAACAAATTGCTAAAGCAAAAAGCACAGGCTCCATTACCAGCAACACCCTTTCTGGCCTGGCTGTGAGTCCAAAAGCTTTGAACTATTTTAAGAATATTAACACCACAAAAGAGGGAAGTGTTAAGGAAGAATTTGATGCATCTTTTTCAGCCAAGAGCAGAAATAGCTTCAGCATTCCTTCTGACAAGATAAATGGACAATCAGCTTTTCTAAGACCAGCCAAGAGAACATGGAGATTGTAATGCAGCTGAGAGAAAATGTGACCACTGGAACATGTTCATTTTTAATGCAGATTACTCCACTCTGTCTTTCCACTGGAAATATAAGCAAAATGCGCTTGATGACAATATAGTAAAACACAAGGGTTTTTTCTGCACACATTGTATATATCTGTAAAAATAAATAAAAATAAAATAAAATAATAAAATAAAATAATAAAATCAACATGAGGGTTTAATTGACATACAGGCTTTGAAGTACGCTCAGATAGAGGAAAAAAAACTGCAGAAGGGGAAGACACGAATGGACCAAACCACTATGCCTATGCAAGGAACCAGTGGATGGGACCCTGAGATGTGAAGCAAAGTGCTCTACCCGAGATGGAATAACCACTGTGGCAGTACACACTGGGGGCTCACCGAAAGAGGACTCTGGAGGTACTGGTGGACTATATTGTGGCCGAGAAGTGCAGGGATGTTCCATAAGGGCAGCTCACCATAGGTACAGGCAGGGCAGTGCCTCAGGACTTGGGCAGGACTGGGCTGGTGATGCTGTTGTTGACAGTCCAAGTACAAGGTGAGATAACCAGGCAGGTCCAGAGTTCTGCCAGAAAGTCTAGTCAGGAACAGCAGAATACAGAGACAAGGTCCAAGCAAGAGAAAGGGCCAGAGACAAGGCTACATATTGCACAGGTCCACCCAGGAAGGCCAATTAATAAGCAAAGACATGAGACAGGACTGGGCACAGGTAAACCTGCAGCACTGCACATGCTGAAGTCTCTGGTGAGGCTGTCAGGGCGAGCAGTTAGAAGTCCTGGAGGGGAACCCAAGAGCTTCCTTCTAGTACCTGAGTTTATCAAGTAGATGGAGCAGAACTCCTTACTGAGATGTTTGGCAGCTGGATGAAAGGCAATAGTTATACAGAGAGGTTCTGATTTAAGGGGAAAAAGCTTCACTGTGGCAACCATCAAGTACGACACATACAGACTGCCTGGATGGGGTGTGAACTCTGTTCTTAGAGGTTTTCAAGACCCAGCTGGCAAAGCCCTAAGCAACGTGGTCTGTTGAGCAGAAGCTTGGTGTGGAGACTTTTTGAGTGCCCCCATCCTGAACAATGCATTGCTGTTTCTATTGATCCCATGGCTATTTGAGTGCTGCTGAACTCATGAGTCTACAGAAGAATGGAGGACCTTTAAGCAGGCTGAAGAAGTTGTTGAGGAATCTCATTTTGGATACAAGTTACAAATACAGAAATACTCAGCTGAAGTAGTGCCTTACTGAACACAGAATTCCTTAAAACAGCTTTTCCAGTAATCAATTTTTTTGATGTTTCTGCTTTGTATGCACATTTCTAGTTCCTTAGCTCATTTTACCGTTCTTTAGACAGATTGCATATTGCAGTTTGCCCAAGAAACACACTTTAGGACTTAAATGTGTTGTCATACTCTCTCTACCTTTGACCTCCTCCATCTCTGCCTGTTGGTTCCATTTTCCTTATACCTCTCTCCCCTAGTGCAGCCCTGCTAATGTCCCCATACTCTTCAACAGTGAAATTAGTATAGAACAACACGCTGAAATACATTTAATATTTTAGTGTGAATTACATTACATCTTAGGCAAATTACAAAACGGAGCTTTTACATAGTTTGACTGCTATTTCTCATCTTGTTGAGTAGTAAGCATTGCCATGTCCTCTTGAGCCTTGAAAGCTGCCCGTTTTTGGGGAAAAATACTAACACCTTTTTTTTCTATTCAATAAGTAAGTTGTATTTCTCCCTGTCATCCGATTTCCTTGACGTTTTCTTCTTCCTTCCATTACTACACTGTATCCCTTGTGTGCAAATGCCAGACATTTATACTCAGCTCACACCACCAGGTCCCAGTGATACCTTCCGAACCCCACAAACTTCAGCACAGCAGAGGCCGGCTCCAGCCTCCCCGGCGCTGGGAGGACCAGGGCTGCAGACACCGCACTGCGGCCGGAGCAGGGTGGCCAGGGAGGGTCTCTGTGCTGAACAGTGGGTGCTGCTACATGTCTGCCCCACCAAAGACCTACCCCAGGAGCTCTAGTTTGCCCTGTGCACTCAACACCCAGGGCAGGTCTTCACATTGAAGTTCATCTGAAGGTATCAAAGCTTGCACGCTCCAAGGCTGCTCCAGCGTGCAATCTAGGTGCAGTGACAGTACTTCACAAACTGAAGCCCAGGAGGTTCCGGCTCAATACGAGGGGGCACCTCTGGACTGTGAGGTGACCGAGCACTGGGACAGGCTGCCCAGAGAGGCTCTGGGGTCTCCTTCTCTGGAGATATCCAAACCCCGCCTGGATGTGCACTGTGCTTTACGTGATCCTGCTCAGCATGGGGTTGGACTGGATGATCTTCAGAGGTCCCTTCCAACCTCGGCCATTCTGTGATCCTGTATTTAAGGAGCAAGCTCCTACACCAAAGAGAAACACCAGTGCGGGCACTGGTGGCCACATGGGCCCCCCTGCTCCTTACATCCACCCATCAAGCACCCCTCCAGCACACCCCTCATCCCCACGCCGCTCCCCAACACACCTCCAACACCCGCACCACCCCTGTCCGGACCCCCCCGCCTTTCCCCTCCCTTTCCAACCCCACCTCCTGCCCTAACCGTACAGCGGCGGGGGGCAGCCTCGAACCCGCGGCCCCGCCGCCACCGGCAGCACCATCAGCGGCAGCGGCGGCTCCTCCCCGGCTCCCCCGCGGGGCCCGCCCCGGAGGCGGGCGCGCAGGGCCGGGCAGTGGGCGGCGGGCGGTGGGCGCTGCGTGCGGCG
>CM021731.1:188387160-188670001 GCA_011075105.1 Heteronetta atricapilla
GGCGGGGCCGCTCGGTGCCCGGTGGCGGCGGCGGTGGGGCTGCCCGCGGCCGTCGCGCTGCCTGTGGCGGCGGCTCCGCCGCTCGGGCCGGGCGCCGGGGCCGCGGGCGGGATTGGCTGTGCGGCCGCCTCGACCCACAATGCAGCGCATGGCGCGTCATTGAACGGAGACCATGATGGCGGCGGCGGCGGCGGCAGCGGGGGGGGCCCCCGAGGTGATCGCCCAGCTGGAGAACGCGGCCAAAGTGCTGATGGTGAGGGCGGCGGGGCCCGCGCCTTCCCCCCCCCTCCCTCCCCCTTTCCCCCTCTCCTTCCCCTCTTTCCCCCCTTCTCTCCTTCTTCCCCCCGCCGCCCCCTCGCCCCGCAGCCTCCCTCCCGCGTTTCTTTTCCAGAGTTTTCTCTTTGCCGGAGCAACGCGGAGCCCCCCGCGGGACGAGGATGGCGTCCGGGGGGTCTCCGCGCCCCCGTCCTGGCGGCTCCGCTCAGGGCTGGCCGGGGGGGGAAAGCACGTGTAGCGAGGAGCCGGGGGCGAGCGGCTGCCCGCCGAGCGTCGCCCGGGGTCCTCGCGAAAGTTTTTGTGCTCCCGTAGCGGAGAGCAGCGTGCTGGGCAGGGGCTTGGCCGGGAGCACGCGCGGGGCTTCTAGAAATGCCTGGCTGACACGGCCCCCTGCGAAACCGGAGCGGATCCTACCGAAGGGTGGGCCCGGCGGAGAGAGAGGGGGCAGGTTGTGGGTATTGAAGGGGTCTGAGGGGAGCCAAGCCAGGACTGGGGAGGTTTGTCCTGTATTGACGGCTGGACGACGTGCAGAGCCCGTGGGCTGAACGTGTGGCTGGAGCAGGCAGAGCAGAGCTTCAGCCGTGGGTGCCCTCATGGAAATACACCTGTGTTCTCCAGGGCCTGGAAAAGGTCGCATATCTTTCCAAATGAGAACGTAAGATACCAACCAGCACTAATGCTTTTAGGGGGAACCCCCCCTCCCCAGACTTTTCAAAGCATGCACACTGTGATCCGTTTTAAGCTTTGCTTTGCTTCTGGTTCACACTCTCCTTTGCAAAGCTGAGCTGCGCAGGTTGTTAGGCAGCCTCATGATCCCTGTGTCTCGTTTTCTTTTAAATAACGCAGTTGCTGTAATTACCAGAAGTGCCTGGCTGTGTAGAGGAAATACGTAGCAAGTATTAGTATGGCACAGAACTTGGCTGTGGAGGGAAGCCCCACGTTAGGTAGGTTTTGGTATCAAGCACGTGGAGTGGCATCTCCAGCATTTTGCATCCATGCTGGGAAACTTAACACTGCTCGTGGTGGCAGTTTCCCTAGCCTGGCTACCACAGAGAGCAAAATGCCTATTAATATGGAGATAAAGTAATCTGAAATGTCAGTGCGGTGAAAAGATACCAGCCTTTTATGGCAGCGGTGATGCTTCTGTTGAGGAATAGGTGCTAAACTTGCTGGTTGAACTGTCTCAAGTCTGCAAACATGTGGCTGCTAGGATCTTTGCTGATATTTCTACCTTCTTGTCTCTCTCCAGCCTCTATTAGTATGAAAATGGACTTGTTGCAGGCATGAGCTGCTGCTTGCTTGTTTGTTTGATTTTTTGTTTTTATTTTTTTCCCCTCCAGAGCCGCTCTTGGAAGTCCTGTAGACATCACTGAACTGGCAAGAGTTAATTTAGATCCCTCTTCCTGAGGAAGCGGTGTAAAACAGAGAGGTTTCTGGAAGCTGTCTGTGAGGCTGAGGAACCTGAATCAGGCTTTAAGGCAGGCTGGCTGGGAGGGCAGTGGGAACTGCTTGTGGTCTCTGCCCTGTGTCTCATGTCCCAAGAACCGCCAGGTTTTTGGGGTGACGGCGGAGAGTTCAGCTAGTCTGGCACGTGCCTGTACAAAGGTGGCTATGGGACCCCCCACCCTGAAAGGGTCAAATACCCTGCGCCTGGCAACCGTGGACAAATGATAGCAATATCCTGTTGCAGGATCGCACCTGGACAGTGATAATTCTCATTTAAATTTCCTATCCGTTTGGTAAAATCTTGTAAAAAGTCTGTTTGGAGCTGGGGGCAACAAGTAATTGTGTGTGGCAGCTGGGAGGCACCAACTGATCAAACGAACTGATAGGATTAATTATTTATGTAAAAATCCAAGGACCTGGGGGAGGAGGGTGGTGAACCTGGTGCTGGTAATGGAGGTCAGCAGAGGCTGGCGCGTTGAAGTGGAGCCATACCTGAAAAATGAGAAGTGAATGGTCTGACAGATGGCAGTGGGTTTTAACAGGGCAGGGAGTGGCGGAGAGATTCAGGGATTGCCCTCCTCACCTGAGGCAGATGACACTGGCAGTCCTTGCAAAATTCAGTTGGGAAGGAGGCATCCAAGGTGGTGCGAAGTATCTGAGGATGGAGCAGGGAGCGGTGGCAGTTTCCGTGGTGTTTGTCTTGGTTTCAAACTGAGATACAGAACTGTGGGGGAGAAGAACGGACTAGAGGAATTCAGACACTAAACTGCCCTATAGGGAAAGTATGGATCACCTGGAGCTCTCTAAGTCTTTGATAAGTATTTTCATAATTATTTTTGTTATTATTATTGCTCTGGGTTAGTTGAGTTTTCCTTTGGAAAACTTTTTATGTGTCAGATATGAGATAAATTTATTCAGAGCTCACAAGTTGCTGATCTTTATGGGCTTTACGAATCGTGGCATGCAGTGTGTGAAAAATGGAGAGATTTCAATCTGTTCTCTCACCAGGTTGCTCTTACAGCTGTGTAAAAATACTTGTCCTCTATTACAATAATACCTTTCAAGGGGCTTTAGGCAGCCTGTGTTCAAAAGGTAGGGTTTGGAAAATGATTGAAATTCAGTACAAGTTAAAGAGTAGTTAGATGAAGCTGAAGTTGTCATTAGCTGCCAAACAGGACTTTGAATGCTGGTCCTTTGGCAGTTTTCTTTGGTGTGTATCAGAGTATTTGCCATACTAAAAAGTACACACTTTTTTTTTACTTGATTCCTTTCCAGCCTGTGTGTTTAATGTAAGATTCCCACAATGCCTTGTAGCTTAAACCCAAAACGCCGTGCCGTGGTTCAGTGCCACAGGCTGCTCTGTACCTTTGACCCGTGGGACTCTGGCGTGGTGAAGGCTGTGCACACCAGAATCCGTGTGAAATGAAGTGAGTGCAGTGCTGCTCCATTTCCAAACTGCGTGGCATCCCTTAACTGTAAAGTATGTTTCCTTTCTCTTATGCGCTGTTTAGCCCACGTGGTAATTAATGCTAAATATAATTAATATCAGTCGAGCACTGTTTTAATAACTCTCTTTGTGGGTTAGGAGGACAGGCTGCATTATTAAGGAAGAAATCATCCTATAGGTGAGAGCATGCAGTCGGAAGCGTGCGTAAGAATTTTAGTTATCGTTGGCAGTTTATTAAAGCAGATTGACACTTTTTTAGCGTATGATATTCTGTGTCACCTAAATCTAAATTCACAGGTCACAGCTTGTTCCCTGGTCCCCTCCAAAACAGAATGCTCTGTTCCTACCTGCAGCTTCACTTTCTCCCTTGTGACCTGTGCTGAACATATTAATATTGCAAAGAGGACGTAAGAATTAAACAAGGGAATGGATTTCTGTCAGGTTAGCAAGATGAATTGATGATCTGTGCAGCCATTTAAGTTGCAGAGCTAGCACAAGGCGGGGGCTGAAATTAGATTGTTGGACATGTGCAGGGCCAGTGTGCTTCATTAGCACTGATGAGCCGTCCGACTGGCACAATTGTATCATACACCTTCAGTGTCAAATGTATTTGCCAACTCAGTCTGTCTGGGTATTAGAAATGCAAGGCACACGGTGGAAAGATAAGAGGTTACAAGTTTCAGAAATGGAATTTCCAGCTGGATAGAAGGAGAAAGCTTTCCTAGTAAGTATGGTTGGTGGAGGCAGTGGAATGGGCTGCCCGGAGAGGCTGTAGAATCTCCCATCTTTGGAGAAATGTAACACTTGACTGAATGAGACCATGAGTGACCTGATCTAACTTTGAAGCAAGTTCTCTTTTTGGCAGCAGTTTGAGCTGAGTGGCTTCCAGAGGTTCCTGTCATCCTAAGCTATTCTGTGTGCTATGTTCTGGGTTGCATTAATGGACAGATTCAAGAATGTCTGAGCAAAGGCTTTTACAAAATAATTCCCTTATTTACAAGTTTTTAAATGTTCTGTTCTCACCCTGGTCTGTTTTGGGGGTTATGGTGGAGGGGATTCACACATTTTTTTCTTGGGATATTTCTTAGTTGTGAGGTACCTTGCCTATCTGAGGCTAAAGTTGGTTAGTCTGTGGTCAAACAAACTTGTCTTTCAGATGTTTCAATAAGCTTGTAGAGTAACAGCATAAGGGAGCACATTAGTATTCTTAAAACCTAAGAACAAATTGTTTGTATCATCTACCCTGACAATTTGTATGGGATTTTCTTTCGGCCTGTCTTCCTTGGAGTTTGGACCATGACAATCCATTTTCTAAGCTCAGTTTCTCATTGCGGCCTGTCTTTGTGGGGCAGTTCTTCAGGTCGTGATGCTTGAATAATAGTAAGGATGAAAGGAAAAGATGGACTAGCTCTCGTTTTTTTTATGGCAGGTTACCTGTTGGAAGAAATCCAGACAAATGAATCACTTCAATGCTGAGACTTGTTGAAGTCTTCCAGGTCATCACCTAACAAAACAAGCTGGGCATGTGCCATAATATTATGGCTGGATTAGACCAAACATCTGCCTAGCTCAGTTCTGTTTCCAGCAGTGGCTTCTAGCTGCTGGCTTAGAAGAAGGGCCTCAAAAAATAGAGATAATCCTTTCACTGGTATACACTTTACTATATTTCAATTAATATTTTGAAGAGCGTTGTTGCTTAATGATTATTGATGAAACTTTCTTCCACTCATAAATCTAATTGTTTCTGGAATAAATGTGTATTTTTGATTTCCTTAGTTTGTTATATTTTTCTAGTGGTAATGAGCTTCACAGGAGTTTTTTTGGGGGAGGAAAGAACAAAACAAAACATTCTGTTACTTGAGAGTAGCCTGCTGTTTGATCATTTCATTCATTATTGAATTATGAGAAATACCAAGCCATCGTTATGGGTTTCCTTCTACTGTACACTTTGATTTTTATAGCTGTCTGTCATACTGCATCCTCCAGTCATCTTTCATACCTAGTCAGCATCTTCAAATAGGACATGTCCCATGCAACTGATCATCCCCATGTTCGTCTGCATGGTTTTTGAGATGGACCGACCAGAACTGCATTCTTTTGTGACGTGGGAACACGAGGAGTTTAGATGGCTGTAAACTTGTGGTATGCTTCTGTATTCCTTTCCTAGCAGTACTTAACATTATGCTTTTCTTTGTTACTTCAGAGCATCAAGGTGATGTTCTCAGAGGACTACGCTCAAGCAGTCCAGATCTTTTTCTGGAATGGTACTAAGTAATGCAAGAGTCCATCGTTGTGTATGTATAGCTGTTCCACCTTTTGCTTAGGAACTGGAGTGGTTGGTGTGTTTTACAGGCACACAGTTCAGATTACAGTTTGGGAATAAGTACACGCAGTGCACGGCATGCTAATGAAACTCTCACCTGGGAGCCGGGAGCAAACGGCATGGCGTGTACCCAAAGCAGACGGTGCCGAGGGTGAGGAGGTGACAACAGGAATGTGAAGATTGCTGCAACTTCTGATATCTTTAGAAAGCAAGCGTAGCATCTAGTGAACTGGGACTCTTCACTCACAGGGCTTGTTTTTCCTGATTGTTTCACAGAATATTCATCTTTTCAACCAGTGATGTTTCTCCCTCGTTGCACGTGTCAGTGTTGCCTTAGCGTGGTTCTATTCTTTATTCTGAGTTGTTAGTGAAAATACTGCGTGTCTGCTCCTTGAATTGTCAGTCGGGGAGCTTCATTAGTTGATAACTCCATCTGGGTAATTCTTCTTCCGGCACTACCTACTGTTTTCTTCCCTTTAACCTGCTTCCTAAGAGCCTTACTGTTGGTATGATAATCTGTCTTCGTTAGTTAATTAATGGCTTTCCATATGGAGGGGTGGAAGAAGTTCTCCTGATTATTAAGTTGAGCTGGTGCTGTCACAAGCAGCCAAGTGGTACATTCCTTTTTGTGAATTTCTGGCATTGTTTGGATACTAAAAAATCTGTCTAGATTAGGTATACCTGGGAGTGTTTTTTTTCACTTCTGTGTCCTGGCTTGATTTGGGATTAAGGTGTTTGGGGTTAGGATTTGGGATTAAGGTGTTCATGTCTTCTGTTTTACCGAGGGCAAATGTATTCCTTGTATCTATCTCCTTTCCTGTTTTCTGGGCTCCTTTGGTTTCCCCAGAACAAAAGTAAGTAGAACAGATAACCTGTGCTGGGGCAGTGACCGTGGTATAGGGAATGCAGTAAAATTTGGAGCAAATGTCTAGTGGGGTGTATGAGTGGCATAAAAACACACGTGTGCTGGGAGGTGTGTAGAAGGAAGGCTGTCGCATATGAGCGGGAGACGTTGATACAGTCGACCTCCAGGTCTTTTTCCATTCCTTTAAAATCTGTGTAAACCACCCTGTTGAGCGTGGAGTAGATGTTGGAATAGGGAGTGTAAGAATTGGGGGAAGGCTGGCAGGAGGATACATTTTAAATAGCCTTCTTTCCCCTCTTCACCTCCCAGAAGGGAACCCCCCAAATCTTCCTGTTCCTGAGGCTTAGCGGTGAGCAGTGGTTGTTCAGTGCTGCCCTTGGCTCTGCCCAAACACCGAGCTGTAGTACACCAGTCTGGGTGGCTGCGCGGTGAGCTGGATTGGGAAGTGGATGCAGGGAGAAAAAGTTTTTTTTGTTGTTTTTTTTTTGTTTTTAACTGAAATTATTTTCACTGTGTTGCATCGTAAGCAATTGTACTACCTTGACTGAGATGAAAAAGGATGTCTGTGCTCCCAAAAGAAACTTTGGTCAAATTGTGCTGTTAATCCACTTAGGAAGTAGCAGATACACTTCTCTTTTATCTTCAGATCAGGATTGATTTCATTTTATTCTTTCTTTAATGGAAAATATATTTAAAGTTATTTGGCTTAATATAGGAGCAATGAATGAAAATTTATTGTTCGTGTTACTCTATAACGGAGAAGCCTTTTTAGTGGTGCCTACTGGCTTCAACGTTTACAGAGCTGTGAAAGGGAACATGCAGAAAGGCTAGGGATATATCCTGGTTTGTGTTGAAGCTACGATATTGGGTATTCACCTTCCTGCAGTCCCCCTGTTTTGTGCAGCTGTGCAAAATGGTAGAGGCACAACTTGTAGTGTTGAAAATATACCTTATCTTATGTAATTTATTTGCAACTGGGGAATTGATGAATAGCATTAAGGTGTTTTGCCATGGAATTTGTCAGTTCATGACAGGGGTCCCTGGGATTTCAAAGGGCTTGGCTGAGGCGAAGAACGTCTGCAGTCCCAGGCTTGTGTGATGTAGATATTGGCTGTGTTTTCAGAGAAGCCTAAAACAGTCTAACAGCAAATGGCTGAGGAAAACCATTACTTGTCTTTTTGCTGGCTTGGTTATCTGCTACTTCAGTGAGTTGGACTGGCTTACAGAAGGAGCTGCCAGTTGCCAAAGCTAGCACGAGATAATATTAATAATGTGTGACTTGGAGTGGAGGGGAGGTAATGTGGCTGGAAAGAGAGGAAGAAGGTCTCCAGTGCTGCATTCCCTCTCCTGGCACTGCAGTCTGGAAGCTCTGCAAAGGCAGCTCATTTTCACTCCTGGTAACGTAGACTGGGATCCTGTCCACTGGATCCACCTAACAAAGGGAAGAGGTAATACTGGCATCCTTCGTAGATGTGTTTTCATATCTGTTAATGGGAAGAGGTACAGAAAAATTACGTGGTATTTGTATTTTATGTACTCCACTGAAGTATTTTCTTTCTCTGCTAAGGGGTTCTAATGTTTGGGCTGTTGGTGCTTTGGGGGCTTGCTGTAGTACGGCGTTAGGGCTGTATTGGCATGGGTGGTACATTCCTTGACTTTATATGCACATTTTTTTTTTTCAGAAATGGGTGGCTGAGTAGTTTTTAAAACAGTAAGGGGTGGTTGAGGCACATTCACTATTTTTTTTTCAGGCTGCTTTGGAAGCAGCTTGAACTTGGCTATTTCACATCCCAAGCAAATGAGCCATCTGCTGGGATTTTCCAGATAAAGGAGGGCAGAGGCAATTTGTGAAATTCACAAAGCATTTTGCAGTATCGGTAATGCAGAGTCTGAAGATCTAACACTTGTGGATACTTCTGAGGATGGTGCGCAGAGAGCAGTGGTTCAAGCAGATGACAAGCAACACAGAAAATATTATTACACCATGCTTTTATAAGAATAATATTCCAACTATTGTTGATTGTGACATTGACCATTATATACAAACAATATCAAAGCGAGCACAACAGCAGAAACATTTGTACAGGCACAAACCACATTGGCTCCACCACGTACTCATTGATCTGTTACTGCAGAAATGCCACTTTTCTGTCATGTGGCAACAAAAAAGAAGTTGCACTGCTATGCAGCCTGGCTGGGGACAGGAGGAGGCTGCCTGTTTCGGTGATATGGAGACAAATGTCATGAGTTCAGGGTCTTCTCTGGACTCTTCTTGTGTCAGATGCTGGCTTGATATTAGATGCCTTAAAGCTGTGTTTGTGTGTTTAAGAAGTGAAAAGCCTTACGTTTTAAAATTGACATTGATATTTATGTACACAGAGCTTTTGACACTTTATGCACTGATTGTACGTTTTTTCCCCCTTTATGGTCTTAACCATTCTTTGTCATCTCTTCGGGCACTGACATATACCATATGCTTTGCTAATAATGTTGGCTTTTAGTTGCTGTTATTTGACTGCTTCTCTATCAACCACATTTTTTTTGGTAGCTTCCGAGATGACCTTGTATTGTCATAGAAAAAATGTATTAAGAGGTTAAGAAAACATGCACATACCTCTTTTTCTGATGAAGAAAACATCAATAGTGCTTTCCTTACCTCGCAACAACAACAAAGCCCAACCTCAAAAAAACAAACATGCTTCTTCCTGAGGATTTAGGGAGGTTTAGCTGCAAAGCTGTTACTTTGTGAGGTTGTCTTAAGTGGTATTAAGAACAGATGTTGGGTAGCTTCAGGATAATGAATTGTTTAGTGGGGAATATATAAATATTACATTCTAATAATAAAGAGAAATGTTAATATTGTTTCTGGAGCTAGTCTCATGTTCATATTACAATAATCTTCTCCTTAAGAGCAATAAGGATAAAATATGTAATGACAACTACATTTTTTTGCAATCATTTTTCTGTAAGTGTGTAGAGCCCTGTGACTGTTAAGAGCTAGAGATTTAGCTGAATTACCCAGGCTTCTTGGAATGAACTTGGGCAGTTAACTTTAAGGGAGTCTTAAAAAATGCCTCTTCTCAACAAAACAAAATCCCAGAATGTGTGCGTGTGAAAGAAAAAAGGAAATTCTTCATAAAAATGTGCTTTTTAGAAAATCTCAAGATATGTACTGTATGACTGTCTGTCTGTATATTTGGTGGAGCTTGAATACAGAGATATAACTACAGTGGTAACATGTGGTTGAAGCTGTATCCGTAAGAGCAGAACAATTAATTGAAAAAAAAGTAAACATAAATGCTATCCCATCTTCTAAATTATGTACAGTAATAGATATCTTTCTGGCTATTTCCTAGTAGTGGAAGAAATGTTAATGGGCTTTTTTTTTTAGGTATCTGGGGAAAGTCCAGATTTTTTCCTGCTTTTGTGTGACAGAAATTGCTTGCTTTTCAAAATTCTTCATAGTTTCACCATTCCTCTGTGCTTCCTTACCCTCAGGCCGGCTCAGGTGATGGACTTCCTCCTTGGGCCTATGTTCTGTTGCTTTTCTTTTGGCTAGACCTTGATTTCATGTTTCTGTAGCTACATTTCTGATTCAGGTATTGTGTATTTTTCCTGTGTCTGTTTGTAAGCTTCCATTAATGACAGTTAAAAAGCTTTTAGCGAAGCCAAGTAAAACACGTGGTATTTCAGGCCGTGCTGTTTTGAAAATACACTAAGCCAGAGGAGTTTTCCTTGTCAAATTTGGTTGTACGTTGAAAACTTCTAAAATTTCTCACCTCACTTTTAATCAACTCCTTCAAAATAACTGTGCCGATGAAATGGTTTTGAAATTTTAGCAAGGTTGCTGAAGGAGGAAGTACTAAAACCTGAGGTTTGGAGCTGGGCAGCTGGCGGACGTGTGGGCCGGCCTTTCCTCATTAGCGGTGGGAGGAAACGCTTCTGATGGGAGGCAAGCCTCAACTTTAAGACACAAAAAATGCGTCATTGTCTCGGTTTCTTACACAGAATGATGACTTCCCATCGGGTGTGTGCAGCGGTGTGTTTTAGCACTGCGGGTGCCCCAGCCTGGCCCTCCTGTTCCTCCTGCCACGAGGCCTCCAGCCTGCACCTTGCCGTGCTTGCCCAGAGCAGTGGCCTCGTCTGTCACAGGTCTGTCAGTGTTTGGCCTGGCTTCAGCAGGGGTTACTGCAACACCAAGACCTGCATGCTGTCCTCTGATCGCTTTTCAACCTGTTCTTGTCTTTGTTTTTCCAGTTGGAGAAGCTATAGTGAGAAATTAGCATGAGGTAGATATAACTGAGTGTTGTGTTTGTCCTTAAGTTTTAACGTGTGAACAGTGAAGGCACCTTGAGTGGCTTTTGTAGATGATGCTGCAGAGATATGACTGCTATTCTGGTCCCTATCCAGTTTTTGTTAACTTGTCTTTTTGGGCCTAGGGCAGTGGCTCTAGTGGCTCCTCTGTGATGCCCTGCTCCATCTGCAGGTGCTTACTGTAGAAGGCTATGTGAGTAAAAATAATGCTACCCTTGCGAAATGGGTGGTTATAGCTGTAGTTTCAGCAAATACAATTGGAAATTGGGCAACAGAAAAAAATAGATACCACAAAACACATTTTTCACATAGGGATATTAAGATTAAAGTTTCTCTTGTGGTAGGAAGGCAGTTGCTTGACATTATTTGATGTACTGTGAGCCTAATAAAAAGCTGTACATCATCTACATCTCAAATTTTGAGCTTTGGGAAATGAATAGGGCCATTGTCAGCATTATTATGATCTAGTGTATAGTAGAAGAGGGGTCACAACAGTGGTTCTTGACTTAAAACTTTGTTTTGAAATACACTGTTACAGTCCTGACTCTAGTATTAAGCCATGCCTGTACTGTCTATGAGGTACAGTAATAGGCAATACAGAGGTGAGCTACTTGAATTTTATCATCAAGGTGCAACTATGATTTCAGGGGCTGTGGCTGTGTCAGCTTCCTGTCCTGGTTGCCAGCTAATCTAATCCTGCTGGAGAACCAGGACCTGCCATGAGGGTAGTTCTCCTGGCAGTGGATGCTGCGGTATGAGCTGATGGTGAGACGCTTCTCCTTCCCACCCTCTAGGATAACTAACTCAAGGCCTTAAGTTGGGACCCATTTATCTTTCATGCCTCCCTGCAGGAGAAACAGAGAAGTACCTGTAGTTGTTCAGAGCTGAGGGAAAAGTTTGGTCCATTGCCACCAATCCTTCTCTTCCCTCCTGCCAGATGCAGAGGCTAAGTTTACTCCAGCTCTGGGGAACAGGGTTCCTGTACTACTGTAGTATGATGTTTCATTTGTGATGTAGTCAAAGCTGATTCTCCCTGTTAACATTAAATGGTTTAAAGCAGTTTGGAACAATAATGTTTTCCTTAACTATTAGGTGTAGTTATGTCTTTATCTTTGTCCTTTTTGAATTGCACTTACTCTGTGCTGGCAGAACTTTCTCAGGTCTGCAGGCATTGACATCTTGTTGCTTTGAAGAGTCTTGCTGACTTCAGGGACTGTGTGGATTTGTCCATCAGCATCCACCAGACATTTTAGAGATTACTTTGCTAAACAGAACTGCCTGCCAGACCTTGCTTGTGCTTTGAAACTTTAGAACAGTAAATGTGGAGATTAGGAAATAAGGCTTTATTTAAGAATGAGCTGTGACCTTGTGTTAGCATTCATCCTTTGGCTGCTTGAGCCAGACTACGGTAAGTTAGGTATATATTGTAGGACATTTCTCAGCTTTATCTGTTGTCAGTGTACTTAAAACAATGTTGTAACTGCAGTTGTGGAGGAAACAGTAACATACATGCAAAGCGCACACAATTTTTGAGCTTTTTTCTTCACTGTTTTGTCATGCTGTATCCAGGCTTTCATTGCTTGATTTAGTGAAGTTAAGACTTCTCTAAAGTTAAGAAGAAAAGACTTAAAGTTTACACTGAATTTTCTTGGAATAAAATTCAAACATTTTCTTGTCCTAGGGATTATAAAGAAAGCATTAAGATTTAAAAAGGAAACTAGATCTTGACTGAAGTGTAAGCTCTGTTCTAACTATGTGCGCTGTTATTGTGATAACTTTATATGGGGCCATGTGAGTTTGGTCCAACACTGACAAGTTTCAAATAATAACTTTTGGGATGTAGAGATTTTCGCATGCAGAATTTTGATCATTCTTTGAAATTCTGTGGGAGCAATTCTCCACAGGGTGGATGGAGTCGGAGCTGATACTGTTCACCTAACCTACTCAGAGTAGGTTCATGCGAGTTAACATAGCATTAGTTTAGTTGAATTTGTAAACTTTCTTGTTGACTCGTGTGCAAAATAGCCAGGAAGGAGAAAGTGCCCAATAATACCGTGAGGAGACTGACAACAGCCAGTGATGATAGTGGATGAACAACTTATGGATATTTAGACTAGCTACAGGCATCCATTTGTCAGCATCCTAGCACAGCTTGTTGAGGGCTATCCCTTCATCAGCTTGTATTCTTTCCTCTTGCTCCTCCATGGTGCTGCCTCTTCTAACAAAGACACTGCTTTACCTTCCTCCCTTCTGCCTTCCACGTCCTACCCACTCTTCTTGGAGCAGCAGGTGTTGAGTACCTGTTTTGAAGCTGAAAAACAGGCAGGGACAATGGAAGCTGTGTCCTTGTGCAGTGAGAACAGTTGCCTCTGCAGACCGGTTACTACAAATCACGTACGTGTAGTGTGTTGTGCAGGTAAATGAATGATAATGTCACTGGAGAACCTGTAATAACATACATTTGAGGGTCGAATTGTTACTAGTGGAATAATATCTCTATTTTTTGTTGCTTAGCTTGGGGAGAGGAAGTTTCATCTCAGCAGACATTTTGATACTGATGACGATGGTTTACTTTGGCTCTGCCTTCAATTAATGGGTATAAATAGTGTTATATAAGACCGTTTCAAAACTGAGAATAGATCTTATCACAAACCACAATTTATCTTCTGTTTTGCTCGCAAAAGATTGGATTAAGTACTTAAGCTCCAAAATGCAAAACAAAATCTGATAGGAAGAAAAAATAATCCTATTGTTAAGTTTGCATGAAAGCAAGATGTGAGTGAGCAGATGTGTAGGAGGTAATTCCTCGAGCAGTCACGCATTTGTTCCAAATATAAACCGAGAAATACTGGGCACTCTGGGGTTTAAATAATTCCTTGGATAATCAGTTTGAGGAAAGATTTTTTTAATCAAAGTTTTTATTCAGAAAGTTTTGATTCTCACTGTGTTGTCTTCTGTCAGAAGCCATCTATCACATCTTTCTTAGCAATATTCAAAACCAATCTTAGGTATCTTTTAGTTTGGAAAATGAGTTTGTGCTGACATTTCAATGATTATCCCAGAAAAGGAGTACAAAAGGAGTAATTGGAACATAGTTTAAGTTGTTATTATGCTAGCTAGGTTTTCTGTAGTAACTTAGCTATTACTCAGGGCTCTCACTTTCATGTAATGCCAGATCTGAAGTGAGCAGCAAAAGAAGCTATCAGTGCTGGTTGTCTAAACTGCCTTCTGGCCTGGTGCCTGAGGGGAGAACCTCTCATCCACTTGGGAATCAGTTGCTGGATGCTGCAGAGCCTCCTTGCATAGCCCGAATCGTTGTCTGGTGGGGTCTGTTTCACGAGTGGGTGAGATATTCCTGCACAGTTAGGTGTCAATGTCCCTTAGAACCAGAGGATGAAAGGCTGTGAAGAAGAGTGCTGCCACCCATCCAGCTGTCTGGATCTGGCTCCTGTATTTGACATCTCTGATTACATGTTTTCATAAGGCAAATGATGGTTATTGAATATGCTGTGATTTTTTTTTTTCTAACAGCCTATGTAAATCACTAGAAAAGGATTACTAGTAAAACAGGGATGGATGGAGTTTTGTGGCTTGACTCCACAGAAGGTAGTGTAACGCAGTCCTGAGGCATGTTGCTATCCATGACTTTGGTAGAGTTAAACTTGGAATGTCCCTATTCTGGGAATCTCATTCTTCTGTGTAATTTACTCACTTATATAGAAGAATTGCACTGGTAAGTAATTCTCTAAGGGTTTTTGTCTGTTTGTTTAAAGACACACAAGTCTTTCTTTTGGGCATTTTAGAAGTGCACTGTAAAACTTCCTGACTTAGGTCTGGTTCCGCTATAATGATGGTTTACATGGGTAGAGTAATATATTTAGCCTTTCTTAATACAGTAACTGCACCAGTTAAAAATATTGCTTGCCCTTGTGTTTGATTTTTCTCTTTCTCCTATTTTTGCCCGTACTCTCAACTACGTTATCGCTATCACATGGTGTTCCCCTGCACATGCTTCTCGGGTTTACTCATGATCTTTTTACTTTGCATATGCCTCACTGTTGCTTGGCTTCCTTGCCTGCCTGACGTGTTGGCAAGCCATCTGGGCTCCCTTCCCTCCCTGCTTCTCAAAGCACATCTTGCCTAGTGGTGGCTGTCAGCAAGGTCCAGACCCAGTGGTGACACTGCTGTCTGTGGTGCCTTTTGCTTGTCCTTGTATATCGGCACAGATTCATTTTCTTGTCTTTTTGAGGCTTCCAGACTCCCTGTAGCAGAGTCTAGACGCCGTTTGGAGGAACAGCTAACATGTTTAATTGCTTTTTCATCAGCTGGTAGTGGCCCACAGGCTGTAGTTGGGGAACAGTTTTATTTTTCCTTTTGACTACAGGGAAGGCAAGATTCTCCTACGTATCTGTGGAAGCTCACTTTGGGAAGTTCGGGGTGAATTTTATGAAGTCATGCTTTCAGTAGAAATCTCAAGGTTTTTTGATTTCTACTCTTGTTGAGTTTGTAATGTACTTTACTTGCAGACATAAACATTGCCTTTGGCAAGACAGATTCTTCTTGGCTTTAATAGTAGCAGGTACAAGCAATTTGATCTGTTCTAAATCCAAGAAAATTCTCTCAGTAGGCATATTTGCCTTTTCATAATGCTACTAGTGTTTAGGCTGTGCTGTTCATAGGAGACATTTCTTGTAGGTGGGAATACTGTGGGTGTCAGCTTAAAACACTCCAGTGCACTTTTTCTGTGTTCTCTTAAAAAGCAGCAAAGTCTGGGGGAGTACATGATTGTTCTTTAAGCCATGCTAATTTGCCGATTTCCCTCTGGGTAATTGCAGAAGGATGCTCAATTTGGCTGCATTCTGTGCTGTCGTGCCACAGCAGAAGTCTGTGAAAAAGCAGAATTTGTCTCAAGCAAACTTTTCTGTCTGCAAGGAATAAATGTTGTTCATCTGATTCTTAATTATGTTTATATGAGAACGTGGGTGGTGGGTTTCTTTGCTTTTTAGCAGGAGTGTAACGCAGAGATGAGTGTAAACTGGTTAACTCAATAATACTTGAATGAAAAGCTCTTCAGTTACTGATTTTTAATAACGTTGTCACTTGAATGTTAGTTTTTAATTGTAAGATACTGTCCCTGTCCAGAAGTAATAGATGCTGACACCTTCAGGAAAACAATGTCACTTATAATCATAAATGTGATATTTTGTATATTAGATGTCTGTAATGTTCAACATGAAACTGCCCGCCAAAAATAGACAGGGTGGGAGATTTGATACTTTTTTTAAAGCAAAGGCTGTTCTCAAAAGTAAGAGGAAGGGGCTGAATAAGCAGAGACAACTTCAAATGACATACAAAGATTGCATCTGGTATTTGTAACCCATTCAGTATCATTGTCATGTCTTCGTTGCCTTCATTGCTTGGCACTTTCCATCAATGACACCTTTCAGTTATATTTTTTCAAAGGTATGTTATTGAGGTAGGAAATGCTTGTACTAAGCATGTGGACCTGAATATATGTGTGGAACTTTACATCCTCTGTCTGCATCTAACTAAAACTATTTAAAACAAAACAAGAAGCCCAAACCCTTTATTTTTACCCCCTTTTTTCCCCACACATAAGTTCACCAGGTGTTTCCTAGTTAAGTTTGTTTTCCAAATGACAGTTTGTCTAACCCTTTCACATGGCTTCTACTGTCCTATTTTGAGTGTGCTGTGAGTTAATTCTTAATTTTTAATATTTGTTTGCGTTAATCACTTTCTGTCTAGGTAGCACATGCTAAATTTGTAGCCCTTTTATTCCTTCCCAGTTGCGCTGCCCTTTTTCACGGCATCGGTGAATAATATATCATTTAAATTTATGGTGTACCATCAAAGGAGGAGCAGGAAAAAATACAATTAAAGTTACATCAGCAGATTGCTAATGCTAAGGTTGCCAGAAGTAGAGCTTTGTTAGGAGCAGTGCTGGGGCTCCCCTTATTGTGTTGGTAGGGAGAGAGGTGCCAAAGCTCTGTCCACGATGGGGTTTCTCATAATGTTCTCACACAGGTAAGAAAGTGTGAGAGAGGGGATTAAGGGGGTGTGCTGAACTGGAGCTCATTCAGATGGAACCTCTGTTTGGAACCTCTGTTTCTGACAGAAAGCTGAATGCAACTTCATTTTTTATCAGGTTCCACACTGGAACGGAAAGGCAATTGCATGGAAGTTGTGTTTAGTTCCTTGTGAAGCATCTGCTTTAATAGAGCTCAGTGTTTTGGTGGAGAAGTTGGTTAGGATTCAGGAAGTCACAGAAGGAAAAACCTGACTTGGGATTAGTTTCACTGTGGCAGTTCCTGACCCTCCAAAGTAATTTTCCTTGCGTGCAAGCTGGGACAGGGTATTTCCTGAAAAGCGTGATGATTTTATTGATTTTACATACAGAAAGTGCAAGATCAGATGAAGGTTGGCATGTCTGTTAAAGGAAACTATTAAGAGTCTAATGAAGCATATATTTTATAAGAAGCTAATTTCTATCTTAACCACTGAAGATCACTGCCTAGCTTTTGGGCTTGGCTGTGTTTGAAATGCAAATGGAGGGATTTGTTCCTGTCAGAACTGATCTTTATATGCAGCAAGAGCTATAGTCATTCCCTGTGTATTTAATGAAACTTGAAGTACACTTACACTACACCAGAAAAATGTGTGCACCTATGATCTGTGCCAACACATTCCTTCAAATTGCATCAGTCTGTATCCCAAAATATTAGAAAGATGCTGAGGATCCAACCACACGTTTAACATAACACGGGGAATATCCATCTCTTCCCTTTTTTTTTTTTGGACTGTGAGTCAAAAAAAGTTTTCTACTTTTGACTCTGTTTTCTCCCGAATTTAGTGTTTCTGCTTTCCTCAAAAGGATTTTTATAATTGTCCCATTTACTGCTGGTGACTTGAGTAGAGTCATTGCTGTTATCTGTGGTCTCTCAGAGGAGTGCAAAGACCCCATCTTTCCTGCGCTGCTTCAATTAAGCAGAAAAAAATGGCAGGCAAGATTTTTCACAACTGCAGAGAAAGTATGGGTTTACCCTAAACATGTGCAGGATTTGTATCTTCTAACATGCCTACTGGCTTTGCGGCAATTTTTGTTGTTGTTGCATACTTAAATAGAATTGTTCACTTTATTTTCTTTCTTACTAGCTGTCCAGGCTTGCAGATAAGTTTAGCATCCTTGAAGAAGGTATTTGACTGCCAGACTAGTGTTGTCTTTTTCAGCCTTTCTTTCTGTCCCGTGTGGATAATGGTCACTCAAGTCAGTGGTCCTGCTGGAGGTGATCAGGTGAACAGCAACGCTGCTGTTGCTGTTCCCGTTCTGCATCCAGACAGTGCTGGTAGCTGAAAGGAAGCAATTTTATTTGCAATGCTGTGTTACCTGGGAGCTGTCTTATTATGGGGTGATATTTCGTATCTTGCTATGCTAAAAAACATCCTTGTCCTGGAGAACTTTGTATAGGTAACTATACAAATGACAAAATGAGCAAATGGGTGTTAGCAGTACCATCAGGCAGTGCAGAAAGGGACGCAGTATGACTGGCAGTAGTTTCAGCATGCCAAAGGAACCCAGTCGTTACCACTCTGATTTTTATTTCCCTGTAAGCTGGATTGTCTCCTTCAGACTCTTCTCTGCAATTTGAAAAAAGGCCATGAATATATAGGTGTTCTGGGAGGTCTGCTCCCAAGCACAGCGGGTAGGTAGAACACTTTGGGGTATGTTTCCAACACCGTTGTGTCAGGCTCACTTAAGCCAGTGCTCTTGTAATGTGAACTTTGTGCACAGAACATGCATATGCTGGGTTTTTCTTTAAAGCCTTAAATTAGCTGGACTTTAAAATATTTCCAATTTACCAATAACTGATGTTGAATACCGTGAAGACAGTAGACTGTGAGCTGTAAGCTCCCTCTGGTGGCTGCACTTTACAGTCCAAAGCTCGCCTGTAGCACTTCTCTATTCAGGACAGTTTTGAGAGTGAGTTCATAATATATAATTATTATTTTAATTAATACAGGAATATGATGTGCCTTATGCCTTCCCAAAGTGCCACAGGTCTTCTGTAATCAGACTTCAGAAAGCCAGAAGAGTTAAAGTAATGTGAAATAAGAGCTCTTTTCTAGTTACTGTAAGCATAAGGGACTATTTCCCATAAAACAGCTGTAATTTTCTTTTTTACAGTTGTGCAGTAATTTACTGCTGATCTCCCTAGAAGTGGTCTGTCCTTAAGTATTGCAGAACACTGGAAACAGATATAAACTTTGCATGACAAACTCGAACTTTATTAATGCAAAATTGACATCAGATAGCCCTGATTTGCTTTTGCTCTAAGAATGTGCATGTAAACGGCCCCTGACTTTCTGCATTCCTTCTGATGTTGCTATAATTAGTGAGGTTTCACAAGCTTGTAGAGCTGATCTGCAAGATCAGTAGGGCTGAAAGGGCAGTGTCACTTTTTGGGGGGAAGGAGGAAAGGAGTGGGGGCTGGGTAATACAAGGGATAGTGCAAGGAGGTGACAAGGCCATGCAGGTGAGAGCAAGAAAGGGAGTGAGACTTCTCCTTTTGGTGGCAGAGGGTTACTAAAAGTAAGTCACTTGTTTTGGGGAAGCTTCATTCTTAGTTCTCATGAAACTTCATTGACCAAAGTTGTGTATTTTTTGAGCCTTCAGAGAATTCCCATGATATTGTGCAGCAACAGAGGCCATAGATTAAACATACCCTAAATGGCAAACGGTGCTGAAATAAAGCACCCTATGACACGTCTTGTGCTGTGCTGTCTTATGGTGAACCAGGCTGGGGGACTGATCCAGATGCAAAACAAGCCTGTCTTTGGGATGTCTTTTTGGTGACCATTTCGCTGGTCTGGCTCTCCGCGTGTTTGCACAAATGCTCACCCACACAAAGGGAAGAAGCGGAAGCTGTGTTTCTCATTTGGGTTTTAATGCAACAGCCACAGCCTGAGACACACCTCAGTCTGTGCTGTGTTTTCATTCCTGTGTTCTTGATAACCTGCTTCAAATACTCTTTGGCATTCAGCACTGGCACTGGGCAGGCTCCAACTACGTTCAGAGAAGCGCTGCTGCCCCGGCTGCAGAAACCACCATGGCTGGGGACAGCTGCTGGTGATGGCTGGATGTGATGCACGCAGCAGAGTTCGGATTTTATTGTGCAACCACCATGTGCCCTAATTATGTGAGTTTTTTTTTTTTTTTTTTTAAGCAGAGCATGGACTTCTGAAAGGATGGGAGATTTATTCTTCAGTGGAAAAAATGATGTTTAAGAAGGGGCACAGCTGCTTATTTGGACCCACTTAATCAGATGATCAGCAATCTGCTTTCCTTTGCTTCATTTGGTCAGATTATTGAGAAAATGATTGAAGAGCATCGGTTTTAATCTGTGGATTTACTAGCTCATGTTTGAATCTTCCATCTTCTCTGTTTTGTCAAGGATGAAATAATAAAATCAGATTTAATGTAGTTACTGGAAAATATTAATCTTAAATTTAATACCCTGCTCTTTATGCTAAGGTGTTCATGCTTTTCTTCTAAGCGCAGCAGGTACAAATCAAGAGATGCAGCTCATGTATGATCCTTGGATTGTCAGGGATAAGACTCAGCTGTGGAGTTCAGAAGTTCAGCTTAAGTTCAGTAACACACTCTAACATCTCAGCCTGGCTTTATACTTCTTATGCAAGTCCATGTTCATAGAATAATTAAGGTTGGAAAAAACCTCCAAGATCATAGAATCATAGAATATCCTGAGTTGGAAGGGACCCTTAAGGATCATCAAGTCCAACTCTTGACACCGCACAGGTCCATCCAAAAGTTCAGACCATGTGACTAAGTGCACAGTCCAATCTCTTCTTAAACTCAGTCAGGCTCGGTGCAGTGACCACTTCCCTGGGGAGCCTGTTCCAGTGTGCAACCACTCTCTCTGTGAAGAACCCCCTCCTGATGTCAAGCCTAAACTTCCCCTGCCTCAGCTTAACCCCGTTCCCGCGGGTCCTGTCACTGGTGTTAATGGAGAAAAGGTCTCGTGCCTCTCAACACCCCCTTACGAGGAAGTTGTAGACTGTGATGAGGTCTCCTCTCAGCCTCCTCTTCTCCAGGCTGAACAGGCCCAGTGCCCTCAGCCGTTCTTCGTACGTCTTCCCCTCCAGGCCTTTCACCATCTTCGTAGCCCTCCTCTGGACACTCTCCAACAGTTTCACGTCCTTTTTATACTGTGGTGCCCAGAACTGCACACAGTACTCGAGGTGAGGCCGCACCAGCGCAGAGTAGAGCGGGACAATCACCTCCCTCGACCTACTAGCGATGCCGTGCTTGATGCACCCCAGGACACGGTTGGCCCTCCTGGCTGCCAGGGCACACTGCTGGCTCATATTCAACTTGCTGTCTACCAGGACCCCCAGATCCCTCTCTTCTAGGCTGCTCTCCAGTGTCTCATCGCCCAGTCTGTACGTGCAGCCAGGGTTTGCCCGTCCCAGGTGCAGGACCCGGCACTTGCTCTTATTGAACTTCATGGGGTTGGTGATCGCCCAGCTCTCTAACCTGTCCAGATCCCTCTGCAAGGCCTTTCCACCCTCATTCGAGTCCACAACTCCTCCAAGTTTGGTGTCATCAGCAAACTTGCTCAAAATACCTTCTATTCCTACATCCAGATCGTTTATAAAAATATTGAAAAGTACCGGCCCTAAAATGGAGCCTTGAGGGACCCCACTGGTGACCGCCCGCCAGCCTGACGCAGCCCCATTCACCATAACCCTTTGGGCCCTGCCTGTTAGCCAATTGCTCACCCATCGGATGATGTTTTTATTTAGCTGTATGGTGGACATTTTGTCCAGTAGGATCCTATGGGAAACCGTGTCAAAAGCCTTGCTGAAGTCCAAAAAATTCACATCAGCTGGTTTCCCTTGGTCCACCATACGGGTGATCTTATCATAAAAGGAAATCAGGTTAGTTAGGCAGGACCTACCCTTCACAAACCCATGCTGGCTGGGACCAATGACTGCTTTGTCCCCCAGGTGCGCCTCAATAAGTTTGAGAACCATCTTCTCCATGATTTTACCAGGCACTGACGTGAGACTGACAGGCCTGTAATTGCTAGGTCTTCTTTCTGACCCTTCTTGAAAATCGGCACAACATTTGCCAGCTTCCAGTCTACCGGGACCTCTCCAGATTCCCAGGATCGTTGAAAAATAATTGAGAGAGGTTCCGCAATGACGTCCGCCAGCTCTTTCAGCACCCGGGGATGAATCCCATCCAGACCCATGGACTTGTAGGGATCCAAAGATATCTGGTCCAACCATCGCCCTACCACCAATGTCACCCATGTCCCCAAGCACCACGTCCAACCTTTCCTTGAACACCCCCAGGGACGGTGACTCCACCACCTCCCTGGGCAACCCGTCCCCATGCCTGACTGCTCTTTCTGAGAAGAAATGTCTCCTCATTTCCAACCTGAACCTCCCCTGGCACAAGCTGAGGCCATTCCCTCTAGTCCTGTTGTTGGTTATCTGTGAGAAGAGGCCAACCCCCAGCTCCCCACGCCTTCCTTTCAGGTAGTTGCAGAGAGCAATGAGGTATCCCCTGAGCCTCCCCTTCTCCAGACCAAACACCCCCAGTTCCCTCAGCCGCTCCTCACAGGACTTGTGCTCCAGGCCCTTCACCAGCTTCATAGCCCTTCTCTGGACACGTTCCAGGGCCTCAGTGTCCTTGTAGTGAGGGGCCCAAAGCTGAACACAGCACTCGAGGTGTGGCCTCACCAGAGCCGAGTACAGGGGGACAATCACCTCCCTGCCCCTGCTGGCTGCGCTATTCCTGACACAACCTGGATGCTGTCGGCCTTCTTGGCTACCTGGGCACAGCTGGCTCACGGTGAGATGAGCAGCGACCAGCACTCCCAGATCGTTTTTGTCAGTGGAGCCTTAGTATTTCTACCTGTGTGTGTTCCTTTCTTAAAGGCATAGCAGTTTAGCTTACACTGCCTTGTGACACCAGTTCCATGTAAGAGTATTTTTTGAGATAAATCCCAAATATCTGACAGAGAATACTAATGGCAGAGGGGAAGAACAGCTTGGCTTTGTGAATAGCTGGTATTGTCTGCAGGGTTATTCTTACCTTGTGGGCTGGTGAGGGTCTCAGGACTGCTCAGTGTGACAGGTCTGCTCTGCAGACTGTTAGCACTGTCATCAGTGCTCCATCCCACCGCGTGATAATCCAGGGTCCTGTGTGGTTTCGTGCTTAATTTGTAGGTGACTTTCACATAGAGAAGCAATGTAGAGCTGACTTCCAGCAGTAGTGGGGAAGCAGGAGTCACCTGGGCAGCCAAGCTGCCCGTGATACAAGGCCAGTGGGGGACCAGTGCAGCCATCCCCAAATGAGCTGACCTGAATCTGAGCCCTCGCTCCATCTTTAAGATGTCAACTTTAATGTTAAACACTAGAGGGTAGTATGTTACTGCCAATATGCGGTCTTAAAGTATATCCATCGTCAAGACTTTTAATCCCTTGAGTTTATTAGATATTCAAGTATATATAGATATTCAAGTAGAACTAAGGAAAAAAATAGAACTTTGTTTCTGTGGCCGTGAGCATGTTGACAACATGAATGATGTGCAATGATATTTTTGGTTTGGGAAAAAAAGGACAATCTTCTAAAGCATTTTTTGGAACATAATACTTAGAATTATTCGCTCTTTGCCTGATGTCTCGATGGCCGCACTTACGTGCACACAATGTGAATACACTTTGGCATAGAAGAAGAAGCTGTGACTAAGAAAGAACAGGTAGTTTTACCAAGAGATACTTGCTTTTGATATTTAACAAGGCAAATATTTATAAGTTCATGACATTGATCATGTATTTACAATTGGGTTGTAGTGTAACTGCAAATTTTAAGTACTTGAATAACTCTTCTTTTCTCTTTCAGGCACCACCTTCCATGGTCAATAATGAACAACGCCAACATGCCGAGCACATATTCTTATCGTTTAGGAAATCAAAATCACCATTTGCTGTTTGCAAACATATTTTAGGTAAGTTTTAATAAATGTAGTTAAGCAGTTTCTCTAACTGGAACTATGTTCTTTTGCAGCTGGGAGTATGGACATCAGTTTTAATTTTGAGAAAGGGTGGTTTTTGTTTGTGTGATGTTTGTTTGTTTGTTTCCCCCAAATTTCATGTTTCATATATCTGTTTCAGTACAATAGTTATACAATGACTGTGCTTGGAAGGGATCTCAGGCTGGCTCTATGCTGGAAGCCTGGTCAATATTACATTCAGAACAGATTGTTAGGAGCTTTGGCCAGTTAGGGGCTTTTGCCATGCGGAACAGAAAATTGAAGAACTTAGT
The DNA here is from genome assembly GCA_011075105.1 of Heteronetta atricapilla. NCBI lineage: Eukaryota > Metazoa > Chordata > Aves > Anseriformes > Anatidae > Heteronetta > Heteronetta atricapilla. The sequence continues at coordinate 188,411,207 of CM021731.1, forward strand.
GATTTATTTTATTTTATTTAATGCTTGGATAAATGTCTCATTTAAAAGATTTGAAATACGTGTTGTTTTTAAGTATTGAAAGTAGATTTACAAGCAAGAAAGAAATGTTTTTAAAATGTAAGCAAAGTACTTCAGATCTTTGTATTAGAAACACACTGTGTTTGTGTGTTTAAGCAGTCCCTAAAAAGACTGATTTAAAAGTTACGCTCCTGGAAGAGCTTGAATCTGGCATTGCTGTTGAAAGGGATAGTACTGCCTTCAACATTCAGTGCCAGGTCCTGTTCACGTGTTGCATCCTGTGTGGTGGCCACATGGTAAGCTGAATAATGTATTGGCAAATAAACAGGATGGCTTTAAGCAGATCAAAAACCTGTTTCAGGTTCGCTTTGCAAATGCTTTTACCCAAACATGAGAAATCATGGCACAAGAATAGGAGGGATCAGTTAGTAGTTGCAAGATGGCAAGGCTGCTTCTTTTGGCATTCATTTTTACTTAAAGTCTACTTTAAGTAAAATATATAAATATATTTAAATTTCAATATAAATATTGAAACTATACTTAAATGTCTGCTGAGGTGCTAGATAGCATTAGCCAAAGATCAGTGATGGTAGAGGGTGAAGCCTCATGCTCCTAGGTTTTGTTTCTGGCAGCTCTGAAGTCAGTAAAGTACAACTTCATTTGGCAAATTTCCTGAACTGATGTAATAGATTAAGCTTTCCTCTATTACGTGCTTATTGTAATACTGTCTAATCTGTGGAGTTTGCAGAACTCTCTGTAGCAGGATTGCTTGATACTTCCCCTTATACTGTTAGTTGATATATCTGCTGCTGCCAGCTCTTGTACTGGTGCTGAACTTTTCCATGGCAGGAATCTATTTCAGGTTGAATGTCTTAGTTGCTGTTAACAGCAGGGCTTTTTTCAAAAAATAATTGGAAAAAATTCTGTCCACCTGATTGACGCAACAGAGTATTGATTGAAAGTTTAGTGGGATTGTATGTGTGGGGGAAGGAAAGGGGTGGGTAGGTGTCATCTTTTATCAAAAATTCCTGGAAAACCTGGAAATGTGCACATGCAGGAGGGGGAAGCAACTTTCAGTTTCAAAGATTTTGCCATGCAGAACAGAGAGATATTTAAGAATTCAGACTTTTTAAATATCTGAAATGATTATTTTCATACTAAATTCATTCCAGTGTTTTTTTTAAGTTATTTCAAAATTTTCTGGATGTATAATTCATGAATATTATGGTATTAATATTGCAGGCCTTCTACTGTGTTTTTAAATTATGCTTTAATATATAGAGCAGGGTGTGGTTCCTTTCCTACACCCACTCACAAACCAACTTTTTTCTACAAATGAGTTCAAGGTTTTAGGATATTACACTAGTACTTTCTCTGGTCGTGAAGGCTGTAAAGACACTTTTTACTTTTAGTTAGGACAACTCACCCTTCCTCTCCTCCTCCCACCCCATTTTTTCCCCAGCATTGATTTTTAAAGAAATTTAAGTGGGCAAAAGAATATATGTAAGTAACCTTGCTTGCAGAACATTTAGATCCCTAATAAGTGATGAATTTGTCGCTACTTAGAAGTAATGGAATTTTATGAAATATTCCTAGCAATATTATCTATGCTAAGGGATATATCTCTGCATCTTGTTGACAAAGAAAGGGACGCAGTTTAGCATTATTAATGAAAAACGTCTGCAGTGATAGTTCAATTTTTTCTTCTGAAATAAAACTGGTTAGAAGGAATGTGAGCTTGGTTTTAATGCCTTTCGAATGTCTAGAAATAATACATCTTTGAACTGCTCATTTGCTATCACCACTGTGAAACCAGTGAGTTTCCAGACAGGGCAGTGTTTTCCTTGCAGTGCCTTCTCCAGTAGGCAGTTGAGATGCTGAGACCTGGAGCAGAAAGATCTTTCCCCAGAGTTTTTGCTTCTTCAGTTAAGTGTTCATACAGTGTGGACAGAAAGAACAGCTAATTAAAGGAATCTGAGCAGGTAAGGATAGGTAGGAACCAGAAGGCAGATAGGGCTGGCTTTAAAACAGAAACAAGAGAAAAGTGATCAAGACAGAAACTGGAATGGAAGATAGCAATAATAACACTGATGGTGTTCATGAAAAGAGTGTACGAGCCACACGGGGAGAGCAACAGAAATGATGAGCATAATGAAAAGGAGAGGAGCCACCACTGTATGCTTTGTTTAGAAACCTGTAGTTGAACCCACAAAGGCTCTACGTTCTTCTGCTGTAAGCTTATAGCTGTTAAATGTACTGGCAAAGCTTGTCCTGTCTTTCTTCAGTAACTTCGTGTAGAGGATAATGGTGCTTTGACTAGTTATAAGCTTACACTGAGTGCTAGAGGTCTGTACTGCTAATGATTGCAGTTGTGCATCTGTGGTACTTGACGCAAAGAAGAAATTCCATCCTCTTTTATTTTTTTTACTAGCATTCTCTTTTTGTATGAGCTTTGTACAGTTTGAAAAAACAGAGACTCAGAAGTTAGAAAATGTCAGAACTAAAATTCCTGTGCAGGAATAATTTGGCTTGTCTCTATGGATGTGTTGGACATACACATTAATCTTTTAATTAAGTGGTTACTTAGTTTTTCAAATGAAGCTTAGTAGATTTAAAGGTGGTTTATTTTTAATTTAAGCATGTTTACCCGTGTAGGGTTTAGATTTGGAGCCTGATTAAATTACTTAAAAACATTTTAGCAAATTGCATGCTATCTTGGTATAGAACTTGCATATAAAGGAGTGCATATTATAGACTGGTGTGTGTATGTATATTCAGTGGAACAAAGTTTGTTTTGTAGTTGTTTAAAGTCCATCATCCCATGACTGAGGCTTTCTTCAGCAAACAGTTTTCTTGGTCCTGGCAGGTTGCACACCAAAGCCCCAAACTCCAGTTCTGGCTCTGGAATTTTATTTCACCTTTCATATTTTGTTTTTGCCACCCTGTGGCTACGCTTTTTCTGAATGCTTTTTCTGTTTTCTACAGACTCAAACTCTTTTGAAACTGTCTAGTGAAATACTGCCTCCTATTTCTTAAGTTAAAAATTTGAAAAGCAAAAGATCAAAAAAAAAAGAAAACCCAAAACAAACAGGAAAAACCACCAAAGAAACCCCAACAAAACAGCCCTGTAACTTTATGTCATATTAAGAATTACATTCAAATTCTGGGGTTTCTCTTTAAATTGTAGTATAAACAGTCAACATTCTTCATAACATCATTTTCTAGTTCCTTTAACCTGCATATGTATAAAGCAGTCAGATATTCAAATAATAAGGGCTAATGATTTCTAAAATTCAGTAAAAAGTTATATTTTGACTACCTCAAGGTAAACATGGAAACTTAAACTTAGTGTAGAGAACCTTAAATACAGCAGCCAGTAAAACTTTTGCTTTGATAATTAAACACAAATGCTGTCTTTAGGTGTGAGTTACTTCTTATTGCCATCCATAAAATGCATGTAATTTTATGTACTGTTGCTTCAAAAGAGAAGCACTCAAATGATAGATGACTCTTCATTTTGACATAGCTGTTAATTTATCATATTTTAATGTACTGTGACTAAATGTCATCTATATTTTTTCTTCCACAGTTGTGTTAGTGTTCTCTTTCTTGATCCTGGGCCCAGTCTTCTGGTGTAGCCAGTTTTTCTTTCCCCAAGGCTCTTACTCAATTGGGTTATTGATTATTTTTTTCCTCTTTTAAAGTGTAAATTCTTTTTTTTGCATGATTATTTTTTTCCTCTTTTAAAGTGTAAATTCTTTTTTTTGCATAGTAACAAAATTATATTTAATAATTATTTAATAGTAAAGTCCATTATTTTTTGTTAGAAATTTGTAGAAGATAAATGCATGTATGTCTTTTGATACTCAAACTGCCTTTGTTTTCCCCACAGAAACTAGTAAAGTGGATTATGTTCTTTTTCAAGCTGCTACAGCGATAATGGAAGCAGTTGTAAGAGAATGGATACTGTTGGAAAAAACGAGCATTGAATCATTGCGAACATTCCTTCTAACTTATGTCTTACAAAGGCCTAAGTAAGTATAAGAAAAAATGCTGCTGAACGTGTAGAACTTGGCATAGCCTTGGTTATCTTTGTGTTTCCAGTGGTACTGGTGGAAGACCATTACAACACTATTTTCTCTTCCGATTTCTTAACGCTTAGCTGACTTCGCAGAGTTGTCAGCTTCCCTTAATGTGTTCACACACGAGGTTTGAAAAAGAAATGCATTTAAAACTTTGATCATTGATTGCCAAAAGTGTTTTCAAATCTGTTTTTGCAATGTTGTTTACAGCCTTCAGAAGTACGTTCGGGAGCAGATTCTATTAGCAGTAGCGGTGATAGTGAAACGGGGATCATTAGACAAATCTATCGACTGCAAAAGCATTTTTCATGAAGTCAGCCAATTGATCAGCAGCGGTAACCCCACTGTGGTAAGTGTCTGTCCCTCTCCTCTCCCTTCAAAACTTAAGCAATCTGTATCAGTGATAAAAGTTGTGTACTTAGTGATTATAGAACCTACTTTTCTTATATAAAAATGAGAATTAGTAATAGCTATTCAATTTGTTTGATAACCATTAGAATTGGATAGAGTTAGTTGATAGCTATTCAAACAATCATTTACTAAATCCGAGATTTCCAAATAAAAATGTCTTGGGACTAGCAGTAGTATGTGCAGTTCTTTGGTAGACACTATAACATATTTTTTAGGAAATTGTCTTCTCTGAATAGCAACTTTACCTACCATTAATGTGATAGTTTTTTATTGTTGTTGCTGTTTGTTTCAGTGGGTTTCTTTAATAAAACAGCTTGATCTGAAATGGATTTTCCATTAGCTGGCAGGTTCGTGGCACTGTCCCGTTTCCATCTGTGCAGTGCTGCACCCTCCTGTGGCTCAGCTGTCGCAATAGGCTACCAGGAGGCGGGTAGGTGGAGAGAAAGGGGCGTGAGGAAGGAAAACAGGGAATGGAAATACAAAACTTATTCTAGATTTAATGTCATACTACTGGGGTAAGTGTTACCTTCCACATTGAGCTCAAAGTGGAAACAAGGTGTCCAATATCTATCTGTGCATTTAGTGAAATTCCGTTTGCTATGCCAGGAGATATGTTTAGAATAGGTCATAATAGAGGCATGTAACTAGAGATTAAAGAGAGGTGATTTTTCTCCTACCAGTTGCAAATCAAAGATTATGTAGATCTGTGCTGAAATCGTTAACTGAAGCTTTTCTCAGAAAAGTCAGGCCTCGAAGGAACTTTTAGAGCAGCAGTTATGCTAGTTGTGAGCAGCAAATGTTTAACTCTGAAAAATTTGATCAAAGTGTACTATAAGTAATGCAGCTCATGTCATGGTCCTAAAAATAGTGTGTCACCTCTGAGCACAGCCGATATCCCTCCAGGGTATGGAAATTTCAGTTACGTTTTTAAACCTTTCACTGTTACTTACCTTAATGAGAACATTTCAGCCTTCTGGTTGTATATAATTCAGATAGAAATGGGTATTTGTTTAGAAGAACGATGCTTAGTTCGTGCCTTCTTCCAGGGAATGTAGTTTTATTTTTTTAATGGAGTTACAACTGAGGATTTCAAAGCTTTTTGCATGCCTCTGTGTGTGCTTATGTAGCTTATATAACCTTTCCAAAAGATACAAGTAAGGGAGTAAATCAAAACTTTGGATGTTCACAGAGAAGTCATCTCTGAGTTAACTCTTGCACAGTGCTGCTTCTGGAGTTGTATTCCGTGCATGCATTAATGTACAGGCACGCTGCGCTGAGCACAGCATGCAGCACGCTAAGACCGCCAGCTGGAAGAATATCACCCCAGGCATGCTGCAGAGCGCAGTGCATCACAGTTGAGCTCCAGCTGGGGGAAGGGGCAGGATTTTACTCTCCTCTTCTCCAAGGGCCACTTGCTGCCTCTGTACAGAGACCAAGTTTCCCCTTATCCACCCCTTTCACAAACAATGCTTTCTCCATAGTTTTTCCGAAGTATTTGTGCTCAAGTTTTAGGAAGGATATTAAAAATCTCTTTATTATAGAATATCTTCTGTTCCAGAATGCCAATACAACTTACTAGAAAAAAGGACACATGATGCTGTTGGAACACATTTTCCGTAAAGCACAGTATGTTTTGACAGGCTGGTAGTAAACACATGCTCCCATGTACTTCAGGGGGCTTTATGTTGTAAAATACTGTATTTTGTATAGTAATAAATATTTGTTCTTACAAACGGTTTTGTCTTCCGAGACTTCGCTGCAAGAGAATTCCTAGTGCTGGCACAGTTTCAGGTGACCCAAGACTTGGCGTGTTCAGTACACACTAAGAAGCAATAATAATATTGTGTGGTTTAGCCTAGTACCTATTACACCTAAACTCTGAGTTCAGGGTATGCCTTTGTACAAATATGTAATGTCTTTAAAAGGTAATACATTACACGTCCACTTAAACTTATCTTTTCAAATGTGGGTGTGTGTTTTTGTTAGCATCCCTGTGGTGTTGTGCTGTGCCCCTTAGGCTCTGTGTGGAGCTGCAGTGGTGAGTTGTGTCAGTGCAGCCTGGAGTCCGCACTAAGAGTGCTTTAGGGTATGGTATGACGCTGAGGTGATGGCACTGCTTTCAAGGTCCAGAATACACTGTCAGCACAGTGCCACTGAGATGTACCATCGTGGGCATTTCTGCACTCCACTGGATATGTTTAAATTGTTTTATTTACAAAAACAGGCCGCCACCCGAGCCAGGGAGGCAGATAGGACAGGGTATGGGTGTTGTGAGAAATCACTGGATATTTTCCAGCCTTCGGTACCTCCCTTTGTCTTGGTTCTTTCGACTTCTTTTAGTCATGTCCTTGCTGTGATGTGCTGTGTGCTTTTGCCTCCTGCGTTACACTCTCAGGTTTCTGGAGTCTGTCACACTTTTGTGACTTCGAGTTCTCTCTATGGCCTCCTTGTCCATTTCTGCATCTTTCCCAGACTTGTGCTCCCCATTTTCCTCTGATCTACTGCCCACCCATTTATGCTTCCTATCCAAGGTTCAGTCCAGCAGCTGCAGAAATACCATGTGGGGTCAGCAGCAGGTCATTTAGTGCTTGGAAGTGTTTAAAGCTTTCAGGTACGGCTCTTAGCCATTGACAGTGGCTTTCTACAGGTGACCCTACAGCTGAATCAGGCTTATTGGGGAACAAGGAACTGGATAGGAAACTATTGAAAAAAGAGGATGTGTTTTGTCAGGGAAAAGAAAACACTTTTTTGGTCTATTCAGAAAAGGAACCTAAAGAACTTGGGGCTAAATGTGAAGGAAAGGGCTGGCTTAAGCTGAAGATGTAGTTACTGAACTTACATAGCAGTTGGGAATCGAAAGGGTCCTTCTTAAAAAAGCAAAGTGGTCTCCTGCCTGCTTCCTGCTTGTTTTCTCATCTGTGTGGGTTGTAAAGCTACCTGCTTCTTCTTTATTTTATAAGCATGAAGTAGGTACTTGATCTTTTCCAATCCCTGCAAACATCTGTCCAGTCCCTGTCAGACACCTGTACTAGTTCCATAACGTTTGGGGACTTTTCAGTAACATGTTGACAGAGTCAAGTCCTGAATATAGGTGTAAAGACAGCAGTGAATGCAAATTCTACTGTCATCTGTGTTTGGGTCCTTTCTCTTCCCAAGCATTGGTTAAAAATACCTTCAGAAATCGATGATTTTTCAGGATGGAGCTTGAAGGCATGTTGAATAATGTCACAAACTGATGTGTGAGCAAGACTGTTGAGCATGAAAAACTGAAAGAGATCGGAAGGAACAGAAGGAGAGGAACAGTGATGAGAGGAAGAAAGTGGGCAGGAGATTAAAAAGCTGGCTTTAGTATCGAGTAATCTGTTAACAGTGGAACACCATGTACTTGTTAAGAAAATAACAGGGTGTTAAGGAGAGGCAATACTACAGGGACAGGAAGGATGTGTGGTTAGAGCCAGGGTTTGAACCTGGAGCATTGGCTCCTGCTGTTGTTTCTCCACCGTACGGACCTTTATGGGTCCTATGGATGAGACCTCTGAGAAGGGAAAGCAGAGTACAGAGGAACTGTCTGCCTGCTAATTTATAAACAACTTTAGGTAGTAAACCTCCGGGGGGATGAGGATTAGCTTTGGAGTTTCTATTTTTGTTCTTTCTTGGCTCTTCTTAGAACATCCATACAAGCGACCCTGCTCAAGGACAGGCTGTAAGCTCCCTCCAATAGCAATTTCAGCATCTCTTTTCAAAGTCTTCATCTCTGGGGGACAGAGTTTCTGGCAGTAGGCACCATGTCACGAGCCAATCTGAAAATGCTAAATACATGTTTTCTGTCACTGATTTTGACGAACTGTATGGGCCAAGTTATTCTCAACTATAAATACCTTCAGTTTCTTGGCCTTTTCTATTTGTGTTAGAATATCGTGCTTTTGCATAGCTGAAGGATTGATTTAGTTTGTTCTTCATTCCTGCCAGAAGGACAGGAATCCTGGCAGCTAGGGTAACCAATTCCCAGGAGCAGGAACCAGTCTGCATGCAGACCCAATCAGATGGGCTTCGTCTGCACTAGGATGTGGATTCCTCCAGAACATGGGTAGGCGGATGCAGACATGGTCCAACTGCTGCAGACCTGACACAAGACTGGGAAGCCTCAGAAGCAGTGTTTTTAGGATCTACAAAGCATGCAGTAGGATGTATCCTACTATATAGCTCCATATCTGAACCCATATGTTTTCTGTATATGAAAAAGTTGTCAAAACTTGCTGGAAGAACTCTGTGATCCTAATGGTTGCTTCTATCTTAAAATTTACAAATATGTTAGTCTGTTTCCTGATATTCACAGTTGGGCTAGAGAAGAGATTGAGATGTTCCAGGTTACCTAAAACTGCTTGGGAATGTGATATAGATTTCACGTGAACAGTGGGAAATACAAATGAGCAGAACTCTGGGCGTTCATCTGCATTGAAATATATGGCTTTCCCTTCAAGGCTCAGAAAGCTTGAGTTTTCAGCCTAGAGAAGAGAAGGCTCTGGGGAGACCTTTTAGTGGCCTTCCAGTACATGAAGGGAGCTTACAGAGAAGATTAAGAGGAAAGGTTGGACATGGTTTAGTGGGTGATATTGGTGGTAGGGGGATGTTTGGACCAGATGATCTTGGAGGTCTTTTCCAATCTTAATGATTCTGTGATTCTATGACTTTTTGTCAGAGTGGAGTGATAGGACAAGGAGTAACAGTTTTAATCTAAAAAAGGGTGGGTTTAGTTTAGATATTAAGCAAGAAATTCTTCACTGTGAGGGTGGTGAGGCCCTGGCACAGGCTGCCCAGAGGAGCTGTGGGTGCCTCATCCCTGGAGGTGTTCAAGGATGGGATGCGGCTTTGGGCAACCTTTGGGCTAGATGGGGCTTTGGGCAACCTGGTCTGGTGGGAGGTGTCCCTGCCTATGGCAGGAGGTTGGAATTAGATGGTCTTTAAGGTCCCTTCCAACCCAAACAATTCTGTGCAAATGGTTCTGTGCAACTAATCGGTCAATAATAATGGCTGACTAGATGACTAGTTATGTTTCTAAGCATTTATGGGCCTTATTTCTGTTCTTTAAGAGGAATTTTACTCTTGGATCCCTGTCTAGCTGTTGCTGTGTAATGTGGTAGGGTAAGAGTTGGAGAGGCTCTCTTGACTTTTACATTTTGAGAATTTTGACAAAACCTTTAATGTTATTTCCCCTTCACACACACGCCTTGTCTCTACACTCAGCTATATGTTCTGGTCCAAAAAAATGACTACCTTTTCCTGTGCACCTTACTGCCCTTGAAACATACTGAGTTTAAAAAACAGATGGTAAATGAGGATATTTAAGCTGTTTCCTTCATTTTCACAAGTGGCCTATAAAGGCCTAAGCTCAGGTGTTAAAAATTGTTTGGGGAATTCTAGGGATCCGAAAACTACTCCAAATACAACGTTAAAACTGCAAAAGAGCTTTAAAATACAAGTATTTCTCAATACTTGTATTAACCAGGGTGCTTTTTAAAGTTTTCAGATTTCTGTTTTGAAAGAAAGCCTATTTTGTCAGAGATAAAATACAATAGTGCAGCTCAGTTGCTTAATAACTTTAATATTACAAATTCACAGCTCCCAGTATTATCATTTACAATAGAGCTATGATTTCAAAGACAGGGTTGGAAAGTGAGGAGCCGTGATCCAGAGGAGAGCTGTGTGCTCCCTGTTTTATGTATGGTTTCCAAGGCTCTATTTCCTCAATTTGGCCATCCTGTCAGATGTGCAAGGAGGCCCTTGGATGTAGATTCACGGGTAGAGAAGAAACAATACCTTTCCATGTGTTGTAACTATACATTTCTTGTAGTACTGTGGTGACATGCAAATAAGCAGGCTTCAGGAGAAGAACCTCTTTAAGAAGTTTATTGACCCTGTCTGCTCGGTCTTTATTCCCTCTCAGGGGTGCTGCCTTTCTAAACACATACATAGGCAGTTTATTACTGAACGTAAAAACAACCAGGTTTCTCCCTTCTAGCCCCTTTTCTTTTTCTGTTTTCTTTTTAAAAAAGATCTGCTCTGGAGCACAGCCATGCAGCACAGGTCATTTGGCACATCTTGACAGTATGGCAGGCACAGGGGGCCAAGGCCAGGAATGAGTACTGGGAAAAGTAGAGGACGGGCTCCTGCCTGCCAAAGAGCACTTGCCAGGAGCATGACCTGCCAAAACTAAATATACATCATCTTCTAATTCTAACACTGGGTAATACTGATGGCAAGCCACATGGTTAGTCTTACTATTTGGTATTTCGAATTTAATTGGGGGTCTTGGATTTGTTCATGCAACTACTGTAGGAGAGAAGATCCAGCTGGTGCTTTTCAGACAAGAACCTGGAAGAAGGATATGTTACCTCTAGATAAATGGCTTTCAGACCTTCACTTTTACTCCAAAGTTACTTTTTCCCCACCTTCTGACTTCTGCTTCAAAACTTCTGTCTCCAGAGAAACAAAGAAAAGCATGTTCTGCACCCCAAGCTTGAGCAAACTCAGCCTGGATAACCTCTTCAGCAATTGTTAGAGGCTGCTACTTGCCTTCTCCCTTTGGCCAAAGTGCGCATACTTCACATGCCGCAAGATCATCTTCCTGTGGCCCCCAGTGATTTGCAGGGGAATTGGTTTCCTCTTTCTCAGCTCCGTCTTGGGGGGTTGCCTTGCATGGTTAGTCCAGTTTCCCCCAAGAAGCAGAAGCGTGGTGTCACCGCCTGTGTTGCTGTAGGCACGGCATGTTAACCCAGTGCCGCTCATCTGTTGTGGTGGAGAAGGAGTGGGGAGGAAAGGGGTGCGCTGCCCAGCCAGTCTGTTACTGCTGACAGCACAAATCTGCAGCTGTGGGTCCTATTCCTATCATCCAGTCTCTGCTCCACAGCTTCTTTTTCCACCAGTTGGCTCATTTGGGAAGGATAAAATAGATGAAATCCAGTGGGTTCTTCCTGATGCTTGCCTATATTCAGAATATATTCCGTTGGTTTGTTCTTTGCTTGGGAGCTACTACTTCAGCTCTTCTTCAGCTCCTAGTGTGTCAATTGTTGGCTTTTTTTTTTCTTTTAAATTTCCCTCATTGCAATCCTGTTAAAGGTTGAAAAGCTGGAGTTGCCCCAGTTACTCTGTGCACATACTGGTATTTCTTCTGGTCTTGTCACCATCCTTCTGTTACCTTTGCGTTTGGAGATGCAGCTTATGTTTTGGGGATTTACATGCCCTGAAAATGTTAAGAAACATTTTCCTAGTTCAGGAAAGTTAGGGAAGAAGTCTGTTACCTCCTTTATAAAGGAAGCCTTGCTTTAAACATTTTTTTTTTGGTAAAACTGCATTTGATGTATTCTCACCACAGAATTCTATCACCTACAAACAGCACAGCAAGTTTTGCCTCTGAGTAGGTTTACTGTCCTGCTCTTGGTGCTTTCACCCAAGTTAAAACTAGCTGCTTGTTGGTGTTTCCCTTTGGTTTCAGTAACAGTTTATAAGAATTGAGAGTCCTATAACTACACATTCAGGCTGGCAATGATTTAATGTAACAGGGTAGATCTTACTTGCCCTGCACAAGTGAGATCTGTAGTCTTTTAAACATATTTGCTCCCTTTTTCTGTAGGTATAAATGCCATTGCATAGTATGTGGGAATGTGGGGCAGTTGCTTGATAGTTCATTTTTTGTAGATATGAATGATCAAATCAAGCCTCTTGACAGCCTGAATTTCAGAACAGAGGAAACATTTTTGGTGGTGTAGTTTTCTGCTTTGTCTGTTGGCTTTTCTGCCTTGGAGCTGGTGTACCACTTGTCCATTTTTTCCTAAGCCGCATTTGAACTCTTCTTCCCTTCAGATGCTTTGTAACCTAACTACCCTCAAATGAAGCAGTTCACTTATTCCATGGGCAGTCCAGGCACAAGTGTGAAATCCCTTCAAACATTATGGCTTTAACTTTTGTTATAGCGGACATTCCACTTGCAGGAATAAGTTGCATTTTCCTAATGCATCTGAGTTTTACGGACTATGAATAAATGTTTGCTGTTAAAACGGTGCATGGCCCTCCTGTAGTGTCTGTGATTTATTTAAAAAGAAACCCACTAAAACGATGTCACTACTGGGTGTCTGATTGCCAAGTTAATCTCTTATCACAAGTCCCATTGATCTTCTGTTTGAGCAGCTGAGAGTCTATTTTATGTATAGCGATCTTTCATAAAGTTTATTCCTGGTAATAAAGCTAACTGGGGAGAGTGCCAAGCTATTCTCAGAGGCAGTCCGCTCTTGACAAGAGAGGTATTTTATTTTGTTAGATGGGGTTATTGTTTGGGCATGTACTGGTGGCAGAACTAGTGAAATCGTTAGCAAGTGAGTCAAGCCACGTTCAGAGGTGTACTCTTACTGGTATGAAGTTAATGGCATTACTGGGCAATAGACACTCAGAGCTGACTTTTAATATGATGCCCAGCATCACGTGCATTTTCTACTTATTACTGTATGGTATTATTAAATTGGATTGTTCATCTTGTCAGTGGCATGGCAGAAAACTTTTAAAAAATTTAATACTTCACATGTGTTAGGCGTATTCAATTTCATTACATTAAAGGAAGCGATTTTATTTCACAGAGCACAACTGTGTTTCTATGAATTTGTGTCGCTTTTCAGGTTTTTGAAATCTTTCTTCTAATACCATAGCAATTTGTGTTGAGACTCTTTGTACCAAATGTGTGTAAATTCAAAAAATGTATTTCAAAATTTTACTTATTAACCTATAGTGAAATTACTCTTTACAAAGAGTCATTTCAGTCCCTCTGCTCTTGCCCGTAAACTGTGTAAACTTTCTTCCTTCTAGAAAGCCAGTGTCTGGCAGTCTCCTCTGCCTGTTGTTGAGGTAGATTTTAAATTTTAGGCCGCAGTCTTTCCTCTGGCCTACTGCTGCTGCCCTGGTGACCTGGGGATCCAGGCACGCTTACAGCTCCTCACAGGTGAAAGGGGCAGGGGTAGGTAGTGACACAAGGGCACACACGTCCCTTATGCCCACAGCACCCTTGGGATGAGGAGGGAACAGGCAGGATTTGCACACCAGGAAGCAAAATACCACAGGGAAGGAGATGATGGGGTGCTGGGAACGCGCAGGAGAGAAAATTTGGGGGGAGGGCGGGAGGGTGGAGGGCTGCAGTGTGTCTTGGTGTTTGCTGTGAGTGAGGCTGCCAGAAAGAATAAAGTGTGTAGATCTCCAGTAACGTGCTGCTTTTCCTCCTTCTGTGCTCAGAGCAGTTACCGAGGTCAGAACTACCTGAAATAGCTGTTGCTTAAATCAGTGGTCAATACTCCAGCTTTCAAAGCAGGTTCCCTCAGAAACTGCCTTTTTTTTTTTTTTTTTTTTTTTCCCTATTTCAAAGAGCCACCGCTCTTTACATCTTTGTGGAGCTTTCTTCCTCATGAATCATAATATTTATTCTCCTTTTAATTTTCTCTTTGAAATCAGGAGAAAAGCCTAAAAACTCTCCAGGATGCAGTTTGTTCCTGCTTTAAGGTGTTACCATTTGAACAGAAAGGCTACCTGGTTACATACTGTATAAACAAAGGAGAAAAAGTGAAAGGAGAAGATGTCAATTTCAGCTGATACTAAATATCTCTAGTCACAGTGGGAATGTACATTTTTCCCATTTGTTCCTTATCTGTCGTTCTAACCCACTCATTTCTCTAGTAACTGGCAACCAGCCGCCAGGGATGGCTGCTCTGCATCACTGCCCTGCTTGTCCCGTGTGCTCCGAACGGCAGCGTGCTGAGGAGATCTCCACGCGGCGAAGCAGTTTTAGCAGCACAACCACCGATACTGTGTGGTAATCGTTGGAGCATCAAACTCTGGGCATCTGTGATTACAACTAGTGGTGCCCTTACTTTTCAGCTCTGAGAAGCAGTGATGTATCAGTGCGTTTGTAATTCAAATGTAAATTCAAGTCTCTATTAAAGTATTTAAAGAGCCTTGTGAGATGTCTGCATCTCCTGGCACAGAATGGAACTGGGCAGTGTTCTCTGGAAACTTCTGCATTATTCCTTTAAAGACACGTATTCTTATCTGAAGCATTGTTGCAGAGCTTAGCTTCATTGGTTTTCTTTCTCTTTTTTTGAGGGGGTGGAGGGGATGGGTTGTGTTTGTGTGTTTTTGTGTGTGTGTGTGTCAGATTAATTCTTTTCATATGGAGCTCTTAATGTTGGACCTGAAACTCAGTGTTTTATTTTTATTTTCTTTTATAAAGTCTTTATAACAGCTCAAATCTGGACTTCCTGCAAATTTAAATAATAGTTCATTGCAGAAATAGCTTACATGGAAATTTGGAAATAAAATACTGAAATGTTTGAGCTAGTTAGGAGTAGTCTGAATCTTGCATAGAACTGACAAAATTGCATTTCTGGTGGAGCAAATTAAAGTGTGATGCTTTTCACTGGCAAACTTTTGCTTTTATCATGAGTGACTAGATGAGAAATAGTATACTTGAAATAGCCTACTTGAAATAAATAGTTCTTTCCTTAAAATGGGAAAATTTAGATTTAGCAACTGATCAGCAATATGCTGGCCTGCTGTACAGCTTTATTATGTAGTAGAAAAGAACACCCATATGTTATCAGGAAGCTGCTATGTTTGATCTGTCTGGGACTTATTTAGCAAGTAAGAATGTTAATTTAGTGTATACTAGCTAAGATAACTAGTTGTCTGGGGGGTCAAGGTACTGACTTCAGAGGCATTTCTGAACAAAGATGTTGCAGTTGGTGGGTGGATGGCACTGGTCTCAGCTGTTGTAGAGCTTGCATAAATAGTATCATCTCCACTTTAATCTTTCGGGTGTTCAGAGGTAGTGTGCATATTTCTGTTTAACCCCTGGACACTTGCTGGCATGCATGACCCTTTAACAATTCCTATCCCTCTGTCCATCCCTGGCACCTTGGCTCCGAACGGTCTAGGAGTATAGCCAGTGATCTTCAAGATTTTTGTTAAGAGTCTATCTAACAAAAAGTGTTTTCATTTTGTTGGTATATAGTTTCTATTGTGTTTATTACATTAGTATATGACACATTTCTGAAGTACTTTTTACATTCCCATTATACAGCATTAACTTTCTTTTGTGTTTAATGATCAGTTACAGAGATGTGTTAAAACTGGTGATGATGGCTACTGGACTTTGGCATCAGGAAAAAAAAAAAGCTTTTTTATTTCAATAATAGCAACTATGGCTGGAAAAGTGTTTCATAAAGTCAAATTGGCTTTTAAATTGTGTTTTAGTATAAGCATTTGATTTACTTTACCTTACCAGAAATTTTGAGAATGAAGATGATACTTAAACCTCCAATCTTCATGGATGTGTTTCTCTAAAGTGTTTTCCTCATCCATTTTTGTATTGCTTCAGGAGCACCATTCCAAAAGAGTAGCTTTAAAGGTTCTTTCTGAGGCTTGTGGATACTGTGCTTTGGAGGAAAGTACTTAAAAGCTTTCAAGCATCAGAGCTTTCTGCATATTCCTCCCCTTTTTTGATGAGGGAGAGGGAAAAGAGGGTATAATGCAGGTGCTGTTTTTGACTAACTTT
This sequence comes from Heteronetta atricapilla, assembly GCA_011075105.1. Classification (NCBI taxonomy): domain Eukaryota; kingdom Metazoa; phylum Chordata; class Aves; order Anseriformes; family Anatidae; genus Heteronetta; species Heteronetta atricapilla. The sequence continues at coordinate 188,427,305 of CM021731.1, forward strand.
TATCACTTTCTGTGGTATACATTTAATCATGATCAAATACCAACACGGTAAGTGTAGCAAATGCAAAGACGCGCCAAAATAAACTTCAGAGTGATCGGAACTGATCTGAACTGTTGGATGGGTAGAAAAAAGTATAAACTAAATCTTCCGTGATCCTAATACCTGTAAAACCATGTGCATGGGGAGAGAAAATGAATAGGCTGGCAAAGGGATTGCAGTGTTTGTTTCCATTTTGTAGAGATGATTGCACAGGTGTTAGTTTTTTATGCTGCTCAAATACTTGAATTTCTTATATAAGGGTGGAGCTTGGATGATTCCAGAGATGGCTCACCCAAGCATTCGTAATCCTGAAAGTTTGAGTTGTTCTAATTTGTGTTAGAAGAAACCGAAGTAATAGCTGCAGAAATATGCTAATAAAGTAACTTAAGGACAATGTAGATGGTGTTACGTTGTTGGACATCTTTTAGTTATATTATTCTCCCTTATTTTTTTTATAGCAAACTTTGGCCTGTTCCATTTTAACGGCATTGTTGAGCGAATTCTCAAGTTCAAGTAAAACCAGCAACATTGGACTAAGCATGGAGTTCCATGGAAACTGTAAACGTATATTTCAGGTAAACTAGTTCTGTATCAATATATGCCACCTGTGTTTCTAAAATCTAAATATTAAGAAGCAGAAGTACTTTCTTGCACTAGGTACATTCAGTTACAATGTATGCTTGACAGCATTTAATTGGACTAATATATATTATAAATACAGATATTGGCTACCTTAGGAAAATTGATAATATATTTTTTAAATACTTGTATAAAAAAGTGCCATCTCTTTGCCCGTTTTACGAATGTAGAGCTACAGATCTTTACATGGTTGGACTCTAATTCCCTGGCTACCAATTGCAAACAAAACGAATACTCTGTGGAACAATGATAGTCTTAAATATAGCTTTGGTTTAAAGCCAAGGAGAGCTATGTATTTAAAAATATTATTGCAGATGGTGTAGTCTGGTTGTCTCAGATGTATTGTTTGGCCTGGCAGAAATGTTTTTGTGAAGGCATTGCTTTAAACTCTGACTGTTGTGGAACAACTTACCAACTTTTTTTCATGCCAAAGACCAACCCCCCTCCTCCTCCACCAGTTGTTAAAAAGATATTGTTAAGAAGTTTTTCCTTTAATGACTAGTACTTATTTATTTTTTTCTGAATAATATTTACCAACACATTGCATTAGTTTTGGCAAATAAGTTGGGAGTTCTGACTGTCAACTTTGGAATAATTTTTGCTTTTTAATGAGAACTTGGGTGAACACAAAAAATGACTGAGAGACTCTATTAATACGTTGTGTTCGTCCTGACTGTAGGAGGATGATCTGCGGCAGATCTTCATGCTCACAGTAGAGGTACTTCAGGAATTCAGCAGACGTGAAAACCTCAATGCTCAGATGTCTTCAGTGTTTCAGCGTTATCTTGCACTAGCCAATCAGGTCTTAAGCTGGAACTTCCTTCCTCCAAATTATATCCTTTTAATGTCAGGCCCTTTATTTCAGCTGACTTGGATCACTTCTGATGGGTGATAAGCAAAGTCTTTGTGAGGAGAGAAAAATGGAAATTAAAGTCTTATATTTAGTCCTTGATTTATGTCTTTTTCACTCCTGCATTTGCTTAAGAGGTGCTTATATATAGAAGCTGTTGTTACTTTTCATTGAAGTATTTTATATAAAAGGCAAAATTAGTTCAGCGGAGCAGCTTTCAGTTCAGAGCTGATGATTCTCCTGGCATGTATCTGGTTGTTGCAAGGGAGAGGGAAAGTGTAACAAACTACTTCTGTGTACAACCAAATGGTGAAGAGATCTCAGAAAGCTCTGTTTAATTTTTATGCAGAGATCTGGTCTTTCTTTTTGCTCTCAGAGAAGAGGACTGGGTAGGTGTCATTTCACGATGTGCATACTCAAAGGATTCCCCCAGTAAAAGAGAAGAGATGGATTTTTTTTTTTTTTTTTTTTTGCTAATATACTGGTGTTGTTGCTTCCCTTTCCACATTTTTGGGGTGTGTGCTGGTTATGAATGTCCAGGGAATGTGGAGATGGTAAGCAGAGGAAGAAATGAGAATATAATGAAGAATCAGAAAGAGTGAGTCTTGGTGAGGGAGGGAAGAAGACAGATGAAAAATGATTGGCCTGAAAAATGGGCCAGAAGAATATGGTAGACATACAGGGTACAGCATTATGGTGACTCTTTTAGTAGTGACACCATCTTTAAGATACTCAGCAAACTTATGGAGAGCCAACCTGTTAAGCTGCTTTATAAGCTTGTTTCTTAAAACTGAATAATTTGCTACTGTTACACATACTGCAGGAATCGTGGTGTTGCCTTCAAATCCTCTGTATAGGATTTTATTTGAGTTTGACAATCAGAAGGCAGAATGTGTGTGTTTCTGTTGTCTTTGAATCTGTTCATTACGTAACGAGCAGCAGAATTGGAAGTGGATGTTCTGTGGTTCACGTCTGTAAAGTAGAATGGCAGATACTGTCTTTTTGGAAAGTGCTGTGGATGAAAAGTAAATATTTCACGCCTGTTAATCACTGAAGTGGTTTGGCAAGGGGCCAGAGAGGAATTCAGTGCGTGTGCTTACAAGACTGAGGCTGGAATCAAATTATGGCATCGTATAAAAGTTTTCAGAAGAGAATTTGGGATTTGTGAGAATTCAAATAATGTGTGAACACTTTCAAAGCAGTCACAGTAAATAGAAAGGAAATGCCTTTGTGCTGTGTAGTGGTGGGTGGAGGTCATTTCCTCTGATTTTTAGTCTTGCTTAGTGCAAACCTCTGTACACCATCACAAATGCTGACAATATTATAGTTTGAAAATGAAAACCTGAGCTTTTTCATGAGGAATTTATCCTAACCTTAAGGTTCGCAGCGGTGAACCTAGATAAATACAAGCAAGATGTTGGTAGAAATTTATTCAGGCCTTGAGAGTTGCAGCTTTTGTTAACACCTGCATGTAATTAGAAGTGATCCAATCTCTAGGTATTTATAAATAAGTGTTATAGTAATGGTTAAGCAAGGCATATCGCTATTTGAGATTAACAGAGTTTTCTGCTACTTGGCCTACTTGAGATACTATTACTGTTAAATTCTGGCCACTTCTGGAGACTGCTTCTGGTGTAGACAGACCTTTAGTTTGAACCACCACAAATGCTCTTACGTGGTTCTATTTCAGATCTTTTTATAACTCAGATTCTCCATTATATCATCTTTTTGTTTTCTGCCGTTGGGCATTTCATTTTGCTGTAAGAATTATGATGCTGCTTGTCCTCTCCCTCCTCTATTTAGCAACCTGTTTTCACAGAACTTGGAATGGCTTTACTCACTTCTGAGAAAAGTGGGTCTTAACTAAGATTCAGTAGCTGTTAGGGTGACAGCCACATGTTGATGGAGCTGTTGATTGTTAGTTCCTGGACGGTGAAGCTTAACTGGGCTGCAATTTCTACATAGGTAGCACATTACACAAGAACATAAGAATGCCAATTGATCAGTTGGTATCCTGTTTCCAAATCTTGCCAGTACACGTGCCAAAGCAATGGGCATAAATTGAATACCTAAAGCATGGAGTAAAATGATCCATGGTATCCACATGTGTGTATACATATATTTTCCTTTAGTTGATATTCCCAACAAGATAATATTGATTCTCAGTATTCCTTGCAGCATAGCAGTCATCTGCAGTATCTGTACATAATCTATAGCAGGATTCTGATATTCTCTGCCCCCTACAAAAAAGCAGCATAAATGTGTGCTTTCAGTGACCTGGTGATTTTTTGCAGAGGCACAGCATTTACATCACTAAATTGCAAGAATTACATCAACATACGGCTTCTTGAGGAGTGAGAAGTGCTGTTACAGGTTAATTCGGTATGTGTTGCATTGTTTAATACAGTCTTAGGCAGCGCTGCCAGCTATTAGAAGAGCTGTAGTAAATATAAATCGTTTATTACCAGCAACAAGAGCTGGCATAAAAGATGCATTCTGGAGTAGCCACCTTGTTGAACAGCGAAAGAGGAGAGGCTGAGACCAACCTGCTCTTAAGCTGGAACTCAGTAATTATTGAGTGCCTTACTGCAGTAGTAAGGCATGATGACCTAGGAGGCTTCCTCTCAGTCATGTGCAGTTTCTTCCATTTCATTTTCTAGCACACAGGCAATCATCTATTGTTGTTTTCATCTGTTACCTCTAGGCATTAGTTCACCTGATGTTTGCAGATGCTTCGGGGATTTTTGGCAGTACTGTTGGAAATGACAATAGCATAGAATTCCTATTTTGCACTAAGAACGTATGGCAGGCAGTTGTGGCATGTTGGCTTCTGTAGGGTTTCTTTTTCCAGTGCTGTCACAGCACAGTTAGATATTGGTTACTTGGATGGAACTGGTTTTAAACTGAACCTTTTCTTCAATTAATGTTTTGAGTAGTTAAGAGAGTGCAAGCAAATGATGGGTGCTAAGAGATACAGCCCTCTCCTTTATAAGAGTGCCTTCAAGGATCCCACTCCTAGTACGTACGGAGAATCCAAAGACCTCAGTTAAGGAATTCAGTGTTGCTGGACCCTAATGCACTTTGACATGGATGTATCATCTGTCCTCCGGAGTCAGGATGTAATCACATTCTTTTACCTCCAGAGGTGTTTCTCACCATTTCTTGACTTTGGGATTTATCTGTTCTTTGCAGCTGCGTTCTAATAGACTTTGGATGAATGCCCATGAATGCAGAAGTTCTTAATCAGGCCTTTGTCCTGCTATCTCCCATCTACAGCAAGGTGTTCCTTATCTGTCATTAGGAGCTATTATGGAACTATCTATCCCTTATTTTTTTCAGAAAGGTACAGATTTTTACAGCTTTTTGTAGAGAGTACACAAATAAACATGAACTTGAGCTTTAGTTTTTATTTTGGATTTGGTGCCTCTTCTTGCTAGGAGGCAAGCTGGCAAATTTTCAGGTGAGAAATTCTACATTTCCATGTAGAATAAGGGATTAGATTTAAAATACAGGTCACGTAACTCTGATGGGATGCACTCCTCTAATACGCATCGCTGCCATTCCATCAAAATTAACAGTGCAATGGCAATTGTATGAGCTGACTGAAGCTTTTGTCTGATCGGAATTCTGTTTTTAGTATGTGTGTTCCTCAGCTATACTTTTAAAGGAACAAGCTCTTCATATCTCTGTTGTGAAAATGTCTCAAGCCAGACCGAGAGACCTTTCTGGGAGATCCTGCGAACCATACAGTTCTGCAGACTCTCAGGATTTGAAGTCAGGCCAACCCAGATTGGTAGCATCTGTTGTGCATTATGGAAGTCCATGAAAAACACAGAGTACTCAGAAAAAACAACACCAGGTTTGTTTTGGGGAATGTTTTGAGTTGGCATCACTGCTGAAAAAGCATCCTGTCCCAGAATCTCTCAGGAGAGTGATACTGAGCAGGGAACTGCCTGGCTGAGAGCTTCTTTCTAGCGGGGAGAGGTCCTGACTGATTTGTTGCACAACTGCAGATATGACTGTGCTGTGGAGAAACAACATGGGTTTCCTTCAGCAGCAGGGCTGCTTTCCTTAGGTCTCATTTGCCTACAGCCTGGGGTTATCCTGAATTTACTGCAGTCTTTATGTGAAAAATGAAGGGATGAAGTGCTGTCCTGGCTGTTGTTTGGGTTTGGAGGAAAAATTCATTGCAACTAAAACCGCTGTGTTGAAGAAAGTGCAAAAGAGAGAGCTGCCTTTTACTTCTGTCATTTTTATCCCTCTTAAGTAAAAATTAACTTTGGAATCCCTCCTGCTTAGAAATTCATCAGCTGCCTAGGTGGCAGGCAGCATGCAATAGGAAGGTGTGACTCTTGGGCTACATCTCTGTATGGCAATCACTTCTGCCCAGGTGGTGTAAGTAGAAGTTGGGCTTGAAGTGATGAGCTTGCTTACGGATAGCTGTAGAGCTGTGGTAGCAAATTTTAGCAGGGGCTGCAGAATTAATCCACTTGGGTGGGCAACATGAGACTTTGTGCTGGCAAGGCTATACTGGTGGCAGCTCCAGAACTGGATGGTTTTAAGGTTAGCTGAGGTCTTCCTACACCTCCTCTGCCTGTTGCTTTGCAGACACAAATCTGAATCTGGTGTCTCCCACATAAAGCAGTTTTTAACAATTAATGTTTAAGCCTACCTTTCTTCTCCTGAATGCTGGATCTGTTTCCTAGGATTCTGGGTGATACAAAGATTTGTGAAACCATTCTCCATAGGGGGCAGCAAGCCTCTGCATCAGTTCTAGAGTTGATCCTGGACTCATCCCATGTGCTTGGCTGACTAGCTAGCAAGCCAGAGGAGGTCTTAAAAATATAATCAGTATGTTAGCATTATAGCACTGGATGGCAGATTTCCAAGCTGTTACCTTAATAATGGATTTTTATTTGTAAAGTATAAGTCTAAGACTGATATAAAGCTCTCCAGAAAGATTCCAGACAGCAAAGGTAAAGTGATTAAAACAACAACAACTACAAAGTTAAAATAAAAAATCGGGCCTCATCACTCCTGCAGTTTTTCCTCCAATTCTGAGTTCTTCACTGCTGTGGAAAAATTTGCAGATGGGAGTCTGGTAGATGCAGCCTTAGCTTTGATTTTTGAATTCCTCATTTCCTCCTTTGTGGCAGGGCAAGCCTCCCCTCTCATGAAGGGGAAAAAAAAATAAAACACACAAAACCACAACGTTGGGATCCATTTGCAAATACTAGAATTTGTGGTAAGTCCTGAAGTATTATAACTGGCTGCCTTAGGATATGAAATATTTTGATATTCATCTTCACCCATTCTGGAAGAGAGGCAAAGAGTGAGAAAAAAATACATATTTGTTTCTTTTATTTTTTAAAAAATATTTTCCTCCAAGAATCAGAGAACTTTTTTTCCAAATTACAATTTAAAATGAGAAGTTAATATTTTTCAAGCAGATTACTCTTATTTCTCTAGTTCATTCAATAAAACCAAGTGCAGAGCTAATGGCTGCATACATGAATGTAGGCAAAAATGAAAGAAAATGTATCTTAAACAGTGTTTTCTCCTCTTCCTCTCTAGGCACTAGTCAGGGATCACCAAAGTTTTATGAAACATGAAGGCATCCAGTTATACTCTTACATTTTTCAATAGAGCTTCATACATATTGTTGCGTGTTTTTGATGATGAAGACTGTGTTTGTCCTGCACACACCCCTGTAGTAGGTAATGTAGTGGCATTTTTTCAGATTTGGCACAACTGGGCTGCTGCTAATAAGGCAGAAGTTCAGGTGTTTCATGGCAGTGAGCATCTCCACACCCAGCTTACGCTAATGTCTGCATTCACCTGGTGTGGGAAAGAAAAGAGCTGTAAAGTCTCCGTAATGGCTGCAGCCATAATTTGTATTGTTTAATTAACAGATATTTTACCTACAAGTCTTGTCAGATATGTCATCAGTCCATTAGCGTGAGAAACGGCACTAAAAATAACAGGATAGGGCCACTAAATACTGGGGCTTGTTAAAATAGTGACAGCAAAGCAGCCCTTCTTCCATTCCACGTGAAACGGGTTATGTAGCTCGTCCCCTCCGTAAACTCAAGCTAGTGGAGAGCAAATTGATTTTCAGAGACTGATAATGTATCTAGAGTCTTTCTCTGGTAAGGATGCCAGCTTTTTACAAGAGAGTTAAGGCAAAGAACACTCTTGAAAATAAGCAATTTAAAAAATAATAATAAAAATCTAGAATATTTCAAATGAGAATGAGAAAAAGCACAACTTAATGTGCCAGCACTTAATTTGTCTTAATTTGTAATACTACTCTGATAAAGGATGCATGTGATAATTTCATGCCTATATTTTATTTTTATTTGGAAGAATTGCAGGGGTTTTGATCGCCTAAATGACATTTGTATTTCAGAGGAAAGTAAAATAGAAAATTATCTGTTATTATTTTTAAAAAAATATATTTTTATTTTTTCAGTGTCTAAAATAATGCAGATCTGGTAGTGTTCAACACACACTGATAGTCTTGAAAATCGTGAAACAGGTTTTGTTTCAATATGCATGAAAATCTGTGATTGTTCTCGTGCATTGTAATGTGCTGAATGCAGCTCTGGGCACATACCATCAGTGAATTTCCACTTGGTGCTGGGCTGTGGAAAAAGTGGATTTTTTGAAACTGTTCTGCACAGTGTTACTGTGATTTTCTGTGTGTGGCAAGTGTAATAAACCAAAATTGTGTCTCTTGCCTTGCACGACAGTCTTTCATATTAAAATAGATGTTTGCTTTATACATTGTTCTCTTAAACAAATCCCATCAGATTTCAAGAGATCTGCTTTCCTGAACAGTACCGTTGTAAAATTTATTTTTATTCAGAAGTATACAATTGTTTTATAAACTTTTTTAATAATACCTGATAACTTACTGAACTGTATTAATTTTGTAGTTTACCAACGTGTAGATTATATGCAGCTGAGCATGCCGTTGCTTACTCTGGCGGCTGGTTACAAAGGATTCAGAGAGGGCAGTGAAGGTTTTAGAAAGACAAATGAAATCATAACTTCTGTGTTAAAACTGTTCTGCTGCTACTTGGGTTGAGGGGTGTCACAGTAGGAAGCACTTTCAAAAATCTGTGATAAATGCTACCCTCTGTGATCAGACTGACTAAGAATGTAACGTGCTATAATGGATTTTTTCATGTATTTGTTATTTTTCTGCTCTGGCAGAATTTCATAAAAACTAAATTATGTCAAAAGATACGGTAATAACTGAAAGGAGTGCATGGAAGTCATGGTTTTGGTGCGGGTGCTTTTTATTGTGGGTTTTTTACAAGCATATGTTTAATATGACAATGCCTTGTGGTGCCTTACGCTTTTGTTCTTCACAGCATGATAAAAAATGTCGATTAATGCAGGGCTAACATATCTGCATTCTGTGATGCATATTTGGCTATTTAGAAAAATAGGATATAGATTTCAATGGGCTATCTTTAGCTATCCTAAGGCCTTTTTAAAAGCTGCCAGGAAAATTTTTTAGAAAATGATTTCCCATTTTGCATAAATTTTAACACCTGTTAATTGCGGTTGCTTTTTTCCCTTCTCGCTGTGTCACATTAGACACCATGGTTATCAAAGTGATCGTATCACTATGGTATGTCTCATAATTATGATCAAACTGTTATCTAACATTCCTGGAGCATTCTTTTTTTCAATACTTAATACCTTTTATTCCTTGGCCTCATGCATGAATTATGCTGTGTATGTGAAGAGGCTTAAAGTTTGTTTCCATTACATTCTTTCTGAATGGATCCTGTTGTATCTAGGATTTTTTTAAAGCCAAGTAGGAATGTTATTGTTGACCTTGACACCAGATAACTGGGCAGACATTATATAGCTATGTTTGAATCCTCACAAAATGTGATGCTAAAGCCAACAGAATCCTGGCGTGAGACCCTCCTGGACAGCAGAGTTATGGAGCTTTTCTTTACAGTAAGTTTCATTCTTCAACTTTCATAGTCCAGACCACAGGGAAAGCAGCTTCTTCCTGTTTTAAAACTTACTCTTGGATCCTTCTTTTTGCATCAGGTAGGACTGATTCTGTTAACTTCAGCTGGTTTGTCAAAGAAAACAAAGTATTGTGTTTTTCTTAGGTTAACAGATGTGTGTTTTGCCTATAAATTGCCTTAAATTGGTAACCATTAACTAAGGAAAAATGGTTATGGTTATCTAAGCTTTGTTCTGTTTAGTACTTTTTAAATATGTGTTCATCAAATGAAACCAAGCATTGTGAGCAGTGGTTAGACTATGCTTTTAAGATAACGTGTAACAGCTCTCAAATTAACAGTACTTTTTTTGCTGATCTTACAGCATTTGCTCCACAGTACTTGAAAATAAGCACTGTAATTGCCATTTTCCAGCCAGTTCCAGCATACAAAATTTTGCATCTTTCTGCAGCACAAAGTGAATCAGAGGAAGTTAAACTGAGATAGATTAAATTAGGAGTGATGGGGAAGAGAGATTGAGGAGAGGGGAATGTAATATTCACTTCCCATGATTTAAAAAGAGGTCTGATATTAAAACTGGATAAAATGAATGTTACTTTCCACCACTCTTTGAGGGAAAGTTGGTAGTCTTTGTTCAGCCAGGAAATGCTGTAGCAGCAACATTATTGGTTTATAAATTAGTTTACTATGATATTTTGTTATCTTAAATCTCTCGGGACCTCAGAATTCATCATTCTTACTCTGTTGCATTTTTACAAAGCAAAGAAATAATGTGTTCCAAGCTGGGACAAAGTTGTTTTCAGACCAAGCAAATGGAAATCTCTAGTGCTGCTTGAGAGTTGTCTGATATGTTTGGATACGTGTTTATACTTTGTAGGATTTTTAATAAGGATTTTTTTTAACTGAAAGTTTATCCGTTCCAGCAGTTTTGAAAAGGTGAAAAAATCACTGGCAGACCTCTTAGCAGCTACACACAATCTGAACAGCTGTCTAGACTATCCAGACAGTTGCTACTGTCAGCTGTGAACCTCCACATGCAAATAACTTTTTGGCTTACATATTAACCCTTCCTCGCTTAAAAGTATGAAGTTGTCTGAGTTAAATCTCTCTCTTTGGCTGCTTTACAAGGCTACTCATTTGTGATGAGGATATTGTTTTCAGTAACATGCAAAATTGTTGTAATGCATTTGCATTTTATTTAATGGCAACCAAAGCAGGCCCATATTTGATTATTTTTGAATGAAGGCTAGCCAGGGCAGTGTGCTGTCAGTTTTGGTTTTAGATTCCTGATTCGCAATGGTTGAGGCTGGTGGTATTAGCTTGCTATTTGAAGTAATGTAAGTGAATGGTGGTCGTTCATATTCATATAACTGATCTGAGAAATTTTAATAACCTTGCAAAACTTGGCAAGACTGCCATGTTAAAGAGGAAGCTTTCACTTGAAATCTCAACCAAGTGTGGAATGCATATTAGAAGGGGTATTTCTGTTTCAGGGCTTGTTTCTCCTGGCAGTTTAATCCCTCAGAGGTTAACCGTGCAGCTAATCCAACTGGTTATGAGTTAGGTGAAGCTGAAGATAAAATGCCACAGGGAAATGGTCAGAGTGTCTTAACTGTACTTTTATGATATAATTTAAGTAAATTGCATGTGGAGGGAAAAATTACACTATTTTCCAGTAAAACTTACATGAAAAAACAGAAGGCATGAGTGTAAGGAAATACTTAAAATCCGTAGTTGATAATTGTAGTCTGAATTGTGAGAATCGGGTTACTGGAAATATTATCAGATTTGAATCTAGAAGGTCTTAGCAGCAGAAGTAGTGATGTAACACAGTGCAGAAATGAAAGAAGATGACTTGGCCGTTTATAATGTAAGGGTGTTGCCAAGGAAGTGATGCGTTCATTTTTGTATATGTCTTCAGTGTTTACCTCTGCTAAAGAAGCATCCGTATAATCTTGATTGAACTTGTTGACTAACTTTAGCAAGACTCTGTAGCCTAGGCATAGTTAGCATAATAGAGATGACTGTCATTATTGCTGTTTTTAGAAGGAGCAGTATGTCTGACTGGCTGGCATCTGTTTCTCTCTTTAAGACATAACATTCGGTACACAGTTCAATTTTCAAAATGTAAGTAAGACTTAACTAAATGTTAGTATCAGTGAGTTAATTTGAGGCTCGCGATTTTGTGAACCGAGTCGCAATCGTGACATTTGCCAGGTTTGAGGGAGTTGTAGAAACCTTCACGTTTCAGACTGAATAGAAGTTATAGTAAGCTTTTTTTGGTGTGTGCTCTTTTGGATTGAGAGCCATGTGACTGTTGTAAGAACATCCTATTTTCCGTGTATTATTAACTATCTCACTTCCTGAAAGGTGCATCGAAAAATCAGAGAAGATACAGATATGGCCCAAGATTCATTACAGTGTCTGGCACAGCTGGCATCTTTGCACGGGTCAGTCTTTCCTGACGAAGGTTCACAAGTTGATTACCTGGCACACTTCATTGAGGGATTACTGAATACTATCAATGGGTATGTATGCCTCCTCTCTAAATTTAGATGGCATTTTTTAATCTTTTAGTTTGGAGTGCAGCGTGTGTGTGTGAAGAACTGGTATGACTTGCTTATTTCTGGATATAATCTGTGTTTACTCTCGGATTATTGACATTGTAAAAAATGCATCTTAAAGTAGGTGCTTCTTAAACTAACACGAGATGTATTTATTGATTGAAAATGTATCTAGAAAATCAAGTGGCTTTTAACATTTTTCTTGATGGCAGAAAGCTAACTCCTATTTCTATCTGTAGAATTGAAATAGAAGACTCTGAAGCAGTGGGAATTTCCAGTATTATCAGCAACCTGATAACCGTATTTCCTCGAAATATTTTAACTGCCATTCCAAATGAACTTTTCTCTTCATTTGTTAACTGCCTCGCACATCTCACATGTTCTTTTGGAAGAAGTGCTGCCTTGGAAGAAGTGGTAAGTATTCATTCTCAAAAAGTAGGTATTCTTTTTGTTTCCCTCTCCTTGTAATAGGCATAAGTGATATGACAACCTGGCTGTTTTGTCACTAACTGCTGTGAAACATGGTGCTTTTGTTCTAGATATTTCTGAAATCACATCTGAAAAGGTTTTATTTTTTTATTATGTGCAACGTATTGCACAATTGCACACTGTCTTTCGAACTTTTGATTTAAAGCACCTGCTTCATATTTTCACTTTTATAAAAATGGGTACGTTAAAGTATGGAAGTCTTTAAATGTTGGTGGATTGCTCTTGTGGGACTTCTCTGAAAAGTGTTGTAGATAATGAACATGCTACAAACCTGAAAGCTTAAAATGACTGTGTGAACATATGGACAGGCTGAAACTTACGTTGTCAGGGGTTTTACAGGCAGGAACTTCTGTTTTAAGTGAATGTAGCTGTTAAGATCTGTTAACCCCATGCTATTAAACTGCTTAAATCATCCCTCTGTAACTGACACAGGTCAAATAATAATTCTACGTACTAATCCAGAGGGGGAATTTAGAAGACTTTTCTGTTTGCTTACTTCTTTCAAACCTTGGTTGTAACATGGAAGATCCATTTTGATAGGCTAAATCCTCTGCTTTCAAAAAAACACTTTAAAAATGTCTAAGGAGGCCTAATTGTGAAAAAAGCCCATAAGAATTAAGGTGCATCTTTCACCCAAACTATTTACGTGGGATAGTTATTGATTTAAATGAATCTATCAAGACACCATCCTGGGTTTTCCCCATTATCATTAAAAAAACGAATTTTTTTTTCCAGTTTTGCTATATTTACCGACTAGGCTTGATACCTATCATTTAAATGAAAGGGACTAGAAGAAAAGGGACTAGAGGTTATACATTTATTCAGTTAGCCTCGTCACTGGAGAGCTAGAATACACAACCAAACTTAATTTCAGGAGCGCTCAGCATAAGCCACCAACTCAGAGTACTTCATCTCTCAGCAAAAGCCTGAGGTAGCTCGAACCACTGTCTGTTACAAAGAGTTTGTTTTGGAAATGGCTGGCTGCTCGTGCCTAGGGAATGTGTCTACCTATGCATACATAATCCTCTAGTTTTTGCTGAAAAAAGTCTTTTCAATACTATATTACAGTGTTATCAGATCCAGCAAGATAAGAAAGAAGGCTGCATTTTTTTTCATTAAAGAGAGAACTTGTTTGTTGCCATAGAATCTTTAAAGTGTTCTGTGGAAGAAAGAAACATCACACTTTCACCACTCATTTTGTCGTTGGTCTAACAGTTGTATAGCTTACATCTCAACTTCATGTGGTTGCTCACACCCAGGATAACTACAGAATTCTGTGGCCTTCAAAAACTAATTCTTATACCTTATCATTGTATAAGCAATAAGGTGCACTACAAAGTATTTCAAACTATTGCTGACTTAATCCAGAAGGTGCAATGGCATGGTGTGCTGTGACTGTAGAAATACTTGTTTGCATCCCTGAAGGCAATCTTTTGGCTTAGGAATGTTCCAGCCTTGGTCAGTGTGTTTCATAGTCATTTAGGCTGGAAAAGACCCTTAAGATCATCAAGTCCAACCAGCAAGTAACACTACCCAAACCACCACTAAACTATGTGCCTAAGCACCTAAGATACTTGCTTAGATTGTTTGTAGTGATGTACTCTGTGAACTCATGTGCTCGTGAGCTTAAATGTTCTGTAATTAAGAGTTTTTGGTGAAAGGTGAAATACCACATGCATTGGGCTCAGTAGAATCCTGAGGTTTAGAAATCTAAAATGCAGCAGAACACAGACAGGTGTACGCAGTAAAGCTTTGCTGTGGGGCAAGCTGTTTTTCCCATATTTCTGCCACTTTGTGTGCCAGCAGAATGGCCTGTGTGAGTGTTGCAGAAAGCCCATCAGACACAGGGAATCAGCTTAGCCAGAAGCTTGCTATTGAAACTGTCAAAATCAGGAGGTCCCAAACTGTAATGTGCAAACCACTTCAAAACAGCACGTGTCTTGGCACAGAATCAGAAGCTGTTGCTGAGGGTACTTGCTGTTGTTGGTAATACTGATATTCAGCAAAGGGGGAGGAAAAAAAAACCCACACAGTCCAAACATGTTCAAATGTTGTTTTACATTTACTTGGCTGTTGATTGAGGGAAGTTGTTGGAACATTTGCCTGAACAGCTATGCGGTGGAGGACAGTAAGCTTCAGCAATGCTTGGGGTTAATTTATGATGCAATTTGGACCAGTCATCTCTTCCTTTAATTACGCTGGGTATGAGAGAAGATGCTCGTCCACAGCTATGCTTTTCTTTCCTCAAGGCTTAAGGCTTATGCAGAAGTGTAGGAGTCTGTAATAATTGATCAGAATTAGTGAAGAGTACGAGCAAGATGTTGAATGAAAATTCAAATAGAAATGCTCTCAAAGTTGTTTTCTTTTCTCAGATGCATTTCTTAATGCATTGTTCCTGATTTATGATATGTTGTTGTTGTTGTTGTTTTAAAGTTGCATAAGGGGAGAGATCATTCTGAGTTTGGTCCCTCTACTTTGCTTCTAACTTCTCCCCGTTTGCTGCTACTTAGCAAGTTTTAGAAGTGCTCTTTCTTCAGAGGGTCCACAGACTGTGAAGGAAGAAGTACCGCTTCTCCTTTCCAAGCTTGGAGAAATTTAGCAGCACTGCTTTGATGTTAGTGGTTGTACCTTGTTCTCCTGAAGATCTTGAGTCTTGAACTGGGCTCTGCCAATTGCTTGTGGTAGATCCATCAGAAAGTTTCTGCTCCCCTGTCTGCAGCTTTTCATGTATAGTCTACCTGCATGACATCTTCAGTAGCCCAGCTGTAGCCTTTCATTGGAATCACTAACCTAAAACAAGATTGGGAATTTTTAGTAAGATTCCTTTGTGCTTATATTTGTTCAAGATTCACGAACTCTACTGTTTGGGCACCTACTTTACGGAGACACTTACTGATCCTAGCTTCCTTATGAAAATACTGTAAAGAGTTGGTAATACTATACAAAAATGGCATATTCTGTATTACCTTCTCAAATCTGAGTTTTTTTCCTCATAAAAGGATGTTGTTTCTTGCATTATGTTCTGGATTCTTATAAATTATTAATTGTATGTAAGTTTAAAATATATATACATATCAAAGTGTTTAATGTTTCAATGAATGTCTTTTAGCCAAATTTAAAAGATACATTGTGTTTGTCCTAAATTTGTTTTATATTAGCACTGAATACAATTTGGTCTCTCTCATCATCTTTAGCTTTTGTTTTCAAACTTGCATGTGTCCCATATTTTAGCTAATGTACATACGACCACTTTGCAGTTACAGAATGATGCCATGAAAATATCTTGAAATGCTTCCAACATGGTATCAGTTTTCCCTCCTAGTCAGTCATCCAGCCAATGTTTTTTTTCCTTTGTTCACCCAGCCATGTTTGTAACTTCACTGAAAGTCAGGAATTCCTCTGTCTGAAGCATGATTAAGGCCTCAGTATCTCTATATTTCATCAAGGAATCATTTTACTAAGCTCTGTTATCTCAAAGTAACCTTGGTGAGCAATCATGTTGGTTAAAAGTTGAGAAGCCTTCTTAGAGGAAAGAAAAGTCCCGCAATACTAGCAAATCCATAGAGAGTCATACTTCAGTTATCTGAAGGTGGTTTTATTTAGTAAAGTTCAACTTTTGCACCAAGTGGAAAAAAAAATAAAGTGCATTAAATGTCCTTTTCAAGAGAATCAACCCTTCTGCTATCTGGGTTCTTTAGCTGGCCTGTAACTTAAGAGTTTTCTCTTTCAGATACGAATTTCCTTTTGCAACTTATGTACCCCATATAAATATATGTGGAAAGCTAAAAGCATGAAGTGCCAGTTAAAATACACTAGTGAATTGGAGATGAGGCTTGTTCTGCGGAATTGTGCTCTTTTTTTGTTCACAGAATGAGAAGTTGTTTATCATCATCAAAACTGGCTGACCACAGTAGGGTTTCTTTAATACATGCAGTATCGTAATGATTTTCCCCAGGGCAGAGAGTTGTCATCATTTCTGTCTCTTTATTTCAAAAATAGTGGAATACTTGCTACTCCATATGCAGGTGTTTTCTGTTTGTCTAATTAAACAGAAATTGCTCAATTCTTTGTTGTTTCCAGTATGAGCTGAGATGCTTGGCATCATTGGAGAGAAAGCATGGTAGCTCCTGTATTTAGGTGATTGTGTGTATGTATGAATGGCTTAAATTAAGACTGGTTTGTTTTTTAACATTAGAAGAAAAGAAATAGCTAAACACAGTGCTTTTTTGTTTTGTTTTTTAATTCTGGCAAAGCTGCATTGGCCTTTTTGATGCATTGCTTCAGTTCTTTCTGATCTGTTCAAGGATAGCCAATAATAGGTTTTGTGATTTTTTTTTTCTTAAATTGCTTCAACATTATTAGAAGAATGTCTGTTAAATAGTAATGAATATAAGTATTTTTTTCTGGTTTAGTTTAGGAATAAGATGTTTGTTTTGTTTCTTTCATCTCTTACAGCTTGACAAAGATGACATGGTATATATGGAAGCATATGATAAGTTGCTGGAATCTTGGCTTACTTTGGTACAAGATGACAAACATTTCCATAAAGGTTTCTTTACCCAACATGCTGTTCAGGTCTTTAATTCTTACATTCAGTGCCATCTAGCTGCTCCCGATGGTACAAGGAATCTGGTAAGCCTTTATAGTGGTAGTTTCTGATGATAATATGGAGTAACTAACCCATGTGGGGATTTTGTTGTTGTTGTATACTTTATATGTAGTTCAAGGGAGCTAGTATAAATTTACTACTTGTGGCTTTGAACAGAAATGAAAAAATTGCTGAATTTGTTAATCAGAGGTCATTTTCCAATCTGTTTTTCTCATTATGAAAAGGAAATGAAGGAATACGAAGTTGGAAGTTACTTTTAAAAATAAATAAAATAAACCTGTTAGTAAAATTGATGTGTATTCTGCTGGTCTTACCTATAAATGCAGTGACTAAACTTCTAACCATTCTCTCTGGATTTGGGTTATAGTTAAAGTCTCCAATGAAATTGGAAGACTTTTATCCTGTTATTTCCCATACATTATCTTCAAATTATACTTTTGAAGTGTAATCTGAGAAAATACAGAATGACTATGCTTAGACTAAAAGAAGCATGAAATATTATGTGGTTCTTCTGGATAAAACGGTACATAAATTGCTTACTGAATTTTTGAGGTGGCTGTTCTCGAGAAAACTTAAAAGTACCTCAGCTATCTCTTGGTCCTCTGAGAAAGCCCGTTAGTCTCTTTGCCAGGAGTATGGATCTTACTGAAATAGATTGTGGTCCTGAAACTTGGATGTAGATGCTGAATGAATTAATTACTGCATAGATTTGATTCATTAGCTATGTAAAATTGATCTCTTAAATTTGATGCTATGCAAAGATCTCCAGGATACCTCATTCTGAAAAGCCCTGTATAAAACCCATGTCTAGTATCCTGATATGTAACAGATGGTTATAACAATGCCAAACTGAGAGGAATATTTCACAAGAGAACTTTGAATTCATATCAGGCGGTCTTGACATAGCTTGTATACACAGGTTAATTCATGTCATTCTGTGAGATAAGTCATTTATCCCATGGGTAACCTTTTAAAAGCCACAGCTGGCATTTTAGAATGCTTCTTGTTCGATATCAAAGCAGTAACAGGAACTTTCAGTCTCTGCTTTGAGAGCAGAGACTCACTCTTCAGTAAACAGCTGCAACTTTGAAGTTACCAAAGGAGAATGATTTGCTGGGTTAGATAAAGAAGAGATGGGGTAAAAGCACTTTAGGTAAGAAAATGTGTTTAGATTCAATTTTAAAGAGCCTTTGTAGAAACAATATGTAATGATAGCTTTCTCTGTCACTTGTGTTTGAATGTTAGTTGTGTAAATTCTGTCATTCATCAAGAGATTTTTGAAAACACTTCTAACATTGATACATGATTTCTACATATAAGGGTTCAACTCTTCAAGAAAATAAGCTCTGATTGCTAGGTAGTCTTAAAATATAGCCAAGGTGAGAGGAATCTCGAGATATATTTATTTTGCCTTTTATTTTTTCTGAGGTTGCAGCGTTTACTTTTTAAAGGTGTGTTTTTTTCAAACAATAAGTTATAGAAAATCTTTATTGCAGGAGGTGACATTCACTTTGTCATGAAAAATACTACCTCTCTTGTAATTTATTTTTAAGATCTCAGAGAACTGGGAATGGTATTTTTGACTAATGAATAGGACAAAGCAAAGTGTTTAAAATTTATTCTTGCCCTGGTTATATATATGATTTGAAATCCAAATTTATTTTAGAAGTCTCCTGACCATCTATGTGAATGAGAGTCATTCAGTACATCATTTTGTACCTCTAGCAGTGGATGCTTACAAGAGCTGATTTATTTATGTGGTGTAAAGAAGCTGTTTTGCTGCTTTCCAGCTTGTCCTTATCCTATTAATAATTAGTATTAATTTTTATAACTCTCATCTTTGACTTTTTTCAATAACAGTGAATCTTTTGACTTGAGAGCTCTGTTGGAAATGGTAGCAAATATGTAAGGAGATGATTTTGCTAATAAGTTTGTGAAATGGTGATTTCAAAACAATATAGAGCCATATGTACTTCTCTGTTTACCTTGTCTGTATCTGATATAGCACAAGCCGGTTGTGCATCCATGCAAAACACCTTGGAAGAAAAGCACAAATTTACGTAGAAAAGTGTGGTGGTGATAAGTGTTAGCAAGTGTAACATTAACGGGTTGCTTCTAATTTTGTTGAAATAACATCAGACTGCCAATGGTGTGGCCTCTCGGGAAGAAGAAGAAATAAGTGAACTGCAGGAAGACGACAGAGACCAGTTCTGTGACCAATTGGCCAGCGTAGGCATGCTGGGAAGAATTGCTGCAGAACACTGTATACCTCTTCTTACAAGGTATGGAAAAACAGCCATGAATGCACATGAATAAATCCATCAAATTGGAAAAGCTCAACTTCGCTGAAACAATTCAAAAACAGTGAAGTTGTTTTATTACTGTTTGCCCACAGTTTATTAGAAGACCGAGTTACAAGGCTCCATGGTCAGTTGCAAAGACATCAGCAGCAGTTACTTGCCTCACCAGCATCAGCCTCAATTGACAATAAAGTGCTTGATGACCTGTATGAGGATATTCATTGGCTTATTTTAGTCACAGGTAGGTGTACAGTGTTAAATAGCGCTTATTCTGACATTGCTATTGTAACTGGAACATCTTAGGAAAAAAAAACACATGCATGTCAACTACTAGTAACTGACTATCTATTTAACCTTTATGGTGCTTTCATCTTAGACTACGTGCAAAGTTTTTGTCTCACTTTCATCTGTCTGCAGTAACATGAAAATTATCTTTAAAAATTAATGTAATCTTTTCATGAGGTATGTCCTTTAGAAACTCCCACAAGTAATTTTGTCGTAGACTTCTGAGATCCACCTATTCAAGAAATGAGCCTGTTCATGCTTTCAGTTATATTGTCTGGGCTCATGTGACTTAAGGGAATCCACGTGAGATCAGGATAGCAGTATTACTTTGTGGTGCGAAGAGTCAAGTAAGTTCCAGAATCTCTCAGGACTGATGATCCGTGTCCTGGCTTTTTGCTGTGTTTCAGGGAGCTTGAGTTTAGAACATTTTTATTTTTGATTTTTAGATGGAACTATCTTACATCTGTTTGCAAAGCATAACATCAGCTAAGGCAGTGTCTGTATTTTATTAGGAGAAATGTATACTTTATGAAATATTTTGTGGGGTCTTTTTGAATGTCTGATGTTTTAGTTGCTCTCAGATGTTGGCATAAATGTGTTTATAATATCTTTGTATCGCTCTAGGATGAAGTTTATATTTGTAGCTCAGATGATTATGAGATCAGACGCTGAAAACTATGACTAAATCTGGAATTAATATTAATTATCTGGACACCAGAGTATTTTACTGTGAAAACCATTGCTTTACCTGATCTGCTGTTGCTATGCAAGAAAAACTTTATTATAGCACGTTTGTTTGGTGTATGAAAGATTCTATAGATTTGAAATATTAGCAGAGCAGAAGTCCCAGATGAGATGGACTTAGTAGGGAAGCTGTAAAATTGAACAATTCTATCACATAACTGAAGGAGAAAAAAGTGACCACAGTGTTGTAGAATATTTTTTCAGGTAGCTGAATTGGCTGTTGTTCTTTCACATGAAGCAAAGCTCTTCTCCCTCTTTTATGACTTAATTTGGTTGTTTATTTTTCAGCATTAGTTTACTGTCACTTTAGGTTCTTTTTTTACAGAATGGCTTTCTAGATTCTAAAGTTAATTATACGTATTTAATCAGTGTTAGTCAGGGGTTGTATAAACATTTGATTCTGGTGTGATGTCTGCAGTAATCCAGTGACCTCTCTAATCAAAAAGCTTTAAGTTAACCTAGGGTAGAAAGTTGTGATAATTCTTTCTTTTTTTAATGTAAGGCTACCTCTTGGCTAATGATACTCAGGGAGAGACTCCGCTAATACCTCCAGAAGTAATGGAATACTCCATTAAACATTCAGCTGAGGTTGACATCAACACAACACTTCAAATTCTGGGATCTCCAGGAGAAAAGGCCTCTTCCATCCCAGGGTACAACAGAACTGATTCTGTAATTAGGTAAGAATGCGTCATGTGTTAAGTATTGTCAAATACTTTTTCAGAGAAAAAGTGAGAACATAAATGGACTTCTATGAAATGAAAAAGAAAAAAAGCCACATGTAAACACCAAACATTGGAAATGAAATGTCTCTCTTAACTAGTCCTAAAGTAAAGGCAAGTAATTTATATGAATGGTTTTATAACTAACCTATTAAGGCAATGCTATAAAAGAAAAGACAGAAAAGATGAAGTGATATATATTAGGGTAGAGATAGGCAGAGTGATTACAGATGATGTTTTGAGTCAAAACCTAGGGGAAGGACTGAAGGGAAGAAAAAGTATGGCATCTAAACAGATAAAACTCAGTCGAGATGGGATGGCAGAAATGGCTAGCTTGATGACCTAATAGTTGTAATTTTGGACATGATCTACCTATTAAAATAAATAGAAATACTTTATCACTACTGAAAACCTGGCTTTGATCTGTTTGTTGCAGAAAGTCCTTAAAATGACTCAAATTACTAAAAAAAAGAAACACTTGTTTTTAAAGCAACACAGAGCCTATAGTATGTTATCAAAATTTGTTATCTATAATGTATTCTGCACATGTGCAGCTTAAGCAAGAGCTTTCCAAAGCTTAAGTGAACTTGTCTTTAGCCATGGCTTCCTGCCTCAGCTTGGCAGTAGCAGCTTTGGTCTTCAGTGGGGGGAGAGTTGTTGCCCCTTATGTACACATATTGTTATTAACATATTTAAGGAACAGCATAAGGGATTTCCATTCTCGTTTTGCAAGAAGGCTGATGCTCACAAAGGAGTCCTTGGTTTGAATCTTCAGTATTCAGAAGGCTCAATTCATTTTTTTTTTATTGGCATGAAATATTATTCACCCAAGATTACTTGTGTACTTAACTGCCCATGAAGATTCATTTTTCTAACCTTTTCCAGACGAATGTGTTAAGTGCTTCATGGGCTAACACATGTAGAGGTTTGAATAGTGGTCATTGATGCCAAGCCTGATAGCTGCAAGAACCGATCAAAAACCAGAATTTCTGATTGCCGTGTCTTAGTGCAGATGGGATTAAAAACAGAAATAGACCACCACCAACTCATAAATTCCTTGAGGACTAGCAAATTCTTACCAAATTTAATTGAGATACTGTAAAAGCTAATATTAAATATGGTTTTCTTGGCTGAGTGTATTAATGCAGTCACTTGGTGGTCTGCTACATCATATTGTTTCTCTGTGGTAATGCAAAAGTAAGAAATAATTGGACATTGCTGTGGCTGTATCATGCTGGAAAAGCTGCATGATTAGGCCACACTTTGTAACGAAGAATGTGGTTGATGCAGAAAAGGGAGAATCAGTTTTTCTGGAAAGCTTTTCAAACATTTCAGGTAGTGGTACATGTGTCTGCATTCCCAAAATGTCAGAATGCTTGTCAGGATTCTTCTGTTGCGGTGTTTTTGAAGTCAAAGATCACCTTATATTCTGACTTTGTGGAGCGTTTTTGCCATTTTGTCTCTCTCCTTGGATTTAAAGAAACAAGTTAACTGCTCTCCACTTTGTTACAGTTGAAATATTTCATTATCCTGTTCCTTCCTTGTATTTCATGAAAACGTAAGTGTTTTGTAGAGTCACATTACTTCTCCAAAGAACACTCAACATCCTTGTTGTGTTTTAAATCTGCAGGTTGCTATCAGCTATTTTAAGAGTGTCAGAAGTAGAATCTCGAGCAATAAGGGCAAACCTCACGCACCTTCTGAGCCCGCAGATGGGCAAAGATATTGTATGGTTCCTCAAACGTTGGGCAAAGACTTACCTCCTGGTGGATGAAAAGCTGTACGATCAGGTAAGGATATAACCTTTATGAATGAATTGGTGAGTATTAGCAATAATATCCTTGGAATGCAGATGTCAGTGTAGCTATCCTAAGGTGCAGTGATAAAGCATTTTTAAAATTGTATTTGAGGTTGTTTTTTAAATTGTTTCAAAGTATGTTTTCTTTTTTTTCCATTAGAAATATATAAGTTAGGGGACCCTTCTTGTGCATCTTGGTATAAATGTGATTTTTGTAGCTAGTGGCATCTCTCAGGTTGTTTAGTGGGTGAAATTCACTGACCACACCATTTTTATAAGCTACAGCAGATCTTACAGTTCATCTTTAATACAGTGGTTGCCCTTGATGAATGATTTATTGAGTAACCTGGTCATGATTCTGAATTAGATATCTAACACCGTTACTAGGTGGTATATATAAGCTAAAATCATGTTACTCTCTCTCCTCTCCCTATTTTATGTTCTCATTGTATATATCATGATTCCTATGATGCGTTCTTTCTAAAGGGCAACATTTTATCACGTTTGGAAAGCACTAATCATGATTAGACCTTGATCCTGATTTTGCTTATACAACTAACTATACTCCAGCTAGCTAATGGAGGCCACTCATGAGAAGGTCCTGTTGGCTCTAACTTCTGAAAAGAAAGCCACCTCCTCATCCCCTTATGTCCACTACTGAAGCAACTAAGAATACTAACGCTTCAGGAGACCTTAACAAACTTAGGGATACTGAAGACTTATAATAAATTTGAGTTATATTATTCAGCTTGTACTTGCAGCAGAGCGAAGATATCAGTTAGGGAAGAATTGGAGAGCATGAAACAGGGTATCTAGGAAACGTACACGTTTAGTTTGTGTTGGCGTGTGAAAGAGGTTGAACACCTCTTTTTAAATCTTATACTCAGTCATGTATATATTATGAATTTTAAAATGAGAAACGGTGGTGGTGTGCTGACAGGAGGCCCTTGCACAAATATTACAAAACTTTTGGATTTCACTCTTGCACTTTTTTTTTCTGAAGATAGGCAAGCAGGCAATTTCAAGGAAGCATACTTTAACAAACCAGGACCAGAATGTGACATCTTCCCTAAAAGCTGTGTAGATTGAAGGAATAATGCAGAAAGCAGATGTAGAAAAGACTGTGATAAAAAATAAGTTCTTACCAGATTCAAACTAGATCAAGAGCTAGGCTTATTTCCAATTATTTTTATCACTTTATTTGGAGGAATTTCATCATAAATTCATAGAAACACTTTTGGGATCTTTCTCTTAATTTTTAAAGCTTCTGAACTTTCCTTGGCATTAAAAGCTAGACATACTTAAACCTGATATTGTGATGGGGTTGAAACTTTTCTTTCTTTTAGGTGTTGTACTTCAAATTGCAAGATAAATTTGGCAAAGATTTTTCTGTTACAGGTATTCTTTGCCTTCGTCTATGTAACATTTGTGTATTTTAAGAAGGGAAGAAGTGACAGCCTGAAAAGAATTTGCTGACTGATTACCATACACTTTGGGGTTCTGCCTTCTGTAAAACTCACTCATTTTAATGCTTTTCTTATAGATAAGTCTGCCATTTAGTACAGCATTTGGTGCTGATACTGAGGGTTCCCAGTGGATTGTGGGTTACCTTTTAGAAAAAGTGATCAGTAACCTGGCAGTGTGGAGTTCAGAGCAGGACCTTGCAAATGATACTGTACAACTGCTAGTAACATTAGTGGAAAGGAGAGAGCGGTAAGTTGCTACACCTCTGGAAGTCAAAAAATTTCTTTTGCTTCCTTTAAATTTTTTTGGCCAAAGTAATCCAGATATGGGGCACTTTATATTCATGTCTCTGTAAGTCAAATTACTTTAGTAACGTACTATAAATGGAGGAAAAAAATGTCTGACAAAGTGAGGAGTGAGACCTAGATTTGCCAAAACATTAACCTAATCTTTTATTATTTATCAGTGCACTCTCCTTCCCCTACCTTTGTGCCTCACACAAACAGTGAGAAAGGAAAATTCTCGTGGTCTCCACTCTTATTGCAAGGATTTTTATGTTTGTTTGTTTTTGTTGAACAAGTTGTTTCACTTTGAGTTCAGATACTGGCTAAACCAGTATAAAATATGTTTAATAAACCTTTTAAAGAAAAAAAATAGGGTTTGGTGGGTTCAGACAAATTTCAGAAACGTCTTTGGTATTACAAACTGTGAAGAAGAAAATTCTTGAATGTTTTGCTTCTGTGAATTGACATGCAGTCATGCATTCAGTCTGAAAGACTGAAGTTGAGGAGTTAAAAATGCTTGAGGATTTTTTTTTAAAGATAAAAAACACAGGAGCTAGTTTTGGAATAAACTGCTTATTTTATCATGACATAATGAGACTAAGCTTTTAATCCATGCAATATATCCATTAACTGTGTGTGTGTCTGTCTGTGTGTAAAACTAAGTACTTCCCTGCTTTTCTCCCGTATTGAGATACTTTCAGAGTATACACTTCAGAAATTTTGTGGTTGAGATATTAATAAGATGCAAGTCAAAAGGCAATTTAGCCTTACAATAAAGGAATTAAATTAAAAAATAAAAAGAAAAATCTTCTGACAATTGCTAGCAGCCTGATGCACTCTGTTCGTACAATTTTTGGAGTATTTTCTTTAATCAAAATGTTTTTCCCCCTTCTAGGGCAAACTTAGTTATTCAATGTGAAAACTGGTGGAATTTAGCTAAACAATTTGCAAGGCGAAGCCCTCCCCTTCACTATTTGTCCAGTTCTGTGCAGAGAACACTAATGAAAGCTTTAGTTTTAGGAGGTTTTGCTCATATGGATACGGAAACAAAACAACAGTACTGGACAGAGGTAAGCTGTTTTGACGCTTCTGTTATTTTCATTTTTGAAAATAATACAACCAAAGTTTGAAGTTAGTTTAGGGAATTTTATGGTGATGCAACGTCAACTCGTACAAAATCTTTAGGTTTCAAACATCTAATACCAATATTTTTTAATGATTCTTTCTTTGAAGGGCCATAATTTTTTGGCAGCTTATTGGTGTTGTCCATAATATCTAAACCATTACTACCTAAACAGAAATAACTCAAAATTACTTGGGTATTCATGAAATAGCCAGTCTAGCAGTACACTTGGAAGAGACCTTTTGTAAAGGTTAAGGGCTTTCATCAGAGTTGTGCCATTTAGTATATTTATTTTAATTTGGTGGTGTTTATGAATTATTAATTTATTCACTTAACGATAATGACAGTGAGTAAGACTAATATGAAAAATAATGAAGCTCCTCGACCAGCTTTTCTGTGCCCTGGTTCCTATTTAATACTGGAAAGGTTGGCGCGATAATGCTTCCTGATCACACTTCAGCTACACCACATTAGCTTTGAAGTTTGAAAAGCACTGGCCTTCTGAGAGAAGCTTATTTTCATTAGCAAAGTTACGAAGTTAGTGATTGAAGGTAAGGTGATAAGGCACTGGAAGTAACTGGGGAAAAACATTTAACTGCTTAATGGAAACGTCTAAATTGGTTCAAATTGGGTTAGTTTCCAAGCGCAGTCACATAGGCTGATAACAAGGGAAATTGTACTACCAAGAATTGTAATAAGACAAGGGTAATTGTGAATATGATTTTTAATTAATGCTTTCATTGCTGACCTTTTGTTTCTAACACTGAATCTGAAAAAGAATCAAATAATGTGACTCAGAGAAAGTCCTTGTTATTTGCTTAAACACAACAAAATAATATTAAATATTTATGGAGGTGCTCGTTTTGCAGCCAACCACCAGATGATGGTGGATGATGAGAATCACTAATCACTATCACTTCAGTTCATGTTAAAGTGACAGAAAATAACATAATTGAGTCATTGCAAACTGGAATTGATTGATTCCTGTACTGCTGTGCTAAAAACAACCCATGTGCTTGCTAAATTACTTAAACCTCAAATTTCATTCTTGCAATAATATACTTTTCTTAATGTGACTTTTCTAAAAAAAATTAAGGTTCTTCAGCCACTTCAGCAGCGGTTCCTGAATGTGATAAACCAAGAAAACTTTCAGCAGATCTGCCAAGAGGAGGAAGTGAAACAGGAAATCACTGCTACGTTGGAAGCACTCTGTGGCATTGCTGAGGCTACCCAGATTGATAATGTAGCAATTCTCTTTAATTTCCTAATGGACTTCCTTAATAATTGCATTGGATTAATGGAAGTATACAAAAACACACCAGAGACTGTTAATCTCATAATAGAAGTCTTTGTTGAAGTTGCACATAAACAAATTTGCTATCTTGGAGAGGTAAATACAACCAAGAGGGGAAGGAGAAGAAGTGTGTGTGTGTGTGTGTGTGTGCGCGCATACATTGTATGAGATAGCAGAGTGATTTTTACATTCTATACAGAAAGAAACCCTGGATGCTTACATCACTGTTCTGTCTATATAGAAAGAAATGCTATATGGTCACATCTGCTAGAGGAATTCCTTTGTTTAAAAACATACACTCCCAAAGAGTAAAAGCAGGACGTCTAGGCTGTTCTTTTAGCAATAAACTTGGCCATAATTCATCACTAGTCCTAACGTGCAAGGGTGGCAAGACAACAGACTATGTTGAATGCTTATTTAACCATACCAAACTTCTCTGAAGGCTTGTCTAGAAGAGTCACCACACTGTTTTATGTGACAAATGCATACCGTAGAGATGCTGCTTTGGTCCTAAACAATGTGTAATGGTTACCAAGAAATTATCGGGTAAAATGAGTTGAT
This sequence comes from Heteronetta atricapilla, assembly GCA_011075105.1. NCBI lineage: Eukaryota > Metazoa > Chordata > Aves > Anseriformes > Anatidae > Heteronetta > Heteronetta atricapilla. The sequence goes on from CM021731.1 coordinate 188,455,064, forward strand.
GCAGGCTGCTTACATTTTTGCACTGTTGGCTAATGTACTTTTGCATCCAGAAGTGATGGCTTTGGCATCTAGGAGAAGCCTACTTCAGTCTGGGTATGCACAGACGGTGTATTGTGGCTCCAGACTTTGATAGCAGAGGTTAGTCCCTTCAGGATTTCATTTAATCTAGTTTGCAATGCCAGTGAGATGTGTCAGCCTGGCCCAAGCCACTCTTTTTTGTTAAGATTGAGGAATTTATCAAGGTAATGTTAGAATGTTTGTCAGTAGCATGTAAATATATGGCTGTAAGCATTCTCAGTATTTCAGATGGTTGTTTCCTTGATGATTCTGTGTGTGGTTGTTATGAAAATGGATAGTATATCTGAAATTAAAATCTTCAGGTATCATCAACCATATAGCACCATCTTAAAACAAAAGATGTCTCTTTTAACATATAAAATTTTCTTGTTATCTAACACTGTTTTCTAGGCCAAAGCCATGAACTTGTATGAGGCCTGCCTAACTCTGCTCCAGGTGTATTCCAAGAATAATCTAGGTCGGCAACGGATAGATGTTACAGCAGAAGAAGATCAGTACCAGGATCTCCTCCTCATAATGGAGCTTCTCACTAATCTTCTATCAAAAGAATTCATAGATTTCAGTGATACAGGTATGGAGGAATTGGTAATTGCAGAGCTATTATTCTAAGCAGTTAAAAAAACAAGCACCAAAAAAAGTCATCAGAGGGCATGAGTTCAATTCAGGTGAATTGGAAACTCAAGTTTGGGTTTGCTCAGAATATGAAAATTATTTATTGTGTAAGTAGCAAAGGAAGAACTTTTCACAGTGCGGCACATCTTCCAGTATTCAGAAATAATTATTGCTCTTGTAAAATAAATAGGGCATGTTGACAATAACAACTTAAAAAATGAATGCTGCAAGTCTGAACATGTAGTAGCCGCAACTACAGAGAAGGCAGATTAGCAAATTACTGCAAGAGCAGATGGGTTGTCTTTGTCCTACAAGATCCAAACTTTGTGAAATGCTGAGCTCGTGAAAATTCTATCAAGTTTGAGGTTTTTTTGTATTCTTCATTCACAGAATATGTGTTATGGTACATAGGTATAGGTTGGGTCTTTTATTTTATTTTTATTTTTTCCCAGCCTGTTGCTTTCTTCTGTATCTTTGCTACTTCATATTCAAGACTAATGCAATTTTATCAGCTACCTCTAGCTTAGCTGTGTTGCATTGCTTTTGAATAAGTTAAAACACATTTGCACGATTAATTTCTTACGATGTCCTATACTGTTTGCACAAAAGACTTGCTCAGGAATAAATTGAATCTGCCTACATGGTTTTGATCTTTTTCACTGCTGTTGCAAGGCACTAAGGTTTTGAAGGAGAGGGAACCTTGTACTCTGAAATCCAGTGCATCTGTCTCGTTTTTCTGTTCTGTATGTACAACACAAACATACAGAACCAAAATCAGACTTTGTCCGTCAAGTGGACATCTCGGTGCCATCTTACACATTCGTTTTAAATTAGACGTTGGTTGGTAGAAATATCAAAAATACTGTAAAAAAAAAATACCACGAAACTAAGGACTCTGAATACTACCTAAACATAGTACCCAGGTATCAAATGTATTGAAACTTCTCTGGTTGCTGTTGTTAACTTAATGCGAGAATTAAAAAAGTAAGGTAGTCAGGAAGTACAGGTCTTAACAGGAACTGGAGAAACTTGGCAAGCTCTAAATTACAGAGTTTTCTTCAGTAACTTCCTCCATTCATTTCTCTTTATGTTTATAAAATTCACTTAAGTATATATTATAATGTATACTATATAGAAATTTATAGAAAGTCTAGAAATGCTGTAATATTTTGCTCACTGTCTGTTTGTGCAAGCATGAAGCAGTTATCACTAGAAACAAATGGAAGGGAGCTTTCTTCCATTCTGTAATGGAAGGGAGCTCTCAAAGTATCTGAAGTGTTCTGGTTAGGATGCCATCTGGTACATGTGATTATGAAACACTTAGTCCTAATGAATATAAATATAGAGTGATGTGGCAGTCTCTACTCACCAAGTTTCTATTTTAATACAGCGCCTCCTGTTTTCATTTGGGAAGAGTCTGATAGTCCTATCATTAAAAATGTTTTTATTAAAGAAATGTGAATCTTTCTTCAATATATTTGATCCTCTTCTTATACAAAATATTTTTTATCTTTTCTACAGATGAAGTATTTAGAGGACATGAGCCTGGGCAAGCTACAAATAGATCTGTATCGGCAGCAGATGTTGTCTTATATGGGGTTAATCTAGTTCTGCCTCTAATGTCCCAGGATCTGCTGAAGGTAAGTATATTTTCACATGTATCTGCTAGAACATGAAAGGTTTATAGTAATGAATTCCCAGAAATGGGTTCTAAATTGCACTTCACCACAAGTTAGATTTTCTAGGCTTTTTAAAAATTGAATAGCTCCTCTATTTATAGATACTATTAGAAAATAAGTATTTTAACCTGTGGAAAAGTGTGTTTGGAAGGCTTAAACAAATATATTTTTTTCCCTCTAAAAGCAAGTCTGTGCAGGTTAACAGTCAGCCAACCCTGAAATGTGGCCTGTGGAATTCTTTTTGTGTTAGTGTCAGAAATGTGACAGGAAGCATCAGTGGTGCTATTAGTCAAAATAAAACAAAATGTGGAAGCAAATTGCAACTCCAATTATTTTGGAATGCTGCTTGCTTTCATGTCATAGACAACAGCTTGTCAGTGGAACAGTAAAATCTGAAACAACCTAATAGCAGTATTTCGTTGGGTTACACTATGCTAATATTTACTTTGAATCAGGGGAACAATTCTGAAGGGTAGCTCAATTGTCCCCCCTCCATTGGCTTTGGTTCTCACTTGGTAGCACCCACTGAGCATGGGAGCTACATACATTTTAGATGAAACCAAGTCAAAGGATGTGCCCTAGGAGCACCCCTCTTGTTCTCCAAACACTAATGTGGCTTTTACTCCAAAGGACTAGACTTGCTCATGTGTGAAGAAAAACTCCATGACTTTGTATGGAGTAGATACTGGACACTTGAGATCAATTTAAACATTTCTGCTTTAGCAGTCTGCTTTTATTGCACCATACTTTTTGCTAATATAGCTGTAGACACTGATGACTGGGGTGGTTGCCTAGAATTGCCTTTTCTTCTTCAGTGGAAAGCATCAGATCTGTCTCTTTATACAGCTGGAAATAACATCAGGATAGAGCTACGTGGTTCTAAAATGACCTTGTTTTTCTTTTGACAGTTTCCATCCCTGTGTAATCAATATTACAAATTAATCACTTTCATCTGTGAGATATTCCCTGAGAAAATTCCACAACTTCCAGAGGACCTCTTTAAGAGCCTGATGTACTCACTGGAGTTAGGGATGTCATCGTATCCTTTGCAGAGCTTGAGAGTGTTTAGAATTCTGTTTCTTTTATAAAGACATGTTAAGTCTTGATTCTTTTTCTTTGCATTTTTTCCTTTCCTATCAATCTCTGTATCTGTAGTTACATATCCATAATCTACTCTTCCTCTCTGCTCTCTGGTGACTGAGAGTTTCACTGTAGTGTCTATCAAGATTCCAGCACTAGCTGAATTTCCTCTGATTTGTTGCTTGAATGCAGTGTTTAAGTGGTTCAGCGTGTAAGTTTTTTCTGGCACCCATTCCCGCCTCCTCCATTACTTCACTTCAGAGTGTGTAACTTCATAAGCCTTCAGCTGGTATCCCAAAGCCATTCCTGAATTAGTTTCTCAGCTGGTAATACAAAACACTGCTGCTGTTCTATTGGGCTGGCTCCAGAGCATTTCCTGTCACGTTGCCAATGGGCTCTCCCCCTCTTATAACGGGAGTACCATTTTCACTAATCTGTGGCACGTGTCAGAAACAGATGAGCTTGACCATAAGGGCCTCTTTCTGAAAATGTTATGTCAGAGAGGGTTATGTTACTTTAGGGTATGTAGCTAATAAAAGAAAGCAACAAAGTTGATGTTCTTTTCCTGCTTTATTTTTTTTTTAAATTTATTTTATTAACAGCGTTATAGTAAAGTAACATCTTGAAACATAGGCATTTATTTTGTAGTGCTGCCATTGGGAAGTTTTGCCACAATTTCATTGAAATCTGACATTGATTCTTTAATGCCTGTTATCAGAATGAGTTCTGAGGTTTGCCAGCTCTGTCTGGAGGCTGTAACACCACTAGCAGAACAGTGTGCAAAAGCACAAGAAACAGATTCAGCCCTCTTTCTAGCAACAAGGCACTTTCTTAAGGTAAGACAACTGTTTTCTGTGTTACGTTTTGTTTTGTTTTTTTGCGTACTGGTGGTGTCAAGAGACCAAATAGTGATAATATCTGACTAGATTAATGAGCATCACACACAAATATTAAGAAACAGCCTGTAACCTAAAGAACTGGCAGTTGAAGAAGAACATGGAGGACCAGAGACATTTGACTGTATTGCAAAGAAGGATAGAGGTGTATGGGAGAAAATGACTTTTCGCCATTCAGCAAAAGATCTGAGCACCTCTGAATGGAATTTACTTTTATTTATGCTCTGTACTTGAGTTCTAGAATGACTCCGACAGTTTCACCACTTAAATTTACTGTGAAAGCTGTCAAATAAAAAGCTGCCAAATAAAAGGCTAGGTAGAGTACTAAAACAAGAGGCAGAAGAGCGAGCATAATTGAGTATACTATGAAGAAAGGAAAATGCTGTCATTTATTCAATTTACCCAATAAATTATGCCTTTTTTTTTTCTTAATCCACTATCATACTTGTCAGTTTCCTTTAAGAACCATCCTCTCTGTCACATTAAATTTCAGATGAATCTGGTAGCAGCCGGCTTCTTGTTAATTGCTAACGAGGAAAAAAGTAATTGGTGAACTTGTATACTTGTCTCTCTTGGTTGCAGTAAATACTTCAGTTTTGCTTAAGATATATTTTCTTACCGAACTGACAAACTTTTGGGGACTTCTCATTAAGAGCTCACATCAGTGAAGCTAAGAGAATAAGAAACACCTTAAATAATTTTGTCTCTTTACTTCTTCTAGGTTAACATAGCTTTCCGCCCTTTCTCAAATTTTCACTTAAAGTTTTAAAATCATTCTTATGTTCTATTCCCTGTTTGACATTTTGTGAGCTGTAGGAGCTTCCAAAACTTGAGGAACAAATTCCTGGTTTTACTGGAAGAGCAAAGGTTTTTTTCATTCTTTCTCTTAGTTATTTGTAGCTTTTGTTGAAAAATACAAGAGATGTTGCTTCTCTTTGAAGACCCCGTATAAATCAACAACAGGTTTCAGTGCTTTGAGGCATAAATTAGTGCCATTAAGCCAAAGCTCAACTTCTAAAATGATGTTTCCAATTAACGATGCCTAAATTTAAAAAAGAAAAAAAAACCATGGATGTTTGTGAATACATATTCATTGTTATTATTGGAAGTGAATATATGAGGTTCAGCAGCAGATGTTTATAAAGCAGGAAGTTAAGTTTACACTTCTATAACAGCTTTTGGTTTCTGATTTCAGATGGTCTTTGATATGCTGGTACTTCAGAAGCACAACACAGAAATGACAACTGCAGCAGGTGAAGCATTCTACACATTAGTGTGCTTGCATCAGGTATGACACTTAAACAGTTAAGAACACTGAAAACTAGTCACTTTTTGATTGAGAATGGTTAATTACTGTGTGTTTGGCAAATCATAGAATCATTCAGGTTGGAAGGGACCCTCAGGAGATCTGTAGTCCAGCTTCTTGCTCAAAGTGGGGTCAATGCAGAATTCACATTGGTTTGCTTGGGGATTTTCCCAGCTGTGTCTTCAAAACCTCCAAAATGATCATAGAATCCTAGAATCACTAAGGTTGGAAAAGACCTCCAAGATCATCTGGTTCAACCATCCCCCTACCACCAATGTCACCTACTAAACACCACGTCCAACCTTTCCTTGAACACCCCCAGGGACGGTGACAGGTTCTCATCCCCTGCTGCTCCAGTCTCCATAGTTTCTGTTAAGCCTAGGAGCTCCGTGTAGCTACGTGTTCCCTGCAGCAGTGGAGCCAGGAGCCTGTTACTCTCTGAACAGCGATCGTTTTGCTGTTCTTAAAACCCTCAATCGATCTCTTACTGTCTTTTTAGTTGTTCAGCATGTTTCTTCGTCTTCTATTGCTGTCCAAGTAAGCATAAGTGGGAAACTCTTAGAAAGGAATCTAAGCCATTTGCCCGAAGGAAGGGAAGGGAATCTAGAAAAAAGGGAAACTATGGGAGGAAATGGTTGGTTTGGCACACTGAGCATGGGGCAGGTGTGAAGGAAAAGAAGTGCCATTTATGTGAATGAGCATATGCTAAAAGACAGAAAGGACTTTGAAGGGAATGCTTAAGGTTTTTTTCTTACTCCGCACTGCAGAAGGCTGTGGTCAAGCTCAGAAGATGTCTTCCAGATTTAGTTGAAAGGCTTTTTCTGTTTCAGAGAAGGTGAAAGGCTGCAAGTCCATACTTGCTTCTAGTATGCTAGATGGTGAAACTGGATAAGAAGTGGAGAGGTACTGAGAGCTTTCTGTCAGAACCTTAAATTCTGGATTTTGTCCTGATGAGAGAAGCGGTATAAACTGTGGGTATTTTTGTGTTTTTCTTAAAGTTAATAGGACTTGTGTTTATTTAACAGGCTGAATATTCAGAGCTAGTTGAAACATTGCTATCAACTCAACAAGATCCAGTAATTTACCAGCGATTAGCAGATGCCTTCAACAAGCTCACTGCAAGCAGCACTCCTCCTACACTGGACCGTAAGCAGAAGATGGCCTTCTTAAAGAGTTTAGAAGAATTTATGGCAAATGTTGGTGGACTTCTCTGTGTAAAATAAACAACAAAACTCTATGCCTAATTTAGACCCTTTCTGCAAAATGCACTGAGAAATGCTGAATGCTGACTAAATCTTGTACCTGTCTCTGGGTTCTTTGCAGCCATCTCAGATTCTAGAGAGCCTGGAACTTAGAACATAACACAGCGGAATAGGAGAGGTCAACTTTGAATCAGCTTCTGCTATTATGTGTTAGCTGCAATCTGTCATCCTTGTGTGTGGGAGAGAATGAACAGAATTTGAATTGAATTTTTTTCCATATATGTGCAAACAGATATGGGCACAATGAAAAATAAATTCAGTGCCTTTTCCCCCACTGGTTTAAAATGAGTGGCCAGATAAACGCGCAGATTTCTTTTCTACCCAGAATCATGTTAGAGTTTTATGCAGATGCATAAAAAGCTCTAAACAGTTTCACTGATTTTAAGCTTTATTTTTTCCTCTCTAAAGTTTGAGTTTTGTGTTCCAATGGGGAAAAAAAATAACCAAATGGTATTTTAACTCGTGTTTAGTTTTGTTTTTCTATATCAACCTGACATTGCGTGTTTTTGGTAATGCAGGTTTTTACATTACATTCTGCTGCCTAAAGTTCAGAAGAAAGAAGGTGTATATTTTTGTTCCCCAAGAAATGAACTTTAGGAACTGTAGCCATTTCATTGCCTTAATTTAAAAGAAAAAAAAAAAAGTTCATATACTTAAGAAATTTAAGGCAAGATTTGACTCGTCAGTGTTGGTTTAGGATGTTGGCATTAAGCTGCTGTGTGCCTGTTGCAGCCCTTCCTGTTGACATGTGTCATTTTGGAACTGAGTGTCTAACGCAAGGTTCACGTGTAGTTTTACTTTCAGTATCTGTTTTGATTCATATCCAGGTTGCACGCAACTGCAATGTATTTCTACACTGAACTGTTTGCTTAAGCAATAACAACTCAAGAGGTGTATATTCCTGACTTACAATCATTTTAAAGTTGGGGCATTAGCTAAAAATTATGCTAGAACAGGGGCATCAAACCCTTTCACTCAAGGGCCACGCTTACTTGACTCTGGTCGAGAAAGGTAAATGGAGGTGTAGTGCTATGGGGGGTTTGTTTTTTTGCTGAAACTAGCTCCACTTCTTCAGAGCCATCCCAGCTGCTCTGCTCTTGCTCATTCTTTTTATATCAGCACTTTAGCTATTACAACGGCAGAGAACAGTGCCCTGAGTATAGTGGACCAACAAGGGAGAGTAGCACACGAAACAAAAGCAAGGCCTATTTCATCTCCCATCACGCACCAGAGAGAACTGAAGCAAACACAAATGTCGCATGTCTACTAAAACATCTGTGGAAATACATGGAGGCAGAAGTTGGCCCTTTTGTTGAAGACCTCTGTTAGATTATGCTGTTGAATGTTTCCCATGTGTTTTTTAAACTTATATAAAATGTACAGTATACACCTTTCCGTGGCTTTGTATAGCATCATGTTTGCAACTCTGTGCCATTCTGCAGCTGTTCATCTCAGAATTAGTCACAATAGCCAGACTTCTAAAAAGACAGACCTGTAGTACTGTGCTATAAGTGATCTAAGACTTTTTTATTTCTCAGTTAGACCCATACCTCTCTGAAACATGGATCCACAAGGCTAAAAAAGCCACCTCTTCGTTATATTTCTCTCTTAATTTATGTGAATGAGCAGATTTACACATTAAAAAGTGACCATAAAACTTGTTAGGTAATGTACCTTCCCAACTAGTCTTTTATTTCTAAGGTAATTCACATTGTTTTTTAGAACAGGAGTATTGCACTCTTTTTTTTTTTTTTCCTGAAGCTCTAGTTAGTGCATTTCTTCAAAAAAATCTCTTGCCTGCGCACTTGCAGAAATGATAACGATCCCAGCAGATCGATCTCTTTTAACTTGTTTAGATCTTTGCTATTTTTCTGAAACTGCTTCTGGAGTTTCTGTGGGTTCGTACATTACATCGGGCAGCAGTTCTGAAACTTTGTTTTGTGTTTTTTGTTGTTGTTGTTGTCGTTGTTTTTAAATGAAGGGCAGTAAAGCCTGAGAACAGAAGTGGCTGTAAGAGCTGCTGGTTTGTCATGATGCTGTCAAATATCTAGCCCACAGTCTTCAAAGAGATCATGGCAAATACCTTCAACTTAATTGGATCTGACTGAGTAACTTGTAAGTTCAGTCATCACTTCCTCTATTGCTAGCTCTGCCCCTGACACTTTTTTCATCGTAAAGCTGGCTCAATATTTGAAATTATTTATTAACTTTAAAATTTTGAAATTCTCTTGAGGATTACAATTGATAAGTGGGAGTACAAATTGAGATGGTTCTCAGAACAAAGCGATGTGCATACCCATTACTTTTCTAATCAGGCCCCTTGCATTGTAACAAGCACTGGCGCACAGCATACTTTGTCTGTCAAAACTTGTAAAAGTATGAACATTACTTTCAAAGACAAGTTTTGAAGATTGTTTAAAACTTTCTTTTGCCCTTCTACTTAATGTTATTTTTAAAGGGAAACTGTCCCAGTAGGGGGGTTGTGTAATTTTTCTGCTTAATGCTGTGCTAAACAGCATTCTTTCTTGCTTTGGATTCTTTTCTTCCATTCTCGTGCATTCAACGGGGATCTTTCCTTGCCATTTTATGTTTCTTTCACAGCAAATGCAAAGATGTCTCTACTTGGTGACATCCATGAAATTGTTGAAAAGATTTCTGGGAATAAGTTTTCCTAATTCATACTCCTGCTGGCTAGGTGGCTGCTTCTACCTAATCTTCTGGCTTATATATCCCTTCCAAAACCAAAACAAACAAAAACTCCCCCAAACAAATCTTTGATGATCTTCTACGCATTCAGTTGCTGTAAGTCTAGACACAAAAGCTCATTCAAGTCCACAGGAAAGGCACATAGACCATTTTCAGTAGACCCTGAGAGCTGACTTCAAATAACTGTTGTGAAATGTTGATAGCCTCACTGCATTGATTTTTCCATTCACCATGCAAAGTGAATAATGGTTTCAAAAAGGCACCTGTTTCTTGAAAGGGGAAAAAAAAAAAACAATTCAAATGGAATTATAAATGCTGCATGATGGAATTGTAACAAATATTATTTGTCTAGCCACAACATTCTCTTTAGTAAAGCAGATTATTGCTCCAGTGTTTTCATTCCGACAGTAGAAAGCAAGTAGCTTCTTTCCCATTTCTCCAGCCCCTTCCCCCATCATAATAGCTATTTCTAGTGCTGGTATAATAATTTTCTGTTGTTCAGCCTTTAGATTTTGTTGCTGGCTAGCATGACCATCTGCTTGGTTCATGAAATTCAAGACTTTGAAAGCACAGATACACGTGGGCAGGGAGAAGTGGACTGCATTAAACTTCCACTTTGACGTGCGTTACGCCTTAACTATCTTCGCTGAATTACCACATGAATCTGGCTACATCCTATTGCCCAGAAGTTTGTGTTTCACTGTTCAGTGATAAAGGGCTCACTGTTTTCCTCAGGAACGAGAAACTTGTTTTCTCAGCATGTCCAAATCCTGCAAGTTGAAAGAGAGGGGTTTGAATCGCAGTCATCTCGTGGTTAGTGCATAGCACTTGCTAAAGCCCCAGTGTTTACCTGGGTAAATCCCTTTGTATTTAAGCCATGTAGTTCTAGAAAAATAAGCTTGCTCAGAACAGTCAGTTCCGTTTAAAATGTAATCCTTTAAGAGGTGATGTAAATTCTAATTTGTGACCTGTAAAAACTATTCAGAGATACAACTGCAGCATTTCTTTTATAAAACACTTCAAGTAATTTCAGTTGAATAATTACGTAAGAAGGGGTGTTCTTTATGGAAGTAGCTTGATGAATATAAGCGCAGGAGTAGGAGCCAGGCTCCTCTAATTTTGTATCAGTTTTTCCACTGGGTCCTCCGTGGCCATTGGCAAGTCGCTAAATCCGTGTCTTTGTAAAAATAGTGGTAATACCTACCTACCTCACAGGGATGTTGTGAGGATTAGCTTATGCCTATAAAATGCATTGAGGATCTGGAATGCTCTGTAAATATTAAATATTTTACTGTTAGTTTTGTGAGGTGTAAGATTTACTGTGATGAAAACAGAAGACTGATAATTATAAAACAGTAGAGGCAGCGGCAGACCAGTATTCCACGAGAATGGGAATTACTGCAGTACAGAAATGCTTGCTGTACGTTGCAGCTGCTTCAAGTCACAGCCAGTTAAAGTGGTGGTTTCTTCTTCAGTAAGATGTGATTCCCCACCATGGTGCCTCAGTTTTGGTCTAAGTAGAAAGAGAACAGTCATTAGGTATTCGGGCTTTGGTGCCTCTACTTGTGACAAGTGCTGCTTGTGGTGGTAGGTTTTTTTTGCCTTTTTCTTTTCTTTTCTTTTAGGCTTTTCTGCAATGAACAAACACCTCTCATTTCTCCCATGCCTCTACTAGTCACTCAAGTTCCGCTCAGTACAACTAAAGCCTAGTGGTATCAATTGGGACGTAAAGAGCCGCCCCCCCAAAAAAAACTTTAAATTTGTTTTTTAGTAGGAGTAGATCATGTCCTCGTGGTAAATGAGATTAATGCTTCCTAGCACTAATCATGAAGCAAACTGTGATTTGCTCTAGAGCCTTAAGCTCTCCCCTGTCTTAAAAAATAAAATGGAGAGGGGAAAAAAAAAAAAAAAAAAGCAATATGAGATGTATTGGTGCCCTAGCAACTGAGAAATAAGGTATTCCTGCCTTCTGTTCTCCTCAGTGAGTTAAAGCAGGTTCTGCTTTTCCATTTCTTCCCTTTTCCTGTCCTGCCTTTCATGCCCTTCTAAGCCATTCTTATAAGATTGGGAAGACCCTTCCCACCTCAAATGAAAGATACCACCCATGCCATTTCTTTTCCAGTCTATTACAGCTTGATACTTGAAATTGATTTTAAGAAGCAAACAGACTTTCTAATAGCATTCCTCAGCACACTTCAGTCTCCCATTGAGCTACCCTAGATTTTATAATTAGGAAAAATAAGATTATCCTCCTTTACTTGTTCCCTTTGTGCAAAATGAGGAATCTCCATGCAGTGAACATGCAGCTTTAAGGCAATAAATGCTAGTACTGCTGTCAGTCAGATGTGTAAATATTTTAAATGTATAATTCAGTACTATGTTGAGTTTATATATTAAAAAAAAAGCAGGGATTGAAGTGCTAGTTAATTTCAAGTATTGTTTTACCTGTACAGTTGAAGGTATGAAGTTGCATAAAAATATTTCACAGTTTTTTGCAATAAAACTTGGGAAGTGGCTCTGTAATCATCAAGCCTTATCACAACTGAATTTTCAATTTTGAAATGAACACTTTCTGTATTTTTAAGATCCATAAGCAGGAGGAGGATAAAATTGTTTTCCACTAAAGACTTTTATTTTGGTTTGGCCATGTGTGATTTGTGTGTATTCTTGTTTTTCTAAAATCCCACCTGTGATGAATCCCTGAAATAACATTTGTTACACCTCCTTATGGTGGGAACAAACCCAGGAACGTTATGAAAACTCAGGCTAAATGATTGTGCTCTCTGGATGTGTGAATTAACGGTAATTTGGTTAAAGTTGATGGGGTGACTTTAGATTTATATCAGCGTTTAATGCATGAGTTTGCCCATCAACAGAAGAAAACATGATGAGGTGTGTAAAGGAGACTCTCACGCTGGAGCACCAGAGTGAGCTACCAGAAATGGGTGTGAATATATAATCAAATCACTCTCATTTCCATCCTCAAAAAAACAACAACAACAAAAAAAAATGGATGGTGACTTTTCAGGTCACAGTTACTGGGTGTTTGTGCCCCCAGAAGCAGTACTGATTTCTGGGTCTTGAATTTTTTGTGCAGATTTAATCTAAACAGACTATGATTAACTGGCACAGAAATGTTCTCCAAGCTTGTAATTGGTTCTCGTGTACATTACATCCAACAGTATCTCACTTTATGTATTTGGGGGAAGTTTGGTTAAAAGCAGCAGTTCCTGATGTGCTATAATGTAATTACATTTGGAAGAGCAACAGCTTTTTTGTTCCCCTCTTACTTTCATTCATTCACAACTTTAGAAACAAAACAAAACACAAATCCTGAAAGTAAAACTACGCTACAACTGCGGTGGTGACAGCTTGCTATACACCTTGGCTCTGTGTCGCACTGAAATTTTACTGGTTTCAAAAGTAAAATTCTTGCAACAAGGTATTTATATTGGCCTGGTTTCATTCAGTGAATGTTTTGGTAAAGGATGGAAACGCCTAAGGTAATTTTGAGCACAACCCTGAAAACAGCTTGGCAAGACTGAAAACAGCAGCGTATCCAAGAGCCTTGCGTGTAGAAAATCGAAGTACTATACCTTAAATATGAGGTTTGGAATAAACTTCAATGATTTGGGTACAAAAACCTTTATTCACACTTGTTTCTGTAAGTGTATGCAAAACCCGATAATTTTGCCTTGAAGAAATTTCCATTTGCTTCAGTTGTATGTGGTGAAGTTGGCGTTTGGGGGTTCTGGCATTTGGGGTTTTTCCATCACTGATTGCTGTTTATTGTAAGAAAAAAGTAGGAAACCTTAGTGTTCAGACTGGAGCTTGGCAGATCAGCAAAGGAGGACGTCTGACATGAACTGGAAGAGGGCAGGAGGAGAAGAAAGCAAAAAGTTTGCGTCCTTGCTGTGGAAATAAAAATCAAGCTGATCTGTAAGAAGAAAGAAGAAAAACTTGGTAACTGGCCTCATCCTGATGAGGATTAGTAAATGCTGCCATTTCATCAGCAGGTTTTTTGGTTTTAAGGAGGGTGCTGTTTTGGAGTGGTATGAAACATGACACAACCAGTGTGAGGTTCGTTAATTAAATAGTATTTTTTTTTCTTACCTCGGGAATCATTCCAGGCAAATCGTCATCTCCAAAAAGCGCTGCGGGTACCCACTGTGGCTGATGTGTAACTGCTGTTCTTTCTCCTTCTGCCTGAATCCCATGAAACAACTGTTTTCACCTTAACATCTATCAGATGTTACGAATTTGGGTTTCCTGGTCCCGTGTTGCCTTCGGAAGAAGGCAGCAGCTTGGTGTGTGATATGCTTCCTTTTTTCTTCCCCTCAGTGTCTGGCCTGCTGTTCACTGCTGTGAAGGAGTGCGTTTGATTTGCTTTAACTGATCGCTGTGGACGCTACACTTTGGGTTTGTGGTGTATTCCAGCCGCTTCCAATCCACCCCTGTGCGTGCTGTTAACCGAATGAAAGTCACCACTAGATTTGAACAAGTATTGATATGAAAGTTCCATTCATAACTTGGTTTAATAAGTTGTCAGGACGTTGGCTTTAATTTTAGCGCTGCACCAGTGCTAGCAGTCTGTTGTTCGCTCAAGTGATTGCTGAAACTCAGAGAAAGAACCAAAACCAAAAGCCCACCACCACACTTTGGAGTCCTTAGGAAGATCACTGACATCCTCTCACAAGACCAACACTGCTTTGGGGAAGGCATGCGTTCTTCTGCCATGTTAAGGAAAGACTGTTCCGAAGTACTTTATGCCTGCTTTTAGGCTGTTATGCACTTTCATGATTTCTTAACAAACTACTGTTAAAAAAATGTACTGTAACATGGATTTTGATAAGCGCACATGTATTTAAACATTTCACTCAGCCTCAGGAAAGCTGGAAAAATTAGATACCTGTTTTGTACCTCGGTTAAAATGTTTGTTACCTACATCCTTTAAGATGGCCAGATAATGTCTAGATCCTATGAGTGTGACTGTATTTAAGATACCAGTATGGTCTGTAGAAGGAGGACAGTTTAATTTTAACCTGGGGACTGGGAAAATGGTGTCCTCTTATTTTTCTTAGCCATATATATAGTCTGAACTGGAGTTTCAAAAGCAAAAACAGTGATAAACCCCATTTGCTGTTCAGGAAAATAATAATAATAATATTTTCTTTCGTAACACTAGCTTATTTCTGTTTTCTTCCTTCTCCTTAAAAGTGTGTGTGAAATAAGTACAGAGGTATGTGTAGGAACAACTGTGTAAAACCTGCTGCTGTACATAATGTTTGCTACTTGACTGCGTTTTCTGTTCCACTTTCATTTTACTGGTTTTGCTAAATATATTTTATATATTTTCCTTCCTGCTTCTTGTGATGGCAGAGTGATTACATCTTTGGGGGGAAAAAGCAAAAGCAAACACGAGAAGGCTCTGGCCACAAAATTCCATCCAGTTTCTTTGTTAGTACGTGTCTTGTGCATTTATTTATTTATTTTTGAGGTAGAGAGCTGCATAAACTGGGGGCGGTATGGCATAGCAAAATCAATGGATGTTAAAATGTACAAAAGGTATAGACACTGGTAATTCTGTTTCAGGGTTGTTTGCTTTTTAATGACTTCTAAAATCCTTTTAGAATATCAATATTGGTAGACTTCCCTGGTCGTTTGTGTCTGAGGTCTGTAGCCCTCTTTGTGGTCCCTGAACTTGCAGATGATCCACAAAGCCTGACAAAAGTCGTCATGATCCTATGCCACTGCAGTATTTCTAAGGTTTGCATCTCCGTTACAGAAAGAGCTGGGAGTCCGTAAATTGTTTGAGGGTGAAAACTGCTTCCTGCTGTCAGCCACTCTCTGAAAGGCTGGCTAGAAACCCGTACTCCTGTGTGCCCCGTGTGCTGGGGAAGCTGCGACGCACGTGGCTCACAGAGCTGCCCCTGGGCTCTAAGGCACCTGTTACCTGCATCTGTAGTAGAACAATTCCCTGTTGAAACAATAAGCTTTTCTTAAACAGACGAGATGTTGCAGGTTGTTCTGTAAAATGAGTATTTCTATTACTTCTCATCTTCGGAAGTAGGATTATATTGACGTTCACTAGAAGTAATCCTCGTATGGTTGAGTACTGCATGCTTGGCTGCCTTCCAAATGAAATGTGGTTTGCCATTCCTAAGAATGTCAAAGTTTGGGGGAAAAGAGCTACTAAGAATTTTTTTAGACTTAAATAGTGGCAACAGCAAAGACTCTACTAGTCTGTTTTCATATGAAGTAATGAGATTTAACTATTATTCTCTCATATGGCTACAGAAAGAATCAAAAGCATAGACTTTCATCAGTAAAGAAAAACATGCGATAGACAAAATCAGAAAAACCCACACATGGAAACACGGAAGCCTTATGAGTAGCGAGTTGCTATTACTTTCCTGGGAGGGACCGTATTTTTAAAAACTGTTTTATGCTCTGTTTCTGAGCTGCTCCAACATAGAGCAGTAGCAAATGAATTAGTAAGGCAGAAGTGGTCCACATCATCAGATTAAAGTCTTAGAGATGCCCTTGGCACTGCTGCATTTCAAGGAGGCGTATGGGTCTGTGACAAAGGACATGGTGTAGGTAGCTTAACTTGAAGCACCTTCCTACAAAAAGGAATTAAGAAACAATAAAACGTAATAATAAGAGATTTCTTGCAGGGTTCGTGTTAGAAGTGTACCCATATTTATGGGTGGTTTGCCCTCGCATCCCCAGAGAAGCTGCGTTGCAAGACATAACTTGCTTTCCTTTGTGCAGGGTCCTTCTGTGCTTTCCTGCTAGCACCATCTTGTAAGGGATTTGAGCAGTGTTGAGCTGTGGATTTGCTGCCATATAGTACCTGGTATCACAACCTAAATGATGTCCTCCCTGCCCCCTGAGCCTCCCATGTGCCCTTACATGATCTCTGTCACCCTTCTGCACAGAAGGATCATTAGGTGCAGGGGGGACTGTTGCTCCAGGAAATCTGGACTCATACAATGTGTGAGTGTCTGCCCAATCTCCTCTGTCCTTTTGTTCTTCAGTCTTACTTACCAGCCCTGTGTGTAACTCCTTTTCACGTGAAATGCTTCACAAACTTGCATGGAATGGGTAAATGACATTTAAGTAAGTGTCATTTCTTTCTAGGATCTGAGCCTGGTTTCTTGCTGCGTGCAGTGATGTTACACAGACGTCAGGTAACTGTCGCAGTGCAGCAATGCGTGGAAGAGTTTTTGTTGTTCTTAGTTACTGGGATGGTGGTAACACAGACGGATATGGGTGCGCTCCATGCAGGACAATCTTTAATGCTGGAACGAAGACCTTGTTTGGCGAGACCTTGCAAAGCAGACAAGGGGTAATGCACTGAGGGACAAGTTCAGGCTACTTAGAAGCTGTCCTTCAAAAAATAAATGAATGAGGCCACGGTTCCCTACCGCCATGAAAAACGCTGTTTCTAAATGGAAGAGAGTGAGGTAGTAGGTAGGGGGGTCCAAGGGAAAAAGTGTTTGTAGGACAGTCACAGAGCAACTCTGAAACAAGAAAGCTAATGTGATGAAAATGCTTTTAACAAATTAACGTGGCAAGACTTGACTTTGTAGAGAACAACGAAGAAAAGAAAGATAGTGCTGAGGAAGCTTTTGTTTTCAGGCACTGAATTGAGATAACCAGAAGTGCCGGAAAGCACATCATGTCTGCACAAGGAAGGTTGTAGAGAACTAAGTTTGTATGTCCAAATGGAAAGATGCAGTGAATTGATTCAAATGAGGAACATACTTTTAAAATTGCTATTTTACCGAACTATTAAACAGCTTAAATTCTGTCTGTGTGCAAGAAAGGGAGCCCTAGAGCAGTATTTCAGGTAACTGGACATTGTAAAAGAGCATCAGGAAACCTGCAAAAATTGAACTTGATTATTTTGTACCAGTCTCCACTACACTCTCTTTTCAGATTTTTTATATATATATTTTTTTCAGTCAGGTGCCTGTGATTAGTCCTGAAAGGACTAATTGACCGTTCTAAAGCCTCTTGAACCACGGGGGAGTTGAAATGCCTGGGGAACGACGGCAAAGAGCCGCGGGGCGATGTCTGGGGCCGGGACTGGGCGCTGTAACCCTAAAAACGGCTTTTTGTGTTAGTTTTTTTTAGGGGGGGGGGGGGTTAACGGGCGGGTGGGGCCGCGGCGCCGGTACCGTCCGCGGACGGCTGGGAGTCCTCAGCAAGGGCGGGAACTGGGGGAGCCGGGCTGCGCGCGGCGCTGGGGCGGGGCCTACGTGCGCGGAGGGATCTGGCGGCCGGTGAGTGGGCCCTGCGCGGCCTCATGCTGCGAAATAGGGTTCGCGGTGCTCGTCCGCGGGCCTCCCCCCCTGCACCGTGATGGCGGGCGGGCGGGCGGGCTGGGTAGGGGTGGGGTGCTCCGTGTGGCGGGGCTGCGCCTCCCGGAGGGGGGGGGGGGGGGGCGGGGGGGGGGGGGGGCGGCCGGCCCGGGGGTGCCAGCCCCGGTGCCGTGCGGTAATGGGGTGGAGAGGGGGAGGAGGCAGTCTATTTTCAGTTGTGCCCAGTGAGAGGACGAGAGGCAGCGGGCAGAAACTGAAGCCCAGGAGGTTCTGGCTGAACATGAGGGGGCATTTCTGTACTGTGAGGTGACAGAGCCCTGGGACAGGCTGCCCAGAGAGGCTGTGGGGTCTCCTTCTCTGGAGATACCCAAACCCCGCCTGGATGCCATCCTATGCAATGTGCTCCAGGTGATCCTGTTCGGCAGGGGGTTGGACTGGGTGATCTCCAGAGGTCCCTTCCAACCTCGGCCAGTCCGTGAGAGGGGCTCCTTACTCAGGAGCCAGTCTTCAACATGCACACATAGGAGGGTAACCAGTTCTGCGTCTGACCTGCTCTCCTCTGTTTCCCAAAATCAGACGATGCTCATGGAAAAGCAAGTGGATTGGGCTTGGATGTGTCATGCTTCCCTTCTTCCAGTGGCCACGCGGCCTCCAGCCCCTGCTTTTTGAATCCTAAGGGGTCTCTGTACTGAGCGACCCTCTGCACCCCTCACCTCTGAGCTCTTCAGCCTTGCCGCAAGGTGCTGCCCAGCATCGCTGTCCGCAGTACCCTGAGAGAGGGATTCTGCGGCTTTGCTGTGCCTTGTGCCAGGCAGCACCTTGCTGTCTGGTGAACCTTGCTCTCGATGCCACACTTGTTGCCTGCCCGTTTGTGCCTTGGAAAACACAGCAGTAGATCTGTGCCCGCAATGTTCATGCCTCTTAGGGTTACAGGCTCTGCCAGTTCCCTCTCAAGTTAGTTACTCCTCATACATACTTCCCTGCATAAGCTATTTTTGCAGGTCCTTTTCAATTTCTTCACAAATTCTGCTCAATCACATTCTCATTAAAAACCACTCTTACTCAGGCAGGAGACTTTGTGGTTGTGATGTGTAATTCTCCAAAAACATCAAATCAATGCGTGGTAGCAGCCATTAAATGTTAGATTTTGTAAGGAAAAGAAATAGATTGTAACAGAAAACATTATAAAAGCATAGTGTAAGTGTGTAATCTTAAATGTTGCTTACAACTCCAATTCCCTCATCTCAAAAAAGGGGTGTATTAGAAGAGTTTAACAGGGATCAGCAAATGTATGGAAAGACTTGAGGGAATAGGAT
Organism: Heteronetta atricapilla; assembly: GCA_011075105.1. Taxonomy (NCBI): domain Eukaryota; kingdom Metazoa; phylum Chordata; class Aves; order Anseriformes; family Anatidae; genus Heteronetta; species Heteronetta atricapilla. Next base: position 188,474,329 of record CM021731.1, read on the forward strand.
GACTACAGGTGTCTGTGAAAGGGCACGTGGAGCAGTGTGAGACGGAATAATGGGGCTCTGATGTCTGCTTTCTGTTGCTGTAAGGGAAGTGTCACATCGTGTGAAGCCAGTAGCCATGTTCAAAGCAAGAGGAGGGAGTTTTTCATAAAAGATAACTTCTTAAAAGGGGGCATTATAGATTGAAGAACTTTATGTACATTCAAGGGATACTGCACAAGTGTCTTTTGGAGAACTACATTCACAGAACAAGTCATTTAAGATGCTGAAATATCTTTAGTGGAAAACAGTTAAAGACTGGGAGAGTGTAGAGTGGGGAAGTATCGCCTGTACGTGCCTCAGTCTCACTCTGAGACAGCTGCTTTTGGCTACCTTCAAGATAGAATTACCACTGTCTACCCTTGATCTGAACCGGTACAGCTTTTCTTTTGAACCTTTTGCTGTGGTTGTAAATAAAAAGTTCCCCAGACTCGATCCTTCAGTGGAGCCATTCTCAGATTTGTGGCAGGTGAGCTGCCTCTGCTTCACACATCCTCCATGTGCCTCCTTCCCTCTTCTGTGAAACACAAGGAAACTGCTTTACATTGGTGTGCAGGTTTGTCAGGCCTGCTTTTCTGATGCTCCCCGAATTGGCATCCCCTTCAGGGGCTGGATTGTTGTATGGCACCTGGGCCCCAAAACTCCACAGCTGACTGCAGGGAAGCGAGTGGCTGCTTGAGGTCTGAGAAGGTTTTGTCCGCATTAGGAAGACTCTACAAAACAGATGTACATATGGCCAAGCCTTTTTCAGTTTCTCCTGGCTAGACCACACTAGCTAGCAAGGGGGATTTTGGGGGCTAAATTACTTTGGACTTATGTACTTGATACATTTTGTCCTGTCAGCTGTTCTCGTGAAAGCGCGTTTGGCAATGCTCAGGTAAGTTGCCAGACACTTGAGCAAAAGCTGAGCTCTCACTCAGCTGCTTCTTGGATTTAAAGACCTGAATAACTGTTTCTAACAGGGGAGATCCTTTTGTCTGTAATTTACTGTGTTTGGGACAGGATCCCCCAATCCCATTTGTGATTTAGAGTTCCTATTCGGCCACCTGCCTGTCACTGGAGACAAGGGACTTGGGTCCTTGTGCGTGTTAAGTGGCTGGGGATTGAAAAGGGTGCAGTAACTTCGTGTTTCTGTGGTGGTGAGGCCTGGCCCAGCCTTCTCATAACGTTTCAGTCCCCCTGGTCAGGATTTCTTGTTCACCCTCAGGCAGCGATTGCTCCTCCAGGAGCTCCATGTGGTGGCGTAGCATTGTCCAGGTCCTCCTGGTATCTGTCACAACCACCACCGATGAGCGGCTGTTTGTCTCACATACTGACGTGGGTAGCCTGGGAGAAACACTACTGTTTTACTCAGCTGCACAGTATCTGTTTGGAGATCTAAGCTGCTCTAGAATAAAGCCTTTTCTGAAGTTGCATGTGCACTTGTATTCTTGGTAAGAGGTCTAAGGGGCTAAGGAAGCATCCAGCTGCATTTTCCGTAGTTACGGGGTGAGCAGTGGTGCACGGGCGTGCAGCCTCACCTTGCCTCAGCGAACCCAGTGACTGCATTTCCACACTTCTGTGCACAGGGGCACGGTTACACTGGCACACGGCAGCTGCACCGTGCTCCAAGAATGCTCCTTTCCAGGTGACCACAGCCTTGTAAGTAGGGATGGACCAAAGGTACCAGGGTACAGGAAGACTATGAAAGACTGAAGGAATTTTTGAGTTAATTTTTCCATTCTAACAAGTTCTTTCTAGCTTGTTATTTATTTATTTTCTCTATTTTAGGACTTGGCTAGATAAAATTAGGGTTTTCATACATGAGAGCTGGAAACCAGTGTTAAATCGTCCAGTATTCCTATGTAGACAAGGCTCTGGGGTCTTCAGTGCTGTTTTCACTTGCTATTATTACCTCTTTCTTGTTTTGCTTTTCTGTTTTCTTTGAAGAGCTTTCAGGCAGTGGTGCCGACATTTCCTGGATGTTTGTCAGCTGGTCAGAGCCAGACTCGTGCACGGAGCAAGGGACTGAGGAGCCTGCAGGCACCTTCCCCCTTCATCCCGCCCGCTGCAGGGTGCGAGCCGTAGGTCGTACGGTGCAGTTGTACTCACTGCTCATTTGCTGGGTAGATCAGCCGTGTCAGAGGCTAGTAGCATTCAAATCTATCCCATGAACACAATCCTGCTTATTTATGCTCCTCTCTATCCACAGGTGCTCAACCCCTTTTTTTCCTGCTGTCCTTTAGATGACCTTTAATTTCACCATAAGTCTTACTTCTCCAACCTCTTGGAGATCTTACTCCTTTGTTGTTTTGCTTTTTAATTAGGTGCAAATGCAGCCCTATTACTATCAAGTCTAAAACTTAATAGTAAAGAAGACTTAGCACACTGCTAGTTTTAAACTTGGTGTTCCTACTGATAGTGCTAGAGGTGCCGTGCGTTCCGCTGCTTCCTCCCATCCTCCCCAAAACTTTCAGGGTTGTTTTTGGACTTGAGAGCGGTGTACTTTCTGGAAGGGCTATAGGGAGGTTTCAAGTAGTACAACTTTCTACTCACTTGAGGCCAAAGGAATTTACAAGTCTTGTTCACATAAACTCTCTTACTTTAATGGCTTTCTAATGTACTTCATGTGCAAGAAAACGTCTTCATGCTGATGACTTAAGTCAGTTATATGTAGACAATGTACATATGTTCAGAAAAAGGTTTTGGTTTTTGACATGTTTTTAATAGATGTACCTAATGATTTTTCTACCATATGTTCTGAGTTACCTTTCCTTGTAGCCTCGCAGTTAATTGCTGCTTGGTTCCTAAAGCTTTAATTTACAAACCAAAAGGAAGATTATGAAAAAGGAGCTAAAACAGCATTTATAAAAAAGGATGCCTGTGGTTGTATGCCTTTCCATCCACTGAAACAATGGATAATGGCTTCATCAGCAATTTTATCTGTGAGGATTTCATTTCACAGGCATAGATTTAATCCTTGCAAATGCCTGTATGGGTTCACCGAATGTAAAATCAAAAATGTTTTGACTTAAGAACTGCGAGTTTGCATCAGTTTTGGTTTCCCAGTGTCAAAGCCTAGACGTGTGCTTGCCTTCGGGATAACAGCAAACCAGGTTACTGCATCTATGTTACACTTAATAAAAAAGAAAGTAATAGATTCACAGAATCTTGGAATCATTAAGGTTGGAAAAGACCTTCAAGATCGTCTGGTCCATGAAGAGTAGTTTTGAACTTGTAACATCTGTCCCAGCAAAAAGGGTTCTTGTACAGGGCCTGAAATGGATGTTAGCATTGTGAATTGTTAGAAACCCTATTCTTGTGAACTTGCAGTAATTTTATTAGGAAACTGCTTTAATAATGTGAGATTTACTAATATAAATAATAATTACAAAGCATTTGTGTTTCATTCACCGAGAACAAACTGAGCTGTTTTGCCCCCTGACTCCAGGAGCCCCTCCTGCGCAAGGCCTTCAGGCTCTGAGGGATGGAGGGAAGCTGGGCAGGAGCCAGGAGCTTTGGGGCACGCTGGAGGCACCGTGTTGCTGGGACGGCAGAGTGAATATTCCAGTGAATAGCGATGGGTTATCTCACAGCAGCAGACTAATGGCACTGTTTTTTCAGTCAGAGACAGATTTAGGAAATATCCGGGAAGCGCTGCAGGAGGGAGCAGAAGGGGAGGAGGTCGTGAGTTCTGGAGTCCTCCTTGTAATGACGAGCACAGAGACAGGAGCAAACGTAAGCAGCTGTACTTCACACGGAGGTTTTTTTAGCTTTCCACATTACGTATGGTTCAGGTGGCACATGTTTCTACGCGGCCTCCACCACACACGGCCTCTGCCTGAAGGAAGACGCACACCCATTCCAAGTCCTGTTGAAGTTGTTGGACATGAATGAATTCTTAGAACAGATGCAGAAAAAGCTGGTTTCCTGAGAGAACAACCTTGGATTTCCAAGTTTTCTCCTGTGCTTTTCACGTGCTTGATTTCTGCAGTTGTCGCCTTGGCTCCACGAGGTGGCACCGTCTCTTCTGGGAAGGACTCTCAGGCTTGGGCTGCTGCCTGGCGGTGCGCGGCCGAGGGGTGCAGCGGGTGCCCAGCTCTGAGATCCCTGCAAACAGCTGCTCTTGGCATCTAGTGCACACCGTGCCCTTTGGGTTCGAGCTGTGCCCGTGTTCTCACATGTAAAATACACAGATGGTCAATCATGTAGTGTTACCTTAGGAAAACATCTTCTTGAGCGTCTTGTCTGCTGAAGGTTTCTGGCACTCGGGACTCATTTTGTGGTGTGAGGTGAAGCCAGGTGATGCTGATCCTAGAACAAGAGTTTACTTCTTTTTGAGTCAGTACTGGGTGTGTGCCTCTTCAGCATGGCAAGAAATGATCGGTAGCTATCGTTAGGTCTCAGAGGGGAGGGAATAATTTCTGCAGTGTTTGCAAAATCCACTATAGCTTTTTCCTGCAAGCTGAAACAAAAGTGGTGTATGGATGCAGGGTATAACAAGCTGTAATGACAACATCCCTGTAAGAACACAAGCCATGTCCGTGTCATACAGCAAGGGCCCAGTGCCTGAATTCTCTCTGGAAAAGCTGTATGTTTTTCTCTTGTTCAGAGGTTTTCCTCATTAGCTGTGAGGCTAAGCCTGCGAAGTCATGAAATGTTGCTTTACCTTGGGAGAGCGGGCCGTTATTAAAAGCTTCCACTACTGAAAATGGTTAATTTGTTTTTTTTTTTTTCCTCTGGTCGATGTCTAGAAAAATGGACGACGATGATGATGACGTTCCCCAGCTTTCAGCCCAGACGTTGGCGGCCCTCCAGGAGTTCTATTTGGAACAGCAGCAGAGGGAGGGCACGAAGACCTCCCAAGGGTTTAATCAATATTCTGTTGGCTCGATAGAAGAAAACTGGGTAAGAAACTGAACTTAGTGAATGAAGCACAGTGAGCATTACGGAGGAACAGCCCTCACCAGGTTTCTGTTGTGGATAGGTAATAAAATGAAAAGGGGAACACTTAAGATGTTCCTAGCGTGGCAAAACGATTTATGGACAATAACACTGCAAGCTTATTTGCCTTAATATTAAATCAGGGTAATTACATGCACAGAAGGAATAAAGCTGCCAACAGAAGCCTCTGTGCCTTCTGGAAACTTTTAACTCCAGCCTGGCACGTGAGGGTAGTGAAGACTCTTCCCTCAGTTTGAGGCAACACAGTGTAACGAGGCTGAATGTTCTTTCCTTTCACATCATATTTCTTTCTGTGTTTGTTTTGTTGGTTTTGTGGGTGGCTTCTTGCTGCATTTTTTCTTCTAACAGACTGACTTTGGATTTGTCTCTGGGTTCCTTCTTTTTTCCTCTTCCTGTTTCATACCTCTTCCGATTTAGTACTTCTATCCTTTATTTCCTTCTATCCTGTCACTTTTCAACTTCTTTTTTCCTTTCCCACTGAAGTAACTCAATTTAAGAGTATGCAGGTACTGTACATCTGCGTATTGGGTTTGAGCTAACCTTCGCAGTGATTTTGCTTTGCTTCGTTTTCCTGATACCATGGTAAGTGCTGTGGAAGCACACAGTGTAAGCTACCTGCTGTCTCTCATTGGTTTGCAGAAGTGAAAAGACTCTCAGAAAAATTGTCACCTTTGTAGTTTGTGAACTGAGATCTTGCTGTGGATTTTGGTTTTCTTCTAATAAGACTCACAACACCTAATTGAACATGGCACGGTCAGAAGTTTTGATGTTTATTTATCACTGTGCGTTATTTTTCTCAGCAACTGAGCCAGTTTTGGTACAGCGATGAAACTGCCTCGTGCCTGGCTAATGAAGCGATTGTGGCAGCTGGAAAAGGTGGCAGGTAGGTTTTAATGTCAGCTTTGTAGATTTGTCACGCCTTTCCTGTGATTATTTCGTTTATGCAGGGACAGCGTGCAGTTTAATTCATTACTCTTTGTACCTCAGTGTTTGGTGGAGATGCAGCAGAAAAGCCCGTGCCATTATTTAGTTAGGTAATAGTTCATACTGAACTCACTGCTCAGTGTTTCATTGAAGCCTCTGCCTTGCCAAGGTTTTTCCAAATCTTTCTTTTTTATTTATTTTTTAATGAGAAATATAATGAGCTCCAGAGTGTATTAATGATTTCTAATTCTTTCCTCTGTTTTTATATATTTCTGCAGAACAGATGGAAAAACTTGTTTTTCCTCCTATTTCTGTAAGGATTATTTTTCAATTTTAACTTAAAATTTCAATATATTTCCTTGTTGTAAAATAAGCTTTTCACTGTAGTTAAGGTCTCTGTGTGGCATGGAATGGCCTGAATAATTAAAGCCCCGTTCTTTGATTTTTACAAGGTAATTATTTCTTAGATTTAAGGACGAATAGCTTACATTTTCTGGGACAAATGCTTAAAATGTTTTCCCAAAGCATCCCTGAGAACTTACGGAATTGTCTTTGCTGCAATTATTTCTTTGTTTGTTGCCTTTTAAAGTCAGTATTCTAAGTTGTTGTCTATCTTTCAGGATAGCCTGTGTTAGTGCACCAAGTGTGTATCAGAAACTGAAGGAACGGGATGACAAAGATTTTTCAGTGGTTATTCTGGAGTACGACAGAAGGTTTTCTGTATATGGAGAAGAATTTATCTTCTATGATTACAACAACCCTTTGAACTTACCGGAAAACCTCCTGCCACACAGTTTTGACATTGTAATAGCAGATCCACCCTATCTGTCTGAGGAGTGTCTTCAAAAAACTGCAGAGACCATAAAATACTTAACAAAAGGAAAGATCCTGCTTTGCACAGGTATAATTAATAAAATACTTAGGTCACTGTTAAACATCTTTTTTTTTTTTTTCCTCTCAAAAGTCTAACTTACTCAAGTGAGAAAAATACTAACTCAGTAATTCTAGTTGATATAAGTGGTTCTAGGACTGTGCATCTTGAAGGGGGTAATGTTTTACTGGAATACTTCAGTTCAACCTTTATTTTTCGTTATTCATTAGCCCTGGTGGTTCTTAAAGCTGTAATCTTATTACAAGACATCTGAAAGCATCCAAATAACTTTTGCAAAAAAACAAAGGACAAAAACCAAACATGCATACAATTCTGGGCAGTCAACCAAGTAGGCGAAATAGAGAAAAATGAAAATAGGATGCGGACGTAGAAAGCCTACTTCTTGGTTTAATTGTAAATGGCAGTTATGCACAAGGATAGTTCTCAGATTTTTTTTCTCTGAAATGGATAGGTGGTCCTTCAGTTTACAAAGTTTGACAAATGCTGCTCAAGAAAATGATTTCTCAGTGTGTAGCTATAAATATCACGCAGTGGTTTATTTAAATAGAGGAGTATATGTAATCTGCATTTCCCATGGCTCCCCACCATGTAATTCTTTGGCATGTAGCAAGAAGATTGAGTTCAAAGTTGTTTTTTATACAGGGGGCACGGATCTTACCCTCTACCTATTTTTATGAAACTTTTATGGCATTAATTTCCTTGAAGCTTCTTCAGTTCTTTCAGGTTTAGATTTCCCAATAGCTCCAGTTGTCAGAGGGCTGTAGGTGTAGCTGCTTTAAGCCTTGCTCCCTCAAAAAAAAAAAAAACCTGGTTCTCTGCGTACGCATTTGTGAGGGGCTAATCAAAAAGTCCAAACGTTCTGTTGCAGTGTTTCTCACCAAATGCTAATGATTTTTGCTGCAGGTGCAGTCATGGAGGATCAGGCAGCAAAGCATCTCGGTGTGAAGATATGCAAGTTTATTCCAAAACACTCTCGAAATTTAGCTAATGAATTTCGATGTTACGTGAACTATGCTTCCGGACTGGAATGATTCTCACGAGGAGATCTGTAACTTTTTCACTCAAGTTCCTTTGTATGTTTTTCTCAGTGACTCCGCGTTTCTTCATGCTGAAACATTCAGCTCCAAGGGATATTTTCTGGGCTAAATTTAATCAACACAGGGTGATAGTCTCTCTTGGTGTAAGCATTTGCAAATACTGTTTGTTTTTATCTTACCTGGTAGGTAGATGGGGACCAAACAATGTAGGTGCTGGGCAATGGGAACTTCTGTGTTACAGTTTCATTCCAACCAGCAGTTTTTACCATTCAGGGACTTTTCAGTGACATCTCTGAAGTGATTTTAGCTGGTTGACTTGTAACACCACGCAAGTGCTTTCCTCACAGACATCAGAATTGTCATCTGCATCATAACTGATGACTTAGTAGCAAGTGGATGAATGAAAGAGCATGATCATTGGTCTCCTTTCACCTTTGAGAGATGTTTGTTCTCAACATGTCATGTGTTTGCAGATTCATTGGCCAGCAGGCTGATATTTTTATAAAGGACAACGAAAGAGAAAGCAGGTCTCCTTCTGGGGAGGCCTCTCCAATTGCTTTTAATAATAATCAGAACTACTTAAGAGCTGCCAAGTAAGACCTACTATCTGTTATTGTTGCCAGACTGGCTTTTATAAAAATGTGGTGGTTGTTTCACCTTTTCTAAAGCTTTGTCACAAACCCAAGCTTTGTTTTTGTAAAAGATAAGATCTATTTTGTCATCAATTATCACCATATAAACTTGTGTATGTGTGCTGTAGTAGTGTTTAACATCTGTTTGCAGAAGTGCAATGCATTTATTTTATGATACAGAATAAACATAAGCAACAAAAACAACTTTTTAAAAGCAAACAACAACAAAAAATCAAGTAGACCCTTTAATTTCCTAGCTAAGCTAATCTCCAAAGGTTGGTATAAACTTGATGCCTGCATGAAAAAAGCACAATATGGATTTCCCCACTGGAGAGAGCTTTTCTTTCATTAGGAATCCTATGCATTAGTCAGGTCAAATCACCCTGAAATATGAGGTAATTAATGAAACACCAGAAATCAGCTTGTGCTTACATTAGTGCTTCAGGTTGTGTTCCTGGGTTCTCACTTCGTTACCGTTGCTGCAGGCTGTGAGATCCTGCTTCTGTAGCAATGAGACCTGCACGTGTTCATTAACGCTTGAATCATAATGGCTCTGGTTCAATGCAGTGCCTGCGTTTTAATTATCTCACTACCAAGTTAAAGCTGCTGTACGGGTATGTCAAGTTTGTAGTTTCAAGAACAGCTTTTTTTTTTCCCAAATACCCATTTTTATCTTTGTCTCCTGTTACTCAGAGAGAAGCATAGTAGTAGAATAGAAACGCATTAGAAGTTGTTGGATCTTATAAGGCCACTGAGGTATACCATAAGGTATTGATAAACTCCTGTGGTTTCTAACAGGCAAATTTAAATTTTATGTACAAGGGTTTGGCTGTATTTCAGGCAATTTCAATCACAATAGACAATGCATTAGAAAAACTTTCCTTTGGGATAGGAGGGATTTTTGATAACTGGAATTTTTTAAAGCTAATTTTCTCTAACTTCTTGGCTACACTGCTGATACATTTTTGGGTGAAAGCTGATTCTTAAATTGCAAGGCACTTAACAGTTTTTATCAGCTATAAATACACAGAACATATGTACTTGTCTTCTTGTCTTTCTATACCATATTTATATATTGGGATCATGTAAAAGACTAACATAAATGCTGCGTCTACAAAATGAAGCACCTAGAAGAAGTATTAAGAAATTTATTTAGTGGTGGAGATAAACCTAATTAAACTTTTGAGGCAAGAATTCTAATAATGTAGAGATCATAGTCTCATTTCTGTGCATTTGTCCTATTTGGATGCAGATTTTGCCATCTGACAGAGTACATAGTCATGAGCAGAAATAACATAGATGTTACATAAACCTCTTGGAGCACTCGGAGAATCAAACTTCCTGAGTTGGACCCCAAGCTGGTTCATAAATACCCTTCCAAGCCACCCTTGCTCTCCTCTCTGCTTTCATAGACCCGTTCACTCCCTAAGAGTTTTCCCTCCTCACTTTTTTGCCTGTGCCTCCCCCTTTATAGTGTTCCTGAGTTTTGTGGTACCAGATTTTTCTCTCACAGGCGTTGGTTTCCATCAGGTGTCTGGTAACAGATACTGTTAAGGAAAGCGTAGAGTAAAAGCACAGAGGTAAAATGGAAACCGAGGCAGGTCCAAACCACTGCATGCCCATGGCCGATATTGTCCTGCTGCTCAAACCAGAAGGCATCCTTGCTGGTGAGTCCACCAAAGCCTGGATTCGCCCTGCACATTACTGCCTGCAGGTGACATCCAGCTGGGGTTATTAGTTGTGTTCCAGGAGCCTGAACCATTGCTTTTTCGTGGCCAGTTTCAAAAATAAGAAACAATGTTAAATGCATAGGGCACAAATCCCAATTGGAGGAGCTGGTTTGTGTTTGTTACCACAAATGCCTTGCACACCAGGCAGATGGAAACAATGCAATGTGAAGCGCCTCCTGAAACTTATTTTTAACTGCGTAGAGGCTTCAGATGGGACAGGTACGGTACGGCTGCCAGAACTGACGATACTCTGCCCACCTAAATGAGAACGTGCTGTTCGAATACAAGCTTCACATATGTTGCTGCTTTGCTGGTAATGTCCTGCAGTTGTCTGCTTCCTTTTGCTAAAGCTGCGTTGTTGGGCTCTCTACATCATGACTGAAAGATAATTTTGCCAACTTCATCAGAGACCCTTTACTTTTCTTAAAAACGTACAACGTTGAGTTGTACCCAGAAATTCAGTTCACCAAGAAAGTAACTGCTGCTCTCACACGTTGGTCAGGCCGCTTTGAAAAGAGGCACTGTGAAGACGCGTGACTATGAAGACGAGGGAACACGTACAGTCTTGTAGATGCGCTCAACAGAGCAGCCCGTTGTCCACCGGCTTCCCCCGTAGAAGGCTGGGGAGCTCGGGCAGCTGCCCAAGCAGAGCCTGACTGGTGGCATTCACACAGCCTGACTTCGTCAGCGAGAGGATGTAAGCTGGGTTTGTCCTTTCCGGGGAAGTAGCTGTGTTCCTGAGGCTGCAAGTCACAAAAATCCGTGGTGAATTTGGACTTTGTGCCAGCTCTAAGACGTAATACGTAACAGCAAAACATCTCTCTTTTCTGTAACATGATTATAAAAAAAGATCTTCAGTGTCAAGTAATGAGTGGCTGCCTTTCCTGGGGATCTTCTGGGGACTGCCTTTCTCTTGGAGCAGCCTGGGGTGAAGTTTTCATTATGCTGCCACTCTTCCAGAGGCGTTTATGACTGCGGAGGCACGCGTTGTTATGACACGCTGCAGCCGTGCAGCAGCAGGACATCTCAGCACCGTGCGGGCGCGTGTGTCCGTACAAAGGTGACACTCGGCAAGGGAAACCCGGCGTCGTGCGCGCGGGCTGAGAGCTGCAGGTGGAGGAGCAGATCCCACAGATGGCCACGTCTCCCCCGAGATGACAGGTGGAGCACTTTGAGAAATGCCATTGCAGGAAATCCAAGGTACTTTCATTAAGCTCTGCATTTCCCATGAGAGTTGCTGCTGCGCTGGGTGTCACACAGCTGGCCAGGCTCCGCACAGCACGGCTGCCTTCCCCCCCCGCCCATGGCACTGCACAGGGCAAGGGGAACAACCTCCTCTAGCTGCTTCTCCACAGGTTTTGCAGCCTCCTTAGAAAGAAGTGCCACAAAACCAAGTGGTAGCTGATGCCACCCAGCAGAAATGCGTAGCTCTCCAGGTAGCTATGGTTAATCTGCTGCTTAATCCCAGAGATATTAACAGGCGTTTATGCTTTCTGGGTGCATGTAATAGCCTTTTTCCCTTTTCCCCTTGCTGCCAGTGATTTTGTGTTTGCTTGCAGCTGTAGGCCACTGCCTGCCCACACGCACACCTCCATGTAACGACAGGCCTTTAAACCAAAGCTGGCATCTCAGGGTTTCCTCAACTTTCCTGCGTGATACGAATTTTCCAACATAACTTAAGTGATACTACAGAGAAGAGAAGTTCTTTACCGAGGATATTGTTCCGTGTTTTGTGGCTCCTAATGTATTCCAGGGACAACCTCATTGAAGGAAAAGATTTTCCTGGCACAACAAAAAATTTCTCAAATCAGCCGCAGCTGCCAGATAGTTTCAGCTTTGAATTGTTTGCATTTATTGGGCCTGGAGCTGGTTCAATGAGGCATTTCATGTCTGCCTTGTGTCAACAGTTTGTGAGCCTTGAAGCAACTCCAATGAACTTCCCTCCCCCCGTGCAAATTAAAGGCAAGGCTACGGCAGCTGTAACCGGAGGGCTAGAAGCTGGAAACTGTCACACCGCAGTTGAAGTCAACCTGATATAAATCCATGATGTGATGATATCTTAAAAAAAAAAAAAAGGAAAAAAATCCAAACAAACGCAAACAGCATTTAATACTCAAACTTTTCCACATGAGTAATGTGGAGGGGGTTATAATGGACGGGTGTTATGAAGGTTAACAAATGTTTGCATGGCTAATCGCTTTCGAGGTGAAGTATTAAGAAACAGTTGTTCACTAACAAATTATTATCAAACATTTGCTCACGCTGAAACATAAACACAGCTTTTAAGAGCCATCTAATGGGAGAGCTGGACCAGGAAGCAAATTGGCTCAGCCGAAGTGTTTGTCACAGAAGTGAATGAAGATTAAAAAAGGAAAATGGTTCCTAAGTGGAATAGCACGGAGGTGCCTGCGACCATAGGAAGCTTTCTGCACTTGTTGCATACGAAGAGAAGGAGGTCGCCAACATACATAATCTATTGATCCGCTGAGGTTTTGCAGTTCCCTAATACTTTCCTTTCAGTCATCCAATTCCTGGAGCTTTATGTAAGCTGAAGCATCTGTTTTTCTGGATTGGCAGAACCAGTTGTGTTCCATTTACCTGCTCCTAGCCCAGCATTCCCAGGAATTCCCAGAACATGCTCTGGTTACTTGGAAAACCTCAAACTGATTCCATATTTTATGCCTGCAGGACAGAGTGTTACAACAAAAAGTGAGATTTTTTTTTTTCCTTCTCAATACCACACAAATAAATGCATGTACGCTTCTTAACCTAGTAGTTGACCATTTACTCAGTGTTGAGGGCTGTATGGTTTGGGGTCTTTTTGTTGTTGCTGTGGGGCTTGATTGTATTTTACAGTGAATTTATATGCTGGGGAGTCTGAAGATCTGATTTCACCCTGTCTGAGGTGTGAGCGTGAAGAGAAAGCACTACACCACTACGTAATAGTGAAACCTTAAGGAACTGGGACTGCTGAAGCATCATCTAATGCCGTGTTTCTCTGGCTGTGCTTCCCTTTTGAGGCCCTCTGTCTTTGATTAGCGTTTCCCTTTCCTCAGAGGGTGAGAAGTCCTTCCACATTAGGAGGACGGAAAAGTGGCTGTAATAGCTGCAAGTATTTACATTCTCTGGGGAACAGGTAACTACCTTTAATTGCCGGCAGCAGCTAGGCAATTAGCTGTTCTCTGAGTAGTGTAAACACTTTGTGACCTCCTTTGAACCTTTCTTTGAGCATCCCTTTGAGCTAGAAGCATCCCGGTCTGAGGAGACACAGAGCTAAACACAAGTAGAATTGTGAAAAAAATATCTGCAAAGAAACACAGTTATGGATGTCAATCTGGCATTGTGATGGGAATCTGCCTTTTATTGGTTTCTGGAGCTCTTAAAGTTGTTTTAAGCTTTGTAAGAAGCTAGCCAGATTGCACTATGAAAATACTGTTATGCTGTACTGAGTCATAAGGGGCACAGTCAGTAATTACACACCAAGACAAGAAGTTGTCATATGATTTTAATTCTCTATTAACTTGTTAATTCTGTTTGGCTTGTATTCTTTCCATTCTTCACCCAATGACAGCCCAAAGGAGTGAGTGTGCCATTGTGTAGAGCTGGGACTTCCTCCATGTGAACTAAGCCCAGTCTGGAGATCCTCGATGTAGCAAGTACCTTGGCACATACGGTATTTGTTCTGTTTTGCGATGACATTGCAGTCACGATCATTCAGCTGTTAAAAGACACTTTCTGCTGTTCATTCTGAGATTTATCAGCTTTGGTGATTGCGGCTCTCTTAGCAGTTGTGGCCATGCAGAGTACGCCCAGCTATTCCTGATTAGTGTTCCCTCAGCTAAGTCAGCCTTTGGCCTCTCATTCTGGAAACCTGGGTTTTTGTGTACCGAGGGTTTGCAGTTAGGTCTTGCCCCCAGGTTCCTGTAGGCTGCAGAGATGGAAGACTGAGTGTTTTTGCAGGTGATTGTCTGCTGCTTGTAGCCTAGGGAAAAATGGGCAGCACTAATGGTATAAATCATTTGGATTTAACACGTTTGGATTGTCTGGACTCACCTCAATGACCTCCATGCCATCCAAAAGGGAAGCACGTAGACTGTTTACTCATCTGTAGGTATGTGAACGAAGCCTAGCCTTTGTACTTGATTTTTTAATGGAGAATTTCCTCTCCTAACATGAAAAACGTTTTGGCCTTTCAACTTCACAGAACACAATTTTATCACAACAACCAGCAAGCAGTTAATGGTGAATGAAATCTAACACAGAACTCTTGGGACCTAGGGTGGTTTTTTTTTTTCTCCTAATGTATATTTTCTTTGCAATTAGACTTAGTCCACACTGGAAAAGTCCACTGCACTCACTGCACTTTTATAATATTCTAGCATGCTTTTTCTCAACAGTTTTGTAGTCTTAGCAATTTGGCAAGTTTAAGAACAGCACTCGTAGAATGTTGTTTCATGCATGACTCCAGCACGGCGAAGGTTCCCGCTCTGCCGTATATAAACAGCCAAAGGTGTAACAGCCAAGAACGCTGCTTTGAGTTGAGATATGCAGTATAGAGGAAGGCTCTCCCTGCCTGAAAAAACATCCTTTTAACTACTGACTTGACACACGTGTGGTAGCTGTGTGATCTTTATATAAAAGTATTTAAAAGTAGAGTATAAGAGACTCCTTCAAAATATCTACAACCAGTAGTCTGCTATAGTAATAGATAGCATGTCGTACATTTGCATCATCTAAAATTAACTGTGAATAAGCAAGAATAAAATGTTCTGCAAGAATAAAATGTTCTTTTCTAAGGGGAAAAAAAAAAGAAAAGGAAAAAAAGAAGCTACACTGGAATTTGCAACAAATACTCACATGAGCTAAAGAAGTTCTTGGTATGAATTGCCATTGCTAATGATCTGAGCAACAGGACAAAAATGTCCATCTTACAACTGAAATAACTGCAAGTAGAGAATCAGGGCAAGCTGGTGTGTGCTCTGCTGTCATGCAGTTTCCTGGGGTGGTGAAACGATGTGAATCCTGTACAGACCATTCTTCATACACTGATGATGGCTTCATTCTGATGACGGCTTGTTCTGGTTTACAAGCAACTTCATTTCTTGCTTATCTATGCTGGAATTTACGCTTTCGGCCTCTTTCTCTTGCTCGGGGACACAAGTGCAGCCCACTGGGATAGTGACGTAGTCTTCCGTGTACACGTAGCGGCCCCCGGCACAGGACGAGGTGCGGCGCAGGATGACGGTGGGCATGTACACGGGGGTGCTGCGGAAGTGGAAATTCTCCTCGCCGAAGATCCCCATGAGGCAGCCCTTGCACAGGCAGTACGCTTCAGGAATGTACTTAGGGTATCTCGTAGGATCGTATGAAATTCTACAGGAAAGCAAATAATAAGGATTCATTAGTATCTGTCCATGTATTCATCTGGAAAGCATTATTATAATGTTATTTGAGTGTAAACATTTATACAGCGTTTTTGTTGTTGGCTTTTTTTTTTTCTTTTTTTTCTTTTTTGGCCAGGAAAAACAGCTGTAGTTGTTGCTGTCTGGCTTCTTATTTGTAAAACAGGAAGAAAAAGCATGAACAGCTAACTTACAGAACTGCTCGGGCCCTACAGGGCACGCTGAAGTATGAAGTGCCCGGCTTTTTGAAACGTGAGATTCAGGGGTTCAAAGGGAGTCAGGCTTGCATTTGACAGAGTGGGTAACTGGGACATTAAAAAAGAACCATTCCCATACTTTTGATCCACCTTAAATTCTTAAAAATTACTAGAGCTACTTGTTAACATTGTTACCGTAGAAGCTCTGACATGATGATTTAAAATATTGTAATTTAAATAGAGTTAAACTGTACAATTCTTTCTGCAATAGTTTTTGCTCCCTCATATGCTTGGGGTGTTCAGGGCTGTAAAGGCTCCTTTTCCTTGAAAGCAGAACTCAGCATTTCTTTCTCTAACTCACCTCTCGTCTCTACTTCTCCCTCTAACAGAATAATAACACATGCACGCCTACGCTGAGATAAACTGCAATATTAATGTTTTTGCCGCCCTCTCCTGCCACATTTTGAAGTAAGGCATTGCCCCAAAGGTTCCAGAGTGTACGCCCTCTATTTTTTGTTGTCCTACATTTTGTTGTTTTACCCATTCGCTTTGCTTCCTAAAGGACCATTTCTGGAGAGTTCCCATCAGCAGTCGCTGGAAAGCTTGGATCCTAAGTACAGCTTGCACCACCAGAGTCCAAGAGACGACATTCCTCACCGGTCGTAGTTGGAGGCAGAAACAAAGGCGTGATATTAGGGTTTCAAGTAATAGCGAGCCTAACTGCCTTAAAACTGGTGTTCTCAGCAGACAGTAAAAGCTGATAAAGTCAGCTTGGTTTTTTTGTTGTTTCTTTGTTTGTTTTTAATTAAAAATGAGTATACAGCCTAAAAAAATGAAGTGTGTAGTCACGAAGCCTATCATGGTGATGATGTATTTGTTGCTCAGATCTTCACCCGCTTTTCCTTCTTATACTGTAAATAATTGTGGGGCATGGCAGTAACTTGTTAATTACAACTGGGTGCCATTAGTCCAGCAAAAATGTTTGCATTACAGAAAAAGAGGATATTTTTTTATACGTGTAACATATGCCTGCAGTCCTCCTTGTGAAGGACCTCTCCCCAGATCACTTTCAGCCCTGGCCCTTCAGCACTGGCCCTGCTTGAGAGCTGGTCAAACCATGCACTGCATGTCAGCGCGGGCCGCCTCCGCGCTCCTTCCCCAGAGCCCCGGGGAGGATGCCGACCCCGCGTTTCTTCGCAGCAGCACTCACTCATCGCTCACCTAACAGAAAACCCTTTTCTTCCCGTGCCCCTGCTCCTTCCACGCAGCACGCTGTTCACCCCCGCGCAGCGCGTTGCCAGGCCTCTCCTGCAGACTGCGGGAGTGGGAGGACGCGCTGGGAGGCCATCTGGGCCAGATGCCTCCACTGAGGCAAGCTCGGATGCTTTTGCCGATGTTTGCCCAGCCTGTTCTTAAAAACCTCCACAGGAGATTACCCGGTCTGCCCAGAGGCTCTGCTGCAGCGTTTGACTGCCTCTTTATTGGGTAAGTTTTCCAGCAGTGAAGCAGAGTGGTTTTTTTTTTTTTTTCTAGCAACCTTAATCAATCATTTCCTGTGCTTGGCCTGGAAATTACAGCAGCGGAGGCTAAAAAAATGAGTAACAGTCAAAGGTTTGATATTAGAGAACGTACACAGCTGTGATGCTTATTGTGATGTGAAGTGCTGCAAAACCAGTACAGCTTCTTGCACTGGGTTTTAAACCACGGGATTGGGCTAGGACCATCATGCAGGAGATGAAGTGGGACAGTAACATGAGAAAAGTGAGCAAATGAAGGAACTGTCAATCAGTATCATTATTTATGGGGTGATACAAACTGAATAGACAATGCCCCCCCACCCCCTTCCCACAGCAGTTTTAAAATAACCATTTGAAAAACTCAATGGATTTAAAGTGATTCCCTAAATTATGTTTCCTGAAATGCCACAGGCTGTGTTGGAGGTTGCATCCCTCCCCATCCCAAACGTGTCAGACTTTTATCTTTTCGAGTGGCCTCTGAGATGAGACGTGACTTCTGCTGCAGAAGGGGCAGCATAAGCCTGCCTCCAGCCGTAGCGACACGGGCATTTTGCTCAACAAAATCTGCAGCTGCCAAAAAAGCAGCCAGGCTCTCCCTCACCCCTCTGCCCTGTGCTGGTGCTCATGTTCTTCTCGTCACAGGACTGAGCGGGGAATTCCTCCAGCTGGAAAGCAGCCTGGCTGAAAGATGGATTCGGGTCTTCTGCTGTCTTGCCGCATGGGAGCAGAGTCCTACACAAGTGAGGCAGTGTGGACGTGAAGCTGTGGATGTGGGCGGAGGGGGACTGCCCTTTTCAGGAGAAGTAACCCCAGCGTATCACATTAAAACAAATCTGGAAACACAGGTTTAGACAAACACAAACCCGATCATCCTTTCATCAAACAAAATAGACTTTTTTTTACTGTTGTTTTTGCAGTGGCCGTATATTTTGGTTTCTTCAGCTTTTTAAGGAACCCGATTTCCTTGCAAAGAAATGTGACCAGTTCCTCCACAGCCAGACATCTGTGATGCTGCAGATACATTTTGCAAAGCGTCTCTGTCCCATTTGCACTTGCTTACTTTCCCCAGGAAATACCTTCATGTTACAGGATCTCACACCAATGTGAAATGAAATGTCTGCTAGCCAGCAGAAAGTGGAATACGGTCATTTCTCCTGCGATGCATTCCCATTTCAAACCCAAACATGGCAGACTGTTAAACTCACCGTGTGTCAAGCCAGTGGTATTTCCTATACTGTGTTATCTCTAGCACCTGGTTTATGATGTTACTGGAAAGCACAAAAATGCTTGGTACAAACAGCACTTTCCCTCCAACAAGAGGAGTGTGTCAGTGGAATCAGGGTCTACAACAAACTTCCCCATTCTGAATTCCCATGTGGCAAAAGTCTGGCATCAATGAGGTTTTCTGGAAGGATGGTGTGGTGTGATTTCCTACTTTATTTGGAAAATCTCTTATATTCCCAAGAGTAGTATAGAAACCATTGCTCCATGAGATGAGGCTTGGAAGGAATCAGAGAGGCTCCAAACCCCAAATTAATCCAAAACATAGTGGTGGTTTTGGATCCAGACCAGAACTTCGGTAATAATGAACCAGAAGATGGGAGGTAATGCCTTCTGAAATTAAATGCTGCACTAAATGTACACTGCACTTTGGAACCATACCCAAGGTTCAGCGTCTTCAGCTCAAACCTGTTAGAAACGTAATGAGTGTAACTGAAGCCCAATTTTATTATTTCTAGGGAGCCCAGATCGATGGGGTCTGATCTGCCAGCAAACCCTAGTAACATAGCCGTGTGAGGGCACTTGTGTGACCTGCCTCCTGCCTTCATGCGTTGCACATAATCGCTTTGTGCCTACGATGACAGGCTCTGCTGCTGAAGCTTGATGCAACTCCAAGCACTACCAGTCATGTTTTTAAGTCTTCTCCTGCAACAGGACAAACGTGTTTGGTTAAACTTGGGTTAAATAACTGGATAAAAAGCATGCCCCGAGTTCCCCCTGACTCCTTCCTGCGCACAGCAGTCGGCTGAGAGGAGCTGTCGATGCTGCTGTTCACGCAGCAAGCTGACTCTGCCTAGCCCGTGCTGCTCAGCCGCAAGTGACAGAGCAGCGAGCTGTGCGGGGCTGCTGTGTTTCCATCTGCTGGAACAAGAAGCGGGTTTGTACTGAACTGGAACTGCTAATGAAGTGTGACTCGTTCTAGGTTGCCTTTCCTTATGACCCTGTAAGTGTTTTGAGAGCTCCCAGTGAAAAACAAACTTCCTGCCATTTATGCACTAAGCCTGGAAATCAAGAGAGACGTTTCTGTCACAAGCAAAGCTCTTGCAAAGACTTCATCTGTCTTGTCCTGTATTGTTGCTTTCATATGTAGCACTTCGTAGTCCAAACCCAGAGGGTCAGGTGCTGTGCTGGATTCGGCAGGTACAGCTACCTCTTCAGAAAATCACAGCTGGCGTGAGGCTATTCGCTTACACGAGCACCGTACGTAGCTACCTGTGTATCAAACAGACTGAGCACAACGTAAACTCAACAGAAGAACGCCTGCTAGAGAGAAATAAATGTCTTGCTAAAAGAAAAAATAGTTGTTAGCTCCTAATCCTGTAAATATTCCAGAGCACAAAGTAAAGGGATGATGATGTGCATGTGAGACCTAGATAACATCCAGCTGTTGTACGAGCATGCACCCAAACCACGAGGACAGCAGTTCTGTGTCCCCTTCGGTTCTTGCCCTCACCTGCATCTCTGGGCCTTGCACGCTGAGCCGCATGCTAACGTTCAATCTTGGAAAATGAGCTGGGTAAGGTTCTTGAAAATCAGTGGAGTCTTATTTAAAGGAAATGCCACTTCTTGTATGACATTTTTTCAAAAGCACAGCAGACAAGCTTGCCTATAGTGGTAAAGACAAACTTGTCTGTGTATTGCTTTTATTGAGATTTTATGTAAATAAGCACTAAGCCGAGGATGCGTAGAAACTGAAATTGGTTTTTGAAAAGCAGAAAAAAACAAGCTAGGCAACGTTTGCAAAAGGGACTAGCTAACACTGGGCTTCACAATCAGTTAACACTGACAATAACAATTAAATCTCTGTTTTACCCAGTGTTGCTGCCTAGAAACTCAGTACAGGAAAGGAATTTAAGAAGGAATCCTTAAAGGACGTTAAGAAGCTTTGCTGATTATTTCATCTTACTGCCTATCAGTAAACAACCCCCCATGGAAATCATCACCTCTCTACAGAAGTTCTTTATTACTTTTCTAGCAGAGACAAAATGCTGGATGCAAAACAAGAGAAGGCAGGCTCAGCTTTTGCGAAAATAAAGCTCTAACCTCATCTTGCAAGCCAGTAAGTGAACCTTTAGTAAACACAGTAGGAGGCTCCCAGAGACAGACACAGAAGCCGTGAGACTTGGAAATTCAGAATCAGGAATGAATTCTTGAATGTACATAAAGGGTTTTTGCCAAATTCATGCAAAGTGTGTTTGCAGAAGCCTCTGAATGTATTCCTATAACTCTTCATGTAATTTCTAGCCATGAAAGGTATTAGAGCCCTAAGACAACAGTTAATAAAACTGAAGCCGATGAAAATAAACAGCTGATTAATGGAACAGCACCTGGGGCTGATTAATGGAACAGCACCGTCAAAGAAATGACAGATCAACACTGTCTGCAAACTTGCCATTGACTTCAGCGGGACCAGACGGCTCAACCTTTACACCTAGCTTTATGATCGGAGCCTACAACCCTGTAGGCACGTGTTTAAAATGAACCCCTTTTAATGGCTCGTGTCTATGAGTAAAGTTATTTGCGTGTGCGTCTCTGGAGCTGAGCTTGCCTTGGTAAGGATTCACCATGCTTGTGGCTTCTGCGGATTTTAACAAGTGACACCCTTCCTGTGCTGATGGCAGGGTGGTGAGACAAGCCCCTGCAGGAACTCCTGTGAAGCTCCTGTGAAACACGGCAATGGCCAAGGACCGTGGCACTTCCCTGTAAAGCAGGCTGTCTGGTTTCACTGGGTATCCACGCAATGCTACCGAGAAGGACAAGCAGTGCCTGGAGAGATGTCACGAACTGGCACACCTGATGATTTCACAGCATGCTGCTTTCAAGGCAGAGTTTCTGCTGCTGACTCTACTTTTTTTTTTTTTTATAAAAAAATGGATAATTTCTGGACCAGCTTCCTGCAGTGCTGAGCACATCCAGCATCCTCCAGATTTTACTCAGCTCAACTGACTTCAGTTCAGGGAACTCTGATGTCTCTTTACAGCTCTGCAGGGTAAAGAGCGATACGGGTGGCTAAACTTCATGCTCCAAGCTATATGCTCCTCGCCTGTGACCATCAGGATGGAATTTCAGTATCAGGCAGATGAATTAATATTTTCCCCTAACTTTTGCCTGAAATACCAACTGTTAGTTACCTGCCAGCAGCAGGATGTCGGATCAGATGGATCCTTGGTGCAATCCATGTGCAACTCCCATATCTCTGGGTTGTAGCAAGCCAGAAGTGATGTAAGTCTTGTAATTCGTGTAACAAAATTAAAGATATTAAATAGAAAATAAGTAACGAGAACAGAACAAAGACAAGGAAAAAAGCCACACAAGGATCACCTGTACTTTTACCCTGTCAAGCCTAATTCTTCCACACTGAACAGAATGACAAACTTGGATACAGGCAGTGCAGTAGGGTGGATGTTATGCGTGGGTCTCTAAGTAATATATCTGATTCTTTCTCACAAATGCTGGTTTGAAAAAAAATCAGTTGACTTGAACTGTCATGCGAGCTGAAGAATTACAAGAAGCAGTGTTAAACAGCTGGGAACAGGTGCCTAGGGAGATCTGCAGGGGAAGGTAAGTAGAGCCAAACTTAATATCTTTATTATTAATGATCTGGAATGGGGAGTATAAACAGTACATTAATGAAATCTGCAGATGGTCACAACGGGAACTGCTGCAACACCAGTGAAGACAGAGAAATAGCACAATATATCTCAGACGTGAAAATGCAGGTCAAAAGGAAAAAAGACCATCTGCATTAAGGAGAAATCAACTGCTCTGTAACTCTTCAGTGGCAGAAAAGAAGCTGGAGAGCTTCTGAAGTCTGCGAGACGCTGGAACTGGGCAGGAATCTCAGTGCAAGATTCAAATAGTGCCCGCTGTGCTTTGGGGGTGCCGCATCCTGCCCTAAGAGAGGGGACTGCCTGCTCTTCACAGGTGGAACTTGGAGAGCTCGCTTCTGGGCCTTCACTGCATGAATGACCCAAAGGCACAGCAGCAGGCAACAGCCACGACCCTTGGTAAGATAAGTGAAGGGGAGCGATTTATGAGGAAAACCTGAAAGAATTAAATGTATGCGGGCTCATAAAAATAGTTCTGAAATACAGGAGAGAGCTGTGTGTGGACTTTCAGAATAAGAACCTTGCCATAGAAAATACATTGTTGGGATCATTTAAGTGGAACTGGTTAACCACCGACAAGACGTAGCGTGCCACAGTCTGCTTTAATGGAGAGCGGCATGTCCGTTGTGAAGAGACACAGCAGCTCCTGTGGGATCTGAGAAATTGCTTAGAGGGTAACGGGGTGAATACCTGTCACCTGAATGCTGCACAGCAGACCTGACCTTCCTAATGCTTTTTCTATCCGACTTCACAGTCTATCAAACAGCAGGTTGTAATAAAGAAAGCACGTTGCTGTTCATAATGAGTGATTTTGTATTTTACACTTTCATTGCACATCTTGCAATGTCTGTTGCTGTCTCATAGTGCTAATGATGAAGTAAAATTGGGATCAAGAGACAAAGCGGTGAGATCTGCTAACTAGACAGATTTCTTTCTTACGAACTAAGCCTATGCAGAGCTCCAACTGAAAATAAATACCTGCCCAAAGAGCTGTGAGTAAGGAAATCACCACTTTCAGACAAGGAGAACAATTTTCTGATTGCACAACTATTTGGCAAAACCGATGTAAAAATACCTGAGTCTACCAGTAGGTGTTCATCATACTTGTTTTAGCATTTTTAGGTTAGCTAAATAATTCTCAGTCTGCTTAGAAAAAAAAACATATTACTAAAAATACTATTTCTAAAAATACTTTGTTTATGAAAGGCTTATTGATCAAATAAACCATTTTTCTCTCAGTAGGATTACTTCTTAAACTAAAAGTGGGCAAAAACCATGCCACAAAATAAATGTTTATGGGAGATTGCTAACAAGCAGATGTATTTAAGTTCGCTGGATATACAGTAACTGTGTCAGAGTATTTATGAAAGATAACACACAGAAAGCAGCAAGAAAGTTCCTTTAAAGTTTGTGCCTGTTTTAGCTTCCTGTTGCCTGCAGTGTCTTCACAGAGAGCTGGAAATTGTGCCCCCAGATTTGTCACTCTTTTTCAGCCCAAACTACCAGAAGACTTGTCAGTGAGAATGGGACCAAAGTTTCCAAGCTTTTTCAGAGTATCCCACAGAAGCACAGACCCTTGTTTTGGATATTAAGCAGCCTAACAGCAGATTTAGTTTGCTTTTTTTTTTTTTTTTTTTTTTTTTTTTTTTTCCCCACGCCCCCTTAAAAACAGCCTGTCAGCCACCTTGGGGGATGTGGGGTTGCAAAGTGCATGTTGAAAACAGATGCAGAGAACCACAGCACTCATGCCTCTCCTACGCTCTTACAGCAAACTGGACGGCAGGCTGCTGGGAATGTTGGTGTTGGGACACATGGAGATACAGCTCCGCTGGTCTGCACCCACAGCATGTGCTGCTCTCAGGTGCATTTAGAAACCAGTGGTGGCTGGGGTCACGGCCTGGGGAAAGCATCTGAGACCTGTGGGGCTGCCATGAGGTGATGGGCGGCGTGCTTGGCTGCAGCCTGCTGTCGATGGTCCTGTGTGTCCAGTCAGGTTCCCTGCTGAGTCCAGTCATGTTCTCCCCTGTGTCCAGTCATGTTCCTCCCTATGTCCAGTGAGGTTCGCCTCTAAGTCTAGTCAGGTTCCCCCCCATGTCCAGTCAGGTTCCCTGCTGAGTCCAGTCAGGTTCCCTCCCATGTCTAGTCAGGTTCCCTGCTGTGCCCAGTCATGTTCTCCCATGTCCAGTCATGTTCCTCCCTATGTCCAGTGAGGTTCACCTCTAAGTCCACCTAAGTCCACCTGAGTCCAGTGAGGTTCACCTCTAAGGTTTCCCTCCATGTCCAGTCAGGTTCCCTGCTGAGTCCAGTCATGTTTCCCCCTGTGTCCAGCCATGTTCCCCTCTGCATGCAGTCCGGCTGGGGCTCTCACACGACGCTGGGGCTCTCACACCGGACCCCCTTTGGGAGTGCTCCCCGTGCGTGCAGCCGCTCCTCGCCCCCCTCCCGCCTCGCCCCATCCCTCCCCGTCCCCTCATTCCCCCCGGTCTCTCCTCACCCACCGCCTCCCGCCCGTCCCCGCCGCCCCTCCGAGCAGCGGCACAGCCCCCGGACCCCCGTCCCCGCCCGAGTCGTCCCCCTCCGAGCCACGCCGACCCTTCTCGCCCCTCCGCCGCTCACCTGTACGCCCAGGGCGAGGCGCTGCGCAGGTTGACGGGCAGCCGGAGCCTCTTGTCGCCCGCCGGCCGCGTCCCCGCCGGGCAGCTGGCGTTGTGCTGGCGGCCGGGCGGCTCGGGCTGCAGGGTGTGGTGGAAGGCGCTGAGCATGCCGGCGGCCAGCCGCCCGTACAGCTGCTCCAGCAGCTCCTCGGGCCGCTCGCCGCAGCTCCGGGGCCGAGCCGGCCGTTTGGGAGCTTTGGCGGCGTCCGAGGGGAGCGGGAGCAGCGCGGCGCACAGCAGCGCCGCCAGCACCTGCAACGACGCCGCCGTCAGCGGGGACGCGGCCGGGCGACCCCCGGACCCCGGCCCCGCCGCCCTGCCCGGCTCCCCGCCACCCTGCCCCTGCCCCTGCCCTCATCTCCCTCCCCTCGGCTCCCCGCCGCCCTTACCCTGCCTCGCTGCATGGCGGCGGCCCGAGGAAGCCGAGGGGAGCCTGCCGCTGGCTCTCCCGCCGGAGGAGCTGTTGGATAAGTGCCCCGCTCCGCGCTGCATCTCCCCGCGTGCCAGCAGCGGCTCAGGCGCTCCGCGCCGGGAGCTGCCCAGAGACCGGGACCAGGGAGGGGGAACAAGGGAGGGGGAGCCCGCAGCCGGGGTGGATTTGACACACAGAGCTGCAGAGGTGTCTGGTGCCAGCCCTGCTCAAGCAGGGACACACAGAGCGGGCTGCCCAGGACCACGTCCAGGTAGGTGGCTTTTGGAGATCCCCAAGGAGGAGACCCTTTGCACCCTCCTTTCAGGGATTTAGGGACAGGGATGAGATCCCCCTGAGCCTCCTCTTCTCCAGGCTGAGCATCCCCAGCTCTCCCAGTCTCTGCTCACAACAGAGATGCTCCGGTGCCTTCATCACCCTGGTGGCCCTGCCTTGGGCTCTCTCCAGTGTGCCCAGGTCCCTTTGGTACTGGGGAGCCCAGAACTGGACCCAGCACTCCAGGTGTGGCCCCACCAGTGCTGAGCAGAAGGGAAGGATCACCTCCCTTGACCTGCTGTCAATACTTTGCCTAATGCAGCCCAGGATACTGCAAGCTTCATTTGCAGCAAAAGCACATTGCTGCCTCATGTTCAGCTTGGTGCCCACCAGGACCACCTGGGCCTTTTCTGCACAGCTGCTTTGCAGCTGGGTGGCCCCCAGCTAGTCCTGGTGACTGTTTTTTTTTTTCCTCCCCAGGTGAAGGACTTGGCACTTCTCCTTGTTGAACTCTCTGAGGTGCTGCCAGCCCCTTTCTCCAGCCTGTTGAGGTCCCTCTGGATGGCAGCATGGCCCTCTGCTATATCAGCTACACCTCCCAGCTTTGTGTCATTTGTAAACTCGATGAGGGCACATTCTGCCCAGATTCATACATATCATTAATGAAGACATCAAACAGGAGTGGAACCATTATTAACCCCCAGGGCACATTGATAGTGACAATATGACTTTGTGCCACAAGCCACTACCCTCTATGCCTGAGCATTCAGCCAGGTTTCAGTCCAGCTCACCGTCTGCTAATCCATCTTCATCACCTTGTCTATGAGGATCTCATGGAAGTCTGTGTCAAAAGTCAATAAAAGACAATATCCACTGCTCTTCCCTCCTCTACCAGGACAGTAATTTCATCATAAATTTTAAGTTGGTCAAGCATGACTTCCCCTCCATGCTTCCTACACCTGATGATTTTCTTGTCCTTCTGAGGACTGCCCTGAGGATGACTGGCCTGTGGTTCCCTAGGTCCTCTTTCTTGCCCTGCTTGAAGATAGGAGTGTCGTTTTCTTTCCCCAGTGCTTGGGTGCTTCTCCCAGTTGTCATGATCATTCAAAGATTATTGAGAGAGTCCTTGCCATAACATCAGCCAGCTCCCTTAGCACTCATAGGTGCATCCTGTCAGGGCCCAATTGATGTACATATTTGCAATCTGATGAAGTATTCCCTGACTTGATCCTCTTCCACCAAGGGGGTATGTCTTCCTTGCTCTAGCCATTCCCCCGGTCTCTGGAACCTGAGATGCCTGAAAGCCAGTCTTGCTGCTAAAGTCTGAGGTGAAGGCTGCATTCAGTACCTCAGCCTTCTCTGTAGTCTGCATAACCAGGTCCATTTTCTTACTCACCAATGGGCCCCCATTTTCCATAGTGTTTCTTTTGTCACCTATGAACTCACAGAAGTCCTTCTTGTCATCTTTTACATTCCTGGCCAGATTCAGTTCCATTTGGGCTTTAGTTTTCCTAACTTCATCCCTGGGTCCTCAGACAATGACTCTGTCTTTTTCCCAGGTTACCTGTCCTTGTTTCTAACTTCTCTATGCTTCATTTTTGTGTCTGAGTATTGCCTGGAGCTCCTTGTTTATCCACAAAGGCCTCCTGGCATTTTTGCTTGACTTCCTGCTCATTGGGATGGGCCTCTCTTGAGTCTGCAGGAGGAGATCCTTGAATGTTAACCAGATTTCCTGGGCCCCTCTTCCCTCCCATGGGCTGTACCAAGCAGATCATTGAAGAGACCAAAGTCATAAGGGTTGTAAAGCTTGCTTTTGCCTACCAGAGCCCTTCCCTCTGGATCCTGTGAAACCCCAGCTTGGTCCCACAGAAATACAAGACAGCAGTTTCACAAGCCATGCCGAATTTAAAACATAATGATCTGGCATACCTAATGTGATTAAGTGACTTGATTTAATGGGTTTTGAAAAGTGATTAAGTTGAGCCCAAATGTGATTTTTGTGGGTTTGGTACCTTATGAATCATAAGTTGGTAAATACTCATGCATGAGAGGTATCATAACCTTGACCTGTATGGGATATGAATCAGGTTTCAGCTCTGAGGAAGGACTTTATTTTATTTTATTTTATTTCATTTCATTTCATTTCATTTCATTTCATTTCATTTTATTTTCTAATTGAATGCAAAACTCTTTCCTTTGCAGTCTTTGTGTCCTGAGGCAACAGGCTGTGGAAGGCAGCTTTCCATTTATCCTTATCCAGCTAAACCCCAAGCCCTACACTGCACCTGTCCTAGTGTTACTTCGACACCTCCAAGTGATGTGTTGCAACATGATTAACACTTATCGTAACACATCTTTTTATAATACTCTTCCTATGTTAAACCAGTATCTTTTCTTAACACTTTCTGAGTTGCTTGAGGATGTCTCACTTGGCTTTACATCAACATTACTGGGAGAAGTCTGGCTCCAAACTTAAGAGCAGAAGAAGTGGAAACAATGCCATAGATGTTAAATTGCCAAAGAATTTAAGACTCTGAGTCTCTAGAAAATATTCCAATTCCATACACTAGTTGCGTCATAGTATCCAATTAGCAATCTCACTGATTCAAGTAATAATAAAAAGAATCATAGGAAGGCAACCGATGAGATTCCAGTACACGGGACCTAAAACAGTGCAGTGCTGTCTCTCATGACAGCTGTCCCTGGAGACATCTGAATTGTAAAAAAAAAAAAAAGGCTTATATACTTCAGTAAAACTTAGATTCTACCACAACTTTTAGGAGTTATTGAAATGTTATTAATGTACTGGTATCGTACCATTGTCATCAACTTATGGAAAAATCTATAAGGACTTCCATGGGTAATGGATGTTTTCTAACAGAAGACAGGTAAGACAGTGAAATGCTTTCCTTTGAAGGCCTCAGATGAAATCACCAGACAGAGCACAGAGCATCCCAGTTGTGCCCAGCCCCGTGGTGAGGTCTGCACAGAGCCTGTTAGGCACAAGCTGCCCCAGCCTCCTGCCTCCTCGCGCTGAACGAAGGACGTGACTGGTGGCTTACACCCCACGTGTTTCCGTACTGCTCTATGATTGTCCGTTTGCCACATTTTGAAACCCTCATACCTACATGATCTCAGAGCACCCTGACTGGCTTCCCACTCCCTTTATATCATTATGTGTGCATAACTACATATTTTCAAATTTCTGTACACATATGAGTGTAGAATATGCTTAATTTTATTTATTTATTTGTATGCATATATCACATATAAAGATATTTAAATATGATAAGGAAATAAGGACCACACAAACCAGAAGAACCAGCCAGGAGGTTCATGAATTGGAAACTTTTATTTTGCAGTATACTTTGAGATTAAACTGGGCCTGTTTAGCCTGGAAAAGAGAAGACTAAGGGGAGACCTTAATGCATATAAATATCTGAGGGGAGGGTGTTGAGAGGTTGGAGCCGGTCTCTTTTCAGTTGTGCCCAACAAAAGGACAAGAGGCGATGGGCACAAACTGAAGGACAGGGAGTTCCAGATGAATATGAGAGGGCATTTCTTTGCTGTGAGTGTGACAGGGCACTGCAACAGGTTGTCCAGAGAAGTTATGAGGTCTCCTTCTCTAGAGATACTCAAAGCCTGTTTGGATGCCATCCTGTGCAATGTGTTCTAGGTGATCCTGCTCAGCAGAGGGGTTGGACTAGATGATCTTCAGAGGTCCCTTCCAACCTCAGCCATTCTGTGATTCTGTCATTTTCACATGGAGAAACAGCAAGGTCACGGAGCTCCCCTCATCACAGCTGTGGGACACGTCCAGCTGCCTGTGAGCCTAGTCTGGTCCTGTGGCTGCAAAAACAGGATAACATCAACAGACATGGGGAGCAGCCACCCTCAGTAGCCAAGGACAACCCTTGCTCCTGCAAAGGACTCTCACCGTCGCAGGCCAAGTCCCACATTAGTCCCATGTCTGTCAGTCCCACGTCTCCCCAGCAGCCAGGAAACACAACCATGGTCTGGTTATTTCTCTGTCCAAGCCTCCAGCTCTAGACAACAAAGAAACAACAGCCACTGCCTGTCCTGTCAGGGTCCAGGCCCAGTCAGGTCCAGGTCCAGGCCCATCCCTCCCCAGCTCTGCCCTTCTCTCCACCACAGTCCTTGCTCATCCACTCCTCGCCTCCAGCCTGAGCTGGATGGCACCCGTCACAGCCCTTTTTATACCCGTCCCATGGCGGTTGTGACATGGGCACCGCCAACGTTCTGCTGCTGTGACATGGGCACCGCATCACAGGGTGGGTGCTTGGAGCTGATGGAAGGCCCAGCCCTCCGCTGCTGGTAAAAAAAGGGCTGCTGCTCTTCTGCCTTGTTCAAACATAGTGGGATGGACCAAAAAAAGAGTTCTGGGGGAAAATGGCCAACACAGAGTCCACTGTCTCTTCCATCTTTGTGGGGATGGCTTCTCATGTGGGGCTGTCACTAAAAGGCCTGTCACTGCCCTGTCCCATCTCAACCCACCTCCCCTTGGCCTTCTTGTGATGGCAGGGACCAGGAAGAGGGAGGTGGAGCTCAGCATGAGGGAGCAGACGAATAAACAGTGTCTGAACACCAGCGAGCAATCCAGGTGTTTAACATGATCACCTTGTGCCACTTTGGCTGTCTCAAGTCCTGATACCCTATGTGCATGCATGAAGCTGGCGGATAGGATGCTGCGCCTGGGATCAGCCAGGTGGGATGCACAAGGGCAGCTCACATTGCACTAGGTACTTAATGGCAATGCCCAGAGTCCGCTGTCTGTCTGTGGGCAAGTAGCTCATCCCTGCTGCACCGAGTGGGGCTCAGCCATCAGGACCACGGTCTGCAGCGTCACTGCAGGTGCTGTGAGGAGGACCCCCCCAGCCCGGAGCTGCCGCACTAGAACAGGGCAGGGCTGAGGTAAATGTGCCCACAGCCTACACTCAGAGGCTGTTGTCAAAGTTTTTTTATTTATTTTTTATTTTTTTTCCTGCCCAGTTGTGAAGCAGTCATACACACAGAAGACTCTAAAGAGATTCAAGAAGACAAATGCCCGTTTCAGGGGACAGAATTCCTGTGACCACTTTCCACGTTCATCGAAGGAAGCTGAATTTCTGTGTTTTGCAGCAATTCACAGGGTCATTATAAGGGAACCTACTCTACCCTGTGACATATTTCATACCTGTAAAGAGAAAGGTAACTATTTGTTTCTAACTAAATAAAGCACATCCTGGAGAAGACTTTTATCTCAAGTCCAAGAGGTCAACCAAGGATTGTTTGATACATTTTTCATGATAATACAAGCTGAAACAGGATCTCAACAGGATTAGCATTTTGCTAGGTTTAGTACTGCTGCCTTCCTAAGATTAAATAAATAAATAAATAAAAACGACAGCAGTCCTATTGCATTTACAAAAACTTTATTCAGGAATTTTAAATGATCGACTATTTCCAAAATGCTAATCATGAAAACAGAGCTTAAATGGTGCCAGAAGCACATACCTGCAGTGTGGCTTCTGGAGATGGAGTCTGTTTTGTATGACCAAAGCTGACCAATCATTTCTCCTTGACTTTCTGGAACCGAGGTAGACGTACTTAGCTCACAGTGTTTCCACTCCTGCAGTTTCTGAGATCTACTACAGGGCTGAGGGCTTCCTATGTGACACCACAGAACACAACTCACGTTGCTCCTAAGCTGAATGCCAGCCAGGTTAGCACCCTAACAGGTGCATGGTCACCACATCAACTCAGCAGCATAACAACTATAACCCAGGTAAATGTTCTGGACAGTGCCCCACTAACATGGCCATGCTTACTTCTAGACCCGAGCTACCTGAATCAGGCAAGTGTGTTCATTGGGGAGCTTGAGGCCCTCCAATAATGTGGTGACAGCGTGCTTTGGAAGCACACACAGCTGCTGTTTCCTGAAGGGATTCCAGGTGTATCAGTCCCCACCAAGGATCACTCTCCAGCCTGGAGTCCAGGAGGGATATCACATCTTGCCTTCCTACGTGCAGAGCATCTCAGCCAGCAGAAGGAGGCCGCACCTCAGCTGCCTGTTAAGAATGGTTCGGGCCATGCCAGGCTTCGGGCCATGCCAGGGAACTGCTTGGTAGGCCACTAACAGTCACAGGCCAAACCCGTACCTGGGAGCGTGCTGATGGTCTTACAGTATGGGTGGATACACACATCAGCTCCCCTCCTCTAGGCCTTGCTAGAGCAGGCAGTGTTTTGTTTCTAGCGGAGACACAGCCATAGTTAACGTGGTTTTGAAGGAGCTGAATTTGGACTACATCATTTTGACT
Source organism: Heteronetta atricapilla (assembly GCA_011075105.1). Classification (NCBI taxonomy): domain Eukaryota; kingdom Metazoa; phylum Chordata; class Aves; order Anseriformes; family Anatidae; genus Heteronetta; species Heteronetta atricapilla. The sequence goes on from CM021731.1 coordinate 188,506,185, forward strand.
GTCAGCAGGACTTACTCTTCCAGTGTTGCAGATTGATCACGTGACTTTCTGTCAAGCTCTTGCAAAATAATGTGCAAATACACTGTAACCCAAACCATGACATAATCAGATCCGCATGCTGGAAGAAACAACATGTTCCAGAAGTTCCTGGGAGGCTGTGCAGAAATAGAATAAAAGTGCAACCCTGTTTGTAAAACACAGAATTTCACATAAAGCAGCTGCGCATCTCGGCAAACGAAACCAAGAAATTCCTACTGATCAAATCTGCCTATAGGAGTGTTTCTGCAGACTAAGGTTGGCTGTGGACCATATTCCAAACAATAAATAATTCATACCACTTTATCATGGACTTGTGTGTGCAGTTGCAGTATTTCAGTAGATGCTTTTGTGTTAGAAGACAGAGTGACTGTATCTTGCCTTTTCGTTTTCCTGCTGTATCCTGTGATGGTCCCAAACGCTCTCTCCCACTTTAATTAGTCATACTTTGTACAACTGCTACCTGCAGGTGAAAATGCAGGAGGAATCCTGCCTGTTGTAACCTGGAGGCCCAGGTCTTCCAAGACTGTAAGCCCTACAGAAAAGAACTACCGTAATATGCAGGAATATGTCATCCCAGGACCAGAGCAAGATACAGCTCTGAAGATGATAGCAAGAGAAAGATGGGTGCAAAATGTGGGCATATGGTTAAGTCTGAGGCCTGAGGCCTTCTCTAAAAACTATTCAGCTCAACATCCCTCCCACCTCCCCTGTTTTTCTAACTAAAATAATTGAAAAATAAGCACTGTTGTATTGGATATAAGTGCCAAGGTGCTGGCAACCAGGAGGCTGCAGGGGTGGCCTCTGTGAGGAGAGGTTGAGGCTATCCCATGCCCGACCTGGCCAGTTCCAGCTGGCTTCACAAAGGACCAGAATATAGCAAGATGACAATGGTGCACACGTTATCTCTGTGTTGACAGGTGTGTACTGTCTTTGGACTACTGCCAAGGATGAAGAAAAGTAAAATCATAAAGGCTGCAGTGAAACTGGGGTTCACCAGAGGCAGAAGATGCTACACTTTTCTATATTTCATATGCTAAAAGACATGGAAGGCCTCCTGCTCGGCTGAGTTGAACCTGCAGTAGATGAGGTCATCTTTTCTCCTTTCTGTTTTGCTGCTAGGAGAGAAATGCAGCATGGGAAAGACTTGCAGAAATAAGATATGTGGCATCCACTTTCTTTTTTTTCCCTTCCTGTACCCACTCACCTTAAACCCTGAAAACCCAACCTAATTGCAGAAATACTTAGCAGATTGCCAAGAGACTGCAGAACCACCCTGGTTCAGCGACACATAGACTTATGTTGGATACTTTCTTCAGTATCAGTTTAAGTATTTCACTGAACTGTGGCTTCAGAGATGACCAAGGTCATATCCAGCATTTTCAGGAAGTCAATCCACACGCCTTAAATAAATTGTGGCTTCGAATGATGGATATGGGACTTCCAACCTTATAGTATTGCTTTGAGGTATCTCACAGTGAAAAAGGTGAAATTTTAGAGACTGCTGCATTTCATACTATCATTGTATGCATTTCTGAAAGCAAAAGTTTTATACATTTCATATAGCTTATGCTGAGTTTGAGTGCCTGTGCAGTTTTTATGCAGGAGTAAAAATAAAATCTGGTGGGGTTATTTATTTTTATCTTCAAAACTGTATTTTTAACATGTGGTACCATAAATAAAAAGTGTTTCACAGGTATTTTATCAAAACCCACTAAAATAATCACAAAGGAGATTTTTTCTGCTAAAACTTTTAAAAGGAGAAAAAAATTATGAGTGGACATGTATTATTCTGGAAGCAAATCCTCTCCTAGTTCTTCATCAGCAAAGTCATCTTCCTCAGTTCTCTTTCTTGCTGCAGTTTTCGGTCTTTCTGCTTGTGGGCCAAGTGGATCTACGTAGGAGGCATCTAGGGTTTAAGCAAGCACATTTGAAACAGTTATCTGAAAGTCATTTTAGTTTTGCTTTAAACATATACAATCAAACATAAGACTCCTTTTTAACATGACTCATCTGTAAAAGTGTCTTTGAAATGCACACTAGAAAGATCATACGAACACTGAAGGCAAATACCACATTTAGGAAGTGAGGCACTGCACAAAGGCAAAGTTACCTGAGTTCTAATGTACAAGCTCTCTTTCATTCTTTTTTTTTTTTTACATTTTTTAAAAAATATTTTTTTTCTTTATTTTAGTACAGATGTTAAGTGAGAATAAGACTTCAGAAAGGTGCATGGAAAAGGAAGGTGGCGATAAGCTAGTAAAGAGAGGGCATTCTAGGAAGTACCACATTCCACAAGGATTAGGGTTTTTAAATCCCCTATACCCCTTTGAAAATTCAGCTTTAAGGTTGCAGTAGACAATTATCAAAAGTAAATAAATATTTACATAGGTTATATTTCTTATATTTATAATTACTTTAAAGTGAGTTCTAAAGAATGCAACTAAATCTGGGGGAAAATGCTTTCCTAAGTGTGTAATTATACCTGCCCTTCCACGAACTTAATTTTCCTAACTCCCCTCTCTTTGAGGGCCAGAAAAGTCAGAAGGTGTAAGCTGCCCACTTGCCTATTTCTTTACTGCTGCTACTTTCATAAGGTTCACTTGTTCCAGGCAAAGCTTTTAGTTTGGCACTCAGTTTTTCCCCTTTGGTACCACCAGTATCTGGAAGAAAAGAAAAGAAAATAAATGACAAGTAACATGCTGTCATGTTCTGTGAAAGCATGATACAGGAACAAGATAAATTAAGCCAGTATCTGTCAAACAAGATTTGGATGAAACCATCTTTTCACGATGGATACAGTACTCATTTGTAATAGTAGTTACTACAACACAATGGATACTGTGTGCATGCACGTGTGTGTTCTAATGTCTTTTTTTCCCCTAATATATAGCTTTATTTATTTTGGAGTAAACAAACTATTTCTGCTTCAAATGCTGACATTTCAGTTGCTTATAAATTACAGTCACATTTTGGAGTTAAAATAACCATGATAAATATAAGCACTGTCACAGTGCATTTTGACATTTCATATGCCTGTGTGCTTACTAATATATTAGCCTGATCCACCTGTTGAATGCTGTCAAGGTTAAATACAACATTAACTTCGCTTTAAATTAGAAGAGTATATTTGGCATGTGTTGTCTGCATGGCAGGCAGGCACAGTTCGTGTATACAGACCATCTCGGCCCTGCATCCTGCTGTAAACACTGTGCTGGCAGCTCAGCTTGCAGCGGGGCCCCTCGGAATGTGTCAGCTCTGAGGGCTGCCTCGTGCCCAGACAACGTCAGATTAACATTCTCTTGCCACAGCAGTATTCCAGACACTTTAAATATTCTGTTCACCTCCGAATCTCGTTTTCGCATTCATGGCAAGCTTTCAATCTCACTCGCTACAACAGATTTTTATTCATTTTTTTTTCCTCCCAGGCAAAAATGTTTCATGTTTGGCTTGGTGTATTTACAAGGCAGGACGTGCCATGCAGCCAAACACAAACACACAGCACAAAACAATGCGGTTATTAAAACTCCATCTGTAAGGAAAAGAAATGGGTTTAATTCAGCACATGTTAATTACAAAGTCTCACTTGGCAACACATTCCCATTGTCTTACTACAAATGTTCTTTTTATGAATTTATTACTATTTTTAAAAAAATATTCTTCCACAAAGTGGACAAACCTTCATTTCTCTATAAAAACTACTGCAGACTGACGTTTAATCAGGCCTAAATTGGAAGAAAATGTTTCTGCTCTGAAAAAGATCTAATGCCTACAGCCCAATACATGTATGTCAAATGGTTAATACGTTTTCAGGAGACAGATTATGGTTGAAATTTCAAAGCTCGGGAAATCAACTTTAACATCCATTGACCTCCTTTTGCTCAATTCTCTATGACAGGTGCCATGGAAGAAGTAACTGCCTAGCAAAGGATTTGAATAAACTGAATAAACCAAGGGGTTTGATTGCAAGGGGATCAGTCAAAGGGCTGTGAAATTAAAAAGGCCCTCCTACTGATTTCCGTGGGCTTTGAAACAGGCCTGCACAACCAGAGGTTAGTGCTGAGCTTCAAAGATGATGTGGATGAAAACACGTTGAGTACAGTTAGAGGGCAATACAAAAATGGTTTACAGGGAGAGGAATAGAGTAGGAATACATACAGAGCCTTGTGAAAGGGAAAACAAGCAATTCACAAAATGAAGAAAACTGGAAGTAGTGAAGAGACACAAAGATAGGAAAGATACAGCAGAAAACACAAGAGGGGAGGACTGAACACATTGGAGGAACTGCATTACTGAGAATCAGAATCAGGTTGGAAAAGACCTTCAAGATTAAGTCCAACCACCAACCCAACCTGCAAAGTCCCATCACTAAACCATGTCCCTTAGTGCCACATTTACACATGTCTTAAATACCTCCAGGGATGGGGACTCTACCACTTTCCTGGGCAGCCTGTTCCACTGCTTGGCCACCCTCTCCATGAAGTTCTTCCTAATGTCCACTCCAGACCTTCGGAATGTCCATTACCCCCCCCGGCATAACTTGAGACCATTTCCTTTCATTCTATCAATTGTCACCTGAGAAGAGACCACCACTCTCCTTGCTACAACCTCATTTCAGGTAGATGTAGAAAGTGATGAGGTATCCCCTCAACTTTCTCTTCTCCAGAATAAACAGCCTAAATTCCTTCTGCTACTCCTCACAAGTCTTGTTTTCTAGTCCCCTTCACCAGCTTTGTTGCTCTTCTCAGCACACACTCAAGCAACTTAATATCATTCTGGTTGTGAGGGGCTCAAAACTGAACACAATATTCAAGGTGTGGACTCACCAGTGCCACGTATAAAGGGACAACTGCTTGGTTCCAGAAAGGAAGAACTTGGCGTAGTGAAAATAAAAGTTCAAGAAGATGGCATATCTAAGGTTTTCAACTATGAAGGAGGTAAAACAAAGTTTTAGAAATATTACCTGATGAAGCTGAAGGATTTGGTGTTAAGCAAATGAAGAAAGGATGGTTGACAAAACAAAATGAGATAAACCTCATATGCAAAAGTTACCTGAACATCTTACTGCCCTAAATTGAACAGTTTTAAACAATGTTTCTCAGTCATTCTAGGATCCTTACATTTTATTAGGATTATGCCCAAGACAGGAATGAAGCTCTAGGACCAAAACTGTAAGACAATTTTTCTCCTGTTTTCTCTCTCCCATCCACTACCAGATGTACAACCCTTGAAGTGCCTCACCAGCCTCCCCCCTGCTTAACTTTGAATTTTCCTGAACACTTACTGCTATGTTTGAGTTGCCCCAGATGGCCATCCTGAGCAGCAAGATGCCTGCAGGATGTTCCGCATGCAACCTCTGTGCCTAAGTTCCCCTTCCAGTTTATGAATCAGTACCGTCAACAGGATTCTGAGCGCTGTTACGGTGAGCAAATCCAACTGTAGGCACAAACGTAGCTTTTTAGGATCCAGTTGCCCAAACACGTTATTTGCTGTCAGGTTAGTGAACTGAACTAGCCCACTAACACAACAGAAACTTTTTTTCAAGTTTATCAGCAAATTAATGCAGCTCACCTTACCTCTGGTGTGACCATTACAGCAAGCTGGAAGGTTAAGATCTCTTTTGGTAGCAGCCCACAGTTGGTTTGAATTAAGCTAACACATAAAACCATATCGAGTCTCCAAGCACTGCACTAACCTCTGAGAGTACCTAAGAAAGTGGAAGAAGTGTATCTTTCTTTTAAAAGTACAGCTAGAAGAGAACAAGAGGTGGTTGACACCTTCTACCTGACATGTAGATGTCAGACAGCAGCTCAGGGCATGAGGGATCTGGCTTCAATGCCTTCCTTCACCTCATGAGGTCAATCCCACAGCTCCCATCTTTCACAAAGTGTCCTAGCTGGTGAGCCATGGGGGGTATGGCCTTTCTCAAAGCTCTGCCATGGAATACAGGATTTGGCTGCCAACATGGTAACTATGCAAAATTCTGCTGACCATATAACTTTATTTGCCAGAAGCTTAAACCTCATCTTGAAATTACTTTTTATAGTTCTGTTTGTAGATAAATCATCTATATGTTTTTATTCAGTACACATACATAACTTTGCCAAAGTTACGTATGTATACTGGCTTGCAATGCAGAGCTCAGGATTTTGGTATCCTACACCAAATAGACCTTCAAGGGAAGGAGTTGTTTTTAAAGCAGTTTACCACAAACATGAATATTTGTGAGGTGTGAAGGGTGAGTTTTACAGTTTCTACCCGTGCCTCCCTTGGGATGTGAAACTAACTTTCACTGAAGTAACACACAGGAAATAAACAGAGGTAACATTGGGACAAAGAATAATGATAAATACTCTGGATCAAGGGCTTTTTTTTGGAGGGTACTAATAGTACAGCTTTCAGTGTTAACATCTGTCTGGCTGCATTTCCCATCAAAGGACTACAGGTAAACATTTCTCAAACTGCAAACAAATTGTATCTGTATTGCTTGAGTAACTGCACAAACCAATGCTCCTAATTAAATAAAGCCTTTGAATAAAGGAAAAATCAGTGCTGAACTAAATGGCTTTCTTTCTCCAAGAAAACCTTCACTGCAATGAATACATGCTCCTATTTTATTTTTTATTTAAAAGCTATGTTATTACTGTAGGTTGTGTGGAAGCCAGTCCCTGTGTACCCACTCTGGGTTGATAACGTGGATGCATGCACATAAACTGGCTGCAGGAATATGGCTCCAGATACCGGTTGAAAAAGCAAGATTATTTGATTAAGCAGAGCTTGGTAATGTATTTTTTAAAATATATTTACTCTATAAACTGTTTGTACTTGAGACTTGGATGATCACACTGACATCTCCTCACATTCTGCGTGCAATAGCATCAAGTGGGAGCTATGCATATACAGACACAAATAATATATTCTGCGTGCTGGTATCTGTTACGGTGCATTCCTCCTCTCCACTGGTTAAGAAGTCATGCCCATAATGTTGTATTTAGGATATTTAATAAAATTATGCATTAAATCTATAACATGTTCTGTTCATTCAGATGTGTTCAACCTCCATACAAAACCTAATTTGAATTAATTCCTCCCCATACAATTAAAAACAAAATACAAACCAACATCAAAAGCATCAGAGTAAAAAACTTGTTTTTTAAAAAATGGTTAATTTTACATGGCAGAATAATGAATAAAGCAACATGTTGCAAAAGTAACCTTGTCTTGGAGTAATCCTATTTTAAGCACTGACCTATCTAGCAAAAAAAGATTTCAAATTTGTGTGTTTCTGTACTTCCAACTTAGGAAGATACCCATGTGTGTAACAATACAACCCATGCAATCCATGATATTTATCTATTAAAGGAACCTCACAAGTTGCAATTACAGTGATGAGATAAATGCATCAGGAATTCTTCCAGTAGTATCACAAAGGCCATAAATTAGAATTTTTAGTACCATTTTACTCATCAGGAAAGATCAAAAGTTAAGTTTGTTCGGTAGTTTGTTCTACCTCCATAAAATGTTCAAGTAAAAAACTGCATAGTGGGGAAATAATTTTTAAGACTGCAGATGTTTCATTAAATCCAGAATGTGTTTAAATGCAGCTCTTTGCACCTTTCACATTTGGGATGAAGGTACCTTCTTTGGGGAAGAGAGGGCTTTGTTTTGATTTAATTTGAACCATAAGTTCCATGTAGCAGACAGAATATCATATTAAAACTGAGGAAAGAAGTGAGAAGCTGGTGCAATTTTTAGCTCCACTGCAGTTCATTTTGCTTTCAAATTTTGTTGAATGCAGGTTGGTTCTGGTGTGTCAGTTAAGCTAACTCCTTAGAGTTCAGATGCAGCAAACAGATTAAGATATTCTCATCATTCAGATACTTTTCCTTTCCATTTATAAAAAATAAAACCTAAAACACAACTTTTTTTTAAAAAAAATCACAGTACACACAGCAGATGGAACCACCCCACAACGATTTGTAATTAATGAGGAATGAACAGACACACAAAACATAGTAAATATAAGTGATCGTGCAGTTCTTGCTGCAGAGTAACAGGAGAATCTCCTGCCTCAACCACAGGGAAGATTATTTAGGATGCTTATTGCCTTAACACGCAGAAGTGCTTGCATCTTATTTGAAGAGATACCTATAGGGTGATACAGGGTGTTTGAATACGGGATGTTTGTTTGGGATGGACAAACCCATTTCACCTCTAATGTCATCACAGCTGAAATGAAAAAGGGAAAAGACAAATTCTTCTTGTGCATGTTCCTTCCCAGATTAATCTGGACAGGCTTAGGTAGCGAGGAGAATGCAAAATGCTCAGCCTTTCATCTTCTGAATCCTACATTTCTTCTTTGGGCTTCTGTCCGAGACTGCACGACTCCTCATACACACAACTCCCCTCTCATCTGGTACAAACCTCCCCATTCAGGGCAAATGCGGAGACCAAGTAAACACTGTTACGGTAACGTGTGCCTTAAGGTCATGCTTTCACTTATCTATGAAAGGCCTTATGGTCTTGAACAGCAAAAATCTCTTACAGCAGTAAAAGCCACAATGTCCTAACTTCCAAGTTCTGGATGTTAGTATCACATCTCGGCAAAATATGAAAAAGTGAGCATGAAAACAAGCAATTATTGAAAAGGAAACCTTTGACAACTGCTGAAACTCCGATGTGCTGTTAAAAAAACAAATCTTTTTTTCTCCTTTTTTTTTATTAAATCAACAAGAAAAAAAAATTAAGGGAGTATATCAACGTAATCTCCTTCCAACATGAATCAAAAAGATCAAAAATCATCAATCTGATATTCAGGCAGAGAAGAAACATTTATATGAAAATTGGACAAATGTGTTCAATTTTGGGTAGGCCTTTTAGATGTAATACAAGAGTGGACTTATCTGACACTTGTAGATACTAGTTTTCTTGGTTGCCCTTTTTCCATTCTGTCTACCATCTATGCATCCTTCAAATTACTGTTTGGTGCATCTCAGGTTTCTTCTGTTTTAACTTATATTGGCAAAGTAATAGGGGTACAAACCCTAAAAAGTAAGGTTTTAAGTACAAACCTTGTCGATTTCTCTTTCTTCTTAGCTTCCTCTTTGGAAGCAATTTTAAATAATACTTCCTAAAACAAAGAAGCCTGAAGTATTAATACACCTACTACAAATAATATAGAGACAAAATACTTGAGGGGAAAAAAGTCTCCTCAGGATGCCAGTAAGTATGGTATGGAGACACTGAGCTGGTAAGAGGAAAGAAATAAAACCTGCATCATACTTAAAATATTTGGAATGCATACACACTTAATTTAGCTAGTAAGTACTTTCATTTAGCTAGTAAGTACTAAACTAAGGATGATTCCATGCTTCACTGGGTTCAGTAATGACGGCAAATCCCTCATACAATGAAGGAAAACGATCCCTTTTGGTCTTGGCAACAGCACTGGAAGAGATGAAACTCAAAATGCTTATGTGTCTTTTCTTATATTGAAGTCATTAATATTTCCAAAGCGTATTAAGATCTTAAAATAAAGTAACCATTGTTTATATTTCATGCGTGTCTCCATACAGGCTGTGTATAGAAATTTCTTACACTGTAAAACACATTCATAACCCAGGTGAACAACGCTAAACTTTGGACAAAATAATGTTTGGATCTTCATGTGTCTTTCAGTCTTCCTCAAGAAAAGGCAGACAAACCACAATGTAGTCCTTAACGTTTGTTGCTGCAAGTGTGTGGCTTCTTCACTGATAAGGACAACTGACTCCGCAGAGTCAACATTGCTAGTTAGAAAATGAGCAATGCCTTTGACGCCTTACATAAATATATCTACGTTCAACACAAGTTTTAATTAAGAATCCCCTCTGAAAGTTAACTCCAGGCTCAATACAGGACCTTCTTTCTACCTCTGCTTGTTTGCTGAGTCATTTGCAGAAAGGTTGGATCTTTGGCACTGACTTTGTATACTAGCAGCTTCCCAAACACGCTCTTACACAGACTTGTTCCCAAACTGTTTTTTTTCCATTCTTTCATGAATTTGACACAGTACCTTGAGCAACAATCTACGAATTATTGATAGAAAAAATTCTAGGTCAGTTCTGACCTTGCTTATCCTCTCATCATCTTCGTTTGCATCTGCTGTCCTCCAATTATTCTGATTGTGGAGGGTGGAAAGTACTCCCTTGGAATTAGTAGAGTTTGCAGCCAAAGTTCCTGAAGTATTCAACTTTTTAAAGGGGGAGATTATTTTTTTAAAATAAATTTTTCCAGAGATATTTCTGTTTTTAAAGAAAGTATTGACAAAGTGGTTGTTTGTGGGATTATAGTTGTCTCGGCATTTATCCAGGTTGGTTGTTATTTATATTCCCTATGGCTAAATTACTGACTCTCTTACTCTCTACACTTTTTTTCGCTAAGAAGGGTAGATATAATAAGAAAAAATAGTTGTAAGAAAAGAAACCCTTTGTGCCACTTGCGTGGATGCCTGACGCAATGTTTTGCACAGCACTAAATACTCTTGCCTGCTCTTCGTTTCTATTTATTGTAAGCCAAAGTAGATTTCCACTTTATGATAAAAATCTGTCCTGATGCTCTCTCACACTGCTGTTTTGCTGGCACCTCTAGTCGATTGTCTCATCACAGAGCTTACGTTACAAAGGAGAGTCCAGAAACGTTTCCATCTCTCTGTTACCAAAATAAGGAACTTCACCACAGGAGTTATTTTGACCTGAGGCCCTGAACAGGTATAATTCAATCTTAGCCGAACAATGTTTTTTTCTACTAAACAAGAAATGATTTAAAAGTTTTCTTAGTGAAACTACTGAGCTAAAAAAAGAAATGAGGTCTCTCTTAAGAATCCAGTACTCAGGCTTAACTCCTAGATAAATCAGGAGAGCAGTCTTCCTAAATGCAAAATAATTCTAAGGTCATCTTAAGATGATTTCCATGACCCTACAGAATTGGATCAATGTAGTAAAACATATGTTATATTGGTGGAGAAATAAGATTACCAGCTAAGAAAAAAAATAATTCATAAATTGTTTCTCTGTAAAAGGAATGGAAAAAAAGCAAGAATTTCTAAGGGAGATCTTTTATGATGCCCACCAATGTAAGATTAAAGCAAAAGCAGCATACAAAGAAACCTTTTCCTATTTAAGTCAAAATGGATTTTTTTGCAGCTGGCCAAAGTAGCCTGAAGTCTGGTAGTTTCCTTAGAACGGCAGCGGGGAACAGTTAGGTTTAACAGTACTAATGTTTCATGAATGTAATAATGGGAGGGAAAAATCATTAGTTCTGCAGTATGCAGACTGCCTAGTGCAGAAAAGGCTAAGCAGGCAAACTTCCAGACTTACCTTGCTAGAGTTTTACATTTATGAAACGCAGCATTGTGAATATATGGGAGCACAGAGACATAACAGTCAGAGTGAGCTTTTCTTTGTGGATGCTGCTAGAACTTCAAATCTGCCATTCTGGGAAAATGGGAGCAAGGGTCTCAAAGGTAGTACAGGTGTCTACTTATTACAGGGTTCTTCGCACAAAATAGCCTCTTGAACTTGTAACAAACACTGGAAAAGATTAGATGATGGGCATAAAAATCCCTTTTGTCCATGCTAAATAAAGATACAGTGAACTTCTGTAGTTCATGGCTTAGCCATTCTGTTTCATTATAATAAATGACTCCTTATAGTAACTATTCCAAATTTCATCCCAAGTTAATGGAATAAAAATGCTCAAGTCTAAAAATGCTCAAGTATTGAAAACAAGTAGAAATTTAGCTTTAGGGATACTCCGAGATCTGTATATAAAACACCAACCTTAGACCAAATCCACGCTTTAATACTGGTTGAGGTTTTGTACAGTAAGATAATCAGAAAATCTGAAACAAAATTTGTGAGGTGCTTACTTATTACTCACTGCGTATTTATGTGCATTTAGAAATGTAAGGAGCATTTACAAACACTTCAAGAAAAACTATTTTCTTTAGAATCCTGTCACGTCTGATATTTAAGCAGAGGCATTAAGTACTTACCACTACCAGCATTGCCTTCTTTGCGGCTACGTGCACTGCCATCTCTGCCAGACTTAATGCGCTGGAGAACAGTGAAACAGGTTTGAAAAGAATAGAACAAAAAAAACATTTAGTAATATGCTTTAGAAATAATTATTGAAAACTCAACCTCGCTTATTACTAAACAGCAATATTAAACTAGGCTTACTATACTGTAAACCCATAAACCTTGTTTTTTCAAAGCACAAAATTATCCTCAAAGTCAGTGTTAAAACAATGTTTACATAAAACTAGAGTCCTGTGAAATTCAATCAGAATATCTCAATAAATTATTTTCCTTCAGATAAAATTTATACAAGGAATGTGCATAAAATAGTTCAGATGAACCTTTGTAAAGTACAGCTGAAAAAACAGGCAACATAGCCCTCCTTGCATGAGTTCAAAGTAGCCTCTCCCTATTAACGTCTTGTAAATCCTACAAGCATTTTATTATTGTAAAGATTCGGGGGGGGGGGGGGGGAAGTAGGGAAATCTATAAAAAGAACTATTCACTCCATAGATCTTACGCTTTGAATACTTGGCACAGGACTGTACTTTACAGCAAAATTTAATTTGCTGTTGAGTGTTAAACGCAAGATAAAGGTGAAGGCAAATACTTAAAAAACTATGCTTAAAAAGGCAGCCCTCTTGCACTGAGGAAGGTACCACAAACATCTTCCAGCTGTGTTTTTTTAGCATTATTTGAAAACTTTAACAGTTTATCAAAGCAATACCTCTATCACATGGCAGAACTGGCTTCTCCTGGCTAAATGTCAAATTTCTCATGCATGTATCTTGTCAGTTACAAGAAGGTACATCTCAGTAAGGGACTTTTTTGTGGACAGGGACAAATACTTGGCCTTTAAACACCTGGCTGTTAAAAAAGTGATCTCTATATCTTTTGAATTCATTCTATATCTTTCATTCATTTCATTAATTCTATATCATTCATTCTATATCTTTTGAATGCTTAAAATGCGTGCACACTACCTAGCTATTTATTACTGTAGCTTCTTCACTCATTTTTCACCAGAAAAATAACATAGAGCCTGGCAAAGCTGGAATGACACAGAAGTGAAAGAACTTCCAAGCTTCTTGCCAAAATGAAAAGGAAGAACCCTTAAATCAAAATTCACAGGATTCAGACAGGAAAGCAGCATGCCTAGCATGAAACCAGGAATGGTGTTGGAACTACCCAGTCTGGGACCAGAATTCTCATACTTTTTATTTATTTTGGTAAACCCTCAAGTCTGTAATATGTTCTTTGAATTTTGGACTAGGTTTCCTGTTCACCGTCCCATGAAGCAGCATGCCCTTCAGGAAGAATGTCCAGACTATCCAACTGCTGAACGATCCCTCAGTCTGTCAGAAGAAGTTCAGCTTTTGTCTGTCAGAAGGAAGTGGTCCCTATAGGACAGTACCCTCATGGCATTTACATCATTGGACTTTACTCCCAAAATGTTATACAAATCCTAAAGCTTAAGCATATGAGTAATTCCTGTAAGGTTCCAAGTGAGTAGCTTATAAGTCATCCATACTAAAAGCAGACACTTAAAATAGGCCAGCGATTTCCACCCTAAGAATGCCTATTTCTCTCCTATGACTGCAAAAGAAATTTAAGGATGATTAGACCAGATGTGGATGCCTGAAGGTAAATGCGGTAAATCCCCCCCAGTGTTCGCACCTATCATCATTGCTTCACACCACACCCAATCAGCCCCAAATTTCAGTCATTAAGCTCACTTAACGGAAATAAACGGTAACGTGTGTATACATCAACACCAAGAAGCTAGTGTGAACTTTTACTCTAATACTTGCCTTTTATTAAACTGAAACATGAAATATTAATGCATTAAAAAAAATAACATGAAAGTTACAGCAAAAATCCAACGCTGAGAGAGACAGGGAGAAAAACTTCCACAGTGAATGAACCCTGCAGATGTTCCCAGATTCTTGGCTGGAAGCATTTAACAACTTGCCCATATTTGAGAACTGAGTGAAATAAGTACTCCAGAATATTTATTTTGGTATAAAATCCATGTGGATATATTTATTCTGGCAAAACGATGCCAAAACAGCAAATTTTGATAAACTTCTACACAGAGACAAAGTCTGTGTGCAGACTTTGAAATGCAGGTACATCGCACTGGCATTTGTTCATCTTGTTCTCTTTACTGAGCGCAATTAAGAAACCACAGGTTAGTCTAAAACTGGGAGCAGGAATTGAGTTGTATCTGGTTTTGTTAACTGAAACCAGTGTTCCTTTTGGAAACTGAGGTGGTGAAATATTAAATTCGATAATTTTAGAGCTTGAAAATATAGTTTATGACTATATGCCCATGAATGACAGAATTTCCTAGAACAAAAATACCTAGTAATTTCTAAAGCCAGATGGTAGACATAAAAATAAAACATGCACACACATACTCGCATGCACACACACATAGAATAAAACTTCAAACTAACAAACAAACAAAAAAACAGGGGCTGGAGAGCCAGGCGTAATACCAACAGGAAAAAGGAACTGGAGGACTACTGTATGCAAGATAGCATTGCTGAGATTCTGCCTTGTGCTACCGGGCATCTATACTGAATTCCATTGAGATCTCTATCATTCAGGTACTAAAGTCCCTTAAAAAAATGTAGTCAGAAAGAAAAACAAAACAAAACAAAAACAGCAGCACAAGAAACAAACATTTTAAGCATAACACATGCTCTACAGAAATCTCTGTTCTTAAATAATTAGGCAATTTAATCTTTCATATTTGCTTGTAGTTTTTTCCCACCAGATAGTACAGAAACCTGTTCAGGAAATCTGAGGTTTCCAACATGAAATAAACGTGAGGGAATTTTACAAATTTATTTATTTATTTTTACAAATTCAAATATCACTTTTCTTAAAAGAAAAATGTATTTTTCTTAGAGTTCTCAACATTTGCAGATGTATGGTAAACAATTAAAATATTCAGTGCAAAAAATGCTGAGACTATATATCAGAAACTAGATTACCTCCTCATCTCCAGGGAGCTCTCTATTTGTCACCAAATAACATAATCCAGTTTTCAGCTCGTTTCATCTCTGAGCTTTCCCAAGTAAAGCACTGAGGTACTAGATACTATTGCAAGGAACTATGACCATCACTGGTATTGAACTGATACTACCTAAAAAACTAAGAAAAGCCTGTTTAACACAGTTCAGAGAGGCCTTCTTTAATCATTTTGTAGAATAGGAACATTGCATCTGGTTATCTGCTTTGTTTACTGATATTATGGGGGAGACATGAATGAATATTAGCACTACTACATTTTTAGACTGCTTTCTTTTGTTTTTCTGAAGTGCTCCAGTTTTACATTTACGAAAAACCAATACACTTCAACTAGCCCCCAAAGCGAGGCTGTAGCATGCATTTGGAATTGTTTGATCAGCATTCCCCTTTATGAGCTCTTTTCACTTTTGAAATGCCCCAGTCTACCCGTGCATACTTAGACTCTCTGGAACTGAAGTAAAATTGAAGTAACTAAGGATGTATTTATACATTATCTGACATCGAAAGGGAGTCAGTGAGTCTTGCTAGTTAAATTAGGTAAGACTTAATGTGTCCTAATGGAACTATTAAGCCTAATGGAGCTTTCAGACAATTCACTGGACAGGAAGAGCAAGCTTGAATACTCTACAGCTCAGTAACACAGACAATGCTTCCAAATAAAAACCTGTTTTTAATTTTAAAATCTTACTTTATCACAAGAACAAGAAGAAAATTATGAACACACACCCACACCGCTCTGAATACAGCACAAGTTGTTATTTCAAACCTTCAAAGCCTTTAATTTTTCCATAGATTTTTTTTTTTCAGTTTAAGATTTACCACTGACATGAATGATTTACTTCATACCTATGTAATTTATGTAATTTAATGTTGCAGTTTTGTATACAGCAAGGAGTTCTACTACATGAACAAATTCTTATGCTCCCCCCATCCCTCTATAGCTGCATTAATACTTGGCTGGTAAATATACTTCACACAGTCTGGCAAATAAGTAGGAAAGACGACATTCCAGAGAGGCTGAATTATGTGGGTGGCTCCAGCATTCCCATCCCATACACATAACCCATCTTTCACTGGTATTTAAAATCACAGAAAATCCAGTGCTCAAAAAATTCAGGCAGGTTTAATGCTGGTGCACAATTCAAATGAATGCACTGATTCAAAACTAAAACTCCCCAAATGCAAAACATAAGCCTCTCCAAAGCAGGAGAAATTAAATAAATTTAAATAAAAATTATTTTATTTTAAAGCATCAAAAATACTGTTTTGGCTTTGTGCAGTGAAACTATTATTGCAGAAAGAAACAGGCTTACCTGCTCTCTTATTTCTTTTAATTTTTCCACTTTTTTGAGCTTTGTCATATATTCTTGGACTTCTTTCAGTCCCATATCTGTGCAGAGACGAACTAAGAACCGGAGGCCTAATTGAAAAGCAAAACATTGTCAGAAGAAGGGTTATGAGGAGGTCACACTACCAGAACTCTGTAGTTCTGGTACACTCTACCAGAACTGGACATACAGCATGGAAGATTGCCAACAGCTGGGAGTACAAGGTGACTCTGGTCCAATAGCACTATGCAAGTTATGATATTATGCAAGAATTCAACACTTTCTGTGATGCAATGTCTATGTCCACACACAGTGCAAATACCATTTTTATACAAAGAGACATACTGAATACTTCTGGCTCAGAATGCCTGACAAATGTTTTGGAAACTGGAAAGCATAATAACAGTACTAATTTATTACTGAGGAGACACTACCGATAGCATTTTGTTGGAAACAATTTTACAAAGGCCAAATGAATCCAAATGCTTGTTGCTGTTGTTGTTTTTCTGTTGCTCTAGGTGATTTTTCTAGATAAGTATTAATTCTATAGAATAAAAAATACAGACATGAAGATCAAATATAACTGCAGGATGGAACCAAGGGGACCCCAAGAAACAGTCATCACCAGACTCCCAAAACATGGTTGCTATTTCTGTGTGTTTGTCAACATCTCTTTGAAAGAACTACCTCTGAAGCAGAAACAAGCATGACACGACCCACTTCCCTCCTGATATTTTCTCAAATGTATTTTTTTATTTTTGTGCAAAGCTAGGTTTCTGCTGCTTTAGTGAGCTGCACCTGTTCACTAAGGGATCAGATAAGTATTGGAACCGGCCTAAGGAAGAGGGTTGGGTGCATATGGCCAGGAAGGGAAGAGTGAAGAACCATTGTTTCAGCAGCAGAAAAATGTTCTATCAGTTAAATTTCTTGTCCAGCTGCTGCCTCAGTTTCTTAATTTGTAGAAACTACATTCAGAAAAATAGTAGCATTTCTAACAGGTTTACTAAAAACTCCACTCCTCTGAAATATAAGTGACCAATATGAACATAGTATTTTGCTTATAACTTTGAGAAGTCATAGTATTGAATTTCTCTTGCACAACAGAGCTCTATGATTCCTCTTTCTAAAAAAAGTACATTTGTTAAAGCAGAATGACACAGTTTTATTTTAACATACAATAAACACTCTTCCAACATAAAACTTAAAATTGTAGGCTTATTGGTGACAATGTTGTATTTTGGAATTAGTAAAACATAAGGCAGCGTGGGATGCAAGAGGATATTCAAAACAACCAGCCTTTATTTTCTACGGGGCTTTTTCATTTAGACTACAGGTGTGACTGGTTCATCAAAACGTCTTTTCAGATGTTTCTTCAAAGTTACGTTTCCCTTAGTGCAGTTTGAAATTCTCTAAGGATTTTCTAGAGACCAACTACTTGACCAACTGTACTTAAAAACCCAGCCACAAAATCATATCCTCTACCTTCTTTATGAAGGCCTTGGCTTTGGTAAAAACAATATAATTTTCTCATATCTGGAAACTTGCAGTGTGAGTTTCAACTAGTAGGGACTAGAAGTGAAAATGCATGTATTTTTAATCTCTCTTCTGATAAAACAAGTAATGTAGAATCTAGCAAGTATGCAAGAGAATGAGCTCCACTGATCAGCTACAATTATTTTCTTCTTTCTCCTGTACTATCCTAATATTCCTTAGAGCACACTTCATTAGCGTTACAAAAAAAATGGGGCAATAACATGAATGGAAAAAAAAGTTAATGAAAATATTTTTATATGAAAAATACATCATATAGATCACTACTCAATGAAACAACTTACATTCGACATTCTCTGGGAATTTTCTGTGAATGACTTTGTATTTCTCTAGAGCTTTCTGGTAATTACCTGCAAACAAAACAAACATCTCCTACCCACATATCCAAGATACAAAAAATATCTGATGAGGAATTGATACAATTTGGTATCACTTCATCTTGCCGGTTTGAGTACATGATTTCATATTATAAAAGCAAATTTGAAAAAAACTTAACATTCTTTAATTTTTATTATCAGGTAGTAATTAAAAGCATTTGAAAATAGCCCAAATTATTCTGTGAAAACAGATTTTCCTGATTTTTGACCTTTTTAATACCTGCCTGTACAACCTCATCTTCCTATGACACATTTACCAGATAAGACATGAAACATACCATGGCTTATCTGGGGCTGCAAATATAGGGATTGCTCAAATAAAAATGTGTAATTGCTGAGGTCTGCCTGTATTTCCTTCAATCAGAATACTCATTTGTCTCTCTCTCTTTTTTGTCCAAACAGCAGTTTTCATGAACCTGGTTGCAAAATAATTAGATTTTAAGACTTCTGTCTCCAATTTGGCTCAGGTTGATTATTATGCAAAGGACTGACAGAGCCTGATTATCTAAAAATTCATATCCATACCATAACTGACAACAAAGTTTGTTCAGGTATCACCGTTTTTATTTTCCTAATGTGAAATGGAGATCAATCTGACTTTCCATGTGTTAACATGATAATCTGGGAATTCTGCCAGTGAATCATAAATGATCTAAAAAAACAGCCAAAAACGTGTTTCTTTCCTGGGAAATAAGTTAATTTGCCTCTTTTTGGATAGTGCTGACTTAATTCTTAGTTCTTAATTCACTAACTTCCCAAGTCCTGTTCCTTCTTTCACTGCTGAACTAAATATCAGAGTGAGAAAATGCATTTGTTTATTATGGAATCGAGTCCTGCAAAGTTCTAAAGAAGAAAAAGGGAGAATGACAAAATGGGTCAACAAGAAAGAAGAGTATTATTTACAGGATTAAGTGATGAAAAAAACTAGAAAGATTAGTCTCTTTCTATTTTGCCTGTTGACATACTATATTCACAGTAAGAAAACACATTAAGACTGCTTTTTGTTTGTGTAACACAAATACTACTATAATATCTAAAAATCATATCTGCTGTTGAAAATGAATGGTCATTAAACAACTTTAAAATCTCCTGACTATGTTAGATCAGATGGTAGTACTAATTACATTAAAAAACATCCAGCAGATTATTTATGCTGCGCTGCTTTATCTTCTTTATTTTAATTATTTAACAGCATAAAGAGTATTTTATGTGTATGTCAGTACAGGCATACTTCTCAGAGTTAAAAGAGAAGTCACACTTTATTACATATAAACAAAACATTTCTAACAAAATAATATATAACAACTTTTAAACAAAGTTTAGACCAGTATTGTCAACAGACAGAAAGATCAAAAGGAAAAAAAAAAAATCAAAACATCAAACAAAACAAAACAAACCTTCAACTAATTACAAAAAACGTTTCAGAACTTACCACTTCTTCGATAGCAACTGGCAACCATCAGCTGCCACTTCACTTGTGTAGGTCTGCACACAAATAAAATAAAATTATGCATATCGACAAACAACAAATAGGCAAAACATTCTGCATAATGTTTGTAAAGACCTCCCCACTTAGAGCTCTGAACTCTGGCTCCTCCACTATGCCATCACCTAGATGCCCCAGCTGCTGACTTTCTGTCTCTATTTTAACATGTAACGGCGACACTTATGGTCAGAGAAAATATGAAACATTTGCTCATATACAACAAAACTGTTGGACTCTTTCCTCACTCTTCTCAAGATAACATGCAAATTTGTAAAATTTCATGTCAATTGTGTGAATTGTGTCAATTGCTGGGCTGTAACTCATGTGTTTCACATGAGTTACAGCCCAGCATATCCAAAACACACTGTACACTAGCATTTACAGAACAGTCTTTGTATTTATTTTCTTCAGTCCCTGCAGTCACAGCCTAGGCCTGTTTTTATCTGTAGCTAATCTGCTTCTTCGCCTGACAGTCACCAATCTTGGAAAAGACAGCTGCTTCACATTTTTTGGTTTCAGCTAGATATGTCTCCTGCAAACAATAACTAGTAGTTAGCTTCACAACTACTTTACTAATGATAGATCTATGTATGCTGGTAAAAAAACCTGTCTAACGTGTCATCTTAGACTGAAATTTTAAATGTTAATTATTGAGATTAAAACCCCAAATATAGTAAATAATGTTAAACTAAAAAATGCTGGTCATGGCTAAAATAAGGTTATAATTTTAAAATGTAATTTTATTTACAGTTAATAGTGATACTTCTTCAGCAACCTGTATCTCAACATTCATATTTATCAATTAGCATATCTAGACTATTTTTAATAACAAATAAACACCCAAATATCTATGTTGTGTTCTGTACTAATAACAATATAATCCCACAGAGAAATAATTTCTCTGTGTTACAGGTAGATTACAGTTACAGATAATAATGAAGCATTTCATATGCCAATTATTCATAACTACTTTACAGTCCAAATACTTCATGCAAGGACTGACTGCAGCTTGAAGCCTAAAATATCTTTGCCAAAACAAAAGTATGAAATAATTCTTTTTAGTTTCAGCTGTCTTTTTCCAGTTTCTAAGAGGGCTGTGAGCTCCAGAATCTGTGATCTAATAGCTCGACTAACATACAAATTTTTAAGGTGGGCAGTATTTATACTGAAAAGAGTACTAGCAAACCTCTCAGTAAGTGTTGTGTGCAAAAGAATTAAAAATCGAGACAAGAACATATCCGAAACTGCTAGACATCTCCTGGCAGTAAATGACTAGCTGGTAAAAAAACAACTGAGGCCTACACCAGGCTTGGATGCCAATGTATGCCCAGCAACAAGATCCCATATTTTGATGGAACTTTTTTCATCTCTTCTAGGGTATGTGGTGTCTTAAACTATCAACTACTGAAATATTTGTTACTGTATGCTACCAATCTTTTCTTTGTAATTTGTACAGATTTGTTTGTAGGACCAACTGGTTGCAGAATTGAAGAATAATGCATAATGAAATATTTTACAGCTGCTACATCCATAATTTCTAATATTTATATCCTCTAATTACAATAAGAAGTTACATTATTTTAAATGAAAAAATAGATTTACAATAGAATCATATTGATCATACCCTGCACAGATAAAGATTTGAAAACATTTTCATGAGGTAAGGAGGAGTCTAAAGCACAACACCAGCATGAAGAAAACAGCACGAAGAAAACACTATTTGCATACTGTCAATTGTGCTAAGTGACACAGGTATGGTGAAAGACCACACCGATGCATTGTGTAGCTTCCCCAAGCTGTGACTCAGATTGAATGCTAAAAATCAGGAATATGATCTTTATCTAGTTTGTTCATTTAAAAGAACTTTACGTGATACCTCATTTAGGAGTAATGCACTGTTGCTACTGGCGTGATGGAAAGCTAGTGAGTTTGGTGTATTGTTTTATTTGATTTTTAAAGAAGTTTTCTGAGATTTTGTGCTTTCATTATTGTTGTCACTCAAAACAATATGATTGTGTATAACAAAAAGTAACTATGAATTTCAACCAGGTTTATTTTCTGTGTACCATAAAAAGTTCAAAATGTAAGTTCAGTGATCAATATGAGAATATGTACAACTTCAGTTAACTCTATGTTTAAAGTATATTTATGTTTACACTTTCCTAATTTTTAATGTCATGAACTGTCTCCTGGTTTTTTCATCTATGTCTTTCTTAATAATTATTACCTTAATTGGAGTGAAATCTGTTTTCCCATCTATTTTTATTGCAACCTTTAATCCCTACTTAAACCTAGGCTCTCCTATAGTAATTAATGTCATTTCTAACTGAAGCCCCTTCTAAACCAGAATTAATATTTCATACTGAACATCCAACAGTATTTGCATATAATCTTTCCTTGTTCATATGCTGTCTTGTTCATGTGTGTTATTCACATTCACAGAATAAAAAGAATATCAAATATTAGAGCATCACAAGGCAAATAGTTATGAGTTTTCCCTAGTCTGATTTTCTGTTTCTCAAAACACACAAGAAAAATTTAGAATCACAGAATCATTAAGGTTGGAAAGGACCTCCAAGATCATCTGGTCCAAATCCCCTCCCCCACCAATGTCACCCACTAACCCATGTCCCTAAGCACCAGGTTCAACCTTTCCTTGAACACCCGAAGGGACAGTGACTCCACCACCTCCCTGGGCAACCCGTCCCAATGCCTGACTGCTCTTGCTGAGAAGAAATGTCTCCTCGTTTCCAACCTGAACCTCCCCTGGCACAAGCTGAGGCCATTCCCTCTAGTCCTATCACTTGTTACCCGTGAGAAGAGGCCGACCCCCAGCTCCCCACACCTTCCTTTCAGGTTGTTGCAAGAGAGCAATAAAGTCTGCCCTGAGCCTCC
Organism: Heteronetta atricapilla; assembly: GCA_011075105.1. NCBI lineage: Eukaryota > Metazoa > Chordata > Aves > Anseriformes > Anatidae > Heteronetta > Heteronetta atricapilla. The sequence continues at coordinate 188,528,956 of CM021731.1, forward strand.
TCTTCTCCAGACCAAACACCCCCAGTTCCCTCAGCCGCTCCTCACAGGACTTGTGCTCCAGGCCCTTCACCAGCTTCGTAGCCCTTTTCTGGACATGCTCTAGGGCCTCGATGTCCTTCTTGTAGTGAGGGGCCCAAAACTGAACACAGCACTCGAGGTGCAGCCTCACAAGAGCAGAGTACAGGGGGAAAATTCACACTTGGAGTAAATTTTGTATGAATTTCAGTTGGTCTATTACCATAAAGTTCCTCATGAACATAGGGAGAAATCTTTGTTTCCACACAACTGTGGTTTGCAGATTTAAATTAGACCGAATTTTTGTTAAGTATTTGTCTCATAAGCTCCCTTTTCTGATCTAGAATAGAATGCTTAGCCTACAGACTTACTTTCTTAAGTACATCATATTCTGCTAAAGGACAATTTCAGTAATTAACTTTAACTTACTATATTTCAAATACCTACATCAAGATCATTTTGATACGTCAGCCTACTTCCACTGACTGTGGTAGTTCTGCATGGAACGTATTTGCTTACTTCTACACTTTGTGATATCGTTCTTTTTGTGTTAGTAGAAGTTATATGAGCAGGGAAAATGCAGCAAGAACTGCTAAAAGATACATTTATCTAAACCACCAAATCCTTACTGTGTGATTAAAAAACAAAAACAAAAACCAACCAAACAACAACAACAAAAACAGAAAGGAAACAGTTCATATAAATCTATAGAGAAGGAAGTCTTGGGGGCTTAGTAGAGCTGTTCCCCACTTCATAGCTTTGTTTAATGGTAGAGGATGGAGAAAAGAGGTTCAAATATCTAATACTCTCTTGGGCCCAATGGAGGATCTTAACACTGAAGCTGCACAGCAGGAATAATTCCATCTTGTAAATGAACAGAAGGTTGAGAAAATTAAATAATAATCCAAATATAATTAAATCTGATATTTGCTTACAGTATTAGGCTAATTTATCTCTAGGCATGATTACGCAGGTCAAATCACAAAATATTTGAGTAGGCATAAAATAATAATTACTTACAGGATAAGTGCTGCTCTTTCAAAGTACTCAATGGCTTTTTCACAAAACTGGGTGTCAATGTAATAGGCTCCAAGCCATTCAATGACCTCAATGTTTGAAGGGAAATACCGGTACGACTGACAAAATAGGAAAGGTGAAAGAAACACAATTTTATTGATAAACATCTTTATGTTACCTCTGGAATATCTTACTCAGGTGTTTAATTCCCCAGATGCCAAAAATATGCAATATATGAATGGAAGCAGTGTACTATACAAACTAATCCTAAGAAGAAGAAAAAAAAAGCAAGCATGCCAGGTTTTCTAATTAAAGAATGCTTTTTAGAAGTTACCTGAGATGAGTCTGTCACATTTTCCATCTAGCCTTATTTGAAATACTATTTTAAACAGTTTGCAACAGCTAAAATGTTACTTAGATCAGCTCTATATGTGAATAAGTTATCTTAAATATTAAACAATGGTAACTAATACATGTACAATTTCACACTCAAATCAGTCTTCTGAAAAACTAACCTAAAAGCATTTTTTCTATGAAATACATAGGTATGTAAATAACATTTTTGGATCCTTAAAAATTCCCATTGAAATAGGAACCAAAATTATAATCACACATAACCCATTAGTACTCAGAACTGTGACACAGACTTTGGTCATCCACGCTTTACACAAAAAAAAGAACTCTTGGCTTGCAAAGACACTTCCTTTCTCCTGTTTCTAAAACAAAAGCATCTGTACCATAGACAGCTTGAAAGGAGAGAGGACTCCTATCTTTAGGCAACTGTGTGTATATTATGTGTAACTGTACCATTAACGTATCTATAAATATATACCCATAAACACAAACACATATGTATAACCATATCCATTACACAGACATACCTTCCAATTAATGCTGCCAAGTTATGCACCTTTTAAAATCACATTTGTTATATCCATTTTTGACAATGTGTCTCAGACTGAATTTATATTGAAATTGTTAGGGGCCAATCTAAATAACGACCACAAGAAAAATGAAAGGTGGAGATCAAATACCATGTGGAAACACAGACTAAGTTTCTCTGGGATCTGACTACAAAAATTAGATTTTGCCAACTCTCTTCCCACCTCAAAATCTCATTCTTTTGTATTTTAGATGACAATTTGAATAGTTTAAGAAGAATTAATTGTTAATTTGATATAGGAACCTGTGACAACATTTTCTTTACTTATGAGAAAGATTTTTATTATGCATTGGTAAAATAACAAAAAGGAAGTACCTCATAGTAATAATGAAAAGCTTGAGATTTATCACCTTCGTTATCATATAATTTCCCTAGCTTTGAAAGGACATGAGGGTCAGTTGGTACTACACTGATCAGCTGCATAAGCCACTCTATGGCTTGATTGGGATCTTCCATCATCTCATATCTGAGGTTTTTTCAGTCAAGGACTAATGATGATGATATGCTATTTTGATGTACATATTCCTACTGCTTTATATAATGTAACCCACATGCTGGACAGATATACCAGTCACTGCAGTATGGACATATATCGTTAACTTTTACACATTGGTTTCATAATTTCCTTAGCATCCATCAGAAAGGATTTTTGTGAAAAAAAAAAAAAAAGAAATAATTCATAGAATGGTTTGGGTTGGAAAGGACCTTAAAGATCATCTAATTCAAATCCCCTGCCATGGGCAGGGACACCTCCCACCAGACCATGTTACCCAAAGCCCCATCTAGCCTGGCCTTGAACACATCCAGGGATGGGGCATCCACAGCTTCTCTGGGCAGCCTGTGCCAGAGCCTCACCGCCCTCACAGTGAAGAATTTCTCCCTTTAGAGGCTTTAGTTGCTCTGTCACTTTAAAAACCCTTTTGGGTTGATTATCTTCTATGTCAGTCACTAATTTTACTTAGATGTCCTCATTTATAAGAATGAAGAGTGAGAACCAGGAAATTTATTTGTAGTCTTCACGATTTGGTTTATTTTTCAAAATACATCATTTTGACCTAAATAATGGACTATGTAAAACTGCTACATTCAATAACAGACTCTTGCTTTGGATTTAATTATTCCTACAGCGTGCTCTCCCTTCTGTAGTCACCCCTAAGCTGCATAGCAGCTCAGATCTGCAGCAGTGCGAGTTAGAGCTACTTCCCAACATGTTTTTCAATTTTTTTGCTGCACCTTAGCCATCATGGAAGAAGCTTGTGAGCACTGGTAGACAGCAGTTTTACATAGCAGTGAAGCATAAAAACTCTCACCCAGACAGAATTGGGAACTGTTTGGCCATTTATTCTGTTGTGAAATGGGCAAGGCAAGGAATAGAAACCACAGCCCTTTCGTATTTCTGGAGGTTGCTTATTTTACTGACTAAAATATATTTTTATTACCTTCATTATCCTTAAAAGTGTAGTACAGGAACTGGAATCTGTTCTGCCTTGGGGACGATTTTATTATGGCTTGCACATCCTCAGAAACATCATTAAAGGAATTCATACTGTAGAATATCACTGGTGATGTGCTAAGCCAAAACACACCCCACCCCATGCTTGGCTTTCTAATCTATTCTGTTTTTGCAGCAGTGGGAGACAATTACTTTCTTAAACATACACTAGCCTGAAAACAGCCTTCCCAACAGAACTTCACATTCCCTATTTTTTTCTTTCAGGTTTTACTCAACTGTGCTTATGTCTGTGACATTAGTTTCATAATAAAATCAGCAGCATTTAAATATTCCAGAGCACACTTTAATACTGAGTGTAAATGTTTAACTATTCCCTGACACGCTGATTAATGCAATGCAAACAGCATTAACGTATTTTTCCACTTGCTTCATGAGAAATGTCGAAGAAGGTTGTAAGTTCTGTCCTTGTTTTTACAAACATGAGAGAACCAATCTATGCAAGATCATCCTAGTTATAATGGACACTACTGAATTTTTATTTTTTTAGTCTCCTTGTTGTGACTAGAGCATGTATTTCAGATTAAACGAGGTTACTAAAGCCAGCAGCATACCATCATCTACTGAAACCACCATTCCTTATGATAACACAGAAAAAAGATACATGTTTGCTATTTGGTAAAGGACTTGGGCACTATTTCGAAGGATTGCATGGAGTTTCAGAAAACAATCCAAAGCTTCGTCTATTCTGTTTAACTTCTTGTATGTTAAACCTAAAAAATAAAGGTTACAATATAAACGCAGTGATATAAAAACGTATTCAGCACATTGATTGACATAGTAACAAAGAAAAAAATAAAATAGGCACATGAAACTCAGCAGAAGTCTAACTACCTTGACATCAATGGGCTCTACTTGAGTCATCCTTGTAATTCCTTCCAGCTAGCATGGCTTAAAATGATAAAGGCAAGGAGCAGGAATCTAATCAAAGATCAAGAACATTCTCTCTTTCTGAACAACATGAATGAGGGCAAGGGATAGTTTTCAGGAGTGGAATGACTGTGATTGTTCAATAATGCCAGCGCTGGTAAGTTTTAGTAGGTAGTAATATGTACAGTATTTTTTTTATTCAAAATGACTTATCAGTATCTAGTAACAATTGCAGATAATTAACTTTTTTTTTTGTAAAAGAGGTAGGAAGTTAATATCCTGCAATAACATAAATTACTGAATAAAAATAATAATAATTAATAAATGTATATACAAGAAAACTTTGAAAGCCAGATTTTCAGAAACACTAGTATCACCTTTAGACAAAAGCTAAATCACAAAAGCACCTTTGGCTTACCAAGATTATAAAGTGCTTCAGTACAAGAGGAATCATTCCTGAGAGCTTCCTTATAAAACTCAGCTGCTTTTTCATAGTCTCCGTTTGCAAAAACAGTATTTCCTTTGTTAGTTAGAGCTGCTGGATTGTATCTATCGGAATTTACAGCTAAATCTGCATAGCTAGATGCTTGTGCCAATTCATTCTCCTGTATGAACAAAACAAACATTGTATTAGTCATTTGTCAGACAATCTCCTTGCAGTTCTGGCTTCTTATGGTTACTATAGTGGAATTTCAAAAGATTAAGGATGAAAAATTAATACATTCTTTAGTCCTAAAATATTCCGCATGTATTTTTATAGTGCAGATCATCTCTTTCAATTTTCAGAGAAGTTAACACTTCAGACTTATTTTGACATTCTGTTCCATTTGGTCTGGAAGTTTTCTTAGCTGCAACAAAGAAGTATTTGTTTAAAAACAACAACAAAAACCCTCTCAAACACTACAGATTTCATATGCAAACACTCCTGACTAACCTGCATACTTCACATGTTCTTGAAGTTCAGCCATGGTTTTCAGGAGCTAAATTTTAAATGCAGGTGGTGAACTTCATCACAAATCACACTGCCATGGGCATCCATCTCACTCCCTCCCAGCAGCAGCAGACAAGGGACATGCCCCAGACCACAGCCACAAAAGCATGTTCCAGAACATCTCTTATGACTGGCAGTTTCTTGTTGTTTACACAGATTATTTAGACAAACACAAAAATTGCTACAAAGATACAGAAATTGCTACATCAGCTTTGGTTCTTCTTAACAGGCTTTGTTGCAGCAAACACTTACCAAATAATAAAGGAATGAAAGGTTTGTTGCAGCTGCGCTCTTTACTCTGCTATCCTTTTTTTCAAACATTTTTAAAGTCTCCAGTGCCTAGAAGTAGTTCAGAAACAAGTTACTTCCCATTGAAGCAAACTTATGCCAAATTCTTTCAGAAAGCACTAATAAATTACAGTAATAAACATCTAAAATTACCTCGTATAATCACATACATGATAATTACTACAACTTGTAACACATGATTACAAACACATATACACACAAATGTATGTATGATATCAATCTTGGTCACACAACTTGAATAGGATCAGCTACATACTACTTTTTATTTAGAATTTACATTAGATAGAGGTACCTTGAAATACAGATATCTGATACTAATTCTATACACAGAAAACACAAGTTTATATTGTTTGTTTTAACATAGCCAATGGATTTAAATTCTTACACCTACTTTTCCAGTTCTTTAAGTGAACGAAAGGACCAAGACTAAAACTCTTATTAAAAAAGATAAAAAATACATGCTATGTAAAAACATGCAAGAAAGTGTAGGATTTGATTTCAACATGCAGTTATTTTGTGAAATATGCAGAAAACACCCGTCTAAGCGTAGGAATTATTCAATTACGTGAAGACTGAGGACAGAAGATAAAGAAATATTTTACAAAAAAAAAAATCTAACTTTGAAATGAAGTTCATGGACAAAAGTAAACAAAAGGTAAATTTAATAAACTATCAAATAAACATTAATATTAGGGCAGCTTTTTTCAATGACTATATAATAACATTTGTAACTGCAGACTAAACTGTTAAGAAAATCTGTTTTCTTTACAGTAAGTATTTATATTAATTACACAAACAGAATATTCCAGTGGGCCCAGTTCTGTTGCCTATTATAACACAGATGTGGCTACTTCAATTTAACCGTCAACATTAGCAACTCAAGTTTCCATCTTCCTTTCCATGAAACCTATAAGCCACTGTTTATATATCAAAATGAACGCATCACACCATATGTGGCATGCCAAAACAAACCAGAAGAAAGTGTTAATTGACTGTCATCCATACTGGTTTTAGTTACTTCACATGAAATACGTAACAGTCCTAATGATGTGTAAAGTGACAAATATATAGAGCCAGTTGTAGTAAATGGATTAAGTCAACTACATTCAACCCCCAAACTATTAAGTACTAAAGATTGTAATATTCTCCTAACAATAGGAAACTCTCAGAAGAAGCAAAGCAATTTCAACCAAAGAGGACATCTCAAAAGTTTGACCGTACAGTTTGTGTTATCTGATATGTGAGACTTCAGCTATGACAATTTCAATCTTTTCATTTGTGACTTTCTGAAAAAGGGAATGGTCCAAAGTATTTACGGATATAACACTATATCTGAGATACCCTACTCCTAAGCACAGACTTGCTTCTTTGAGTAAAAGCCATGCATTTCTTACAATGGAATCTTTTTGTGGGAAAGTAAGAGCTATACAGTTGAAAATCATTTTCTGAAAAGCCATTTCCCATTGTATCTGCTATGTTTACCTTTGCTATTACTGCTAAATGGCACTTTTGACTGTAAAGACTACAGTGGCTAAAGTAATCTATTTTTCATATATAATGAAAAGTTCATATGACTCTGAACTCTATTCACTTTCTGCTAACCATGCTGCAGGTCTCTTAAACCATTTCAGCAATTAGGAGCCTTATGATGGAAATCAATAGCAATACTCCTTTTGTCCTTGCAAAGTGGAAATGCTCTCTTTTTATCATCAGCTAAATGAAATTTCTAAATAATTTTGTAATTTTATAATTTTAAAATAGTATTAATTATGATGAGCACATTAAGCCCGTAAGAGTTGCAGCAGAAATCCACTTCAGTTTTTTGGAAACTTAATAAAACCTTCAGCCTAAAACTAAATATTTCAAGAAGTTTCCATTCCTGTTCTTCAGCCAAAGGTGTGTTGAGCAGGTGGTGAGTTAGTAAGTATATGAACAAAAGACAGAGTGGATGAATGTAACTGGCAGCTGCAGTTATATTAGAAAAAAAAAAAAAAAAACCTGTGCAATTACCATTCTGTAGTCCCACTCTGCTATCAAGTAGTTCCAGTCTTCTACCACATTATCTAGGCAAAAAGTGCACCTTCCCCATTTACTCCAAACGTCCAATGCCCTTCCCTTTCCCTGCTCTGAAGTACTCCACAGGAACATCATCAACAAACTCTGTATCTCCTTTTATCTCTGAGAAACAATTTTTATAAACTATACTGGATACTAACTGGAGACCGCAAATAAAATACCATCAAAACAGTGAATTCTTGAGATCAGATTACTCTCTACCTACCTGTACATCTCTCACTCTCCAAAAATAATCAAAAAGCTAAAAATTTTCCAAACTCTCATAGTACTTTAAAAAAAAAAAAAAAAAAGCATATAAGAAAAGCTATCTGTCAGACATGCAGTATAATAAAAGGATAGCTTTCTTGCTATATCTGCAGGGAAGGAAAAGAGGACATGGTGGACAGGAGCAGCTCAAGAATCCAGAAGAGCTTAAATACAGAGAAAGGAAGGTGGGCTTAAGTTAAGCACGTAGCCCTGTGTGCATCCTTCCAAGCTATGGGATGACAGAGGTATTCAGCTTCTGCAATAATTTTGCTGTGCACGATCTCTCTATATTTCTTGCCACTTACACATCCCAGGGGATGCTGTATTCCTGCTCGTTTATTCAACATTATTATCATTGACTGTACCAAACAGTGCATGTTAGAAGGAAATTGAGCAAATCTTGTCGGATTTCTTATTGTTCAGATAAAGTTGTTTTCCAGCTGGTATCATTTCAAAACGAGCCTTTTTCACATGATGAAAATTTGGCATTATAAGGTGTATTGAAACCTATTAAAAATTCATTAAAAGCAAAAAATGCATTTGATTTAAAATAAAACAATATAAGGCACCAGAACTTAGACAATAACAAAAACTTACACCTGGTAAATTGCAGTATTAATTATACACCTTCATTGGCAATTTATATGCATATAAAAGAAAAGCTATAGCTAATAGCTTGCTGTGCATATTAACAAGAGATTGGGGATAATTTCTACCATGAGAGTGATTCAACATGAAATTCGTTGGCAAAAATTTGTCTATACTAGCTACTGGATGGCGAGCTGTGGAAAGAGACCTTACCTACGTAAAGACATACACATAATTTCTACTTAACATGGCCAAAAGTTACTTCACAGGTATATTTGAAAATCTAACATAGCAATGAATAGGACGTGTGGAACAATATCTATGATACACACTAAAATCACAATGATTTAATAGCTTCATCTTCTGAACTTCTGCCAGTTAAGTTTTGAGCAATAAGCTATGCTTTTACTTGAATGCACCGATACTGTGTCTTCTCTATGACCTTCCTCACTTGCTATTGTATGCTGTAGCTTAAACCTTTATAGTATCTTTTCAGTAATGGTGATTGATACAAGTTCTTTATGATCTCTAGGCAGACAATCTTTTTGAGAGATGTAGAACTTTCCAAACTCCCAAGCAGACACTTAATTTAATGTCAGTTTGTATTTCAATAGCAGGATAGGAAGGCTGACCAAAGTTCAAGGTGACTTTATAATATTTCAGTATATCAGTATTATAATGCTGTGCTACACAGGTAGAAGTGAGAAAAGCCTAACATCAATAGTAATGAAACATGAAATGCATCTGCAAATATTTTGGTATTAAAGTCGAGCTAACAGTGAAAGATTCAGATCATACTAATGAAAATAACCTCCTGGCTGATTAGCAAACTGCTCTTTGGGCTCCAATTCACTGGACTGACTACATTTCCATTAACTGCAAGGCGAGCTTGGGTACCCAGTGAAGATAACAAAATGTAGGTGTCTTAATTTTGAAATGAACTACATTTACTGTGACTTCTATGGCAGAAATTTTATTCAGATGAAACTCATCTCTTGCCAGTGTGCTTTTATAAAGTTATTTTACTGAGCAGTTGAAACATAATTATTGTGCTTGCATAGATCATTCTTATCCTTGTTGAAAAATATGCAGTGGCTAGGCAAGATGTCTTGACAATACAATATGTAAAAAAATAATAATAAGAAAAGTTGCTATACCTGGTTAAAATCCTGTTGCCTCAAATAAGTAGTGGCTTTATTTATTTCCAGGTCATTGGCTAGCTCTACGTAGTGGGAAGCTTTCACTACTTCAACACACCTGCAAGAGAAAGAAATCTGATAAACAAAATGCATCTGTGCAAATGCCACTTTGTTACATACTTTTGCTGCCAATTCGCTTTCCAAATGTCCTTAGCTATTCCTTCTTTACACAGGCAAACAGCACTTTGATTAAAAACATTTATGAACACATTTTGTTCCCATAATCAACCTCAATAACTCAGCTCTCATTATATTTAGGCTGCTGACTGAAAAAAAAAAAATGTTATTTTCCATCACTGAGTGAACTTTGTGAACTTTGCAATACTGATGTCAAATATTGACCTAAACAGATGCTGGATAAATTACTCAGTGCTTGGTCTTGGATTCCATTCTTTGAAATGGAATCTTGGTTCCGTTCTGTTTTTAGAATAATGTATTTTATGTCAGAATTATTACAGCAAAACAGCGCAGAGCTCAGGACACATATTTGACCTGAACTAACATATGTTCTGCGAAAATACATATTCTGTGTATGTTATCTTTAATTAATATATCTGTGAGTATTTTCAGAGAAATATGGAGGAAAATAGGGACAGTATGCAAAATAAAAACATAGAAATAACTCCTAAAGTAACACTCAGCCTTTATATAAAGCCTTACTTCACACTGTTGTTTTGGGGGAAACTCCTTCTTTGGACACGTTCTATCAGCTCACTTTTCAAACCTGATCTATCTCCTGCTGCATATGATACTACCAAACCCATAAAGCAGCTTTGTGAACAGATGGTAAACTGTGTTCCTGAGCTACATAATAATAAAGTCACAACCATAAACTTCTTTCTGCTCATCCCCCAGTTACTTTTGGCTTAGGGTCTTCTGCGAAGTGAGGGGAAAACAGAATGGAAGAGACAATTCAGATGTTCATTCACAGACCCCATCTTTTAGAGTTTGATGTGGTGTATTTTAAAACTACCTAATCACTTGAGGCAAGACTTTTTTTATTGAATGTTTATACTGGTATCTTAAACTGTTCGGAATTAAGCACACAATGTACAACTTTCTGTGATCCTTTAATCCCTCCCACTTTCTCTAAGTGGTGGTAAACCCTTTTATTTCAGTAGCTGGCTGATTTGCCATCAACAGTTTAATTTAACAAACTGCCTGCTGCTATAATTGGGTTGGCACATGGATTATCTCTATACAAAGTATACAAGTGCCTTTTGGCATTGGAGGAAAAAATATACTGAAAGAAAAGCAATTTCTGCACAGGTCTGTAATATCAGAAAGGCCCCAGAACAGTTTTCAACTGTTCCCGTTACTTTTAACCATAAAATGCAAAGAGATCTATCATCCATCTGTTCCTTATGATGGCAGAATAGTCCCAAGATTATGTCACATTTTAAGAACTCTCAGTAAGAAGTTATGACATAGAAAGAATATTTGTCCCCACTTTATCTTTGTAAAGAAAATTAATCTGATTAAAAGCACATTTAATATTCAGAGCACTCATGGCAAACTGTAGTACTTTGAAAACCAAACTCAAAATGCTCGTTAAACTAACATTTACAACTCCTTTACATAGCTTGAATACTTCAGCCTAGGAGAGTGAAGAGTAAATCTGTCCTGATATATGCAAAACAATCCCACACATTTCACCATTGAGTTGTTTAAATAACAGATATGAAAGAGAATATTTTACTTCATTAAAAGTATGTTGTGGATAGCACCAAGGAAAATGAGTAACTGACAAACTGTGAAATAAGTGAAACTTACTTGGTTTTCATGAAGAAAAACCAAGATACGGAACAAACAAATCAGACTTACTCAGCATCTGCTAAGAAGTTATAAAGCAACAAAATTATTTTTACAAGACATATTGTTCTGATAAATCAGAGTGGGAAAAGCAGGGAAATGATGGGATTATAATGATTATTAAATCATCAAACACCACCTTGTGGGCTATGGCAGACTAAACATGTCTTCAACGTGAGAGATTATTTCATACTACTATAAACTGCTTCATTAATAAATTACAAATACAGGATCTGCACATTTTGAAAATATTCTTAAATGGAAAAAAAAAAGTAAAGACAGGAAGGTTCCCTTTTCGTATCAAACTTCCTTCATTTCCTTACCCTATTTTTTCAAACATTAAGAAAATCAAGCACTGAACGTATCTGTCAGTAATGCTGTGGTTGCAGATTCATTTGTGTACATTACCTTCCAATCAGGTTATAACAATACTTAAAATATCAAAATAGGTCCTTATAATAGAAAATTTTAAAAATTAATACAGCTCAACAAGTTATACTAATATTTTTTATGCTGTCATTATAGAAAGTGTCTTTTTTAAAGAGTATTCTGTAAGCTGTAAATTGAAAAATAAACTGGATATAAAATCCAGAACACTAAACTGTATCACTGGCCCATCACTGTATTTACTTGTATATATGTTAAAGAAACAGTAGATCAAATTTACATTTAGCATCAGAGAACACTTTGGGTTGGAAGGGACCTTATAGATCATCCATTTCCAACCCCTCTGCCATAGGCAGGGACCCCTTTATTTATAAACATTAAGTTTCCAAATTAAACACAACTAAACATTTCTGATAAGATTTAGATTTCAGTGTTTTATATTTTATATATTTATACATTTATATTTTATGATGAGTTTGTGGAGTAATGAGAACTTCTTAGGCACCCCAAGTCTTCATTATGCCATCTGCTACCTTACCATAAGGAATCGTGATTGTCTTCTGTACAGCGTTTGCAGGTCAAGACTTCTAATAAGTTCTTGAATTGTCAAATTTATTTTCAAATGTAATTGAATTTTACAAAGCTCCCTTTCTGCTAATACACAACAGTTCAAAAGGTATAATTAACAGGTGAGTTTCAATAATGCAATGAAATTATTTTTTTTTCCCCTCCAGTGGCTACGGAAGCAAACTGAAAACAGCCTGGACCCTGTGCTTGAGATGTGCAACAAATTGTATTTTCCAGACACTTTGTGAACCCTGTCTAATAATCAGCACCAGAGACTGACATACAGGTAAGACAAAATGAAGGCCTGCTTAACTCTTACCAGTCATAGCCAACAGCAAAAGATGTTTCAATTACCGGTGCAATCAGTTTAGCAGCTGTCATGATGTATTCCTCTGCCATGGATTTCCTAAGGAAAAAGAAAAAAAACACTTTTATATCAATAGCTGTGGACACACAAAAAGATTGGTAATACTTTGAGGAACTAAAATCCATGGCACCAGAGTCAAGAAAGAACAAACTCCACTATTACCTCTCACGTTCTATTTGTCTTAAACTGTCATTTTTAATGGCTTCAATCAGTAGATTGGTATGTGGATCATCCTGGATAGGGACAAAATACCTGTAAGTAATTATGCCAGTATACATGCATTTTAATTATTTTATAGACAATTTGACTGTAAACATAAATAGATTGCATAGTCTACAATGTCAGTTATTTACTTTTCGCATTTCAAAAAGCTGACTTCAATTTAAAGTAGCTTTAATTCTAAGTATAAAATCTGAAGTTTGACATCACAACTACTTTCATCCTGTTTCAGTGCTCAGCCACGTGGTCATGACTCACATTATGGTTGTTAGTAGGTGTAATGAGGAGCCTGCACATCACAGTGAGAATACTCACGTGCTTCAAAATAAGAACATGTTCAAGCATTGACTGAAATGCAGTGTGGTATTCAGCAGATGATGAGTTGTGGTACCTTGTCATTACAATAACTCCATCTTGGGGTTTCTCTCACACACATTCCTGTTAGCTCTGAAAGAGCTATATACAGGTGTGCTGTGTAGCCACCCCTTGCTCATTTGCTCATTTGGATCAGAGATTCACACAAAATAAAGACCAGAAGAAAATTCATCATTTTTTCTCTGACCTCCTCGTAACAAAATACAGAATTTGGAATGTTTGTTAAAACCATTGCATGCCTATCCTTAGAAAGAACATCCGGAGTCTAGAGCTTTTTCTTCTACAGCCTTCAGTTGATTCTTCAAGTGCTTAACAATCACTACTGTCACATAATTTTTAATATGAGAAATTACATCATATGATATGAGGAATTATATAATTGAAAAAAATTACAGATATATGTAAAAGATAAGAAATTATTCATACATCAGCAAATATATACAAATAAAAAATACAATGTTTCACATAGCACATTTTAATTTGCTTATGCTAAGCCACTACGAAACAACAGCTGTACTTAGCTGCAAATGGTTTGAAGACTAATTATATCTCTGATTGTTAGGACTGAAAATAGAAGCTTTGCAACATGAAAAAAATAGAAGAATTGCTAAGGGAATATGAAGGGCTTGCCTCAATCTTTCTATAGAGAACCTTTCTAAGAGGACTCTAAACCTAATAATTACTTTTTCCTGTCTAACATCATGAGCAGCTGGTTTTGTCCTGACAAGTCCAGTTTCCAACAAATTCTAAGCTAAATTAAGCATCTATAAACTTCACTAAAATCTTCCTTCTATAAAATACACTACCATATAACAAGTTTTATTATCACTCATTTGAGATTACTTGCAATTAATTCACTCATTGCTTTGCTCCTTTTATTTTAGCTTATAAATCATTTACTATAATGTTAGACAACTAAAGGAGGCAAAACAATGAATGAAATATGTAAGTCAGCCAGATGAATCTCAACAAGATCTTTAAGAAGACAACTGTGTGGGATGGATATTATGTAAACCCCATCTTCTGAAAAACAAAAAAGATTTGAATCTTCTCAACGTATTTTACATTCTGAGCAGTACTGTCACACTTAATTTATTCTACTAACAATGTTATTTTAGATCTGTAAATACACATCAATTTACATATTCAGTATCATCAAAGCATTCAACATCTCTTTCTCCTGAATTCGCATATAAAAACAAAGCTTATTTTGTTCAAACTTACATTTGTTGAAATGTATTTATCATCATAATCCACTTCCAAGGGAACTGCAATCAATTTTTGGAATGCTTTTTTCATTTGTTCACTGTCTCCAATAGCAAAATAACACAGGATCAAGTTGAAGCCTGCCTTCAGATTTGGGGACATGCTCATTATATGTTCAAAGGAAGAAATGGCATCAATGTATTGGCCAGTTTTAATAAATGCAACTCCAATATTTTGCATTATATTAATCCTAAATAAAGAAATCAGAATTAGATTACATTTTAAACAAAGACGTACTCAAAACTTGCATTTCAGAACCCCAATAGCATAAACTCACCTCATCTGTTTGTGGACACTAGGAATCTGGTCTAGAGCCATACGGTAGAATTTGATAGCTTTGGAATAGTTCCGTTGCTTTAAATATATATTTCCCATATTGACCTTCAGTCTACCTATCATAAGAAGCGAATGAGTTACAGTCTTTTAAAGTATATTTAGAGCATTTAAAAAAATTGTTTCAAAGGGAGAGCAGAACAACTTTTTAATAAATTTGTTTTCATTATAGGGTACCAGTCGTCCTTTGAAGAACCCCTGCAAGGAACAGCCTCCCGGTACCTTTCACCCAGAAGGAGTTAAAGTAGTAGTGAAGCCTAAAAAAGAACTACCAACTTAAGATGTATACCTGATTTTGATTGTGAATTGAGGAATGAGGTAGTATTTGTTTATAGTGCTCTCCAAGAAGGCAGCTGTAAATAAGCATCTCTGAGAAAAAGAGAGTGGAGTCTGCAGGAGTCTCAAAAGATGTGCAAAATACTGAAAGAAGGTTTTAAAAGGGCAAGTTGAGTCAAAAGAGAAAAAAAAAAAAAGTATTAGAGCAGACAATGTAGTGTGTTCCATGAGAAAATCATGTATTTGACTTTATGCTTAGCTCATGGAAAGAAAAGATTTCATGAACATAATCACACTAAGTTACAGCAAGTCAGACAGCATGTATCTGCCATTCACCCTGGCGTATATGAGAACTGAGATCTCTGTGAGCCAACACCAGGCAGATGAAGTCCTGATTTAGAATGCTTGGCTACCAATTTTAATTCACTTTGGAATGCAGCCTACCTCCATTGCTGAACATCTTATTCTTCACTATAACTTGGTAAGTATTCAGTGCTTCAGCATACATTTCATTAGCAGCATACTGACTAGCCAGATTGAAAAGGACCTGTCAAAAAATGGAATTATAGGTACAAGAAAATAAAGTTCTTCTGTCATCAATAATAAATCTGAGTTCATAGCAGACAGTTTCACATTATTTTACCTAAAAAGCACTGATTTCATTTTATTCTTCTTTTTTTTTTTTACTTAAATAACAATGAACAAAAATCATGCTACATAAAGACAGTGTTATAATGCAAGGTTATAAGAAGCATTTGTTTAAGACAATACTTAGAAACTATGTAATTTATGACTAACAACATGTGGAAAACCGTCCTACTATCAGTGGTCTCTCAGTTTATGAAGAGAGAATTTCTTGGACTGTTGTATCCTTTTTTAAAAAAAAGGAAAATCTACTACTAATTTTAAAACCAGAAAGTAAATCTAGATGCCTGCTTAAAAGTCAGGATATTAATATACCCTTTTTCACATAATATATTCCCTGACACTTTATGGTTCATGATAAAGGCAGTGTCTGTCTAATCTCTCCTGTTTTCTTCATTATATTTTCTAGACTTTTTATTTTTGAAGCATGGGGTTTGCATTTGTTATATTTTGATATTTTAATATGCATGTTTCTTTATGTGAATAGGTAGCTGGAATTAATGTTCATGGGTGAGATTCTGCAATTAATGTTGACTATGTGGTTCCTGTGGTACCCGAGAGGAAATAGACTTGCAAGGGAATAGATTTGATAATATATATGGATCTTTGCAATCCAATATTAAGTTTTTAACTATAAGAAGTCATTCACTTCATCTTTATAAACTTTTTTTCCTTTTTAAATTTAGACCATATCAGATCTGAACACACAGGGAAGTGGTGAAGTCCCCATCCCCCTACCCCGGAGGTATTTAAGAGATGTGTGGATGTGGCACTAAGGGGCACGGTTTAGTAATGGGACTTGGTAGGTCAGGTTTACGGTTGGACTTGATGACCTTGAAGGACTTTTCAACCCTGAGCTACGAGTACAATAAACTCACTTAGCAAACACAAATGTCATTAGTAGGTTAGCTACCGACATGCTTCAGTCATTGAAGATTTCTAAGAACTTACTGAGTAAGTGAGATCTAAGTTGATATTTTCTGGAGTAGAAGTTTGTTCACGTTGTCTCACCAATACTCTTTCCTTTCTTCCAGCTTCTTTTGCTTTTTCCAAAGCCTTTAATAAATGGCACACAAAAATACTTTCAAAACAAGTACAAAAATATACTTGTGAACATTTTCTTCAGATGCACAGACCGCACACAGTGCTTGAAAAGGAGCACTATAAGCCACAGAAAGGCGTTGATTGGCTATAAGCAGACATACAGTTGTCTAAGTCAACTTAGCTGTAACACTTTTAGAGAAGTATAGTTACACTGTATATATATATATATATATATATGTACATGTACGTGTATATGTATATATATACTGTGTATATATATATATATGGGTATATATATATATACACACACACATATATATATATATGCCATAATCACAACTGTTGGAACGTATTAATCATAGAAACTGCATATAAATTAATCATGAAATGATTAAGGAACTGGAGCACCTCTCCTAAGTGGAAAGGCTGAGACAACTGAGACTATTCAGCCTGGAGAAGAGAAGGGCTTAGGGGGATCTCATCCATGTCCCTAAATCCCTGAAGGGAGGATGCAAAGAGGACTGAGCCAGGCTCTGCTGAGTGACCCCCAGAGAGGCTGTGGGGTCTCCTCCTTGGGGATCTCCAAAAGCTGCCTGGACATGGCCCTGGGCAGCCTGCTCTGGGTGTCCCTGCTTGAGCAGGGGTGGCACCATGGGCCTCCAGGGATCCCTGCCAACCTGAATCATCCTGTGATTCTATGATTCTGAACAAAGATGATCATTAAGAGTAGGACTGTGTGTTTCTTAACAGGTCCAAACTGCAGCTAAGACCACCTGCACATTAAGACAGCTGAGGTAAAATCATGAAAATGATCATGAACCTACCACATTTCACAAAATCTAAAGAGATCTTTGAAATGGTCCGAATTAGAAAATGGATGTAAAATATTCCTTTGTGTCAGACAAAAATGCTAAACTTATTAAAAATGCTAACTTATCCAAACAGCTTGAACTCATTAATTACATCTATAATAAATGTAAATAAAACATCTGTTATGTAGCCAGTAACAACTAGCATGACATGGCTTTAGTACCCTCTATAACGGGACAAATACATTCAAGGTACCTACTGGAAAATGTTCCCTACTAGTCTTCAATCATATCTACGACCTATTTCAGAAAATGGCAGTTAGCCTGGGCCAAAACTGTGACAGTAAGTGTGCTAACACCACCCAAGCTCAGGTATAGGTTGATTCACAACTACAGGCATTGTGCACAACAGACAAACAGTGCCATTTTCCAGAGCTGTAGCAAAGCTCAGACCATTGCAGACAATTTGCCATCTTTGTCATGGAGTGCTTAGTCTTCTCAGACTTCTTGTTCTCCTCTGTCCTTTCAGGAGCAGGGAACAATATTGAAAGGAATGGGCAGACCCAGCTCATCAGTATGCAGCTCCAAGGCTGGTGTCACTGGCAGAATTTGGGTTTTCTTGATCATGGGATGGTTTAAACAACAACAAGCTTGCTGGCACTTGATGCACTTTCCTCAGAGACAGAAAAGGACTTTTGTGCAGGAGTTAGCAGGGCTGAACGACAGAGATTTAAACTAGATTTGCAAGAGGAAAGGGATAAAACCAGGCTCACCAGTGATAAGCTATGGGACAACATGACAAAATGGAGGGACTGCATGCTAATGAGATCCTTCAGCCTGCTCCATGAGGTGCTGGGTACAATGAGGCACATTGGAAATGTTTCTACACCAATACACGTAGTGTGAGGAGAAAGCAAGAGGAGCTAGAAGCCTTGGCTGAGTCCCAGAGCTATCACTGGCATAAGTGAGACCTGGTAGGAAGAGTCCTGCAACTGCTGTGTTACAATGGGCAGTTACAGGCTCTGCAGAAGGGACAGGCACAGCAGGTGAGCGGAGGTAGTGGTGCTGCATGTAATGGAGGGGTTGGACTGCATGGAGCTCGCAGCTGGCAGACGCAGCCAAGAGCCCCTGGGTAAGGACTAAGGGACAAGCAAATAACAGGGATGTCACTGTGGGAGTCTACTACAGACCACCCATCCAGGGTGATGACACCAACGAATTAGTCTTTGAGGAACTAAGAGATAGCTCTTCATCAGCCGCCCTTGTCCTTTTGGGTGACTTCAACATACCAGATGTTAACTGGGAATATCACATAGCTGATATATCAGGTCCAGGAGATTCCTAAAACACCTTCATGGTAACTTTAGTACAGGAACTAAGGGAGCTGACTAGGATCCTAGATTTGTTGCTTGTAATCAGAGTGTCTTGTGAGTGAAGTGGTGATTGAAGGCCATCTTGGTCATGGTGACCATGAAGTAGTTGAGGTTAAAACCTTTAGTGATAGGAGGAAAACCATCACCAAAACTTCAACCCTGGATATGGGGAGAGCAGACTTCAGGCTGCTTGGGGAACTAGTTAGTAAGGTCTCCCGGTACCCCAATAGTTTAGGAGCTAGAGTTGGCCAACCCAAAGGATATGGAAAAAATGTAAGCCTTGTCGTAAGAAGTAAGAGTTAGAAGTTATTTTGATACATAGGAACCCAACCAAGGTTGGTGTACTTCATTGGCACTGTCCTGTGAAGAATATTGGTGTTTGCAATTTAGGGTGTTCTTATCTTGGAAGGTCCCCTTGTCTGAAGAACTGAAGAGAAGATGAAATAATTAATCTTGCTGCTAATCCCTTATGGCGCAACAAAAGCAATATAGTAAGTGTCTTCCATGTGCTATAGCACCAAACAATCCCTGATAGAGAAGGCTACTGTGGAGGTGGCTTGCATGCAATTGACCCTGGTGATACAGATCAGTTCTGGATGAAAATGACATTATCCAAAAAGCCTGGCTAACACCAAGAAAATAGAATGCCATTCAGACAAGATCCATATGTATCTGGGGATCAATTTTTACAAAGATGGTGTTTACATGCCTCATATGGAAGAAGGGTCTGCCATTTCCATAGAGTCCATATGTTAAACTGGACATACCTGTGCCAGTTATGATTAATAGATTAGAGCTATTTGAAGAGGTCAGGGGAGATATGGGGAAGGGAGTCTTTATAACACTGAAGTCCTAAGAAATACATATACAACAAATAGAAATCCTATCTTTACTGGGGGGAAACACAAGCTATCACTGTATCGGAAGAGTCATAAAATTAGAATTAAGATGATTTTAATAATTTGAAGCATTTGAACCCCAAATTAATTAGAAACATCTAGCTATGCAAACTGTGCTTCAAATAATACCAAAAGAGAAATGAAATCCAGAAAGAATACCAATTTCAAGTCTCCACAGCTGTTGGCAATGCAACTTTCTTCAACCAGTTCATTCACTTTTTTTTCTAACTGCCTAATCTTCTCTTCTGAACTAAAAAACAAAACAATAAAAGGATTGATTACCACCAGTAACGTAATGGCAAACACTAAGTTTTTATGCAGGATACTCTCAATAAAACAACACAGTGCTATATCAGGTCACAACTAACCGGTTTTCCCATCAAAGAAAATATCATGTGAAACTATGCCCAGAGAGAATCCTCCAAAGGTATCACATTCATACACACAAAGACCTAAGAAAACACAAATCCTCTTACAAGAACAAGACAGACAAGCAAATTTAATGCGCCCAATTTGTTGAGGTGAAACAAGAGAACAAGTAGATGAACTAATGAAACTTCCAAATCAAACATCTAATGAAACAAAATATTGTATTAAAAGCAATTAAGTAAAACTCATTTGCATAGAAAACTTCAGAGCATAGCTTGCATATGCAGATTTTGGTTAAAAGTTCTTATTCAACTGTATTTTTTCCTCATTTAAATAACCAAACATCAGTAGGATTCCCTACTCCTACATACCTGTATTTAAGGAATTTAAGCTCTCAGCCTGCTTACCAATATTCACACCAGACCACAAGACTTTCACAACCTCAGTTCTACCTCAGGTATTAAGTTCAGACAGCAAACAGGGAGAAACAGCAGGCAAACCCCCCAAATCCTCACACAGAGCTGGCATGCATCATGGTGTTCCTTACCTGTAATGCATTGTTTCACAGTTCTCCACAAACCTGTTCAGTCTCGAGTATTTGTGTGGCAACAGCTACACCCAGGCTGCTGGGCTACAGTCAGAGCCAGAAATCTCTGATATCAGACTGTCCCTAAAATCAAGGACTACTCTGGGGAATCAGCTAACCATGTAAATAAATGTTTGTGGCACCACACAAAGTTAAGTGTTTGGCCCCTCAACAAATGTCAATTGCCTGGATGTTTCTAAGCTCTACTACCAGCTGCTTTTTGTTGCTGTTAATGCTTTGAAATCATTTAGAACAAACCTGTCTGGATTTTTCATTTCCAAAGGTGGAGCAGGACCTCTTGCTTGGCCAAGAGGATCAAATAAAGAACCTGCAAAATTAACACAGTACTGAAACTTGTAAAGTAATGTTGTGGTTTAACCCGGCCGGCAGCTAAACACCACACAGCCGTTCGCTCACCCTCCCCCCTCCCTCTCTGGGATGGGGGAGAGAAACGGGAAAGTGAAGCCTGTGGGTTGAGATAAAGACAGCTTATTAAGATAGAAAATAATAATAATAATAATAATAATAATAATAATAATAATAATAATAATATGTACAAACAAGTGATGCACAATGCAATTGCTCACCACCCGCTGATCAATGCCCAGCCCCACCCTGAGAGCCAGCCCCCCACCCTGACTAGCCACCCCTATACATTGTTCAGCATGCCGTCAAGTGGTATGGAATACCCCTTTGGCCAGTTTGGGTCAGCTGTCCTGGGTCTGTCCCCTCCCAGCTCGTGCTACACCCCCAGCCTGCCCGCTGGCAGGACAGAGCAAGGAGCTGAAAAGTCCTTGGCTTAGTGTAAGCATTGCTCTGCAGCAATTAAAACATCAGCACGTTATCAACACTCTTCTCATCCTAATCCAAAACATAGCACCCTACCAGCTACTAGGAGGAAAAATAACTCTGTCATAACTGAAACCAGGACAAGTAACTTCTTCATCTGGCAGATACTGATTTCTACAAACCGTACCTCTCATAGCTGCCTTAGTGTAACCTGCAGCATGCACTGCTGTCATAGGTCGCGAAACCCCATCCTTAAATAAAAACAAAGAAATATTAAATGAGCATTCCTAAAAAAGCAGATTGTGGCCAGTATGTGAATCAGTTACATAACCTTTAAATACAACAAACAATTGTTACCACCTCATAAATTGAATATTTTAAAACTGTTTTTATTGACCTGTGTATTTCTCAAATATTATACACCATAACTGTCCACAAAGAAGAAACACTAAGTGTTTCTTTCACTTTGTGTGTCTTTTCACAGTGTGTCTTTCACTTTGTCCACAAAGGAACAAACACTATATGGAAGCTATAACTGATACAAATGTGCACTGAAAATTGTACACATATTAACAATACTTAATTTCAAACATTTTTATTTTTAGAAAAATCTTAAGAATTGTTGGTCTTGAGATCTGTAATGTGCTCCAGCTTACTGTCTGTCACACTGTTTCAGAAAGCAGTTGTTTTTCTTTTTATTACTGATTTTATATCATTTTTAGGCTTTGCTGGTAATCAGAATGTTCGATTTGATTTAAACTAAGAGAGACAAAAACAAACCAGAAATTTTCTGTATTTGTAACTTGCTATCAGTCAATTCTTCCCCAAAATGTCTGACCCCACCCCCCCATTGCCATCTTATTAAACTAAAAAAGGTCAGGCCTCTGAGTGCAACTCATAAACCTTAATGGTTTTGACCACCTGAGACCTCCACCCACACACCCTACCCATGGGTCCAGGAGCTTTATTTAAGTTCAGTTCTAGGTTCTCACCTCATCCCTGGTCTATGCTTTCTACAGTAGCTGCAACTCTGCCTGGCTGTAGCATTCCTTTAATCCAGGTTTCATCCAGCAGAGTGACTTTCTGGATTAATCTCAGCCATGCCACTATGGACGCGCTCACTGGTCACTGCTCCTAATCATGGCCTACGCATTCAATTTCTGGCTTGCCCTTGAACCTGCTCCATCTTCATTACATTGCCTTATTTTCTGGACTTTTGGTTGGACATGGCCACCATTTCTATGTGGAACCTACTTGGCTTGCTCAGGTACTGTGGGACTGTCGGGCTGGTGAGGCTGGCTGCTGTCCATGTGATTTCTTCCTGGGATCCTAGCTTCGCTTGGTTTGCCATCCCTTAGGGAGTAGTCCCATTCTACTGTTCCCTGATAATTCCTAATTCCACGCCTGGGCTGATACAAAATGGCTATATTATTAATATATTAAAATTAAGTCAATAAGTTTAAGGATGGTGGTGTGGAAAGTCATTGGGGTGTTGCAGTAAATTCTTTCTAGAGTATAAATACATAAGAAAAAATGTAAAAATTAGAATATTTTCTTCCTATTTTAAAGAAAAGCTATTCATTGCATGCCACGAAGTGTTAAAAACAATTGCAATATTACCTCCACCTATGTGCTCAGATAACATACTCAACAAAAACATGACACATGCTGAGAGCAGTAGTACTTAAAGTACAAATTTAAAATATTTTGTATTCTTATTTCAACTAACTCTTAGATATTTGTTATCAAATCCAAACATGTAGCAGATATAACTGCGGTGAGACAATATAAACATAAATACTAAAAACTTTTACCTGTATAGCTCCTGTCATTGGTCTTCCCATAGATGAAGTTAAAGTTGCTTTTGACTACAAAAAGAATGAACTTGTTTGAAACTAGTATTCACAAGGCATTAGAAACCTATAAAGGCTATGCATAATCTTTCTACAATTTAGTTTAAGAGCTTATTAAACTCAGATTTTTTTTTAGCAAAAGTCCCATTTACATTATTCATGTGTAATACACCTCTGCCTGGTAGATGTGGAGCACTTCAGTTAGCACAAATACTGTTTTTACGTATTGGGATATTTCTGCCAGGCCTTTAAAAGACATAAATTCCATGGAAATTTCTAAGGTAGCAATATTTTCCATTATTAAATTATTGAAATTAATTTCAATTATTAAAAATTATGCATTTCAAAATCAATTACAAGTAATTTACACAAAATACTGCAGTAAGGTTCTGAGTACAGCTGATACAAGATTATAAACTATAATTTGTCTATTTTATTATATTTTGGACAGCCTCCAAATATTTTCACTGCAGAGTTTTTTTTGCACTTAACTACGAATTCTGGGGAGAGATTTTGTCATCCTTTCATGCAGATTTATTTTACAATAAACACAGATATGCTTTGAAGCTGCCAGCGTCTTTTCCATTAGCTGACATGCCACATTGTCCTTCAGTATTACTGTTACAAGTGTAAAGGAGTAAATGTAATAAACATTAGTAAATAGTAAAGGTTGCTACACATGCAATACAAATAGACGAAAATAAAAGGCCTTCAGGCCATGAGAAAATATTCCTGATTTCTACCCCTAAGCTATACTGTTTTACCTACTATCCATCACATATCATGATTGTTTTTTTTTCTCCTGCTTAAGGCTGTATTTACATTAACAAGGATTGTGGAACAGGAGAAGCCAATTTGCAGAGTGGAACAGGCAGTACTATGGACTGGACAGTGCTTTCGGGGTTTCTAGCTCTAGGGTGGTCCAGTGAACTGATCCATTACTGGTTGGAGCACACATGATCTACTTCTAGTATGTCACTTGATTTAGCTTAATTCAAAAGAGCATAGTTTGCACACTCCAAGACTTGCCTGCGCACTTATAAAATTAATAAATAAATGTCTAACTGGAGACAAAAACTTAGACAAGAGCTTTTTTTGCAAGGAATTAAATGATAAACTTATTTTTTGGCATTTTTTGGGTAAGTATCTCACTTTCATTACATACACAGTAGAACAAAAACCTACCCCAAATGCAGTACCTAAAGGTCTCGAAGCTGATGTACCAGGAATTTTGGCTGTCACCTGGAAGGGAGAAAGAAAGCAATGAACAACGGTGTTAATTAGTATTTTTACACAGTGACCTTGTAGAAATTATGCCCCAATTGTTACACGATTTGTAGAAACAAATTATTTGGCAAATAAGTAATGCTCATCAGACAGTTTTGGCTCTTCTTTAGTCATAAGATATATACCTCAAAAGTGCAGGTACCAAACTTGTATTTAGTTTTGAAAATTGATAGGGGTTATGTCACAGCTAAATGAAACTAAGAATTGATGTCATTTACATGAATATGGAGGAATATACACGGTTTTCTAGATTACACTTTCTAGTATGTATCTCAGCCTTAGGATAATGCCAGGGCCAGTAATTGTCTGCATAGAATATTAAAGTCCTTTGATTCATTTCATCAAACATCAGTACATGTTCCCAACCAAACCATGTTCCTTGTTTGCTATCTTCCAGCTTAACTCCAGAACTTATTTGAATTAATACTCTGCTAATTTTTTACTTAATTTTCTATAAATATTTAAAACACAACTTCATGTTAGTAGTAGACAAAAAGATAAGAGACAAACTTTGCTTGGGTATCAGAGCTAAAATTAGAACTAGGGCTCTAGAGTGGAGTACCTGGAGTACTGCATTTGGCTCTGGGGGGCCCAGCACAAGACATGGACCTGTTAAATCATGTCCTGAGGATGGCCATGAGGATGAGAAGGGCGAGGGCTGGAGCACCACTCCTGTGAGGACAGGCTGAGGGAGTTGGGGTTGTTCAGCCTGGAGAAGAGAAGGCTCTGGGGAAACCTTACGGTGGCTTGCCAGTACCTAAAGGGGGCTGCAGGAAAGCTGGGGAGGGACTCCTTGTCAGGGGGTAGAGTGATACCACAAGGGGGAATGGCTTTAAACTAAAAGAGGGTAGGTTTAGATTAGATATAAGGAAGAAATGCTTCACTCAGAGGGCGGTGAGGCCCTGAAATGGGTTGCCCAGAGAAGCTGTGGATGCCCCATCTCTGGAGGTGCTCAAGGCCAGGCTGGATGGGGCCTTGGCCAACCTAGTCTGGTGGGAGGTGTCCCTACCCATGGCAGGGATTTAGAATTGGATGATATTTAAGTTCCCTTCCAACCCAAACCATTCTGTGATTCTATGATATATTTTAATATGTACTTACTGGGGGTCTTCTCCCATGACTTGTTCTTGCTGCCTGTTGAAAACCTATATCATTTTCTAAATCCTAGGAAGAATGAAAGAACTTCTTTAAACCTCAACATCCAAAGCCACAATCCCAGAACATTTTGACTACTGAAAGCAGACAGGTAAAAAATGATTCTTCTTCCAAAAACCCTTGATAACTGAACGATAAGTTTTACTGACAATAAGTAATGATTTTAGTTGGTCTATTTTTTTTTTGGTATTTTAGGTTAAGAAATTTTGATTATATGCAGAAAAATGTAACCCTGGTGATGCAGAACTTAAGTGATTAAATATAACTTTTTTTCGTGTCTGATAACTTACTCTTACTTGTTTTTCTGAATTTTAACTGACATTAGTGTCTGTCATGCCCATCCATTACGATATCTCACGTCATTGAGGTTACGCTAAAACTCCCATGGACTTCACTGTAGGGATTTCATGCTGAATGCCAGGGAAGTCTGGCAACACTCGTCCTGCTTTATGCAGGGCTGTGGGGTTTGGATCAAAATACACTACTGTTCCCTCTTAATGCTCCAATTCCACTACACCAGCAGTTCCAGAAAGTGGTCTGCAGGGTTACTTGATCATCCCAGATGCTCAAGTGTTGCACAGAGAGCTGCAGGGGGGGGAACTCTACTCATTTCTCATCTCCCTCAGCTGCAGCACAGTAAGAGACCAACAAGTGGTAAGCTACCTCTTTTATCAGGCAACTTGCTGCTGCACACCACATTGAATGTGAATATAGACTTCAGATAATTAGAATTTAATAAATTCTAATCATTACAGTGTATTAGACCTGCTACAAAAGTGTTTTGTTGGAGAAAGTAATTACCAGAAATAACTATTCCAAAAGATCCTGGAGAAACTTAATATTTCTTGTTAAATACAGAATATGTCACTTTAAAGCTGTAGTGTCCTTGAACATTACTGTACCCAAGTTTTCACATATTTTACTTAAAAATGAATCCTCTGTAAAGGAAAGGTGGGAAAGAGCAAGCATTTTTACCTCTGTGTCAAAAGTGGGATTATAATCATTGTATCCAGAATAAAGATCATCTTCATCTTCCTCAGGAGCCAGGTGCACATTTTGCATCATTTTTTCTGTGAAATACTAAATATATAAGAAATAGGGCATAAAAGATACATATATAAATCTTAAATATAATGGTGATGTCACCACTTCCCTGGGCAACCCGTCCCAATGTCTGACTGCTCTGAGAAGAAATCTCTCCTTATTTCCAACCTGAACCTCCCCTGGTGCAACTTGAGGCCATTCCCTCTAGTCCTATCACTGGCTATCTGTGAGAAGAGGCCGACCCCCAGCTCCCCATGAGTTACTTTCAGGCAATTGCAGAGAGCAATAAGGTCTCCCCTGATCCTCCTCTTCTCCAGACCAAACAACCCCAGTTCCCTCAGCCGCTCCCCACAGGACTTGTGTTCCATGCCCTTCACTAGCTCCATAGCCCTGCTCTGGACACGCTCCAGGGCCTCCATGTCCTTCTTGTAGTGAGGGGCCCAAAGCTGAACACAGCACTCGAGGTGCGGCCTCACCAGAGCAGAGTACAGGGGGACGATCACCTCCCTACTCCTGCTAGCTGCACTATTCCCGATACAAGCCAAGACTGCCTACCTCCTGCTGAGGGCAACCGGGTCCCGGTCCCGGTCCCGGTCCCCAGGTCGGCCCCAGGCCCGGCCGCGGCCCGCCGTTGCCCGGGTGACGGGTCCAGCCGCGATCCCCTGATGCCCCGCGCCCGGTTGCTAGGAGAACCAGAGCGGGGCGCACGCGCACAGGCGCCGCCGAAGCTTTTGCCCCCTCCTGGGCGTCTCTCCCATGAGGGCAGGTTCCCGCCGCAAATGGCGGCGCGGGAGGAGGGCGGGGCTAGAAGGGCCGGTGGGGCGTGTGCTGCGTCCTGGGGGTTAGAATACAATATTTTCTGTAAATTTCACAGCAATAAAATCCTGTTCTCCACGGTGCATAACTGATCACCTTTTAGATTGGAAATTACTGCTTTGAACTCCTTTGGACAGGCTTTTAAAGCGGGTTAGTGTTGATCCCTGAGCTAGAGCTAAATGTGAAGTAAATTTCACTCTTTTTTGGCTTCTTTTAGAATTTATTCTTACTTGCAAACGCTTACACATACACTTAATTTCCCGAGTTAGGTTGTGCATCGTTCCAAGATGGGAGTATGTGCTAAGGAATAAAAAGATGTGTACATCTTGCATACAATGGACATACAAGCAGGTTTTGTTTTCCCCTATGCTTTCCTCAGCCTCCAGAAGAGGAACACAAAATTCCTGTGAGGGATAGCAGGCTCAACGGACTGCCTACCTTTAGTCCATGGGATAATGATAACATAAATAGAAGTAAGATTTGTTATCGGCTGGACATGCTTTGCTGTGCCTTGAAATAAAGTGTCATGAGTGCCAGATTTGCCCGCAACAAATCATTGCACTCTGTGAACTGAAATGATCCAGGGTTCAATGGGAAACAGAATAGACCAGAGCCCTCTGAACTTGCCTACAGTATTTTGAGAGAGAAAAAGCTTTCTGAGGCCAATTGTAAGCTGCTCCTGCTGCCTGACACTGAAAGCTATAGATGACACATAAGAAAGCTATAAAGCCACTACATAGCATGTGGTCAGCCGGGCTACCCTTTTTATGGTCAAGGTTTGTGAGCATTACACAATGTCTGTGCTTTCTGCTGGTCACCTTCTTTCAGCCTCAAAGTCCTTTCAAAAGAGATAAGGCACAGAGGATACGAGTGAAAGGTCTTTCTATTCTAGCACCCTGCAAGGGATAACAAAGATAACATAAAGAAGTATTAACACATTATCACTTCTTGTATTAACTCGTTCACGTTCCGTGCATGAACCACTTTCACACAGAAACTTTAGACTTGAGACCTTTGGACATGAGAGTCTTTATACTTAGAACTTCTGAAATACAAGTATTTTGCAGAGTAACAGACTCCAGGTGGAAAAAAAATTCAGGTGAATTACTTGCCCCAAACTATGAACTTCAGGATAAAAAATACATATATACCAGTATCCTCCCTTTTCAGCCTGTGACCCCTCATGTAAAATTAAGCCTATGGCTTTTAGATTTTCTGTCTGTCCCCAGACACACTCAGACTGAGCAGCAGGTACATGCTGTAGCAGAAGCCCTAGTTCTGCTACCCAGCTCGTCCATCTCAGGGACCTGTGCATACCAGTGCTCAGTGCATTGTGGTGTTTTCAGCCCAGTTCTTTAGGGCACTGGAGAAAAGAAACTCCATGCTAAGGAATCAGGGCACTTACCTTGTAAACAAAACAGTGTCAGGACACAACTAGAATCCGACTGTGTTCACATCAAACTTCCTTATCCTCCAAAAACAGCTGTTGGAAGATGTTCCTGGCCTCTATACCCAGACCATACAGGGAATTGTATGGGAAAAGGCTAATTAGCTAACACTGTAATGGGCTACGTTAACAGCAGAGAAAGTTGACTCCAGCACCTGGTCCAGCACCATGCATTGCCCACTCTGATAGAGCATGCTCTGGGGACAGGAGCTTGGGAGCACTCCCTGGCCCAGCTCCTTAGCTCCCTCGATCCATACACTTCTTAAGAACTCACAACTTGAGGGTCTTAACAGGTTTTATTTATGCTTCTAAAAGCTGTAACTTTTTTATTTTTATTTTTGGTGAAGTATAAGTAAACTTTAATGCATAAAGATTTAACACAAAACCTCCATCTCAAGATCTGCTGTGATAACACTGGGCCTTACTCATGGGATGTGATTATCAGACATGTTCTTCCAATTTTGCACATTGGGATGAAACCCAAGTGATAGAACTGTCTTTACTGTGTTAGGCTAAGTCCTGAGGATGACTTGGATTGTGCAGCAGTCCCCCAAAAACGTTACAAGCAGCCCAAGCAACGTTGTATGCTGTGAACTCCTGATCATTTTAAGTTATCAGCACCGTCACTAAATGAAGTTGTCCAACTCTTTTTCCACCTTCTGATTTTCATTCCTGTCCCAGATCGGTACTCTAACTTGCATTGCATTAGCTGTTTGTGCAATTAAAGCAAAATGATTTTGTTGTTGTTCAGTTAACTTTCAAGACACTGTGTTATGGGTTTCATTCATTCAGTGAAAACTTTATGGCAAGCTAAGGAGACTATAAAGACATCCTCTTAATTAATTTCTTTGCAGTTCAATAAATACACGGTGCATCTGTCTTTTTGTAGCACTGACGTTGCAAGTAAAGATTCAGACAAACTGTTCCAGCAGCTACTAACTTGGGTTCAGGGGTTACTGGCCTCTGTCTTCATGTTGTAATCATTGTTGGCACGTGCCCTACCCTTGCTCTGTCGGTTTAACTGTTTGTCTGATCTACCCTTAAGCTGTACTTTTCTCTTCTTGAAAACATTCTGAATTGAAAAAGTATTTCTCCCATTAAAATCTTCTAAAAGTGAGTAATTTTCTAGCATTGAATTCTGGTCTGACCAAACATTCATAAGTTTTCTACTACCACGTGGAGACACTTCAACTTAACTGCCACACACAGTAAAGCTGCCATTAACCACTCCTCTCAAAACTTCATGGATCTTGTCAGCATACCTGTAAAAATTATTGATTTTTAAATTAAAGCATTTCTATTACTTAATCTTTTATTTTTTTCTTTAGTTGATAATTTAAGAGTTGAGTAGTAATTGAACTTAACGGTAACTAAATTTATTGTACTGAGAATTTAAAAATAAAAAATAAAGCCTCAGATCAAGCTCTTCCTATGATTGGAAAATCAAACTTCACTATTGTGCTGAGTGAATTATGTTACAGCCTTGATTCTCTGGGCTCATTTATCTCATCAATATAAACAGGTATGTGTTGCATATTACTTTCCTCTTCTATCAAACATATGAACAGTACAGGTGTTAGAGCCTTTATACACTAGCTCATTATTCCTGAGCTGTTAAAAAACCTCTATAGTTTACATTTACTTTTAATGTAAAGTTCTTCCAGTAAAGGTTTCCAAGCTTAAAAAAGAAGTCTTTTGTCTCTTGTAGGAGACTTAAACATTATATTTGTGATCTCTAAATTGCTGTGCATAGAAGTATATAAATTATATTAAGAGAAAGGTTAAAGAATTAAGTTTATGGAGCTACTCTTGGTACAATAAGTGCAAGGATCAGAATGTTTTCAGGTTTAGGCTCTCAATGAGGAATTAATTAGGTAAAAAATTATTAATAGAGCTATTCAAATATAGTTCAAAAGGGGGGGGGAGAGGGGGAGAGAGAAGATAATATTAAATTGATGCTTAGGGAAGAACTATAGTGAATTAATCTGTTTATTAGAGAAAGTAAATTTAGGTTTAATTTGAAAACAAACACAGTCAATGGAAGAACCTAATAATAATCCATGTTATGAGTAATAGCTATGTTGTAGTTTGGGCTTAAAGGACATTTAAAACAGGGAAATTATCTTGTTGATGGGTATTTCTACTATTAAAAGATACAATTCTACCTACCTTTGCTAAATCATGCCTTTGCACTTTTTTTTTTTTTTTTTTTTTTTTTACTATGAACTTTACAATTCCTGCAGATCGTTCAAGAATCAAGTTTTAGCACTACTGGTAACATTCACATCAGACCACTTACACTGTGAATGACCACCTTAGCTAAC
This sequence comes from Heteronetta atricapilla, assembly GCA_011075105.1. Lineage (NCBI taxonomy): Eukaryota > Metazoa > Chordata > Aves > Anseriformes > Anatidae > Heteronetta > Heteronetta atricapilla. Next base: position 188,560,762 of record CM021731.1, read on the forward strand.
AGCATAAACTACTAGCAATAATTAAAGTTATAGTTTTAATTGAAGTATAATTTAAAAATAATCACTAATTACAATGTACAAGCCATTAGTTAAAACTCTACATAATAGGAATAAAGTTACTATATTATTTGAGCTTATTGTGTTCCCTGAACCATTAGTATCTTAGTAGCATATCATAGCTAACTACAAAAGAAATGTTCACCAGAACAATCCAAATGTGCAAGTAACATATTAAACTAATCTAATACTTAATGAGGGTGAACTATGCCTCTGTTTTCATCCTACATCAAAAGTTCAGGCTAGGATACTCTGTATTTTTGTGGCATGTGATTCCCTTATTTTCTGCATGGGGACTCACACTTCCATCTCCCACACATTCCAACCCCTACTGGTCCCAGCAAGCATTGGAGACTCCCATGTTGTTTATTCCAAGACTCTCTTATAGTGCCCTGCTCCTCCCCTACAGTAATCCCACCTCCTCTCTGCAGCCAATAGTGGTTTTCACCTCCTCCCAGGGGGCTGTAGAGGAACATGCTCAACAGAGACTAGAAACATGGAGGAGTCAGCTTTGCAGCTCCTAAGATGAAAAGTCAGGTCTGCTCCTGCTGCTGTTGGACTTCGAAAAAGAACGCAGAGGCTGGTGAGTGCATATTGGCTCCATATAGGCCTCTTCTGCTGCTAACGTAAGCTGTACTTCTCAGTCCCTAATGGAGTCCAGAGCTTTCCACCATATTATTGGTAAAAGGTTTTGATGAAGCTATCAAAAAGGTTTTGATCTTCAGCCTCTGGGCTGAAGATATCTTCTGGCCTTCCCATGTGAACTGCAGGAGTTGGAGGAGAATCACTGCTCCTTACTCTTGGAGATTCCAAGTACTGGGCCTAAAAGCTTTTATTTTGCACAAAAAATAAACTTTATGTTTTTTCTTTTTAACCATATTGTCTTCCCTTGACCTATGCTTCTCACAATTTAATTCTCTGTATTCCTCTTTCATCTTGCAAACCTCTCTCCTATTCATGTGCTGACAGTTTGGGCTCACTGGTGAGTTTGGCCATTGGAAACAATGGGGCGTGTGGCTGTTGTCATGCCCTAATAAAAAAACGAATGCAGAGTTATGTAGCATTGTTACTACTACATTGAAGGTAATAAAATAGTTCAGATTTCATTACCACAGACCTCTTGTTTTGTTCGCCAGTAGAACTTAAAGGCCCTGTAATTGCTGTTATCACAACAGAGATTAGTTCACAGCTAGTTCCTGTAGTAACCCCTCCTGAATTGCTTAACTGAGCTCTTCGTTTTGCTATATCAATTTGCCTGGCTAACTGCTTTTGTCTCTAAAAGTCTAGTAGTTCTTACAGCAACTCCAGGTATAAATGTACACTGAAGTATATCAAGGAATACTGAAATAACCAGTGGCTACTTCCAAATAAGAGTGATGGTGAACTTGTTCTGAAAGCCATGGTTCGCAAGTCCAAAATACATCAGTTTTATGTTCTGGGAACTTAATTTTTTTCTTTGAAGTAAAAACTTGAGCCCACAAAATATACATTACTTGAGTTACACTTTGTCTAAACAAAGTTCTTTGTAACATCTGCCAAGTCATGCCATTTCAAATTAGTCTTCAAAGGAGCAAAACTGGTAATGGCTGTAATCATAAAACAATGCTTTCAGGGCCAGCCTTAGCAAACTGTGAGCCACGAACTGGCAAGGCCAGGTTTCCTGCACAGTCATCTTACTTTATTCCATCTTCTTCTGGCCCAGGTGTCTCCTCCATGTCCTAACTGCTGGCAGCTCTCAGGTCACACGTGCAGCATTTAGGTCCTGAGGTCATGGAGATACTGGTGTGGTTTTCCACCTGCTGTCCTATGACTAGTCGTCATGAAAGCTTTAGGAATTTATACTTCTGAGATCTCTGTCTCTGTGCTAAATATGATTGGATTTAGTGAAGTGCTAGTGAAGGTGGTGGATGTACAAAATGGTTTTTATTTAATTTTAATTTTATTTTATTTTCCTTTGGAAACTAGAAGAAGTTATAGCCAAATAATGTTTCACTGGGATTGTTCATCAGTAATTATGAAACACTTATTATGGAAAAAAAAAAAATGTATTATTTTTCAACTTAGTTTCTAGTATGCCAATAACACATAACTTACAGGTGTTTTTCCACTGCGTTAAGAATACAGTAATATAACCATAGAATCATAGAATGGCTCGGCTTGGAAGGGACCTTAAAGATCATTTAACTCCAACCCCCCTGCCATGGGCAGGGACACCTCCCACCAGATCAGGTTGGCCAAGGCCCCATCCAGCCTGGCCTTGAGCACCTCCAGGGATGGGGCATCCACAGCTTCTCTGGGCAGCCTGTGCCAGGGCCTCACCACCCTTACAGCAAAGAATTTCCTCCTAATGTCTTTTCCAAATCTATCCTCCTTTAGTTTAAGACCATTTCCCCTTGGCCTATCATTATCTACCTGACTAAAGAGTCCTTCTCCATCTGTTTTATAAGACCCCTTTAATTAATGAAAGGCTGCAATGAGATTTCCCCAGAGCCTTCTTTTCTCCAGGCTGAACAGCCCCAGCTCTCTCAGCCTTTCTTCACAGGAGAGGTGCTCCAGCCCTCTCACCATATTTGTAGCCCTCCTCTGGACCCATTCTAACAGCCCCACATCCTTCTTTTGCTGGGGGACCCAAACCTGGACTCAGCACTCCAGGTGGGGCCTCACGAGGGCAGAGCAGAGGGGCACAATCCCCTCCCTCCACCTGCTGCCCACCCCTCTGTTGGTGCAGCCCAGGACGCAGTTGGCCTTCTGGGCTGCAGGCACACACTGCTGGCTCGTGTCTAGCCTTTTGTCCACCAGAACACCCAAGTCCTTCTCCACAGGGCTGCTCTCAGTGAGTTCTTCTCCCAGTCTGTGCTCCTGCCTGGGATCGCCCCAATCCAGGTGCAGCACCTTGGACTTGGATTTGTTGAACCTCATGCAGTTCACATGGGCCCACTTCTCCAGCCAGTCCAGGTCGCTCTGGATGGCCTCTCTTCCTTCTTTGGTACCAACCCCACCACTCAGCTTGGTGTCATCTGCAAACTTGCTGAGGGTGCACTCAATCCCATCGTCTATGTCGTTGATGAAAATAGGGAAAAATGCCAGTCCCAAGTCAGACCGCTGAGGGACACTGCTCGTCACCGGTCCCTACCTGAACATAGAGCCATTGACCACCACTCTGGGTGTGGCTGCCACTCTCTGGGAGCTTTGTTATCTTTGTTAACAAATAGGCATTTAAAATCTTAACTTTCGTTTCTTTTCAGGAATATCCAGCATGATTACAGAGCGACATGCAGGTGAGTAGGAACTATATAGAATTAGAAAAAAAAGAGTTACACAGCATTCCAGCAAAAATGTAGATACTATAGAGCTGTCAAGATTATTAAAACGTTATGTTGACATTCTAATATCACATTTTTTTCACTATATAAAAAAGATTTTGTGCAAAAATCAAGGAAAGACAATAATAATATTAGGATTCAAGAGGAAAGTATTTAAATAGCATTGTTATATTTTATTATATAATAAATATTTCATTATAATGAAATTATATAATTTATTATAATAAAGTAATTTGTTATAATAAAGCACCCAATATAATAAATTTTATTATAATAAATTTTATTATAATTTTAATTTATAATAAAAATTTAAATAATTTAAAATAAAATTTTATTATAATCTTAATTATAATAAAATATTTAGTTATAATTTAATTATAATAAATTTTCGAATTAAAAAAAATAGTTTGGACTTTGGACTTTGAACTTCATTTTGGAATTAATTTGTGCCCTCATCAGGGAACTGAGAGCTGTGTGGGCTTTGTCACACATTCTCATACTTTCTGTGGCCCAAGTGTCATGGGACGGGGGCTTTGCTTCTTCAGAGAAGGCTGCAAATCCCAGGGCCCCGATCCTCGAAGGTGTTTCAGTTTCATCGGGAGCTCACGTTGAACTTGAACACCTGGTTGTGGCCAGAAGGGTCAATGCTTTTGGACAGTAGGGTAAAACTTGGGCCTCAACTTTAAGGCCAGCTTTCGGCAGTGGTTGGGTACGCTCCCGTCGAGGTGGGACGGGCAGGCTGCACCCAGCAAAGCCTGCCCTGAGCCTGGAAGGGGCCGCCCTCCCCTGCTGCCTCCTGGCACGGCGTGCGGCCGAGCACACAGGGCCCGACCTTCCCCGGGGGACCGGAGCACGGCGCCCCATTTTCGGAGGGAACAAGCCTCCGTGTAGGGCCGGCACGGCTGCCACAGGGGACGAAGCGAGCCCCGGCTGAGAGCCACCGGGGGCGGTCTCCCTCCCGTCGTGGGAACGAGGCGAGGCCGGCCCGGCCCGGCCCGAGAGGCGCGGCCAACGGTAGCAGGAGCCAATGGGGGCGGCCGCGACATGGCGGCTGCCGTGGGTGGGGAGCGGGCGCCTTAAAGGCGGCGGCGGTGGCGGCGTGGCGGCAGCTGCTCGGCCGCGTCCCCCGCGGGCATGGAGTCCCCGCAGGTTGCCGTGATCGGCAGGTGAGGCCTCTCCTTCCCCGCCCACACCGGGGGGGACTCCGGGACCCGCCTGGAAGGAGCAGCCGGGAGCCGGGTGGCGGCGGGGCAGCGCCTCTCCCGACCGGCCGGGCTCTCGGTGCCCTCTCCGGCCCGGTGCTGTGCCGCCTTGGTGCGGCGGGAGGCAGGGGACAAGTTTAAGTGTTGCTGCCGTGGGTGGTGACCAGCCCTCGGTGTGCCAGCGGGGTGGTCATCGGTTGGGCATGCAGCGGTGGGTTTGGCTGTGGAGGCATCGCTTCGTCCTCTTACGCTAAAATTCGTTTATTTGAGCAATAATCTAGTTAGGCGACGCTGGCAGCGAGGCTGCTCGAGGTCGGAGGCACGTGTCTGGCTGCTGTCACGCGCCAGCGACGAAACCCGCTGTTCCCGGCGGCACAAAGAAGTGTCCGGAGAGCCGGGCTCTTTGCCACCTGCCCAAGGAGGGAACCTGCTACCCACAGCAGCCAAAGCCAAGAGAGGTCTGGATCCCTGGGCTGCAGCACTGGGCCCAAAATGACAGTGCCTGCCTGTCCCAGGGGAACGTCTTGGGGTCAAGTGCATCAGCAGCCTGCCGGGACGTTGCTGTCATGCACTACTGCTCTATCACACAAGACTCATACCTACCACTGACTTCGTACGTGTGATGGTGCCGAAGAAAATAAATCACACAGTCCTGAAAATCAATATCAAAAGAGAAGAAATAATTTATTTGGTCAAATGTTGATTTTCAAAGAAAGCTAATTTGAAAGTGCATTTTGAGAGGGATGATGTTGTTTATAAAGATACTCGTGGCTCAAATTTGCTTGTTTAGGATTCAGATGATCCAAATACTTGTAGTTTAGAAGTATTTGTTATCTGGGAAGTTATCATAGCTAACAAACAATGACCCATACGTTACTCTTCCATAAGTGCTTGTTCTGTAGTTTGCCTGAGACCTGCTGAGATCTGGGCTTGCTGCAGTGAAGATGTTTGCTTTTTCTTTTAAATGATGTATTTAAGTAGACGATAAGTTCTCATTTAACGACACTAAATAGACAGTTTCACCCCCAACCCCACCCCCAGTTATTTCCACTGATTCCTGCTATTTCCTGAAACTTCCTGTTTTGTTCCATTTTTATTCTTCTTTAACTAAAGGCTGAACACGTTCCTGTTTTCTCTTCCTTTTCTTATCTGGCATGCTGCTTTATCTCTGAATTTTTACCCCCCATATCATCATTTACTGATGACCTACTTGCCTTTCGTTTTTCCAGTTGACAGACATTGCTTCAGTCTAATGTTACAAGGACAGCAATCTCAGAAATGTCAGGAAATGCATGTGAAAATCAACACTAGTAGTAATGGTGGTCATGGATATAGAGTTCTGTTCTTGTTGCTGTTAGGATTATTATTTGTGATGTTACTTAATCTCACTGTACTGTGTCTCAGTACACAGGCCAACAGCATCCTGGCCTGTATAAGAAACAGTGTGGCCAGCAGGGCTAGGGAGGTGATCGTCCCCCTGTACTCGGCTCTGGTGAGGCCGCACCTCCAATACTGTGTTCAGTTTTGGGCCCCTCGCTACAAGAAGGACATTGAGGTGCTTGAGCGAGTCCAGAGAAGGGCGACGAAGCTGGTGAGGGGCCTGGAGAACAAGTCCTACGAGGAGCGGCTGAAGGAACTGGGCTTGTTCAGCCTGGAGAAAAGGAGGCTCAGGGGTGACCTTATCGCTCTCTACAGATACCTCAAAGGAGGCTGTAGCGAGGTGGGGGTTGGTCTGTTCTCCCATGTGCCTGGTGACAGGACGAGGGGGAATGGGCTTAAGTTGCGCCAGGGGAGTTTTAGGTTGGATGTTAGGAAGAACTTCTTTACCGAAAGGGTTGTTAGACATTGGAACGGGCTGCCCAGGGAAGTGGTGGAGTCACCATCCCTGGAGGTCTTTAGAAGACATTTAGATGTAGAGCTTAGGGATATGGTTTAGTGGGGACTGTTAGTGTTAGGTCAAAGGTTGGACTCGATGATCTTGAGGTCTCTTCCAACCTAGAAATTCTGTGACTCTGTGATTCAGTATTTTAAACTTACGTTTAAAGAGGCTAATGCCTGCTAATAAAGCTAGTTAAGTTAAAAACTTGCATTGTTTTGATAGACGTGATGAAATTATCAGTTACTGTACATTTCCTTTATATATTTCTTAATAATGGGCTACAAGTAATATGGCTTTACCACAAGATGTGGGCAGACTGCTAATGCAGGCCTCCAGCATGGTAGGATGTTTCATCTAATAGCAAGGGTGATGCTGGATGTGGTAGGTGGAAAAGTAGCATAAAAACCACGTGTTTTTTTTCCTGGTTTTCGCACACTTGCAGCATTTCCTGAATTGTAGAGGATCCATGATTGCAGTAGCTGGGCCTTAGGTTTCTCTGACTATCTCTGAAGCAGGATCTTGAAATCCTGGACAAATGGGCTGCTCTCCATATTCAGACTTTGAATTAAACAAATGAATTTCAAAATAATGAAAAAACAAACCCTCCGTAATGTGGTTCCATGCACCAGTTCCAGGTTAGGATTACAGCTGCTACAACTGTTAATACTTGAATCCAGTGTCCCAGAGTAGCAGTTCCTACTCGTTAGAATTATGCTATCCTTTTTTTCTTTTTTTTTTTTCCTTTCTTATCTTTCTCCCAGCACTCAGAGAAGCTGCTACACAACTAGCAAAGGATATTGCTTTGTTCCAGAGCGAGGTTGGTTTCTTATCAACATGTAACTGATTTTTGGATTGAATGTTGTAGGATCTGGACTCTGTTTTAATTCTTGCACTGGTTGTTGTTGGACCTTCTCCACCCCAGATAAATGCTACTTTATTAACTGGTTAAAACTTATTTCCTTTTCAGTGGACTCATTGGTCGCAGCTGGGCCATGGTGTTTGCTGCTGGAGGCTTCAAAGTGAAACTTTATGACATTTCACAACAACAATTAACAAGTGCACTGGAAAACATACGGTAGGTCACCTGACTTGAAATGACTGACATTGCAATGAATCTGTGGGATTTCTATAATTATGAATGAACAGCCTCGTCTTACTATTGAAGACAGCATATATTTTAAGCATTGAAGAAGGCTTTAACTTAAAAGTACAACTCCTGTTAAGATTGGAACTGTGCCTCTAATACTCTCAGTGACACTTCTGAAGAGCACTTCAATAATTAAATAATGGTTTAAGACATTAAATTTAAATCCAAGTTCTTGAAACCATGTCTTCCATGATTAGGTTATCTGTAGACTAAGCTTGAAATACAGGAGCATAAGAGTTTTTTGCATAGAAAGACAACAAAGACTTCTTCAAAACTCAGAGAGGCTAATGCTGATTGCTAAAGAGACCTACTGCAATTACCACTTCTTTATAACTAGATATATTTAAAAAAAAATCTTAACATTTTAGAATCCTAGAAGAGCTGGCTAGTTCTGTTAAAAATGCAACTACTGTTTCTGTTAAAAATGCAACTACTACTAAAGGTGCAACAGTTACAATAGTGGTTTGGAAGCACCCTTAAAAGTTGCAAATTTGAGAACTTGAACATGAGAACAGTCAAGATGCTTCAGACAGTAGTCCCCAGCCCATTTCTGTTAACCCTGTGACACTGCAGCTGAAGACCCCCACTTTGGAAACATGCAGAGCTGCAAATTCAAGTCCTGCCTGTCTTCCCTCCCTCCCCTGACCTGCAGTGCCTAGAAGCTGCTTATCTACTGAGTGTCTCTTAAGTGTATTTCACTTAACCTTGCCTTGAACCTGTGTAAATCTTTTTGCAGCCTCCTTGCCAAGGGACTTTGTGTTCTGCGGGTTTACTGCTCTCTGTGTGAAGAGCTGTTCTTCTGGTTTGTTTTGAACCTGACTCCTCAGGTGCTTTGTTTGGCCCCTGGTTCTTCTGTTAGAAAGGACAGTGGCTGGTTGGTTCTATTCAACCTCTTTTTGCCAGTCCTGGAAGTGTAGCTTGTGTGTATGTGAGAGTGTATGTTGACAGAGTGGTTCTGTGTACAGCCTTATATTGCTGTATCAGCATTTAATGCTGAAGTTCAGGTTGCTTCCTGATAAGCATCTGGCTAAGTGCTTCAGCCCTCCCCTCTTGCTGTCTTGTCATGTAACAGCAGCCAGTAATTGTAATGTGTAGCATGCACATTGTAATGTGCAGCAGCCAGTATGGGGATTAAGTTGTACCTAAAAAGGGATTGTGGTGTGTTGCTTTCAGTAACTAGGCTTACAGCAAGGAAGAGTGACTTCAGGAGTCCCTATACGCTAGTCCTGTTGTAGGAATTTAGATGTGAAACAGTATGTTTTGTCTAATGAGATTTTTTTTTAAGCAAAAATTTGGTAGTGAAGGAGGGGGAAAAATCCGTCTCTTACAGTTTTGTGTTTTTTTTTTTTTTTTTTGTGGTGGTGTTTTTTTAATTTCCTCAAAGCTCTCAAGATAGACGTTAGGTTTGACTAACACCTCTGTTGCTACACCTATCTGATGGCACTTTCATTTTTTGCAGAGTTGCTATCACAGCAGTAGCCACAATGAGCTTCTGGTTCTGGAGAAGGGAGGAGACTTGTGGTCTGCATTAGTAAGCTAGCACTCACCCCATTTTCTTTTTCTTTTTCTGATAGCAGAATGATAACTGCAATCTTCCAAGGATTTCAGCTTGGAAAAGAAAAACAAATTGTGTGTAGTAGGGTAGAGAGGTATTTAGGTGTGTCAGTGTACTGTCCTGTGCCTGCACATGCTGTTCCATAGGAGTTCAAGGCAGGTTTGGCTTTCACATAAGGTGTTTAACTTAACTTATAATTAACTTATGTATCTTGGCTGTTGTAACATCTTAGTTAAAAAGTCTAGTTTCAGTAAAACATAGTTTTTTGTGACAAGAACACAAGCTATGCAGTTCCATCAACCAGTATTTTAATGATTATACCTATCAAAATACAGTCAACCCCTTTTTTTTCACTGATTTCATAGCATACAATCTGCAGTAAGACCATTTGGATTACTGATACGATACTTCGTAAGTGCTGGAGCTGAAGTATGTAATGAAGGCTTGTAGAAGAGAGCAGCAGGGTCTGCCTCTGGAAGCTGGATGACAGAGCCAGCTGGTGGTTGCTCCTCTGGATTTGCTGGGATGTGCTTTCCATTCTCTCCACGTTGCTAATAAGTTAGGAAAGATCTTAGATTTAGTTGTGTGTTTTTGTTTGGTTAGTTGTTTCTTGTTGGTGTTTTTTTTTAGCTTTAGAATTGGAAAGAGTTTTGTTCCATTTTAGTTTAAAGTCTATGACTTAGTTATATGTACTTTACATATTAAAGAAAAAACAGAGAATGCAGAGGACTTTTAGTTTTGCTTTTCTAAACCAAGGAAAAGTGGATTTGAGTAGTACACAGTAGTGACTTCTACAGTTAACTATTATATGATTGACTTTTAGTATGTTGACTTGTAACTCATTCTGGATTTATATAATCAGTATTTCACTGGGGCACTTCAGGATTCATTAACCTAATGAATCCACCTCTCACAATAGGGTAGGTGGGAAGCAGTTGTGCAGACTTGCAAGAGGACTGGCATGGAGGCTGGGAGGGACTTGCATTAAGGATGGGAACCTGCAGGTATCTGTAGAAAGTCTGAAATGTAGTGCCACGTTTTTCAGAACAACTGGTCAAAAATGAGTCTAAACTGTTAAATTTGCTTCTACTGACACAAATGGAAATACATGTCAGGTTGCCACAATGTGAGTAGACCAGATATGGAAAGGAAATGAGAGAGTGAGGCCTAGCTTGGTGCAGTGTATTTCCTACCTACCTGTTGATACACACTTGGTAGTCAGTGCCCTGCCACAAAAAATGACTGCACACTGGATTGAACTGGGTGTACCATTAGCATTATTAACCAGTGTCTGCTCTAACGGAACAACCTCTTCCGGAGGAGAAAACAAACTATTGAACAGCTTTATGCCCTGCTTGACCTACTGAAAGAACCTGTCCTAACCTGCCTTGGAAAATGTAACTTTTCATATCTAGTATGCTTTCTTCAGAGTCTGTCTAATTATGGCTTGAATGCAAGATTATTGAACTTTAAAATAATGAGAATTAGAAAAACAAGTAGTGTCCTGGAAGTAATCCTAAAACTTAGTGTGTGGAAATGCTTTGGTGCATGTCCCCACAAAACACTTGACTCTTGTAAGGTATCAACTTTTTTCAAATAGTTACCATGCTACTGTTCTAAACATAATTATGCAGCTGATAAAGATTGGTAAAACACAGAATACTGTAATAAGATAATGAGGCTGTAGAGTGAATGCTACATGGAAAATGAGACAGGATGTCTGAGACTGGTCTAATAGTTTCCCAGAGACAGTTCTAAAACAGTAGTTTCCTATAGCCACCCTTTCCACTGGGGAAGAAAAGAGTTTGAGCTCTTCCAAGCAACTGGAAGGCAGGGCAGGATGGTAATACTTCTCAGAAGTTCTGCATTCAGAAATGCCTTAGCTCTCTCCTGAGACTTAATGGTGGTGATAGTGTGAAGAGGTGCTTTGGGGCTTGTCTACGTGGTCTTGTGAAGGTGGTGATGTACTCATTCTGTCCATGCCCTGAGCTCTTGCTGAGCCACTAATGCTTGGAAACGGTAGAGCCAAGTCCCTTTAGGCATGGTGTCTGCCTCCATTCTCTTTCAGTCCTTTCCCCAGCTCTAATAATAATAATAGGATCTTTTCAAGATGCAAAAAGGACTTTCAAATTTTTTAAAGGTTCCTATTCCTCAGCTGATGAGACAGGACATAAAAATTGGAAGACCTGAATACATTTCCTTGTTCTGTGATTGATAAAAGCTTCTATCTGTAGCAGTGTAATGTTTCTTGATGTAGAGAGTAGACCTGGCATTTTCTCCTTGAGCGTTTGCAAGTCAGTTGAAACAGTCTCCAAAGAGAAATGTCTTTCTCCTCATTCTTGTGTGGCAGCCAGTCCCCCTTGGCAGCTCGAATATAGGCTTTAAATAAGACTGACTTTTGCAATGACAAAGGCTGTGCTTTGAGAACAGTTACGGTGTTGATGCTTGCCTGGAATGCAGAAGTAACAGGTTATCTGAAAAGGTGATGAAACTTCCGTTCCTGAAGGCTTTCAAGGTTTGGCTGCACAAAGCCAAGGTTAACCTCACCTGGTCTCAGCAGTAGTTCTGCTACAGGTGCAAGCTGGACTTGAGACTTCCTGAGGCCTCTGTGTGCCCGTGTGTGCATGTGATCCTTTAGGAGGTCTCAGAAGTCAGATCGGCTTGCATGCGTTGATGTGCTTTTATGCTGTGCACCAGCTGCTCTGGAGTCCTTTGCTTTCTGCCTCTTTAAAACTGTGCCAGAGGATGATGAGCAATTGTCCTTCTTTAACGTACGGACATTTCTGTGGAGAAAATGCATCTGGCAGCTCTGGATCTCATATCTGGACCAGCTTGTCTGGCTGTTCTGAGTAGGAAACTTGTAATGTGTAAGTTGTATGCTTATATTCAGTGTGGGGAAAGCAGGAAGAGGGGATTTGGTTGTGAATACTTTCAAATGACCACTTGCAACTCAATATTAGCAGCTTCCTATTGGCCACTGTGTGTGTAGACAGTAAGCTGGTCCTAGTGTCAGGGGCATTTATTTGCAAGCTTGATCTGTTGTGTTTCAGGCTAGATCTGTGGGGCTGGTGATGTGATGTGGGTTCTGTGGGGTTTTGTTTTTTCCTGGAGGTCTTTAAAAGATGTCTAGATGTAGAGCTTAGTGATACGGTTTAGTGGAGGACTTGTTAGTGTTAGGTCAGAGGTTGGACTGGGTGATTTTGGAGGTCTCTTCCAACCTAGATAATTCTGTGATTCTTTCCATTCCAGGTATTCCCTCATTTATCAGACAGCAGTAGATAGCAGTCTGGTGCCATGACTGGTTACTGGCTCTGGTCTTTGGGCAAAGGTGGCTGGCTGAAGTTGTGAAGAAGAATTTTCGGTGTTGCTTCTTCTTCCCCTCCCCTCCCCTTGCTGATCTGGTCAGTGCATTATGATTCAGTAGTCATTAGCTATAGATTCCATACCTTACCTTGAAGAAAATAACAGCTCAGTTCCCAGAACAGGGTTGACGTGGACAGTCTGGTACAACAGAGAAGTTCTGGAGCTTGTTGATGGATGGGCTCTAGAAAGAAGCAGTATTTTCTTACAGATGTGATTTCACCATTCCCTGAAGACCTTATGTGTACTGAGACAAATTCTTCAAGCTGTTTCTTCATGTGCACTGTGACACAACTGCAGAGTGAAGTCCTGTGGTGTGTCCTCCAGCAACGGCTGCCATGGCCTTTGTGATTGTACTCAGGGATGATCACCCTGAGCATGAGGCTGCTCTGAATAAATACTCACCCAGTAGAGGTCAGTGGTGCACTGCTGTAGGCATAAACCTGTCAGTTGTGTGCCTCAATGCATGGTGAGTATGGGGAAGCTCTCTTCCATTGCTCACACTTCGTCTGTGGCAGCCTAGTACCCCAGGGGAATGTAAGTAGGGTTTAGCATTTGGAAGACTTAGAATTCCTTTGTGGAATAACCAAACTGCCAGTAAATGTATTAATGAAGGGGACAAAAAAAAATCCCCTAGGGAAAGGGAAAGCCAAAATTGAAATAATGCATTAATTGCATTTCATGTTCTGTGCTCTAAGTAAAATTTAAATTGCAAGCTTGGTGATGTTAACAGAAAGGACTTTCTGCAGGAGGAAGAAGGGGTGAGGTAGGAATGTCTAGCCTCAAATTTTGAAAAATGAAGGCAGTAGCTTTGTGGGTGAGTTAAGAAATCATATTTTCTGTTCACAGTGTAGTGTGTATGGCTTATGGCAGGGGCAGGCCTGGGTGGATGGTCATCACTAGTAGAGGGAAAAAAAGGAACCGAACAGGAGACAAGTGCTGCAAACCTCTACAAGAGCTTGTGGAAGATGAATACAAGCCACATCTCTGGTAGCTGTTTTGAATCCCTCAGTTACCAATCATGGTATGGAGTTTCAGAGGACCAGGGGGAATGAGGAAGTCTGATATTGCACAGGAAGTGGACAGGAGCTTCGTCTCCTTCATAGAAGGGCACGATTCTGTTGTGGTCTCTTCAAACTTCACTTTAAAAAACAAACTATGGGCTGTGGCAAGAAGATGCCGGATTCAGGCAACTGTGCCTGTGAAATGGACATCTGACAAACGAATATTTGCTGCCTTCTGAATTAATTGGTCCCCTACCATTTCACTTCACTTCACAAGGAAGGCATCAGGAGCCAGAAGTGTGGATGCTTTAGTTTAGATGCACCTGTCCCTTTACACATGAAGTGCTGGCATCTTTAGTGTGCCAGAAGCCTTAGGAATTCAATTAGAGCTTCTACCTGGCCACCCGTGGTGTACCCTGGCAACTTGCAAAAAGGGAGCTGAAGCGTCCTGGTCCCTGCAGATTGTCACGCAGATTACTAAAGAGGCAGAAGGCTGTGCTTTCCAGCTGTCCCCTTGCTGTTTGTCAAGGAGCAGAGTGGGGAACTTGCTGAGAAACTTGATGTATTTCCTGCTGATTTCTGTGGCACTAATCACAATATAAATCCATGTGAGTATAAACCCAAATTTGAGAAAAGAGGCGGAAAGCTGATAGAACTGTGCATCAATTTTGCACTGCACAGACTGACAGAAATGTTAATTTTGGCCCAAAATCCAAGGGAATCCGGAGAAGCAAATATGACAAACCTGAGCAGTGCCTGCAAAGTGCGTAACACCTGGCTTCATTTTCTAGCTAAGAATGAACCTCTTCAAAGGTGTTGTCCAATGTAAACAGAATGCAATGCCTAGCTGTTTACTGAGGCGTGCTCTGCCTAAAACAGTTTTAAAAAAAGTCAATGATCAGCTGTTACAAAAACAAAGTATCAGAACTTGCACCACAGAAAAGGTTATCTGGAGTTAAGTATTGAAGGATTTCCTTGGAGAGGAGAAAGCTAATGCTTGTAGGCGTTAGCTGTGTGTGTTTTATAGCTTGCTTTTCTTGTGTGTGTTTGGAAGTTGAAATATGTGCTTATTCTGCACACATTAAAATATGGGTGCCTATTCTGTTTCAGAAGGTACTGTGTTAACCTTTACCAACTTCACATACAATTTCAGTTGACATCTTGCCTACTCCCAAATTATAGGAAATACTTTGATTGAAGGTGCAAAGTCCATGGAGATTAGAGGGTATTTGCCTCTTCTGGCTCTTGTGCTACACCAGGAGCAGAACTGTTCCATACACTTGTGACTGGTGCAGCGTGCTCCTTACCCAGATTTCAGTGGTAAGGTGTTGCAGCTCTGGGGTGGTGTTGGAGAGATGCGTTAGGAATCTGGATTGTTTGCTGGGAAACAAATACTCTCCTTCACACTACCTTCAGTGGGAGGGAGGGCAGCAAAGTAACGTGCAGGGCAGCAGGTGGTTATGACCACTTAATAAAGCCATGATGGAACTACTAGAGGCTATGCTTGTTGTATTTTCTTGGACACAATCCAACTACACAGTTGCTGAAGTAAAATTCTGATTCTCTGGAAGCTGATGGTTGATTTAGTGAGCCATTTCCAGCTGAAGATCTGAAGGCCCATTGAATCTCTCAGGTTTGACTTCCTTCTGTGTAGCTCAGTAGGAACTGGGTTGTCTTTAAATAAATCTCTGAAAACTTTTATCTGTGGTGGCTTCAGAATACTGTGGTCTAAATGGCTCATTCTACTTATTTCTTCATGAGCAAAAATAGCTGCTTCTCTCATAAGATGAGAAAGATTGCATATTTAGGTGCCTGAAAAAGATCAGGCAAATGTACCCCAAACACTTCGTTCTCCCTTCTCCAAAAGAGAGCTGAAGGTGATTGCCTCAGATGTACATGCTGACAGGGTAGGTGAGATGAATCCCCCTCAGTCTCTTTAAGAAATCTGGAGGAGGAAGCTTAGTGTTAGATCTGTGGGCTCACCAGTTGTTGACAGGGAAGAGCTCTAAATAAAGGGATGGCCTGACAAAGTGTGGGTGTGTTATCCCACACTGCTCAGCCAGCAGCCTGAAAAGCCTAGGTAGACAAGAAGATAGAGGCAGGGCGACCCATATCCCTCTCTATTTTCCTTAAGTTGAAGTGCTGCTTGGAAAAACAGTGAGGGACTCAGGGGGCCCCATCTCTTCTGAGGTCTCTAGATGCAAAAACAAATCTAGTGGTACTGTTTGGGTATGAGGGGGGGCTGGCAGGCTTACTAAGGACTGGTTTGTGTCTCTGTACAGAGTTCATCTTGGTCTGTATAAATATCTTCTACGCATTTAACATATACTGTCCCAGAAAGCCCCTTGTGAAGACTGTCATGTCTGTGCTGCAGTCACTTAGAAAAAGCGTGATGGATCCCTGGTTGTTTCTATATTCAGCGATGTGTTACACAAAAATTGCCCCACCTTTTTCTTTCCAGGCTGTACAGCTTCTCTGTTTGCTGTGGCTTTTCCACCCTCCAGTTGGGTGCCAAGTGCAATTTACTTGCTGTCTAAGGAGGCATTCAAAAAGAAGCCAAAGTTTCGGAACTTGTGTGGTAGGGAGAACAAAGGATTATTATTTTCTCCCACTGCTAATCATTAGCTCAATTTCCTCCTCTTCAGGATGAGCAATTTTTGCTGAATAATAAACAAAGGCTTTAGAGGAGTTCTGCCTTCAGGTAACCAACAGGTTTAACTGTAATAATGGCTATACCAAATAGTTTCAGGTTGATTGTGATGAGGTGCTTTAGTCCCACTTAATTTCTGTGGAAATTACACCTCCCAATTACTTGTACAATTTGGAGGCTTGCTCTTGACTTTTGTGGGTTTTAAGTTGTCGAGGCGCTTTCTCAGGTGGTGTGTCCGACCCCAGCAGTCACATGGACTTGAACATTTGGTTCAAATTCTGGCCACTTAGTTTAACAACTACAGGAATTTTCAGACACTTGCTCTGTAGTCATTATCTGAGCTAGGGGAATGTATTTTTTAGGAATGACTCTTGGCAGTATGGGATGTATTTATTTATTTTTAATACAGTTAAACAGATCTACAGAGGTGTCAACAAGAACTGTTGTTTGTAATACTAGAGGAACTAAATTAAAGGTATCTCTATTCCCATTAAATATAAGTAGAAAAACTTGCTGATTCTGCACTAGAGAAAACAGGTTTGATGGTGGTGACAAATTTGGGACTAGGAATAAATCTTGCAGCTGTCCGTGATTGAAGAGAAGAAAAACCTTAGCAGAGAGAAATGCCCCAAACTAACCTTTATATTTTTGGGTATAAATATATGCTGGGGCATGGCAAATAGTGTTCATATTACTGGGTTGTTAAGAAGCTTTTATTTAAAAAACAGAAAAGTAAAGGTGGCTTAAAAATGATCAAGTACTTATGTGTGTCTTGTTTCTGTCAGGAAACAAATGAAAGAGCTGGAGGAGTCAGGATTCCTGAAAGGATCTTTGAGTGCAGAGAAGCAGTTGGCTCTCATCAGCGTCTGCACAGACCTGAAGGCAGCAGTAGAGGGTGCTACTTTCATTCAGGTAAGCAAAGATTTAACAGCAACTAGCAAACAGTTTAAGAGAGATGATGAAAAACTACTGTGCAGTAGGTGGGCGGTAGAGAGTTCAACACCCTGGCCCTTTGAGGATGGTTGTGCTTGTTATGATTAAAATTCTTTCCAGCCTAATATTTCAGCAGGGGAGATCATGCCTCTTTGCAGGTTTTCCTACTCAAGAGTCCTTGCAAGTTTCTTCTGGGTTATGTTGGAAGAGGCTGACAGCTGGCTAAGCTGAGAGAGAATTGCTGACCTCCGTTTGCAACAAAGACCATACCTGTTAGAAGAAAGAATCTGGGGCAGGAGATTTTTGGAGGAGAGCTTATCTATTTAGGCAACATTGATCATGCTAGAACTAGGACTAAAAAGTATTTCTTCTGCAGGTACTTAGGTAAGGGAGGGAATATGGCTATGCCCACGGCTGACTTGTGACTGTGGTGGAAAGCAAGCCTCTTCTTGCTTGGGCCCTCAGGCAAAAACAGGTTAGGCACTGTGTAGTGCACAACCTATCTCTGCCACAATCACTTGTCACAGATGCTACAAAGAGAGCTGCATGAAGAGGGAGAACTGTAGCCAAACCAACTATCCGCAGAGTGTTAGAGTATTGAAATTAAGGTTAGTTGACAGGGCTGGATCTGTGCTGCTAATAAAATTTGGCTGGGGAACAAGCTAAATTATTGGACTTGATTAGTCTGTGCTGCATAACTACTCATATGCTCGCTGATGTGGGTGAGCATAGTTAAGGAAATTAGCAACCATTTCTGGAGTAAAGTCTGAATGAGTCTGCACTGGACTCAACATGCTCTGCCCTATGGGGTTGTCCAGTACTATTCAAGTTGTACCTGTTCGGTTGTACCATTAACTTTCCCATCACATGTATTGCACCTAAGAGTTTACAGTATTTAAGGTTGTAAATCCTACAGCCTGCTTATCTGCAGCACATCCTCAATAGTTAGAACTAGAAGAGAACAGACGTCCAGACCCTTTCCTCCTCAGAAGTAGCCAGTTGAGTGGGGAAGAATGGGAGGCAGAGCAATGTCTCACAGAAGAGTCAAGATGTGAATGCACTTGCAGATTCCTACAGTCATGTACTATTTTGTGTTTGCTTCCTTTTCACAAGGTCATGGAACTATATGGTGTTAGCTCAGTATCTTACTTCCTCATTAGTAATGAGCTTAGAGTTTGTCAGTTCATATTGTTTTCACATATGTATCACGTCTACCAAGTTTAATCTGCAAGTTTATTGTCTATTCACTCAGTCTTCTGCAGATGTTTGCAGTAGTAATGACAAGGATCAACTTAATTCTATGAGCTAACTTGCAGGTCGTTTCATCTCTGTGAAACAGCACAGGTCAGCATCTTTCACTGAGTAAGAGCTGACTGTTCATACTTAGTGCTTACCATCTTTACCAGTTACTGTCCATGAAAGAGTCTTTTTTTTTTTTTTTTTTTTTTTTCCCCTCATGTAGCTGGTTAACTTTCTTGAAAGCCTATATATGTCAAATGACTGTCAAATGACTTTGTTACAAGACTTCTGGACATCCTTACTGACTGCATCAGCTGTGTGACTCCTGTGCCTGTTGCCTCATTTAGAGAATTCAACTAGATTTGTGAAGCAGTGCTTCTCTTTGAAAAGTTGTTTTGACTCTTCCACATTTATTTAAAGCTAATTCAGTGCTACCCTTTTCTCTTAACTTGCTTAATAGAGACATAAAGCTTACAGGTTCAGTGTTTGAAATCTTCCCTTAGTTCCCTTAAAATTGGCATCATGCTTGCTACTCTCCTGCTCTCTGGTATCCAAATGCATACGTTCTATTGATTCAAGCAAGCAGTTGTGTATCACTTAATGTTTTGAGTATTGCAAACACATCAAAACTGGATGCCATGTCCCTGTACCTTGATTTTTTTGATCCCCCGTCCCTTTGTTCTAAGAATTCTTCAACTTCTTCCCACTTGAGACAGACTCTGGGAGTTTCCAAGAGAAGAGCTTCCGCGTATGCAAAGAATAGCAAGGAGAAACAGAAGTAAAAATAATTTAAAAAAGAAGTTCTTTATGAGTTATCAAGATGTTACTTCTGTACTTAGGTAACTTCTTGGCTCTATACATTACTCTTCATGCATTATGAAGAAGGAGAAATAACTTTTTCTGCACATTTTTTGTCTATGGCAAATTAACAGTCCTTCTCTGGCATGATCATTTGAGTACCTGGTCATCACAGCTTTATGAAGTCTGACTTCTTGGTTCTAGTAGACTGCTAGTTCTGCCTGTTTTCTCTTGCTCTTTCAAGCATTTCTTGCCTCACCTAGTATGTCAGTACGGTATGTCTGTTCATTCCATGCTGACTGCAAGTATCTGGTCCTCTTTTACTGCCAAGCGTGCATCTCCTTTCAAGCATCCT
This sequence comes from Heteronetta atricapilla, assembly GCA_011075105.1. Lineage (NCBI taxonomy): Eukaryota > Metazoa > Chordata > Aves > Anseriformes > Anatidae > Heteronetta > Heteronetta atricapilla. Next base: position 188,580,264 of record CM021731.1, read on the forward strand.
CACTTGTATTTTACTATCTTCTTCTGAAGCTGAGTGTAGCTGTGATAGAGTGAGTTACTAGCACCTAGAGATTTTGGATGTTTGCTTTTGTACCTGATAGAGAGGCTCTTCAGCTGTAAGAGTTTTGAGCAAGGTCCTGCATGCTACTTCATATTAAATCAGAGGCTGCATTTTTCTGTCTCCTTCATATTCTTCTTGATCAGCTGATCAGTGAAGCAGGCGTTGGGCAAACGTTGCAAAATCAGAGTAATGCTGTGTTGGAAGGGACCTGTGGAAGTCACCTGGTCCAACCTGCTGGTCAACGTAGGGCCAACTTAGATCAGCTTGCTCAGGGTTTGTCCAGTTGAGTTTTGCATATCTCTAAGGATGAAGACTTCCAGTCTAGTCAGGTAACATCTTGCAGTATTTGATTAACCTCACTCTGGAACTTCTTTCCTAGCATCTAATTGGAATTTTCCGTCTTGCAACTTTTTTTTTTTTTCTCACCATGGACCTTTAAGAAGAATCTGGCTTCTCTGTGTTCCCTTCAGGTAGTTGAAGACAGCAGTGTTGAGTTCATAGTGCCTGAATAGCAACAATCTACTTGGGGTAGGTAACTCAAGCTCTCCAGCTTTCTGGTACTATCTTATGTTCCCTTAATCACTCTGATAACGCTTAACAGCTACATGTTAAGCATATAAATAAATGAAGTAGGTGCAGTATGCCAGTGCAGCATGCTGATGGGTAACAAGCCTTAAATGTGAAACACTGTTGGTGGTGTTCATATCAGCTTATCAGTTCCAAGCCATAGTATTAAATTTTGGCTTGAAATGAAGTGTTACCAAATATACAATGGAAGCAGACAAATTATTTGAACTAGTCTTTAATTTTTTCTTTTGGAGGTGGGAAGGGAAATAAAAGAGAATCCTTATTTTTAGGTTCATAGCCCTATTTCAGCATTGAACTGACTACTTTCTGGCTGGCCGAACCATATTAAACTTCTGAAACTTCACAGAGTACAGCCGTAAACCTGGAAGGATAAGATGGACTATGAGGACAAGTGTATTGTTTTTATTTTTTATTTTAAATTATTGGTTACTTAAAAATTAAAACGTCATTTGCGTTAATCTTAGTTGAAGATAGAGTGCTTAATTTTCTGGCCTAGTGATAAAAACCTACTCATTAACTTGTCAGAAGACTTCCATGAGGTCTGCATTTCTTTAAACTAGATTTCAGTTGGTTAAATCTTAACTTATTTTCAAATTTGGCCTTTATAGAGTAAGTCCACCTCAACCTAAAAATTCCCTTGATGTTTGCACTGCTTGAATGAATTCTGCAGATAGCCTTCCATGCTGTTTTAGTGGGACGTAACTTGAAATGAATGGGGTGAAATAATAAAAGTATGGAACTTCGTGAATAGCAGTAATGAAGATAAAATGAAAAAGTGAAGTGAAAGGTGCAAGAAATAATTAGAAGGACTGAGAAGAGAATGTGGAACAGTAGAATTGTGAACTTCTAAAAACAAGGTATGCCTTGTTGTGTTTTTGTTTATATCTTTATCTCCTGGACACTTTTATGAAGTAAGCTATCTTGATGATTTGGTATGCTTTACATCATCTTCAGAAGGAAAATAATTTGCTTTTTGCTTTAAAACTGAGTATTCAACCAGGAAAATGATGGAAGTACAGTTTCACCTCTCAGTTTTCCTGTGCTACTTAGAAGCAGTTGGAAGTGCCTTTAATTACTAAATAATAAAAACTGAATAAAAATCAGTGCAGCCTTTGTATTATCTCTTACCATGGTGCTATTACAGTAAAAGCCTGTCTTTATATGCTTTGCTCTATTTTTCTGTTACTAACTTGTTCCAAAGTATATTAGCTCTCATAGGAGGATAAAATGACTAGCTGTTGGGAAGATGTAATGCTTGATACTTGAGCAGTGTTCTCCAGCAGCAAGCAGGGGAAAGTGCCTGGGCTTTGAGGCCAGTGCTCCCAGTGAGCTGCCTTCTGTGACAGGGGGCTCCTTGCAGTTGGGGCTGGAGGGTGGCAGGGAGGTGCTCTCTGAGCCTGCCAGCTGGGCTGTGTCATGGCACAAAGCAGGCTGGCAAGAGGATGACATTAAGCTTGAAATTTAGACTACTGAAGTGGAGAGGATTCATAATCCCCATGGTGTGAGGTATTTATCCTTTTACATTTTAAGGGAACTTTGCCAAAAAAAAAGCCTTGGAGCAGTTTCTCTCTTTTTTTTTTCCCCCTTATATTAAAATGGGAGGACCCCCTCCCACTACCTTACATGTGCAGACTCTTGAACTGGTAAGAATAACACTAATAGATTTTTGGCCTAGTTTCTTTCAGACCTTCCTGGCTGTATTATAACTCACGGGTAGACATATTTTAAATAATAATAATAATAAAAGTGCAACCACCTTAAAATTAACTTTCAGAAGGCCTGGAGGTGCTTCAGGATGGGATATCAGCATGGACTTGGGAGTCTTGACAGTTGTTGTCTCACGTCTCTTGTCACATAAAATTGCTTGACTGATTGGTACCAATTTCTACTGTTAGTGTTTGTTCTACTCTTCTGATGGCTTCCAAGAAGGTTTGTACTTCTGGTGGTAACCTGTCTGCAGACAGGTCAATGTGCAAAGGTGTCTTCAGCTGCCCTGAGCTCATAGGCTGGGAGACAATCCTGGTTTGGAAGCTGTGTTAATGAAGTACCTCTGTAAATGAAAAGCTGCTGCAAGACGGTGCGCAAGCATTGTGGTAACAACTTCTTTGGGACTGATACCTGGTCAGCTTGGAGCACTGGACAGGCAAACACAGGTCTGTTTGCTCCTAACTGGGCAAATATAACCTTAGGCCTGGTTTTACCTTATCTATCTCAAACACTGGTCTGAGGCACCAGCAATTCCATTTCAGCTTCTGAGGGAGCTGGTTCTAGGGATGTCAACTGACTCGCTATCTCCGTAGAAGCATGAGGAAAACTGTTCTTCATTTTTGGGGTGAAACAGTTTGAGCTCAAAGACTTGCTGAAAAATACTTTATGAAGTCCATGTTTGAGATGAACTGGAAGTTTGAGTAAGCAGCTGTGGTGCTGCTGTTGAATGGACTTTTATTCTTCCAAACTTTCTGATGTTCACTCACATCCTCTGCATGTACCAGCTGGCACTGTCAACCATTACAGATTTTAAAATGGTTTTGGTCCCTGTTAGAGGAGATCTTTGCTGCCATAACCATTGTCCTGCTCAGCAGTTAGCCCTGCTCCTGTGTTTTTTCACTGTTCTCTGGTCTCCTTTCAAGAACTGTATTGTATTTCCATTGCCTTTCCCGGATTCCTTCCCCTGGCACTTCTCCCTGTTTTTCAGGTTGGATGGGATCACAGTAGAAGGAAACAGCAGGTCTGATTCTTCAAGTAAGGATGTGGGGAGGAGGATGTTGATCAGCCACATGTTGAGATCTTTTTGCCCCTTCCCTAAAGGACCAAAAAGTATCCTAATCCCTCCTGTAGCAGCCCTGATCATCTTCTCTGTTTGTCTCTTGAAGGCTTTGTAGGATACAGTAACCTCATGGAAAAGGTGGTTGTCTTCTTGGCATAAGACTGACAATAAATAAGATGAAACTTGCCTTCATTTATATATTAAAAAATAATAAAAAATCCACCAAAAAAACCCTCCTAAATCTGCAAATTCTTAGTCTGATTTAGATAAGATGTAATTCTGCTTTCCCACCTCCTGTTCTGTATCTTGTACCAACTGAAGGTTGAGCAGACACCTGTAATTCACTGGTTTGTTCTAACAGTGTACAGTGGCTGCAACTTGATATTTTGCTGCTCCAGTTCCTTAACAGGGCATGTTTCTGAACTGTAGGAAAGTACAAAATGTTTCCATCTCAGTGCTAGATTTCACCTCACCAAAGTGGTATTTATTTGTACAGTGTCATGTCTCATGTCAGTCAAGAGCTAGTGATTTAGGAAGCATCAGATTTCCCTCTAGTATGAACTCACACAGTCAAGACACCTAACAAGTTATAATTTTGTTAGATTTGAGGTTAGTTAATAGCCACAAACTTTCTAATTCTTATTTTCTTCAAAGTTAGATTAGCCTAGAAATGCTGGTGTTTTAACTGGTGCCTTTGTAACCGCTCCATAGCGAATTAGGCTTGCTGGTCTGTTGCCCTTTAGTTGATGGGTTTAAGTTCTGTTAAAGCCTTTCTGAATATGAACTTAACCCTGTTCTGAAAGCTGGATACTTGTGGATTTGCTGTAAGACGCTCTTATAACTATATTTTGAACTGAAATTTAAACAAGTCCAAACAATATGAATTGGAGTTAAACTTGTATAGGGGTTGCCCTGGCTCTAAGCCTCTGCTCCTCAACAGAAGAGCCTGTGAGAGGATTTCACCTTTATTAGACGGTTCACCCTTACCTTTAGCTGCCCTGCCAACTCTTGAGTTGTCCCACGTCTGTCTGGAAAGAACTTCAGAGGTTACTTAGTCCGTGCACCGCCCTGAGGCAGGATCAGTCATACTCGGACAAGTGTCTGTCAGAAATGGTTCGACTTGTTCTCAAAGTCATCATGTGATGGGATTCCTTCTCCTTCCCCCTGTTAAGCACTTTATTACCTACCCTTATTCTGAGTCTGTAACTGGAGCCGTGGGACGTGAACATATGTGACCGTGCCCTTACATTTTATTTAGCATTTTATAGTATCACCAGCAGTGGTAATGTGTTTCCCCTCATTAATGACTCGCCAGTCTGCTCTTCAGTTAAGGTGCTGCTGTCCTTATCCTGTATGCCATGGGTAAGAGAGAAGGATACCAGTCCGTGTTCAGGTTGGAAACAAAGACTTGATTTCTCGCTCCTGTTGTGCTGCTTGTTTTAGGGTAACTAAGTTGTTTCACATCTAAGGAGTCTTTTGTCCGCAGAGAAATTGTGTTACCGATCCAGTATTTGAACATGTGCTTAAACCCCACTTTGGAGGAAGCTGTACCAGCTGTGTGGAATGCATGTCTGCAGGGGGGACAGGGGCAGGCAACCCGCTGAGCTGTCTTTCCTTGGCTTGTATCCCATGTTGTCTGGGTTCCTGCCTCACCCCCAAGTGTTTCGGGGCCAGTCTCTTGATCTCACCTCCCTGCAGTGCTCAGCCAGGTGCTCCCCCTGTGCTCTGAGCTGCTGGGGCTCCAGCTGTAGTCATGCTCTAACATAGCCATGTCAATTACTAGACTGTGTTGTTGACTTTCTTTTTCTTTTTAATCTTCCTCATTTTAACCGATCAAAATGCTGATACCACACCGAAGGATGATACGTAGCCTGGGGCCTCCCTCACTAACAGCTGTGTGTGCATCTGCTGTTCCTGTGCCGTGTCCCACACCCATACGATGGTGTGCAAATGTCTCCTGTCCAGCAGCTGTCCTTACCTTCACCCTCAGATAAGGGTAATAGCTCTTAAAAGGAGACCAAAAGAACTGTTTCTCCCCACCCACACCCCATCTTTGTAGTTTGAAACGATGCATTCATATTTGACATCTTGTCTTTGTTAATATATTTAATTACTAGATGAGGTTGTTTCTTAGGATTTGAAGGGCAGCAGGGAAAAGCTTAGAGTGATGACCTTAAAAACTAAAGCTGTAAAGCACTTTTATGCCCCTGGTTTTGACATCCTCAAAATAATGTGAGAGACTAAGAGAAAACTAAATAGTTTAGCTTCTTTTGACTTCTGTAATAGGAGACCCCAGGGGTAGCATGCAGTGCAGACTGCTACTTTTTGAAAACAATCTACTCTTGCAACTTTGCAAGACTCACACATGCAGTCCTATATCTTCCCTCTGCTTGTTGTGTGAGTAGTGTGTTAATTCCCTGTACGTGCTGCTCCTTGCACTTGTTACTGATTTGTGAAGTCAAGACAACTTATGGACAATCCCAGGACTTGTATTTAACCACAGATTTAAGAGCAAATGTTTTGGGAAGTCAGTGTTAGAAGTTTGATAAGGCTGGAAACACCTGATGTGGATTTAGTTTCAACATGCTAGGAAAAGGGGAAAAAATCTCTTCTTTAAAGATTCTGTGATCATCATCTTTCCTCTTCTGTCCTGTGCCAGAGGAAGGAATTAATACTTGAGTATTCACTTCAGAGTGTAAAGGAGTATACCTTAAGCCAGGGTGTGGGGAGGCTGTTCTTTCTTTTTCTTTATCCTGTTATACTTCCTTATCTAGGTATCTTGAAGAAGCTTTTACAGGTTGTTGCTGGAACTGATTTCAGTCAATATGTTCATCGTTAACCTGAGAACGTTGGTAAACACTCCTGGTCCTTGAGTTTGCAGGTGATAGTAAATTCTTTTAGGTGGCCTAATGCAATGCAAGCCTAAGAAATTCCTGACAAGCCTCCTGAATCTGAGCAGAGAAAAAGTAGTAGGTGAGTAGTAACACAGATGTGAAAGAACATAGGGAAAAACTATTTAAATCATGGCTAGTAGCAAGCTGTAGTTGTAGTTTGAAGCAGTTGAAATTTGAGTATCCCTTAGGATGAGAGGTGAGTGGGAGGTTATTGTCACACTGCTGTGTGAAACTTTGGTGTGCCCATGTCTCACAGGTGCTAGACCTGCAGACAGTACTCATCTCAACAAGGATGGGTGAGAACTAGAGGAGGTGCAGAGGAGAGCAGCTGACATGATGAGGGGGCTGGAGCCCCTGGAAAGAAAGCACCACTTTACGTTGTGGCTAGTAAATTGCTGAAGTCACCTGCCATGGGAAACTGGGCAACATGAAATATTAGCAGGTTCTTATAGGAATTAAGCAAGCTAGGGGACAACACAGTGGGCTAGAGGATGTTTCTTATGTTCTTAGGGAAAACCTAGATAACTCTGATCTCTGAGTCATTGTGTCCACATCATTTGGTTTGGGGAGGTTCCACTTGTCTCTGTGTGCATGTGTGCATTTTAAGATTAATTTTTTTAAAAAGAGGGGGGACAGGGCTATCACCCTACAGTATTTTAGACCATCCATCTTTTAAGCTTCTGATACAGATGATGAAAGCTCTATTTATAAATACATATAGTCATAAATTTATTTTAGGGCAGAAAAGCTAAAAGAATACATGAAAAAAAAAACATACAATGTGGTGAGATATGTCTCATAGATTTGCACCATACAGTCGTTGCCATACAGTCATTGTTTATATATTTTACAGTCAAACTATCTGTCACTTGGCTAAAACAACAAAATGCTTTGAATGATTGTGCCTAGGGTAAATAATAATAATAATAAAATCTTTAGAGTTTCTGTAGAAATTGATAAAGAAATAGGATCTTAATTTTAAACCTGTTCATATAACAGTTAGTGGTATATCCACATACTATTTATTTTAAAAATGTCTCAAAATAAGCACCTAAAATTACTTTGTATTTTTTTAGAAAAAAAGGGTGATACGATAGGAAAACCTAGAATACTTGCTGTCACTTGTAGTATGTAATAATTTTGACTTTTGTGAAGTTACCAAACTTGCTTAACAAAAGTGAAATAGTTGGTAGTTGAGCTAAATCAGTGGTAACAATAACATCAGAAACAAAATTGATATTCTTACATAACAGCTTGTTCTGATGTTAAAAACGCTTTTCTTTCTCAGCCCGCTTTGCTAGCAAAACCCCTAAGCTTTGCAGTCAAAATGTCACGCTGCTTAATGGCAGTGGTGTGGTTCATGCGTGTGAGCAGGCTGTGTGTATCATTGTCTGACAGAACAAAAAGAAATCCCTCTTCCCTTGATAGTGCACCTTTGATCTTCCAGAAGAGAACTGCAGACCTAAACTCTGCAGAAAAGATGAAACTAGCAAGTCTAACAGAAGCCTGAACAGAAATAATAGTTAGTATTGAACTACGAATTATAGTAGTGAGTGTTTTAAACACAATTTTACTTAAAATATAGTTTGATTTTGATTGATACGGATTCTGTGAAATGGCAATAGTGATGAGCACAGCAGTTCATATGCATACACAAGTGCAGTTTTGCTTTGATAAGGTCATTAGTCTCAACTGTGCAAGTAATGCTGTACAAGAGCTGCCTGCTAAGTTGCAAGTTTTAACTTACAGCTTATTTTAGCATTTGTACATTCGGTTTTTGAAGTCAGCTGTTTTTTGATTTTTTTTTTTCTACAAGAATCCTTTATTATTTAATTTTCTAAATTATTTGGAATAATGGCTTTTGACTGTACAGTTACTAAATATAGTTAATAGATCTATGAAGTCTTTTGTTTGACTAAATTTTCAGATCTTACCAATGTCTGTCCTTATAGAGATGAACTTAATACAGTTTAAAATCCATGGGTCCTTACTTTATGTAGGCTTGTATAAATCAGGCTTTCTTCTTAAAATACATCTTTCTAATGTGATTTGGTAGGTTAAAAATAAGACTTCAGGCATAATTGTTTTTTCTGTGTTCTTTCCAGTGGATTATAACCACAGAAGATAATGAAGGTATTTGTATAAAGGGATTATGTACCAAGACTTTCAGAAAAGCAGCTTTGAGTATCAGAGGTCTCTCTGCTCTTTGTTTCTTAATCCTGTGAAGATCTTCGTATTCCCTCCAGAAGCTGCTAGTCTGTTGCTGTAGGTATTAATGTGGTTTGTGTCCCAGGAGTGTTGTTGGTCCAGGTCCAGCTCGTGGGAGAGGTTGGTGCTCCAAAGGCAGCTGCTGTACATCTTTGTATACGAGAGGATAGCTGTCACCTGGCTCTGGAAAGCGTTCTGCAGAAAAATAAAAGTGGAGACTACTTAGAGTGCTGTAAATTACATGTGTACAAACACAGGAACAGAGCCAAGGTTTGTGGTATGTTTGGAGATCCCCACTTAACTGCACAAGATGAAGAGCTTGCTTGTAGCAGTTGAAGTGGTTATGGTTTCTAAACAGCTCACCTGCTGCTTGAAGCCCTGTTGAATTCAGTGGGGACTAAGAAGGCCCAGAACTCTTAAAAGTAATTTTCCACCTTTTGTTGTGGTTAGGGCAAGGCTGCAGGGCGCTCCTGAAGTACAACCGCTGGGGGTTAGGTGGTGTGCTCTGCGTGCCAAATGAAGGTAGGGGAGGAATACCTGCCGAGGGGACTTGATAACATGCTATGAGCTGGAATGCGGGTGGATTTTCAAGATTAGTTCCTTCAAGCTCAAAACTGATCTGTCTTCACTTGCAGAGACTTACATTGTTGTAAATGTTCATACTAGCGTTCTCAGAGAAGAAGTGTTTTCTTCATTGCTTCTTGAACACACAGCAGCCAGAATCTAGTCAAGAGGTGAGAACTCGTCACTGTACAGCCGTGGCTTTCAGTTTCTTCAGGGGTTCCTCACACTTGGTGACCGCTGTCAAGCTCCATGCTTGCTTATAGAGATGTCTCTGCTGCTCACTCTGACGGTATCGTCAGGTGCTGTTATAGAAAGTTGGCTTGCTCGTTGCTGAACAATTAGTAATCTCCATGCCAGCTTAAATCTTGGGCTTTCATCTTACACTGTGATGCTTGTACTGCTATTTTAGGACTGTACCGCTGTGTTGCAGTGCTTTGCTTCAGGCCATGCTTTGCTTCTTCACCTCACAGTGCTAGTAAATCCATTGCCTTGGCAGCAGCTCCAATTGCTGGTGCAAGGAGAAGGAAGGTATTTTGCAAGATAGTGTTTTGGGGAGTGTTTGCTAGAGGGTGATGCAGGTGAATTGCTTCCTTGGCGTACCCAGGAGCGGATAGGAAGAATCTGGGTAGATGCCAGCATTTAATATAGGTAAATGAAGCTGTGCTCTCAGGTGAGCGTGGATGTGTGTGGGAGTGCAGACGGCATGGTGGGAAAAGCCTGTACAAAAACACAAACCCACTTGATTTCAACAGATTTCCTAGCTTTGTATGTACTGGAATTCAAATAGTCGCATCATACGTGAGTACAGATTCTTAGGGGCGACTAGACCCTGATTACCACGTCTGGGTATCACTGCTGGGGAGGAAGTCTGGCATGTCCTTACCTTGTGTAGTTCCTTCAGAGTTCGTGGGCTGGCCAACTAGCAGCTATGTTGTCTCTGAACATACAGATATCAGGCATTAAACTGGCTGACTAGAAGTTTTTAATACAATGCAGCTATTCCAGGAAGTGGGTTTTAAAAATAAGTTGCTGTCGTGCTCTGCTCAGGCTGCTGAAGAGGACATCTAATAAATTTCTAGTCAGATTAGCAGCAGCCTTGTCCAGGAGCTCAAGCCTTGGAATAAAGGCGTACTGTTTCTCGCAAAAGAGAAGTGCGATCTCTACAAAAAGGGCACAGAAATATACGGTGTCACTTAAAATGCACCGAGGTGTTTGCTAACCTTTTTTGCACTGATTCTTTGAGAGGGACTGTAGTAGCTTTAAAACTCTACCTTATCTTGCTGTTTGATCTTCTTTTTCTCAGGGTAAACAGAATAGCTTCAGACCTCTCCAGGCTCCGTAACGGACAGCAAGCGAGGCTCCTGTTTAATAGGTTGTTTAGAGTTTAATTTTCCCTCTGTTCTTAAGGGAATCGGTGTGTCTGAGAAAATAATTGCATGCCCGATGAGGACAGAAGCTTTATTGCAGTGGTCCAAGAACCTGAATACAATTGTGGCGATATATGAGAAACTTCAAGCAAACGGCCCATTCAGAAACCTTACGTAACCGTGGCAGGTTTGAGTTTCCAGCAGATTTGAATTTGCCTCTTTGATTATCATCTGATGTGAGAGGAGGCTTAGAGTTTCAAGTTCACAATACATCTATTCAGTGAGACCTGTTTATTAGCCTGAACAGTATCTGTGGATTTCTCTTCATCTTTGGCTTTACTAAAAGAAACTATTTAAACTTAATTCCAGGCTCCAAGCTTGTTGGGTAGAAGCAGAGTATCACTTTGTTTTGATAAGGATGTCTATTACTTTGAGCTCTCTCTGGAGTTCTTAAATGACCCCGTTTATCTCTTCTGCATCGTGGAACTTGTAGTACTGTCCCATGCAACGTGCTTGTTTGCTTGGAAGACTTCAAATTAGTCTTAACCCGTTTATATCCAGCCTGATGGAAGCTCTGGCCCTGGGCATTCCTGCTGAGTTCAGCATAACAGGAAGGACAGAATGAAATGCTGATAGGTGGGAGAAGTTTAGGGCTGGAAAAAAAGTAGGTATTTTTTGTGTTTTGATGGGGAAGCAAAAGTTTTGCAAGTCTAAGATTCTTTTTAGACTTTGTGAAACACTTCTGGGGAACAACAACAACAACAAATAAAAAACAAACTGGCAGGCTTTATTCCCCTGTTTTGTCCTGGCCAGACTGAAGTCTCTCCTGTTGATTGTAGGATCCACTGTAGTTGTTCTCCCATGTCCATGTTGCTCTCTCAGACTGGTGGATTTCTGCATGCTCTCCTTCAGGCAGCTCAGTAACTTTAAAATCACTGGAGAGATTCTGGCTGTTGGCTCATACAGGTGATACTTCACATAACTCTGTAGAGCTGAATGCGCTCTGTAGCTTGGAGAAGTTTTGATAGCATGCATTCTACTTCAGAAACCTTTCTCACAGTTGAAGTAGGTGGCTGTATTTAAGCTTTTAAAGCATGAGGATCACAGATATTTCAGTGTAGGTTTCAGAACTGCAAGTTGTGTTTTTCTGCCATAATTGTAGAAATCATAGGTTTGTCTTCTTTTGAACTACAAATGTTTATTCCTGTCTTGTCTGAAAAAGAACAAAAGAACACTGACTTACTTCATTTGAGGTTCTCTTAAAAAAAAAAAAAAAAGCAAAACAACAAAAAAGAACAAGTCTTATTCTTCCTACTATGGTACCTCTTTGTATGAATAGAATTCTATAGTTTATACAAAGCAGAATCATCTGCTTTGTGTTCAGTCTCCAGTGGTATGTAGTCATCCATCTTCTGCAACAGAGAACCTCTAGGGCTTTCACTTCGTTTGCGTGTAGAGAGGTATCTTTGCGGTATGGATCAGTGAAGTCTGAAATGCATAGATAAATGCTATTAAAATAGAAGACTTCTAATACTGTTTTTTGTTTTTATTCCAGGAATGTACTCCAGAAAACCTGGAACTCAAAAAGAAGATTTTTGGTCAGCTGGATCTTATTGTTGGTGACAATGTTATCTTGAGCAGCTCGACCTCTTGTCTCTTACCCAGCAAACTGTTCACTGGCCTTAAACATGTTAAGCAGTGTATTGTGTCACATCCTGTAAGTATGATGGCATGTATTGTTTTTATAAAAACATTACATATATTTAATTAATCTGTGTCCCAATTTCTTCCCTGCTGTCTGAGAGAGTTTAAAGTATATTTGTAGTGCTTTTATGCCATTGTTAGCATGCAGGGCCTGAATTTTTGGAAATGCTTTAGTTTGGTCATTCTGTGAGTGACAGCATATACTAAATTGAGAATGAATGCATGTTTTGTACTGTTGGTTCTAGATACTGTCTGTGTAAATTCTTGTGCTTACATTGCTGTGTTATTGCAACTAGTAGTTCTCAAAATACAGGGAGTCTCTGTTCTATAGACCAACCTATAAAATTCCCTATGTTCTTTTCATAGCATAGTTATTTTTTCCTGGTGGCCTTTTTCAGCTGCTGTTCAGTATCAGTAAGGTTCCAAACAGCAAACTGTATGCACTCATCAGGTAATGTAGCTGAAAGGTGGAAAGCTTTAGCTTTAGCTCTTATTCCATCAGATTTTTGATGCAGAGGTGTGGTATACCTGAAGAGGAGCAGCAGGCAGATGAAATGGAACAAATTGTACTTAGACCTGAATTTGTATGCTTTATCTCTGGACAAGACAGTGATGGATAAGTAGCATGACTAGAGGTGGCAGCAGAACCTCAGAGTGCTGAAGGACACCTTTGAGCCTCTGTAGGCATTTGTGGGGCTGCTGGGCAGCTCCTTTTCACCTCTGTCCTCAGCATGGAAGAATGTTTTGTCTTAATGGGATTTTTACTGCTTCTGTCTTCTGGACTCTGAGTCTGTTAACTGCTCTGTCAAACACAAGACTAATGTTAGGTTAAGAGGGCTGTGGTCACCAAGGTTTGCAGTAACTGTAGAATGGTACTCTTCTGGCTGTGGCTCATAGAATCACTGAACAGTTTGATTTGGAAGTGACTTTTAGGATTATTGAATTCTACTCCTGCTGCTGTGGGCATGGATGTTACCCACTAGATCAGGTTTCTCAAAGCTCCATCCAGCTTGGCCTTGAACACTTCCAGGGATGGAGCATCTACAGTTTCTCCGGGCAACCTGTGCCAGGGACGCACCACCCACTGAGTGAAGAATTCCTTCCTTATATCTGATCTAAATCTACCCTCTTATCCTATCATTCCACTCCCTAACAAAGAGTCCTTCCCCATCTTTCTTGGATGCCCCTTTTAGGTATCGTAAGGCCACTTTGAGGTCTCCCCACAGCCTTCTCTTCTCCAGGCTGAACAACCACAATTCCCTTGGCCTGTTTTCGTAGTAGAGGTGCTCCAGCCCTTTGATCATCTTTGTGGCCCTCCTCTAGACTTGTTCTAATACTTCAACATCCTTCTTGTGCTGGGGGCCCCAGAGCTAAATGCAACACTCCAGGTGGGCTCTCATGAGAGTAGAGGAGGAGAATCAGCTCCCTTGACCTGCTAGCTAAAATGTTACTACATTTTGTCTTTTTAGGACATTGCTCAGAATGTACAGTAAATGTCAATTCCCTGGGCAAGCTCGGGTGGCAGTGTGAACACAAAGACACAGCACTACTTCACTGTGATATCTCTACAGCTGCCTGTAGCCTAATGCTGCAGCGTCAAAGCGTTTGATCAGCCCCTTTGACACCCCTCTACCACTACTATTGTGCATTGGGGTGACTGAGGAGCAGAAGGAACAAAAGGATTGATTTCTCTTCTTAAAACTTTTTTTTTTTTTTTTTTTTTTTATCCCCTCTTAATTAAAAGGAAAAATAAATCAAGCTCGTATGTATCTGTGCCTAGGTTTAGCCTTTCTCCGGTCTGAAACTCAGGAGTTTCTTCTCTCAGATTTCCAGGGTTTTAACTTTCCTTAGTGCAAAATACCACGTCTCTTCTTCTAAGCTTCTGTATTAAGGAACTATGATTTTATTTATTACCATTTCCTAGGCTTCTTCATGTGCTCTTCTGCCTATCAGCCTTTCATTTTTTTTCCATTACTCTTTTATTGTTATCACAAGCTGGTTTGTACCGGTTGATCCATTTAGTTTGAGCTGCAGCCTTCACAGGAGCTGCTTCTGAAACCATCTTTGATCAGATCTGTCAAAGTAACTAGTTTCTGCATAAACATTTTTCTAGGTTGCTGTTGCAAGGGTATGTGTATTTTCCAAAGCAAATACTTCAGAGTGCCATAAAATGTCTAATTGCTCTGAGATGGCTTTGCAGTCTGAGACCACTTTCTTAGTAGTCTCAGCTTCACTCAGAGGGGTGTGTACTATTCCAGAGGCATTTCTTATTTGTTATATCAGGAAAAACATTTGCTTTGTAGCAGTAGCTGGTTTTTGGTTGTTTTGTTTTCATCATGACCTTACTAGCAACTTAAACAAAAGTAGGACATGGGGAATGGTGGCTGAAGGAAGCAAGCTGTTCAGAAAGACACTGAAAATAAGTGTGGAATTCAATATGCCAGAAAAATAAAAAGCTCAAGTTGTAAAGCCTCTGGCACAGGTGAGCATGCTGAGGAGAAATGAAGTGAAATGCCCAAAGGCCAGAAGGAACTCCTCACTTTGCGTAACATAATAAGCTCAGTAATTAGAAAAAATAAATGAAATCCTGCAGCACAGTTGTATGATAGAATTGCATGCAACACTTACAGGCACAGCTGCTCTGTCAGCAGTTTCAGGTCTTGTGGGGTAGAAGTCTTCTGCACAGCAGTTCATTTATCAAGTACTATGTGAGCCTGCCAGATCACACAACTAGAAACATGGAGCTAGAGGAGACTGCCACCAAGTGAAGCCTCTTGCTGTAAGGGAAAGTATTTCATCAAGTTGCCTTAAAATATATTAAACTCTCTTAGCTTTTATTTTACTTAACTACTTCTATATTAAGTTATTTCTTCTATTTCAATCTTACTAATGGTCCATTAAAATTTGTTTTTGTAGACTGCATAGTTTTATAGCTTTGGTCTAGTCCAATTCTGTCGCTGTTTACTTCATTTATCCCTTCTTAGCTATTGTTTTGTTAGGCTGAGTAAGGTAAACTCTCCTACTCCCTTAAGAACAGCTTTGCATTACCCTTCTCATTTTTAGAAGCCTTTTTTCCGCTCCCTTTCAATTTCATCTTCATTTTACCACTTCTAGTTTTTACTGACATTAATTAGCTCACTGTTAAACAATCATCCTTCTAAGTCTCCACAGTGTGCTCAGTAACACACCCATACACTCCTTGTGCCAAGTCCATGAAATAAAATATTTCAATAAGGTCTCTGTCAAAACTAATCGTGGAAGAAATTCATAATAGCCTCAGTCTTGCTCAACAATTAGCTTGTCTTCTTTCTGATGAGGCCCGCTGATATACTTAAGGGTTAGAAAAGCCATCAGAGAACTTCTTGGAGCTTGCAGTGTTTCAGGTCTTGCTGAATTGCCTGGCACCACCATGTCTGCACGGGTATCCATCACATCACACAGCTTTGGTGGTGGCACTGCCAAAGAAAATGAAGTAAATGTGTTGTATGGGTTAGAGCAGGCATAGCTATACAGCAGGTTATGTGTTGGCCAGATGCTACAGTAAAGGAGAACATGTAAGTACTGAAACAAAAAACAAACCAGAGGAAGGACTGCTGGCACACTGCCATGACTAAGTCCTGTATTAGCACTTACATGAGTACAGTTAAGAACAGCTGACTGTAAGGGAGCGTGGTGAAAGAATCAGTATTTAATTACCATCTTTTAAATGTGATTTTTTTTTCTGGTGGTCATTTATGGTGTGTTAGGTCTGTCTATTACTTGGAAATGAGTACAAGAGCTTCACTTAAGACCTTAGGGATATGGCTTAAGGACTCCTACTTCTGGAAGGAGCACACACTGGCTACTGCCTGTAATGCTGACCTGAAGAACCTTAGGCACTTCTAGGATGTTCCTTAGAATTTTTTGTTTATAACTTCAAAAACACATTGCACACAAGTCAAGACTTGTGTGTAAAATTACATTTGGGAAGAGTCATGGAGAAGTAGTTTTTTGTGGCTTTTTTAAAATAGGTGCAGTGTTTGAGGGTAACCTGTTCTACAGCTTTTTTTTTGGAAGCATTTATTATGTGATACCTGTTAATGTGTTTTCAATATATTTACAGGCTTGTGCCAGTAGCCATTTATCTGTTGAATTTTGCATCATACAGGTGGTGCATAGCAATAATTTTGTTACAAATTTTCTGATTATCTAAAAGGAAATACCTTATTTAATTTGGGAAGACAAGTGGTGGTCATGTTTTACAACAAAAAACAACCTGCATGTTGGGAAAACATGAGTTATTCAAGTCAGCATAAAGCCTTCTAATACTGAAGTGTTCTCCTTAGGCTATGTGGACTTTGTTGGGCTTAAACAGAGTTAGATTTAATTATAGAAGATTATTTTATTTTTTAATTTGAATACCAGTTTTTTACTGAACTGGTGAATTGTCTCAGGAACTAAAGATCAGACCTACTCTATTCCACAAAATATCCACACTACTAGAAAGTTACAATTACACTTTATATTAACTTGATCTGTTAGTCTCATAGCTGACATTCTTCTTTTGTGTTTCTTCTTGAGGTAAATCCACCTTACTTTGTGCCATTGGTTGAAATTGTTCCTCATCCAGAAACGGATCCTTCTACTATAGAGAGAACATATGCTCTTATGAAGAAGATTGGACAATCTCCTGTCAAATTAAACAGAGAAATTGAAGGGTTTGTTCTGAATCGGCTCCAATATGCAGTGATAAGTGAAGCCTGGAGACTTGTGGGTGTACGTATATAGTTTTCCAATTTTTACACACTGTCAATTTTGTAGAGACAAGCAAGATTATATATTTAAATTTCCTATAAAATTGTCTTTTTTATTAAACTGTCCCTTATGTACATGAAAATTAAAATCAGCATGTAAGTTAAAAACAGTAAGAAGTGATGTCAGTAATAAATAGCAAAGTTTATGAAAAACAAAGTGATATGATCTTAACAATTATCCTTTATCCTGCCTTCATTTCAGAATACTGTCATTTTTCAGGACAATCAAACAATGTTGAAAGTGCAGAAATCAAGACACTGATTTTTTTTTTTCTATGTTGTCTCACTATTTCCTGTTATTTTTCTGAAAGTTGCTGGCTTGCTTTTCAGTTATTATGAAATGTTTTAAATGGTTTTCTGTTTGGCCTTTCAGGAATTGAACTCTTAGATTCATTTGATACTTGTAGGTAAAGACAGATTTCTCCTCCTCCCATTCTGACTTCTAGCTGAGAATCATCTGTTTGTTTTGCTTCAGCTTTTCCCACAGTTGCATGTTCTGTGCTACAAAATTCATTCTCTCACCAGGAAGAGCTGAATTGTAAGGCTGTTGGAATTCTGTTGAGAAGAGATTTAACTGGTATGAGTGGGGCTGACTTTTTTTGTCATGGACTACCTTGATTTCTTTTATTTTTTCTTAAGCTGTTTAAAAAAAATAACAAACATGCGCAGATATAGGTAAAGATCTTGAAGCTAAGGTAATATTAACATACTGTAAATAAAGCAACTCTTTCCAAAGCAGTATCTAAACATTTGCTCAACTGAGTTTACTTCCAGTTAGCTTCCACTAGCAACACAATGCAACAATGTAAAGGAGATGATGACTAATAATACATAGTGATGTTGGGAACGAACTGAGCTTCTCCTGGAGATGTTTCTTTGAATTAAAAAAGGTATCTGTTATTAAAAAAGTTAAAGCAAAGTCTTAAGTCTATGATTAAAAAAAAATCCCTTCAGAAAGGTAGAAAGACATGGGATAGAAAGGGTAGTAACCTTTAAATTATTTTTCAAACCATAATAAGGCTGATCAAGAGGAAAAAAAAAACAAACACACAAAAGCACAAATACAAAACAACTACCAAAAATGTGAACAAGGAAGACAGACCCATAAGGGAAAATGGCCAGTGTTATTGCAAGGCCACTCTCCATCATCTTTGAAAGGTCATAGAGAACAGGAGAGGTGCCTAATGACTGGAAGAAAGCCAATGCCACACCAGCCTTCAAAAAAGGCAAGAATGAGGACCCAAACAACTACAGGCCAGTCAGCTTCACCTCCATCCCTGGAAAGGTGATGGAACAGCTCATCCTGGAGGTCACCTTGTGGGTCAAGAAGGCCAACAGTAATCTGGGGTGCATTTGTAAGAGTGTTGCAGGTAGGTCAAGTGAAGTGAACCTTCCCCTCTATTCAGCCCTAGTGAGGCCACACCTGGAGTAGTGTGACCAGTTCTGGGCTCCCCAGTACAAGAGGGACATGGAACTATTGGAGTGAGTCCAGAGGAGGGCTACAAAGATAATTAGAGGACTGGAATACCTGTTGTACGAGGACAGGTTGAAAGAACTGGGCCTGTTTAGCCTGGAAAAGAAGACTGAGGGGAGAACTCATCAATGTGTATAAATATATGAGGGGGAGGGTGGCAAGAGGATGGAGCCAGGCTCTTTTCAGTTGTGCCCAGTGACAGGATGAGAGGCAACGGGCACAAACTGAAGCACAGGGGGTTGTGGCTGAATATGAGGGGGCATTTCTGTACTCTGAGGTGACAGAGCACTGGGATAGGCTGCCCAGAGAGATTGTGGGGTCTCCTTCTCTGGAGATACTCAAAACCGACATGGATGCCATCCTGTGCAACGTGCTGTAGGTGATCCTGCTTGATGGGGGGGTTTGACTAAATGATCTTCAGCGGTCCCTTCCATTCTGTGATTTTGTTTACTGAACTGTGATGCTCACCGTTGAGGAGGTTCCCCAACTCTAACCTTTCCTTAAAGGAAAGGGGTCTAAGAGTTGTTTCAGTCATGTGAAGAACAAGATTTTTAGAAGTGGAAAGACCAAATGAATAGCAGCAGATAATGAAAGGGAAATTGAATTTACCAAAGACTCCCAGAACTCAAATATTAAGTTGATGAAATACTGGTAGAAGCATCTTTTTACATACCTGCTAGCATAGTACTGCAGAAATGAAAGTTAGCACTTACACCTGAGGTGTTTAAAACAAAACAAAACAACAAAAACCAACCAAACAAAAAAACACTTTCAAGTGTAGTTGGCAAATTGTGGACCAGTAAGTTTGGTAATGCGTAGGCATATATATCAGGGAAAGTAATGCCTTAAAAATGTAGGATTATTTCATGGCTCTAAGAGGCTTAAGCTGAATTGTGAAACTTGCTGTTACAGAAACCTTGGATGCCAAAACTATGAATTGGCTCAGAGAACATTTAGACACATTTCTATTAAATGAAAATAATGTAGAAACAATCTCCAGCTCTCAAAATCTGAGAGACTGGACTGCTGCGAGCTGAGATTGAAGATTGCTGCTTGTGATTGAAGTATGAAAGTATCACACCATATGTGCTCTTTGATTATGGAAAGATAAGAACACTCTGTAGGCTATTATCAGTGGGAGAAAAAAGCTACTGACGAGGTGAACTTCCAGTATGAACCTGTACCTTTAGTATAAACCTGTGGGTGGTATTATGTTAATAGTAACACAACAGTGCTTCAAGCACTAACGAAGTTGCTTTAATTGTGCTTCATCTAAGTTTCCAAGTTGTTCTGGTTTTGTTTAATTTTATTGCATTTCAGGCAAATACACATTTAAACTGCAACAAGTTTGATTGTATTTCCATTTCAAAAGTCTAGACGAATACCACATATCAAAGGTGTATAGTTTCAGCTGTATGACTTGGGGCTAAACAGCCCCTTTGTTGGAGGAGAATCACTGTAGATAGGTGAAAAATACAGGCCTTGAGCAGTTTTTCTTCCTACTGTTGTGCTGCCAACTTAGTCGTTTTCATTGAAAGTCATGTTCTTTTGGTGTTTTCCACTTTCAAAGTGGAGAAAACACTTTTTTTTCTGACTTTTAAAATCACTTTTTAGTCCTTATTTTTGAGGGTTAAAAAATTTTGAAAAACATCAGCATCCCCAGCTCACAATTTTTGAGAAGCTCCTAAAAATCAAATTTTATTAAGCGTTCTTATTCTGTTGCTGTGCAAGTCCACATTGATTCTTTCTAGTAACACAACCTTTTGCTACCCTAAGAAGGACTGTAGGTAAAAGCTAGACTACAAATATTAGCAATAGAGACATTGTAATAAAATCTGCTTGTCCAAAACGACCCTATTATTAATCCTTTTGTGGTTAGATAGGTAAATTGCACATGGTAGATTTGGCAGTCTAAGCCGTATTGGATGCAGAACACAGGCATTCTTATGAAATTACTTATGAATGCTTTGGTATTTTAATGCTAATAATTGTATGCTGCTTTTGACTGTTGCAAAAGAACAATGAAATGGGACCATAAAACATGGTTTCAAGCATACTTGTTTTATTAGTGGTTGTAAAATGCCATAGCAAGTGTCTTTGTATGCCTGCAGTTACTTGTCATAAATTGATCAGCGCTCATACTTCTGTTACGAGTTTTGTTTGAATTTGTTTTTAACATGGTGAGTACTGGGGAGAAAATCTGTATCGTTGACAGAGGACTGCTGTATATGCACTGCTCAATATCAGTTCTCTGACATAGGCAGGAATATTTATGTCCTTGTTAAAAATGCCATGTGTGAACCAGGAGAGAAACGCAGCAGTGATCTTAAGTGTTTTGAAGCCACTTGAAACTATCCTAAATCAGCCCCTTTATGTAAACAGCCCTCTGTGAGGACTTTGAACTGTGAACTTGAAAATTCTCATCTGGGTCTTCACTTCAAAAATATTTACAGTAATAGCAGGGGGAGCAGTCTTACACCTGCACACACGTGCAGCTGTACTTTCATGACAGTCACCTTTTCTTCTTTTCCTTTTGTTTTTTTAATCAGCTGATCTCAATTCATCCACGAAACCAGTTGAAACTTCACTGGTAGAAGTATATACCTACCCTGTAAAAGGGCATTGGTGGTAGACATACAGGTAGAGCTGTGCTAATACCACTTATCTGGAAAACATTATCAAGAGTGGAGCGAACAGTTTGTAGGGTGTTCTAGTTCCCAAATGTAGCTCAGTAACTGACAGCTTGCCAGCCCCCCTTTTCTTTAGCAGTGCTGTGACGAGCTGTGTGAGGCATGGGGCAGGAATCACACTACAGGAGAAGGGCTCTGATACAAAGCTCCAATTGTGTCACCTGATGAGGAGCATTTGAACGTGGGGCTGTACAGAAAGCAAGCACTGCAGTCCCAAAGCCTTCATTGCTTGCTCTGAATTCCTGTGGTAAATGTAATTGCTTGCTGGATCATGCATTGGACTTGCCAATTTCTGCCGTCTGGGGCCGAAGAGTAGGAAGTGCAACAGCCAG
This sequence comes from Heteronetta atricapilla, assembly GCA_011075105.1. NCBI lineage: Eukaryota > Metazoa > Chordata > Aves > Anseriformes > Anatidae > Heteronetta > Heteronetta atricapilla. Next base: position 188,601,705 of record CM021731.1, read on the forward strand.
AAATCTGAGGGGGGGCTTGCCCGCAGGTTGAGATCAGGCTCAGACTCCACATGGTGACCTAACTGCACGTGGCCATGGGTGCTTAAGCAGAGCACAGCAAATTTCAAGGCAAGGTGATGAAAGTAGCAATGACAAACCCAGACACTTGGATATGGTTTGCATTTGCCAGAGATGTTGGGGTCCTCAAGAGCACCCATGAGCTGGTATATTGAACCCGGGCACAAACTGAGTAAATGCAGGACTGGACCAAATTTTGGAGAGTGGGAGGTTAATGTGACGAAAAATTAGAAAAACTGCAGGTTGAGAACCCAATTTTTATGGACGTAGGAGAGCGAAGACTGGTTTGGAGATGTACAGAGAGTACAGCTGGGTGCTGAGAAGTTTGTTGAGGTAGATAACGTGAAATGTTGTTTTAAGGATACAGGAGTTCAACTTCACGAGAAGTTAGCGCAAAGACTGTAGATTCACTTATGGGCTGAAAAGAAGGAATTCAAGCAAATGCTCTCCTTCAAGACAAGAGTGCTGCAATGATATGTTTTATTTTAGATCTGAGTTAGTCTTTTTGTGTGACACGATGTCTTGTTGAGCATTGTTTTGACATGCAAGTTACAAGCTCTTGGGCAGTGCAGGTGTTTGTGGCAGGAACTTTCTTGTATTAGTTTTCTCTCTCCCCAAGCTCCACATTCATTCAATGAAAATGCAGATATTGGGAAGACTCCAGTTGTCTGTTTACATGTCTGCCTCTTTGAGGTCAAGTATCTGAGAACTTTTGGAGAAAACTAACGTAAAACCATCCAGTACATACAAGAAGTTCTTGTAGGCTTTATATTTTTAATTCTTTGGTTGCAAAGCCGTTTATAATGAGATTAAGAGACATACTGTGAAATGTTGAGTGTGAAGACCCTTACTGCTCTGATCTTCCTAGTCTTCTTAACCTTAAATTTTGATATTGCAAGTTTGGAACTATTAAAATAAACTGTAACCAACAGTGGAGAGAAATATCTGTCAGCTTTCTCTATTATGCCCCGTTATCATTTATTTACTTTCTCATACTTCTATTGGCAGTAACCACTGCTATATCTGATTTGGTCATAGCTGGCGGGAGCAGAGACTTTACCCTCTTTATTTGCCTTATTTAGGAGTTTCAGCTGCCTTTAAGAACCTGCTGAAACTGCTTTGTGAGACAGATCATATGGTGCATGTCTCAAAGATTATGTATTGTCATCTATGTAAGCTTTTAGTACTGCTTTAATACAAGTTTCTTTAAAAATGAATTTACTCCTTTTTAAGTTAGAGTCGTGGAGACTGTAGACGATAAGAATGGGTGGTCCTGCTATTTAGGGCTTTTCTTTGGTTAATATACTGGAAAATAAGTGGTTGTGGTTTGGCTGTGTCCATTTTGGTTCATTTTCACAGCAAGAATGTGCATTGGCTTCTGTCCCTAATTTATGTACCTCTCCCGCCTCAGGTGGCTAGCTTGTCTGTTCTTAAATACTGGTAAGACCTCAAAATTCCAAATTCGTTATTATTAATTGTATTACAGTGTTGTTCAGAGGTCCTTTCCAAAAATCAAAGTTAACGGTAGAGGGTTAAGCATGTAGGTATGGCGTTCCATAAAAAGGGGATCTTGTAAAAGGAAGTTCAAACGCCCAGTGAGAAAATGTTGATACTCAGTGGTTCTTACAGGGTGAGGTGCGTGAGGGTGTCATGGGGGAAGATGAGGGCCAGCAAAGTGAGGAGGTGTAAACTGTAGGACAAGTTTCTCAAACATGATGAAATGGGAAGAAATGAAGCTGGTAGAGGGATCTAGGAGAAAAGTCATGTGCTCAAAATGATAGGACTGGAAAAAGATTTCATCAGGGTGTGGATCGAAGGGACTTGATTGAAGTGATAGTGAAGAAGTAAAGGGTGTAACAAGTGCTTTTGACAGAGAATGAATATATTAGTAGCAATCGGAGAGAAAAAAGACTGGACCTTAGAGATTCAGAGGATACAGTGGCAAATCTGGAGACCTATTATGTGATCAAGGAGGGAGTAGAGTCCAGACTAGCTGGAGTTACTAGGAGAACATGGTGAATTGGTAGCAGCAGAAAAAATAAGATTGTTTTTTGTCCATGACATATTTAATATGATTATAAGCCAAGACGGTGACAGAAGTTGAGATGCAGGTGTGACTCACAGACGTAAAACCTGGCAGGCTGGTCAGGGCCCAAAGGTGGAGATGGCAGAACCGCCACGGGCTTTTGGAAAGGTGAACAGGGTCCCCACGTAGCGAGGATCACTAATAAATTACCAGAGGATAATACTCCGACATCACAGGAGATTAAAATACGTGGGAAGTTCTGATTGTGGTATGTAAGTGGTGTCATAAGCAGTGTGAAGGATTCTGATCTAGTGTAAATCTTGAAGCTTGGCTGCCCATTGGGGTCACTGAGGATTTTGGTGGAATTTGTTCTAAATTACCTTCTTAATTCTGTATCTGTGAAAGTCAGTCAACTTCTAGTAAACAAAGCTTTAACTTTTATGTACTTCCTCTTCCCTTTGACAAGCACTTAAGGGGAAGACTTGCAAGAAGGGTTATGCAGAATGAAGAGGAGGAAAAATCCTCCTCAGGAGAGTCATTTCACACCTAGGCTTAATGAACCTGGGTTGGAAAGCTTTCTTGTTTACTCGTTAGCATAAACACCAGTCCTTGTGGAAGACACCTTGCTGACCTTGCACCCACCCTGCTGAATCATTCCACCAGCTTATGATCTCTTTAACATAAGTGGGAGTAGTTATCCCCTAGAGGAAGGCAGTTTAACATATTTCTTACTTGTCTTCTTGTTTCTGAACAGAACAAGGTAAAAGACTTTTCTTTAAGAGGGTCTGTGTGACAAAGAAAAATGAACTTATGTGCAGAATAATAAGAGACCTCAACTGGAGGGATTTGTTTTATTTTCCTTCTGCTAACCGCAATTTTTGCCTTTTAGCAGCTGTAGCCATAAAATTACAGCTTTAGGCAGGAGGCCAAGAGCAGAGCACTCACCCTGTGATCCCGAGGGCCCCAGGTCTTCAAATGTTGGTACTGAAGCCGAAGACTACAGTATCAGAAGGAAGAGATCACTTTTTCATTTGAAAATTAATTTGCATTGATTCTGAATTGTTTCAAAAGTCTTACGTAAGCCTGTTAACTCTTTAGAATTATAGTTTAAGTGCTGCTGCCATTCAGATGCTTCGCTGGAACTTGTGGTTAATTGTTTGGCTGCAAATCTTTGTCAGCCTGAGAGGGGAAGAAAAAAAATCCCTCATCAAGCACAGCTTCACCAGCATAACTCGTTGTTAGGTTGAAGCACTCCCAACAGAAGGGTGCTTTTGTTGACTTTGCTATTCTTGTTCAGAGAAGTTATAGTGTTATTTCAGGAGAAAAAAACTTTCACAGAGCACGTGGTACCTGTTTGTTTCACTGACACCGGTTCTGTAACCTGAATGCTGAGGTTTGCCCTTGGACCTGTCTTTACACAGATCTTCTTGTTTTCCTCTAGACAAGTTACCGTACCAGTGCCTTACCTTGGGTTGAAGAAAATAATACTTCCTCATCCCTGCCATTGTATGCCTAACTGGGGGGTTGGAACTAGATGATCCTTCAGGTCCCTTCCAACCTTATCTATTCTATGATTATAATTAAATTGTGACCAGAGCTGGATGTTGCAAACATGGTGGGTTGATCGTAACAATTATGTCATTGTTTCCTTTTTCAAGATAGATTTCAAAATCTTCTGCAACGGTGATTCAGACAGGGTTATTTTTGATAGGAGCAATGCCTACTAACAGATTGAGACTTGAGATTGAATTTTATAAAAGGCTCTATTTAAGCCTGAGAGGATTAAATACTCAGTTTCTTTGGTTATAGAAGTTTTGTTGGTCCTTGCTTGTAAAGTAACAGTAGATGTGTTTGACAAACAGAGGACACTGGATGTTTGACTTGCAAGCTCCTTACTCGTTTTTCTGTGGGTGAGGAAAATTAGACCCTTTCAGGTTAGAACTCATCTGGCCTATTCTAGATGCATGCGTTAGGATGCTGATCTCCTTTTCTTCCCCTAGTGATCATAAAGAGATCACTGAGATGTCTAGCTCAGACGTCAGAGCCTGCAGCAGGTCAGGAGAGCTGTCCTGCATGCCTGTAACTCTAGCTGATCACTGTGTGGTACAAAGAAGCATGTCAGACATGGCCCTGCAAGAGGGAAAGTTAACAAAACAAAAAAAGTCCTGTCTTGGCCAAGCAGACAAGTATATCTACTTGCCTTCTGCAGCTAAAGAAGGCTCATGGAGCAAGAGGTCCTGAGTAGGGGGATCACCTCTAGGTAGGCTACAGGTAGACAAACAATCCAGCCTCTCTCTCACCTTAAGAACCAGAAGGAAATTATTTTTCTTTTGTCGTTGGAAATAAAGATGACAAGTTCTTGAAACAAAGCTTTATCTGATGGGAGTAGTTAGAACAGGTCTTAGTTCGTTCAGACCTTTCCAGTAGATGGAAAATCAGCCTCATACGAAAAATATTTTTTTGTAAGAAAAGCTGCAAAGTAATGAACAGTAACTCATTTTTTATATGCCTTCATGTACTTGCCCTAACCTGATGGGGGCATTGGCTTTCGTGTAAGTGCCACCATCTGGGTGGAACAGCTGTGCTCATTTTTTAACAGGAGAAATTCTTCATTTTGCATACTTCCTATCCTGCCAACTCTGAGGTCTGAGACTGGCAATGAACTTGAGAACCTGGGCAGGTTGAGGCTGTGTAGGTTGAATATTCAGAGAGTTTTTTGGAAGGGAGTGGCAGCTGCATTGCCTGCGTGTTTGGTCCTAGCCTTTTTTTCAGGTGGCCTCAGGGTAGTATCAATGCTGCACCCCCATTCTGCCATCTGCAAGTCTGCACAAAAATCCTGAACTAGGTGAACATGAAGGGAGGTGTAAGATTTAGCCAAAACTTCTGTATTTAAAAGTGCTGGTATGATACTTGGATTTTACTATAAACTCTTTTTGGTCATGTGCTATTAAGAGTGTCACGCTTGCTATGTGCTCTCTGATTCTCTTTTTCTAAGAAAAGGGTGTATTGGTTGACATAAACAGGTCAATTTAATTTTAATACATGAATTACTCTAAGTATAAGTATCAGGCAAATGTGCATACAGGTAGTTTGTATTACATAGTGTATTAATTTACTATCACTTTAAAAAATAAGGTACTGTCAAAATGTATTTAGATTATGAAGTGCAGTGATCTTACCAATGTTTTTTTTTTTTTTTTTTTTTTAAAAAAAAAGTTTTTTTAAAATTTTTTTTTATTTTTAAATTTATTTTTTTTTTTAATTTTTTTTTTTTTTTTTTTTTTTTTACAAAAAAGGTGAATTAATGTTTATCCTGAATTATAAGAAGACTTCTATAGTAGGTGCACGATTCTGGCTGACATTTACTAACTGCTATCTCTAGTCTTACTTTCTATTACTTCTTAAATTTTATTTTTTTAAATTATATGCAAAAAGCAACAAGTTTTGTGTTAAAACTTAGCATTCACAAGTTTTCCTCTTCTACTTCTGCCCTACAGGAAGGAGTAATATCTCCTACTGATCTAGACCTTGTGATGTCTGATGGATTGGGAATGCGATACGCATTTATTGGACCTCTGGAAACCATGCATCTTAATGCAGAAGGTAGGTACCTTAAAATGAGAGAAATATGGAGAAAGTCTTATATTGGATAATATCAGAAATGACATCTAATTGAAACACCAGCTGTGTACTTAATTTTTCCATGATCTGTTCCAATGCTTTGAAACCATTGCTGTACACATAGTTTAGGACTGTATGAGTGTCAGGAAAAAGTGTATCTGATAATCCCATGTCAACAGAAACTCACTTTCCATAGGCGAGTGCCTTTTTTTTTTCTTTGAGGAACTGGTAGCAAAAGATTCACTGTAAGCATGGCTGGTGCTGGTTTAGTTTAAACTGGTTTAGTTCCTGAAGTGAAATTGTTTCTGTCTGCAAAACACCATGCTTACAAAGTTGAATTAGTTGAAGCAGTGGGGTAACAGTTCAACGTGACTTGCGTAATCAAGACAGGTTTTAGGTATTTCTGGAATTGTATACATAAATCCAAGCTAAATAAAAAGTGAATTGCATAAAATGAAATCAAAATTAAAGACTGGGGCTACAAAGGTTTAAGCAATAAATGTAACAAAACATGAATGATCTTTACTTCCTAAAGACTAACTAAACATATTTTTAATTTTTTTATGTTGTGGGCTGTCTTTATTCTGCTTTGGTATTGTCCTTGACATGGCAGTCCCCTTCTCCATTGATGGGTCTTTCAGGAACTGCTGCAATGCATAAGAATACAATAATGAAATGAAAATAAGAAACCAAGGTTTCAGTGGAAAATGGGAGTGTTTTATGACTACTTTTAGATTAGTCACTTTGCAAAAACTGGTGTCTCTTTGCAAAAAATTGTCTCTTAAGGGCAAACTGGCAATTTTGACATGAATGTGGAACTGTGTCCTCCACCAGAGGCTTTCAGCTTGTCAGTTTGGTGGCATACCAGTAAATTAAGTGTCACAAAGTGCTTGCTTTTGTGCAATTGTTTGGGGAAACAACATCCATCCAAGTAAAGGCGTCTTCCTAAATGCTTCCCCAAGAAATTTTTCAGTAATTTCTCTACTGAATGTAGACTTACTCAATATAAAGCATATGCATTCAGAAGATATATCAGAACAGATCCACATTGCACAATCCTTAAACACAGCAATCTACATGAAGTCCTGCAGGCCAGGGTTCTCCAGTCCTTGCCACCCGATTCCACTAACTTGCCATGACATCCTCGGCCTGAACTGTCTGTGTAAGGTGGTTCTGTCAGAGTAACTTGCTGAACTGCCCCAACTAAAACAAAAACAGAACAACATGTGTATTAATACCAGAAAAAAATGGTTCAGAGACTGAATCATTCTTGGGTATCCTTTATTCTTACATATAATCTTAGAATTAAGGATCATGAATTTAAAAAAAAATATATATATATTTGAGATGTATATATTTGATGATGTAATAAGATGTAATATTTACTTGAAATTATTTATTTATGAATAATTTATGAAATTATTTGGGTTGGTTTTGATATACTTCCTGGAATGCCCTTTGACATTTAATGCTCCATCATGATTCAGCTTAGTTTCCTTCTTCCCACCAGGAAGTAGTTACTGCTACAAAAACACTTCTGAAATTTCCCATCTCAAACCAGTTTTAAGTAGCATTTGCAACTGATAGGTAGGTTGCTTATTCATGGCAGAGATTATCCAGATTCTAGATTAATGCTACCATTTCTTAGGTATATTCGTGTTCAAGATCAGAGGAGGAAAATTACAAAATACAATCCAGGAGACTAATAAACTGAAAGAATAGTGTTGTGGTGGGTTTGCAAAATACAAAGCCAAAATATACCTCTACAGTTATTTTAGCATTATATAATGCTTTCAATTTAAAAATAACTTTGAAATAATGTAATTAGTACACTTGGGAACCGGGCCAGTTGCTGACAAGGTGCTTTTGTTTGTTCATTAACTTTGATCATGAGAAGTATTCCTTCACTCCCCATCTAGCAGATGCCTTTTCTTCAGCTCCAGAGCTGCTTCTGTTTGTACTGGCAGACTTACTCAAGGTGCTGCTCTTATCAGAGACAGTTCTACATCAAAATTGGTGCTGTCAGGTCACACGATGGCTTATGGTCACAATTCCATACCTGCCAACTTCTTTGCCCAGAATTGCTTCTCATAGTAAGGAATAGTGTGGACCTCACCTGCTTGCCCAGGACAGCACACTTCTGATGCAGTGCACTAAGTGTCTATTTTTGAGCAGCAGAGGGGAATGGAGGTAGAGGTATCTCCACTCTCCTTTTTCGCCTGTCCAGCAGTTTTACCAGCTTCACAGCAGCTACCTTTCTAGACTTAAGATGTTAATTTCCCACAATCTTAACCTCACTGCTTGGCAAATCAATGAAGAAGCATAGCAGGGATGCAGGAAGCATGAGAGGAAAATAGTATTTGTGGGAGATCCTGGAAGGTGGGGAAGACCATTTTTCTTTGTAAGGGCGGTGTCATATTTTTGTTTGGTTTTGAATAAAAATATTATTCCAAAGATTTTTTTGAAGTCTGCGTTAACGTGATGTGCAATACATGAAATCCTCCTATGAACCTAGTATGTGCTAATGCCAGGGTTCCCATGTGTTAATTCGTAAGTCCTTTCCTGCATACTCATAAGTAGCCTTATCAAAAGCTATTACCTAGGCCACCTTAGACTACCAGTTAATCCATGCATGAGTTCTGAATAGGTGGCTGTGAGCCAACAGCTTTGAACATCAAAGTGATAATGTCAAGCCACTAAAAGGAGGAGAAGCAGCAACAGCAACTTGAGAACTGAATGGCAACAGACATAAAGATAACCCCCTTAAAAAAAAAAAAAAGCACATTCAATTTACATATCATAATGTTGATTGTTAGTTTCACTTTCAGTAAGCTGTTTTTTGAGTTTTGTCTATCGATTTGTCATGGCAGTAGCACAACAAATGCAATGCCATTAAGTTCCTTTTACAAGGAACATGAATAGACTTCAGTAGAATCATTTTACCTGTTTCCTTATTAAGGGATTATGTTAGCAGACAGTGTCCTTCCTGCATACATGCCTGTATCATTAAAATATACATCCATCAACATTCATCACACAGTCTTTACTAATTTCTCTTATATCAATAAAAAGAATTCTCCATACCAAAAGCAGTTCCATGCTTGTTACCTGTGAAGATATTTAATATGATTTTAAAGGTTGGACTAGATGATCTTAAAGGTCATTTCTAAACTAAATGATTCTATTATGCAGCCTCAGTAAGATTGTATCTCCTATTTCTTGAACTGGCAATTTCTTTTAAGACCTTAGGAAAAAAAAATCAGTTGTCAAACCAAAGGCCAGACCATCATATACAGTATTTTACATGTTTGCAGCAAAAGTTCTTCATGCATATTTCATAATTGGCTGTCTTAGGTCGGTTACTTTTATTAGTGGGATATTTAGCTGTAATTGTAATTTAATTTTGATCTAAACCTGCTAATAGTACAGGAGCTGGATATGGGAAGGTTGAACAATCTTTGTTGCTATTTTTCTGTATTGTATTTATAGAAACACCATTCCAGTTTCATATTCCACCTATTACTCCCTGTGGTATTTGTGAGGTGTCCATGGAAAATGGATTTGATATATAGTCCTTAAAAGCACAGATAACCAGTAAGCACAGTAGGACTCTTCATGGTCATAATTTTGCTTCTCTTACTGGAAGAAGGAATGCTAATTCATCTTGGAAGCACCTGTCAGGTTTGGGGTGGTAGGAGTAGAATGATTGTGTTGTATGAAAAGCACAAAGGATCAAAGGGAAAGAGGGAGAATTATAACTCATAATTCAAAGCAAGGGTTGTGGGGTTTTTTTGTATGATTTGGCAAATCATAGCCAAGTATGTATTTAAACAATTATTGTAGACGTACATGGTGGCTAGTTCTAAAGCATAGATTATTTTCATTGTTATGTCCTCTGGATTAATTCCTCCATGAAGGGAGCAAACCAAGCTTCAATCCAGTTCAGGAGCTTTTGTGACACAAGTAAGCAAGCAGAAGTGTGTGAATCTCTTTAAGGTAGTCAAATCAAAGAAAAGGAAGATTGCCTCTATTTCTTTCTAGCACATGTGGTGTGTTTTGTGATACTGCAATAAATATCTCCATTTATTTCAGGAATACTTGTAGTGCTGACATGAATGATCACAGTGATACATAATCCTACAATCTTCTTTCATGAGCCCACCAATTATTTCAAACCTGTTTACTCACATTCAGTTTGCTTTCCATAGGGCGATTAAAGCAGTTTGCAGTCTCCTAGAACTGCTGTTTGCATCTGCAGCTGGAGGCTTTTTCTATGAGAATGCTTGTGTACAGTAAGCAAAGGTTATTCTTTTTTATTTTGATTTTTCAGTGCAGTGGCTGGTTTCACCAGTTTCCTGCTATGGACTGTTAGGTGCAAAGTGGGTCTCTCCATCTTCTGAAGGGAGCAACTTGTTTTGCACAGGAATTCTTCATGTTTTTTTGCTCAAGTGATCACGATAAAGCTCTGATCCCCAAGAACCCATCTCAGTGCCTTCTTCTCCCTTGTGCTAACAGAGGAATTTGCATGCTCACCAAGTGACCTGGTCTGTGGAGCTCATCCCATATAAGAAGCTAATCTAACAAAAGGAATGTTTTTGCACTGCTACTGAGATGGTAACAGCACCAGTGAGAATAAAACTTTTTCATTGCTGCGACTCTCTTAGTGTAGTTGAAAGTATTCATGCAGCTTAAGTTACCTCACATGGAATTAATGTAGAGTAGCAAGTGTCCTGTGAATTCACACCCTAACTGAGAGCATACATTTGTGTCCGAACACACCCTTGATGAAGATAGGATTACAGGTAGAAAGTTTTCCTCAGACTTACGATGTCAGCAAAACAAAGAGGTAGGGACTTTTTTTTCCTGAATGTATCCTAACCATGACAAATTCCTCCATGGTGTTCCTGAAATACACCCTTTTTTTTCCTGATCTTATCTGTACTCACCTTCAGTCTTACCGAGTGCAACCTCTTAGATTTTACCTGCTAAAATGGCCCCACCCCAGTCTTTTCAAATATTTGATGTTACATCAGTGGCTTGACCATCTTGCCTACTGTTTTTGAGTCATTACAGTATCTTATTATGTTGCTCATCAGGTTCAAAGTAGTCAAGTTAATGCCACTGTCTCTTTTTCTGTCTCACACTTATCTCGGTGCCTTCCTCATTTTGCCCCACGTGTAATGCCCTTGCCAAACTAGTTTACCGAGTTTGTTTGCTTGCATCCTTCAGCCTTTGTGCCTGTTGTCCTTCTTATGAAGAAGGAAGGAGACTTAGCATACGAGAAGCTAAGTTACTTGAAGCTGTTTACATGCTGTAATGCATGAACTCCAGAATGCATGTGCTACCTTTTATGTTGCAATGTTTTCCCTTCTTTTTCCCTGTTCCTCCCATGGTCTCTATATATAGGACCTTCACTTGCAAAGAGGTCTTCTAAAGGCCAAAAAGCGTTTTTGCACACTTCTAAGCTAAAAGATCATTCTGAGTTCCTTTTCTTTTCCGTCCTCAATGCCCCATTCATCTTGATGCAACTAGAGGCATTTACTAATACCTACGTTTGCATCACACCAGTGCAGGTCCTTTAGGTGAGTACCTACAAACCAGAAGTGTAGCTTATTCTTCCTTTGTTGGTGGTATAAAAGAGCCTTGCATTTCCTATTGGCAAGATATGAGCAGCTCAAGAGCCTTGAATGAATGCCCTCATCTCACAGTAACTTGTTCTTTTAACTGCACTGTACCAGGCAGAAATACTGAGCAGGATGGAGACTTCCATGGTAGCTAGAATGTAACCCGTTTCATCTCTGCAATCCACATCTGCTACTCCCTTAAAACACTTTGTTATTCCTTCCTTTTCTTACCCTTGCCACCACAGTTAGAAGTGTGGTGGAAGGGAGATTCAGAGAACTCCTGCCTTCTCTGGAGGTATTTCTGTTCTGTGGTTGTAGTTCTCAGATGTCTGCTGCAACATCTGCCTTCTCTCCCAGCTGCCTCTCTCCAACATGGATGAGGTCAATGTGCAAGGAGGACAGAGGTTAGACGGAGACGACAAACCATGTGGGCAAGAGGAAACTTTGTCATTCCTGTACTGCAAGTTGTTTCCTCTCTTTGTCCCCGATGCATCTTCTTTTTCCAGTTTAAGATAATGAGGCACAGTAACTGGATGCAAGGAAAGATGGTGAGTGTCTTTAATAGCCCTATTTGCCACCATTTTCCTGTTTCTCCAGCTCCCAGGTACTGCCCTGTTCTATCTCACACTGCTTACAGATGCTAATTCATCCAGCTTAAGGTGCTGCCCGGGTAGTATCAACAAGGATTAAAGTTAAAGGGACTCTGTCATACCTGTTTTCCATCTTCTTGTCCCTGTGCTCCAGTCAAGTGCTCTTCTCATCCACCTTTGCAGTAGCCCTGACCTTTGAGTCAAAGAACTCTTAAGTCTGAAGATCTGGAGTCAAATATTTATCATTTTGAATTTGCATTTGAAAAGCAAAGTGATTTTTCCAGCAATATTCCCCATTGCTCAAGCAGTTTCCAAAAGCTAGCAGCATAGCAATGATTTTGACTACTTATATCAAGTCAAACATTGTATGTCTCTTGAGATTTCATGCTGGGAGTGCTATCCCAAGTTACCTATTTTGAAATTAATTATTTTTTTTTAAAGTCTTTGAGTAGCACCATATGTATATTCAACTTTCAGTGCGTTCCCTTCTCCTGAGACTGGAAGGTGTTTGCGTAGAGCATCCACACCATTTGGCAAGCAGTCTATACATGCCTGTGTGTTCCTATTTCAGCCACAATGTTGAGGTAAACCATAGTGCTGCTCTTCTCTGCAGCCATAACACTTTGTTTTTATCTTTTCTTGTTTTGATGACTTTACGTAAGGTTTCTTTTCATTCATACACTGCATGCAGTGAGTGAATTGTATTACCCAACTTGTGTTTGGCATGTCTTTGTTACCTTGGTGAGATACACCCTCCCAGAAATTATTCTGATTCATTCAAGCTGTAGGTGAGCTGCTGGTAGGAGCTCAATTTCCAGGACTAGCTAAGTGAGCTTTGAAGGCCATCTCCAACCCAGGAGTTCACATCCACTAGGTACATGGATAAGCCAAGTCCAAGCATTCTGCTTCCCCAAATACTAATGTTCTCTCCTTAGGCTGAGGCTCCTGAAAAAAACTGCTGATACAGCCTTCTGTTCTACCTTCTCTTGACTGTACAAGAATTGGAACTACTCAGATCTGTGGTATTATTACACAGGCTGACCAGGTGGTTGAGAGGCTCGCCTTGGGTTCCGGAAAATTACCAATCCCAAACTATTCAGCGCTCATCTAGGTGTCATAGACCCGTGTCAGCTGTTTAAGCACCAGAATAACTGGTAACTGACACTGCTTTGTTTACTGTTCATTTGATTACTAATTGCTTGAATTGCCATGTTTGGCTGAATAGCCATTCCTGCTTTTGTGATTGTCCAGCTGGCAACAGCTGCTGCTAGCAGCTGTGAATTAGCAAGGTGCCCATATAGTTCTGCACTCCTCGGCATCAGTCATTTCTACTTCTCTATCTGGGAACTTTCTGTGACATTGCAGAGAGTGGGGGCAAACATTTTGCTCATACTCGTCACTGTTACAACAAGAAGCTCACATGAGTAAGGTGAAATGCAAGCATCGTCATCTTGTGGTTGGTGCACAAGTATCATTCAGAACATCTGCTGCAGGTTGATCCAGGTTGGCTTTAGGTACCAGAGTCTGTGAACCTAGCTGTTAAGAGGTGGCAGACAGGCCCTTTATAACAGGGCATGGTCAATGTTGCAATAACCAGTGGTCCTTTGCAGAGATGTTGTGGAGGAGGACGGTCTCTGCATATGCCCTCAATGAAGACATAAAATCATATCACAGCCTGTGCAACATCCCACAGTAATGCTTCTCTTCCTGAATCACATTTCCTGTCAGTGATGTTTTGGGGGCCACTAGGCAATTTGAATGTTTCTGGCTTTGTTCAGTTTTCTTGACTGACACACATAAAAAGTTTCCATACAACTGATATGTTATATCAGTTCTCTTGTTATATGGAAACTTTGGATTTTGTTCAATTTGTATGACCAGTTGTCCTCCTTTCTTAGTGTTGGAGAAGTCCAGAACATGCCAGAGAGTGTTCGAGGAGCAGATGTGCTCCATGGGTAGATAACACATGGAAGCAAGTTGACTAAATGCTGATCAGTATGCTCTTGGCACCACATGTAGCTTCAAGCTACTACAAGGTAGCTTGTCCTTTTTTCTCAGTTTCCTTCCTTCTGACACTGGAGACTGTTTCTAATCCATTTTTGAAGAGGGTTCAATGCACTCAAATCTTTGTAAGATGCTCTCTTGCAATGGTTATGTTCTCCCATTCTGTCCCCTTGGTTGCTTATGATGATCATCCTAATTTCAGAGTGCTGATTTCTTCATGGAAGTGTCTGTCCTTTGAAAGTTCTTCCGTCTCAGGTCTGGGAAAAACATTGTTCTCCATACTCTTACTGACCTCAGAAGCCTTTTGGAATGTGTGTACTTTAGTGATTTCAGGTTGTGAGGTGTACTGTGCAGTATAAGTATTGTAGTTTATGATTCATGGTTGCCAATAGTCTGTTCTTTCATCCACCTTTAACCTCAACCATTTAGGGTTAGGCAGGTGTGACTTCTGTGGTATTGATACCACACAGCATTGCATTCCAGGGAACTGTTTGTAAGCTGTTCAGGAAAGAGACTACTTAATGACCTGACCTAGGATTCTTTGGTGTGGTAGGCAGGCCTCCCCACTTACATTTCTCGCATTTTGTGGTTGGATAAGACCATGATGAGTTCAGACTCATGCTTCTCAGTCTGTACGATTTCCCGAGCCTTTGCAAAAGAGTTGGTAGCTGTCCCCACCTGCCTTTGTCTTCTGGAGCTTTCTCTTTCTCTTTGCATGTATAATTAGTTACTTAAAATGAGAATGAAGGGTGAAAGTTCTTCAGCTCTAAGGTTCTCAGAAAAGGGAATTTGTCACAGACTTTTAGTGGATATTCAGAACTTCCCTTTTCAGATGTATATTATTTATTGGGATAATCACGTTCTTATTTGTGTTGACTTGCTTACTGACAGCAGCATTGCTTGTTTACTGTTGTGGTGCAGCTTATGACTTCTAGACTGATGTTCACTGGGGAAGGCTGCCTTGTCCTTTCTTGATTATGTGATAGTTAACAGCACCAAGAAGTCTACTAGATGGGTGTGACTTGCCAAATGATTGAGTTCTCCTTTAGGTACATTTATCATTATAGCTGCTCTCTAATGCCTCAGCACTACTTACTTTGGGATTCCGACTGGAAGCTGGACCTTTGGCCAAGGTCTACTTGACTGCCATTTTACCCATCATTACCAGCTAGCTTGTTCTAAGGTTTTGTGCCTACGTGTTTTCTAGGGTGCTGGTCAGAAATCGTCAGTCATGGGCTTTATTTGTCAGCAGGACTTCAGCCTTTGGGTACAAATTCTAATGGGTTTAGACTTCCAGCTTCCCTGCTCCTTTTCTTATCTATCCCATTGAATGTAGCTTTCCTGGTGGCCATTTTCCTGTGCTAGGATGAAGAAAATTCACATTGTTAGACATGGTCCTTTTAATGCTCTCTTCTTAAAGACTGGTGTGTTGTTGTCAATTTTAATTGGAAAAGTCATTCTTCTCTTTTCCCCAAGCCCTTTGTTACTGGTGCTGAATCTATATTTTGCACATTTGATGGCAGGAGCCTTTTGACTGACTTTGTAAATCCTGACCCTTTCAGTAGTGTCTGAGGGTATTTGTTTCCAGTTCTGGAAAACACAGCTGCTCCATGCAGTGGCTATCAAAGAATAAAGTGGGTTATACTCAGAGCTTCTACATTCAGCTTGTTGCCTACAGGGACTGGGAGTTCTTGGGGTGCATGAGTCTGTGTTGTTGCAAGTTGAGTTGACTGAACAATGCAACAGGTTGCCCAGAGAGGTTGTAGAGTCTCTCTCTTGGGAGATCTTCAAAAGCCACCTGGATATGGTGCTGGGCAAGCTGCTCTAGGTGTTCCTGCTTGAGCAGGAGTGTTGAAACAGATGAGATCCATAGGTGCCTTCCAACCTCAACAATTCTGTCATTGAGTTCTTCCCTCTGAGTGTGGGACCTTCCATTTGTCCTTGTTAATTATTTTTAAGGTCTCTTTTGACCCATTCTTCCAGCCTAAGTAGTTCTGGATACTTGCCCTCCAGTGTATCAGCTGGTCCTAACCCTCCCTCCCCCAGCCAGCTTAGTATCATTCAAAGACTTAATTGCTATTATGCAGTACACTTGTCAGGATAGATTCCTGTGGTACTCCACTTTTATTGGCCTCTGAGTAGAGTATAACCCATTAACTGCTACCTTCTGAGCCTGAGCATTCACTGCATCTTTATATATCTAATTATCCAAACGTCTAGACCCTAATGTCCTAAGTTTGATACAAGAATATCATGGGATCAGTGTGAAATGCCTTCTAAAGTTGAAGTAAATGATAACCGCTACTTGCCCATTACCCATAAATCCAGTGATTTTATAACAGAAGTCAATGAGGCTGGTCAGATGTGATTTGGCAAGTACATGCTGACTGTTTGCAATCACTGTCCTCTTATTCCTGTGCCCAAGAATTTGTTTCCAGTCAAGGACTTATTCCTTGATTTTCTTAGGAAAAGAAGTGAGATCAATTGGCCTGTAGTACCCTAGATTTTTCTTCAAACCTTTTCTGAGGAAGAGGGCAATATTTGCAATACTTGCCATCATTTGGGAATCTCACATGATTTGATCAATATATTAATTGTCATGATTTTAAAAACATGCAGCCTCGCAAGGATGTTGGCCATTTCTCTCATATCCTTGAATGCAGTCTGTGTGGTCTGATGGACTCAGGTAGGGCTGAGTTCTTGCAAGTAATCTCTGACTAGATCCTCACCTACTGATGGTTGCTCTTTTCTTCCTTGAACCCTGCCTCTTAAGCACAGAGGAATGGTAGACCTTGCTGAAGCACAGAAAGCTAAGAGTTACTCAGCATTACCTGTTTCTCCAGTCACTAAGTCACTAATTCAGCAACAGGCCCAGACTTCCCTTGTTCAACCTTTTATTACTAATATAACAGTAGAAGCCCTTCGTGTTGTCCTTGACATCTCTGCAGGTCTCAACTGGAGCTGGGCTTTGGCGTATCTGTCAGCATTGCATTGGACGTGCATGGACAGCGATTTTTCATTTCTCCTTATCTACCTGTCTTCCTGAGAATCAGTCTGGCCTTTGGAGGATACTGTCCTTAAAGAGCAGCCAGCTTTCCTGAGCTGCCTTGCCCCTCACAGCAGCATCTCATTGGGATCTCACCAGTTTTCTGAATTAGCTGAAGTCTGCTGCCCTGAAGATCAGGGTCTGTACTCTACTAATACTCTTCCTTACTCCTTTCAGGATCTTCAACTCCACTGTTTCATCGTTGCTACAGTGCAGGCTGCCACTGATCCTCATACCCCAACTAGAACTTCACTGTTAGTGAACAGCAGAGCCAGCTTTGCATCACCCCTGGTTGGCCCATCCAGTACCATTATCATGAGGTTGTCCCTGTCACTCTCCAGAAATATGCTTGCCTGCTTGCATTCCGATGTGTTGCCTTCCAGCTTTTCAATTCATCCACCTACCTACCCTGATTGTGTGGATGGCCTGTAACACATTTCCACTGTGAGATTCCTTTACTGGCCCCTCTGCAGTTGCTGACCCACAAGCTCTCAAGTCTGTCACTCATCTCATAAAAGAGCTCCACACATCTGAGCTGCTTCTTTACAGAGATAGCAACACCCCCTCCTTGTCTTCTCTGCCTGTCTTTCCTGAAGAATCTGTGTTGTCCGCTGAAACACTCCAGCGATGTGAGCAATCCCACCACACCTCAGTTACTCAAACAGTCCCGTTGTGTGACCACACGGGTAGCTCTCATCCTGCGTGTTTCCCATCCTGCTTGTTTCCCA
This sequence comes from Heteronetta atricapilla, assembly GCA_011075105.1. Lineage (NCBI taxonomy): Eukaryota > Metazoa > Chordata > Aves > Anseriformes > Anatidae > Heteronetta > Heteronetta atricapilla. Next base: position 188,619,401 of record CM021731.1, read on the forward strand.
GGTGGACTCCTCCTGCCTTGTTTTATTTTTGTGAGGTTTGTCTTACTGACCATTCCTTTCTTTTCACCCCAGTACACCCCTTTGTCATCTGACTACAGGTTGTAAGCTTGCTTTTCCAGTGTTGCTAATATAAAGCTTTCCTCACCAGATTGGCCAGCTTTATGGCAGAGATACATTTCCCTCACTTTGTTGGGTGAATCCCATTTTCCCCTAGCAGTGCTTGTCGCTCAGAGAGGGCTCTGTGATCATAAAAGCCAAATCCCTGTTGTCATCCCTAGTTGTACAACAAGGTGTTGATCTGGAAGTATCCATCTGTTCCTTCTCAAGCCTTTCTCCTTCAGTGAACACCACCTGGGTCTCCAAGCCTTGGACTCTTTTCCCCAGAGCCTTGCTGCTCTTGATACATTCAAGGTCAATAAATAAAATCAAAAACAGGGATGCTTCACCTGGTAAGACACGTACCAAACAGGAGGAGAGAAGAGGTGAGAGCATTCTCCCTGTGGACACTGATTGGGAAGGTGTTCTCGTCTCAAGTAACAAAGCACAAGTATACACCCATGGTTGCCTGTTGCATCCTCACATAGCATTGCCTGCTGGTATGGAACATTAACTGGTTTTGCAATGAAGGCATGTCCTAAATGATTTTTTTCTTGAACTTTAATGGGAGTGCAGTGGATAGAACCCATTTTTCCTTGGTGATAAAGAGGTGTCTTAGGCATAATAGCACACCATTTTTGGACTCTGGTTTAAGACAAAGCTTAAGCACAGGTAATGATATTTATGTTAAAGTAGGAATTTCTGTTCAAATGTGCTTTTTCACTCTTATTTTTAGGTATTTCAAATTATTGTGAAAGATACCGTGAAGGTATGAAACTTGTTTTGAACACCTTTGGACCAGTTCCAGAATTTTCAGGCGAAACTGAGCAGAAAATCAGTCAGGTAAATATAGAGTAAATAGATGCAATGACTTTCAGAACAAAGAATGTTAGTTTTGGTTTTAATGTATGTATAATTTCAATTTACTGTTAGGGGCATCTGTACTCTACTTCTTGTGTGAATGCGTACCGTGAGCGAAAAGATGGGTACAGAATGTATGTGATTATATAAGTCCCTTTTCCAAAGCACTTTGAAGTAGATCAAGGGAATACGGTCTAGCAGGTGAGTAACATTACTAGCCGGAGGAGTCAACTGCAAACAACTGTGGGTTATTTACATTAAATCCCCCACTCTTTCTTACTGTGTCTGTCCTGTCCTCAACCGTTACATGCACAGCTCCAAATTTCCTTTCCTACACAGTGACTTTTCTCCCTGTGTCTTCCTTCTACTCAGTCTTCCTGCATAAGTCCTTTAGCTTTTCTCCTCCAGCTGTTCTATTGATTTAGTATATTTACAAACTAGATCTCCAGTCTGTAAGGCATACAAAGGTATCTTTATGTTAAGCATGTGAGCAGTCTGGTAAGGTTATCTGCATGCTTACAGAAAATATGTGGTTTTTAAGTGCTATGTTGTATCAGGACCCAGTTTGTCTGTTATGTTTCAAAGCCAACAATTTGTTTATATTCACCATCTAGCATATTATGTGTGTCCGCAGCAGTTAACTATGAAGTATTGCCATTTCCTAATTCTGCCTTTTCATCATTGCCTGTTTTCATGCTTTGCTGAAGAATATGTGTATGTAATCTATTGTTCATGTGTAGCTGTCACAGATTAATTCCATATATGCAGGCACTCTGTCTGGAAAATAGCTGTTTTGTTCCTCTTTATGTTAATGCAATTTCAACATCAGCTATGTTAAAAAGGAAGATTCTTCTATGCTTAAACAATACAGTCTGCTTGTAATGACAATCTATGACAACTGTGGAGTTATTCATAGTTAGAAACTTTTAATTAGAATGAAACAGGTTGATTTTCTTTATGGAATGCCAGATTCCAGTTCAGCATCTGTTTCTGTGTCTATTATCTACAGTCTTCAGTGCCAAAGATGAGCTTGCAAGAACCCTCTCTTGAGAGTAAAACATTAAACATCTCTTATCTTACTCATCTATCCCTCCCCCTGATATTTTTTCTGGAGTGACTGCAACTTGCCAATTATTAGTAGCAGAACCAGGTTTTATCCAGTTTCTCAACAATTGCCTTTTAAACCTAAGACCTCAGGTGCTATTTTGGCAAAGATGGCCTTGTAATCTGTACCTCAAAACACTCTCAAAACCAGTTTTTTTTTTCCTTAAATGAAAATCTGTTTCCAGTGTGCTTGCTTGGTGGAGTTTTCTACCTGTTCTTCTTCTTTCAGTGATACATTTAGCAGATACATCTAGGCAGCTTTGTTTATGCACACAGAAGCACTTACCCCCTTTCCCCCCCAATTAACTTGCAAATAATATTTTTGCCTTCTGATGTGTTCAGTCTTCTATTTTTGGATCCTCACATAGTGCTCTACTTTCTTTCCCCCATTTTCCATTTAAAAAAATAAATAAAATAGAATTCTGGGTTTGTTAGATATATCTATTTCCCTGTCATTTCAATTCTAACTGGCATTCCTAAAACAAATGTTTTCAAAAAGCATGGTATCTCTCATTACATTTATTAGGAGCCAGAAGCGAGACTGCAGCTTTAAATACACAGACACAGATTTGGTTTAGAGCCACATAAAAGGCCAGGCGGCCTCCTTCATACTTAAAAGATTATTGTCAAGTAGGCGAGACAGTGGCTGTGTGGGGTAAACTGAGAAAAGAAACCGATGCACTAATGTTTCTGTAGACACCTTCTTTGCAACATTCAAGCCAACCTTCTCCAAGTGGGAGCACTTCTCTCCTACAGTTCAGCTGATTTCCAGTCAGACATGTGCAGAATTCGTGGCATATTGCTTGTGACAGACTATATGACAGTGTGTGTTGAAGGTTACTTGGTCTGATGAAGTGAAAGCGAGAAAACAATCCTGCTTACTACCCAGGAAAATGAGATTTAATCATCTCTTAAATTTTCTGTTTCAGGCAATGTCTGAAAAAATTCCAGTTGTTCCGAAACACCTGAACGCCAGAAGAGAATGGAGAGATGAATGTCTTACTGCTCTTGCCAAGCTGAAAAAACAAATGTCATCTAACTGAGGTGCACCTTGTCTAACAGGAGAGACCAGATGAAGAGCAGTTCCTCATAAAAAGTGGAAAAACTTGGTCATGCAGAAGAGGAGACTGAATGTGCAAGCAGTGATATGCACTTGTGTAGAGACCAATGAAACTTTTGGTCCAATTTTGTCGTGACGTAATTCATAAGTAACTGGAAACAGTTATTAAAAGTTCAGTTAAAACTTTATCAAATTATATATATGCATTGGATGTGCAAGCATTAAGTAGCTTTAGCAATATGAATATTGTGCAATGCTGGAACACAATCATGTTTTAACGCATTTTTTCAGCTTACTTAGAAATTCAGCGCTTGAACAATATTTGCTTATGCAGGGATCTGAAATTGGCAAACATCAGCTGTTTGTCGGTGGAGAAAACAAGCCCTCACCCGCCAATCGACGTGGCAGTGAGGTTAATTTGTAAAGCACTGTCTGTAGGAAGGGGGAGGCTGTGTTAAGCGAAGAGTAGATTTGCTGGCCAGTGAGCTGAGAGCTCAGAAGCAGTAAGGGTCACTTCAGCTTAGCTCTGTAACTGTTCCACAATGTAAGTGAGAGAATTATTCGTCCTTTCCCTCCCTTTGGCACTTCTGTACTAGTGTGATGACCTACATGTGGGTACACAGATCCCTCCCTCACCCCCTCCTTCTAGTTCTGAAGATTTACCGGAGATCTGTACTCAGTTCTTCAGACCAAGCACTTGACACCCCTTGGCTTTGCCCAAACTTCAGGGAGGTATGACTACCTGTCAGTAGGCATTGCTGCGTAGACATGTGCTCTATTTTAAGATTTGCCTGTGAGAAATAAAGTAATGTGATGAAAGTTGTTTTGGGAGATGATGTGGTATACTGACTTGGTCTGGATTCTTCCAGACTACTCCACAACCTTCTGAGTGATCTTGGGAAGCCAGTTCACAGCTTTGTTCCCTTGTCTATTTTGTACATTATCAGAAACAATTTGTTTCTTTAGCACTCAGCTATAGACCCCAGGCATCTGGTACTTCTCTCCCCTACAGAAGGAAAGATGCAGTGGCTTAGGCGTAGCATTTAAGCTTTACTGCTGTCCTTCCTACAGGAGTCACAACGTTTGTGTAAGGGTGGAGTGTGCACCTGGAGGTCGTAGTGTCTTCTGTTGCTGCAGTGGCATGCTTCAGTCCGCAGCGGACAAAGTTGTCTTACAAATGTGTGTACCATGTAATAGAGATGGATTTTGATTTTAGCTGGAACCTTAGGGGCAGCATTGTTATGCAGATAATGAGAATAACTTGAAACAGTTCATTGCACCCAAATTACTTGAGTATTTCTGAATTTTGTGCCACCTGGTCATGTAACTTCAGCCACAGCACAGATCCCAAAGCATTAAGCTCTTGTTTTGCTAATGCTCAGCTCAGGGGCATTTCAGATCTCGTTCATTACAGAAGATGCAGGTACACAAACAGGTTACTGCAGCTTAATTAGTTATGGTGCTGAACAGCAGCAATGTCTGCATGTGCTCACTAACACCACTTAGTTCTGCACAGGTTGCAATGAACAAGGCCTGAGATAAATTGCGTCGCTTGATGCAGGTGGTGGGCCAAGAGCACACCTCTGGCTGTGAAGCCTGGGATGGGAGGCATGATGCAGAGATTGTCCTATGCTCTTTTATAATCAGCAGAGAGAAAGGAGAATTTGTAAGCTCAATTTATCTTTATCCCAATTTTAACCTAAAATTGTCAGATTTCTTCTAGTGCTTTTTATTGTCATAGTGACTGGCACAACCTTCATTTAGCCATCTGAAGTTGGGGAGGTCAGCCCTCGCTCTTGGTGCCTTATTAAGCAATAATAAATTAATTGAGGCTGATTTCCTCATTTGATGCATGTTTTGTATTTTAGACAAGGCCTTAGAAGGTTCCAATTACTTTCAAGATCAGACCTGTTCCGCTATGAGCGTATGATACTGTCATAACTAATTAGCTCGCATTGCTTTTTTCTGAGATATTTTAAAACTCAATCGTGTCATCAAATATTTGCCTCCATTTTTATTATTTGCTTATGAATAAAAGATTTTAATGAGAAAGGCATTCTCCTGTGGTCTCGTGTGATGCTCTAGTGGCAGGACTACATCTGTGTCTGCAGAAACGGTGCCTTGATAAAACAATTTACTGAAGTCGATGGGAATAAATAGGCAAGAAATAATGTGCATTCTCCAACAGCTCTTGTGTGGGTGACCACTTGCTGCAGACGCCAGCCCCGGCTACAGGGGAGTGGTTTTCTGTCTGGGCAAAAGCTTTAGGAAGGAACAGGAGAGTGCCAGAAACGCTTCTGTGTGGTGACCCACCTCCTCGCTGGGTCAGGCACACAGCAAAGCTCGCCTCAGAGCACTGCTCCCCACCCAGGTCCACAGCTTCTGCTGGGGGAGAGGCTCAGCAAAAAAAATGTATTCTAGCTAGCATTTGCTTAGGATTTGGAACACACAAAATTACTAGTTGATAAACACAAGAACAACTGGAAAGCATTAGGAAAAATTAGCTAAAAGGATGAGATTGGCTCTCTTCTTCCCAAGGTTTTTTGCCCTATTCACAATGAATCCCTTTTAATCAGCAGGAGGTGGGACCAGAGACCTCCTAAGCTCCCTTCCAGCCTCAGCTACCCCGGCTCCAAGTTTCCTTTGATTTTGGCCTTGTTTGTATCAGAAGTTGCTGTGGCTTAAGCGAATTAGCTCCAAATAATATAGAGATAGATAGATTAGTTCAAATTATCACATGAATTGAGGCCTTAAATTGTAATTGAAATTTAGGATGGTTTGAATGGATGGAAATACATTCTTTTTTTTCATACATTTTCTTGTGAAGAAAAATTGAATGTCATTAAATTGCCACAGCTTTTTATGTATAAGGAATTCCTTACAGAAAACTCTGAGCCACCAAAAATCCCCTGGGAGGACGTGGTGCTACGTTCACGTTGGGCAACATCTCCCCTTCTTGGGGCTGCCGTGAGGAGCAGTGGGTTGCCCAGGGTAGATTCCTCTTATTTTGGGAGGCAGGGGATCATGGAAATTTTTTACAGGGTGTGCTCTCAAGGTCTGAATTGGCCTTTTGGGATGCAAACCCCCAAGTTTCTAGTCCTGCTAGAAAGTTCTCCTCTCCCCTCCTCTCTTTTTTCTTCCCCTCCAGTCTTACCTACCTGCCTCCCTATCCTCTCTCCCTTTTCACTTTTTTCCTTTCCCCTCTTGGCTCTTAGCTTTTCCTAACAGTCCATCAATAACTACTTCCAGGGTATTTAGCTGGTAATTTGCAAGGAACTGCTTACAGGCCTGTGCAATTGGCCTGCTAATTGGGTGTTGAAGAATCCCTTATGGTGAGCAACTTGGTGAGCAATACAAATCCTGATTCTGTTCAATTAATTAGTTTAATTACTTTCAAATTTGTGTCACTCCTTTTATCCCAAGATTTTTTTCCCATTATTTTTTTTCTCAGATGCCATAGACTTTCAGTGATAGACTGCACCTCGAGTGTGTTACGAGGACTCAACACCAGCAGTCCCAGCAAGTTGCAGAACTACCCCAGCTAAGGTCAAATATTTATTTTGTTTGATTATTAGCAGAAGAAGCAAGGTTCAAGCAATTGTTCTGTGGTAAACTAAGAGATACTTTGGAAGGATTTATCATGTGGTTTGTTTTTTTTTACATAACTGCATATTTTGAAATCCCGTATTGTTTTTAATCGTTACACCTATTGGCCATTTTTAAACCATACTTTTTTTTGCACTGTATTTTCTGTTTTACCAATTTGTTATTGATCATTTTCCTTGTTCGGTGTATTTTACTAGTAGTTACTGCTTATTAGTGGAAGCAGAGTAAGTGTGTTCCTATCATTTAATGCTGGTAGGAAATTCAAACCAGTGATTTTGCGTCAGATGAGGAAGAAATGGCAGATACAAGGAAATACCTGCTTCATTGAAGGAAGTCCTGTCCCTCCTTTTCTATGTCTCTGAATGTAACGCAAACCTCTCATATCAGTAATTTTATAAATGGGGGGTTGGGAAAGAGCTGGCAGTCTAAATAGCAATGCTGTCATATCGATAGTTTGGTAAGAATTGGGTGAAAAAAAATGTGAAAAGATGCTAGAGAGCATCTTTAGAAGCAGCTTTGAGGCAAAACTGGGCAGCCTTGAATGGTGGGCCCCCGGCGTGCTCGGAAGCCCAGGCCAGGCCCAGCCACACGGACCCATTCTTGTGAAGCGCTCTGAGGAGGTGTCAGCAAGGGAGGCCACCTGCGGCCAGACCAGCAGGTTTCTTGCATGTAGCTCATCAAATACTGGTTCGACATCCTCTGGCTGTGAGGAAGAACATGCACCATTCCCAACAGACAATATCTTAAGGAGAGCTGCTGGTGAGGATGTTGTTTCCACAAAATCCAGAGGACCGTTTTGCAATGCATCAGGCTGCTTAGGGTTTCTGGTTTGCTGGGAAACTGCATGACCTCTCTCCTTAAAGTACATTCAGAGAAATTCTCCACAGGGTTGCACATCCCTCAGCATTTTCCCTTCCCAAAATGCTGCGGGCACATATGAGAAAATGTTCTGATGACAGAAGTCCCAGAAATGTCTCTGCACTTCGGTGGGGACTGACAGGTCCAGCTCTCAGTTCGAGCCACGGCACTCGTGCATGGGGTTTCTTCAGCCTCAGTGACCTGGAGACATTAATGCTTGGCTTTGTAGAGTTCTTTCTCCTGCTTGGATTTCAGAGCTGTACTCACAAGTGGAGATGTACAAGGGGCAGAAGCATCCAGGATCTTGTTTATCTGTGAGTGAAGTGCAGTCCAACATGGAAAGGTCAAGAGCCCGTACTTATATGTGAACATAGGGAACCGTTGTGCTGAAGATAAATTTTTGCTTTTTATTTTTTAAGATTACATTTTATAGAATATAGGGCTGCAAATTTGCCCTAGATGGGATGTTTGTAATGTTTAGCTTAAGCCCAGGTGACAATTACTGTCACAGAATTGAGCACTGCCCAAGGGACCTGAACTCCAAACAGGTCCAACACCTCTGGGCTGCCATGACAAAATGTGATGTTTTCCAAGAGAAGGCAAAAGCTCCTGTAATTTCAGCTATTGTGAAAACCTTCCTCTGTACTTCTTACAGGTTTTAACATTGGATCTTGCACTTAATTTTACGATATCATAACAATACATACTTTCCAGATGAAGCCACAGTTGCTTGTTTTGGGCTGCTTCAACCGGTAACATACCGCAGTAACACAATGGGAGCTTTTTGTGCAGTCCAAGGAGACAGGGATGAGGCTGGAAAATCCTTGCTGTTGATCTGATATGACTGGAGAGAGGCTGTCATTTAGCTAGGAGTTGCTGGGAACAGCATTGATGAAACTGGTTCTTCTGAAAGAGAAATTAGTTGGATTTTTGTTTATTTGGCTTGCCCAGTAACTGCTTAAACATAAATTAAAACTGGCACTGCCAGTGGGAATGATCTACACTTGTGCTTCCCTAAAGCAGCTACCTCAGTGAAAATCTTGGCATTTTTCATTTCCCAACGCCCTCCCCTTCCTCTTTCTTTACCCCAGCTGTTACTGCTGAGGTACGCCACATGATCTGGGACAGCCCTATGGCCAGTCTGGGCCAGCTCCTGGCTGTGTCCCCTCCCAGCTCCCTGTGCACCCCCAGGTACCTTGCTGGCAGGGCAGCACCAGGAGCTGAACAGTCCTTGGGCTGTGTGAGCGCTGCTCTGCAACAACTGAACCATCCCTGTGTTACCAATGCTATTTTCATCAGAAATCCAAAACACAGCATCATACAAGCCTCTGCGAAGAAAGTTATCCCAGCCAAAACCATGACATCGGGAGAGTGTTTATGTGCAAAGACAAGCTGTTGGAATCACTGATGTAATACAGAGAAGGCAGACAGAGAATGCAGAGCTGTCTGCATCCCAGAGCACCCTGAGACCACAAAGAGAGATTTTCTGATACTACTCAGCTGTGTCATTTCAAACCCATGGAGTAATGGAAACAGGTAATTGTGCCATTTCAAACACACAGGGTAGTGGAATTAGAGAATTGCATAACCAGGCAATTTAACTGAATGGGCAGTGCCTGTATGTGATGCACATCATACCAGAGTGTACGGAGAAGCATCAAGTTATCACTGTGTAATTCTGCAATCCAGAACCATGTATTGCATTGGCTTTTGGTTTTCTTTTTTAGGAAGAAAAGTTAACTCCAGACATCACCTCCCTGCTATCAAAATCAGTATCAGTGCCTACTAGAGGGTGACTACAGAAGTTTGATCCATTTTTACAGTCTGTATATAGCTATAATTGCTCAGAGAGGAGCATCATACTTCTCTAGCCTGTCATTTACAAAACAAAAAAATATTAAAAATAAGGTTATGACAAAAGAAAAATACGAAATTTCTAATAAGTTGCAGGTATTATTTATGTTACTACAAATAAAAAGTGGTGATTTTTTTTAGTAACCTGAGCTTTACCTTCTTATTTATTAATCTGATCTTAGCATCTGAATGCTTTAGTGTAGGGAAAACCATTAGATAGGGATTAATGCAATCATATTTAATCATCAGTAAAAGTGGGGTATGTGCTAGTGTTGTCCTGGTACACTGTATGAACAGTGCTTACTGTGTCTGCATGTAGCTTCTGTTCTTTAGCCTTTTCTTTAAAAAAATCCTGTTCAGACTCCTCTCTGCAGTGCTACCTTGGGATAGTGCTGCCCTAACAACTCATCACACTACTATAATAAAACTGGCAGAGACGAACTACTCAGAGTGGGTGCTGACTGGATGCTGAGGTATGCATTGCCATGCCCACCATGTTAGCAGTTCTGTCTCTATGCAACATTTGTTCTTCGGTATACGCAGAGAGCAAAGGAAAGTGCAAGTTCCCACTCCTACCTCTCCTGTAACATGCACTTGTGTTTCTGGAAAGCCAACAAAGAGACTTTCTTCTCATGCACAGCCTGTGCTGGTGCAGCTGTGGTTCTGCAGATACACAGCATGGGTGCCTTGTCCACAACCTTTATTTTTGTTCCATTTTCTAGGCCTTATGGATACTGCTTGACTTGCTGCCCTGTTTCTGTAACAAGAGAGTTCTGCCTGCAATGTTTACACAGCCCAGCCTGCTCCCACCAGCTCATGGTCTGAAAGAGCATAGATTTTGGTGAGACATTAGAAAGAAATTCTTCACTCAAAGGGTGGTGAGGCCCTGGCACAGGCTGCCCAGAGAAGCTGTGGATGCCCCATCCCTGGAGGTGCTCAAGGCCAGGCTGGATGGGGCTTTGGGCACCCTGGGCTGGTGGGAGGTGTCCCTGCCCACGGCAGGGGCTTGGAACTGGGTGGGCTTTGAGGTCCCTTCCAACCCAAACCTTTCTGTGATTCTATTGGAACCCTACCCTAGCCATAGCATGTTGCATAGCTAGAAGTGGATGTTATTAATTTATCCACATTGGCCTGTCTTCCAAACTTGGACTATTCACCTGTAAAATCATTTTTTTTCCTTCCAAGATAATTTACCTGCAAATCCAAGTGAGGTCACTCCCTTTCTTCTTTGATCTCTGCTGCAGCTTTTCTGGGTTTCCCTAGTGCAGGTTACCACCAGCTGCCACCACTATGTTAGCATTATTTCCATGTGAGGAAACTTAAGAACTTGCTGTAAAATGAACATTCACCTTATAGCAGCATGACTCTTTTGCCAAGATGTGTGTAGTTGTAGGACCTTCTTCAGGTGGTCATATCAAAGGCTCAGAAACCTGTGTTGTCATAATTAAAAGGCAGAAGTGATCATTACTGGATGTTAGAGCCTACAAGAATGGCTAAATGTGGCCATAATCATGATTTTGGGGGGCATAAAAAGCAGTGATAATTTGGAAGCTACTTAATTAAGGCATTGTTGAGAGACTTCCAGAAAAATTCATGACCACCTTGTTTACAAGTTTAATAGGTTTAATAGTATAACATGAAAGTACAAAGATCAGTTACTATGGGCAGCCTCGTTAATTTATGATTAAGACCATAGTGCTCTCTTACTTTTGCAACATGCACCAAGCTAGGTGCATGCAGCAGGAATGGGAGCTGCATTACTCTGGTTGCATTTCATAAATCCTCCTACGTGTGTACATTTTCTCAAGAAGTTTATTTAAGGAAAGGAAGACTTTGTGTTTTCCAGCCCTTTTTTAGTATATGGTCCTTGGAGTCATCACCAAATCACAGAATGGTTGAGGTTAGAAGAGGCCTCTGAAGATCATCTAGTCCGACCTCCCTGCCAAGCAGGATCACCTAGAGCACGTTCTCCAAGCTCTTGTAGCCATATGGTTATAAAGTACACATTATATTTCCTCTTTGTAGTGGGTTTACGTGGCAAGGTTTTGGTAAGGGGGTGATAGGGGTGGCTTCTGTGAGAAAGATCTAGAAGCTGCCCCATGTTTGGTAAGGGCCCTACTGCTGACCAGAGGACAGGGAAAAAAAAAAACAACGCTGCACCACACAGCAGCTGGGAGAGTGAGAGGAGTGAGGAACAGCCCTGCAGGCACCAAGGTCAGTGAGGAAGGAGGGGGAGAGGTGCTCCAGGCGCCAGAGCAGAAGTCCCCTGCGGCCTGTGGTGAGGCCCATGGTGAAGCAGGCTGTCCCCCTGCAGCCCATGGAGTACCATGGTGGAGCAGGGTTCCACGCTGCAGCCCGTGGAGGAGACCACGGTGGAGCAGGTGGACCTGCACCGATGGAGGCTGCGGCCTGTGGAGGACCCCTGCTGGAGCAGATTCCGGGCCGGACCTGTAGGCCGTGGAGAGGAGCCCACGCAGGAGCAGGTGACCTGGCAGGAGCTGCTGCCCATGGGGGACCCAGGTTGGAGCAGTTTGCTCCTGGGGGATGGACCCCGTGGTACGGAGCCATATCTGGAGCAGTTCTTGAAGAGCTGCTGCCTGTGGGCAGCCCACGCCGGATCAGGTTGACAAGGACTGCATCCCGTGGGAGGGACCCCACAGCACAGGGGACGAGAGTGACCGAGAAGGAGCGGCAGCAAAGAAGTGCTACAGACTGACCATAACCCCCACTCCCCCATTTTCCTGCGGCGCTTGGGGGGAGGAGGTTGAAGAGAGTGGATGGGGGGGGAAGGTGCTTTTGGTTTCTTTCCTTTGTTTCTCACTTCTCTAGCTTGTTAGTAATAGGCAATAAATATTACTGTCTTCCTATGCTGAGTCTGTTTTGCCTGTCACAATAATTACTGTGTGATCTCCCTGTCCTTATCTCAACCCTTTAGCCCCTTTCATCGTATTTTCTCCTCACTCCTCTTTGAGGAGGGCGAGTGAGAGAGTAGTTGTGGTGGAGCTTGGCTGCTCATCCGAGTAAAACCACCATGCTCTTTTACTTTTTTAAACCTTCATTTGAATTGTCCTTTATCGCACATCCCTGCTTCCACACTACTCTCTTCTGATGACCCTCTTCTTTATCGTTAATGTTTATTATCTGCTTAGGGGATCATCTTTAGTTTCAAAGCTACGCAGAGGAATTAATTGCTTTCCAGAGGTTGTACCAGTCTCCTAGTCCAACCTCTGCAAGCAAACTGAGTTTGTGGTGATTACTGATTTTTTTTTTTTTCACTCAATAGATGGTATCCAAATGCAGACCTTTGGCCATCGGGACCCCACATAACCTTGGCTCCAGGGCCTTTTCTGATCTTTCCCAGCACCATGATGCTGTTCTCCAGGAGCAGCTCGGGTGCCCACTGGCAGCAACTTCTCTGGTTCAGATTCCTCCTACAAAACACAGCGTGCTGCTAGTGGTGAACAGCCAGAGTCCTTTCCTAATCCTCTCTGTTGACAGTGATGTTTGGCTGCTCCAATTTAATCTTGTGATATGTTCCAAGATTAAGCTGCTCCCTTTTTTATGGCTGACTCAGTACTTACCTGTTGACTCAGTGGCTGCTGAGATCATTGGTGACCAACTCGAAGTTATTGGCACGAGGCCTTTATATACCATGGGGGGGTTATATTTGGAACTGCAGAGTGGTAGAAGTAGGATCCTGGTAGTGAGAGTGGCCTCTAATTGGGAATGTTATTCCAAACCCTCATCACTTCACTTATATCTTCTCTTGCTCCATCAGACTCTGGTAAAACCCTTCTTGGTCATCACTTCTGGGCTTTCATCTGCCCTTCCACATGTTTCATGAACACGCTTTGCCTCACGGTCCTGCTTCAGCTGTGTGTAATGACTGTGTTGCATCCCCATGCCACTTTCATTTCCGTATCCTCCTTTTGGAGGACAACTCAACAGGCAGGAGTCCAGAGTCCTGCTCTCTGCTCCTTGATTCATACTGCTGGCACATGAGTGTGAGAAATGCCCTCAAAGATCACACTGGTAGCCCTTTACTGCCAGGATCCTGCACCATTTAAGGGAGAAGATGTGAACCCAACTGCTTCTTGCAATTCAGCCCATGATGCCTCCACACCTGTTGGATGGGGGATGTCAGCCATACATCCCTGCCTATGTCCTTCACGGATCCTTCATCCCTGTCTGGATTTGAACCTTTTGCTCCAGAGTTGGTCTCATCCCTGTTTGAACCCCCTAGCGCTCCAACTCAGCTTCCTGCGGCGTTGAACTTCTGGAGTTTCACTGGCCTGTGTGAAATGTTTTAAATTGTCACTTTCAGTGCCTGCCCCCTCATTTTATTTTTTGTTTGATTAAGAACAGCTACGCCTTCCCTATTTTTTGCTAAACTTGATGGTGCCCCCCTTCAGCCCTCTCCCCTCCCAGCTGAAGTCATGGCCTTTGGGGCTCCCAGGGCTGGCCTCCCACCCCTACTCGTGTTGGCCACTTTTGGACTCCACGTGTGGTGGGCATGCCAGGCTCCATGCCGCAGCTGAGCAGTGCTCTGTCTTCTGCCACACATACTGCTGCAACTCGTCTGAGCCCCAGCTCCTTCCAGATCTCATTTTCTGTTCTTTTCCCTCCAGCCATGAGACATATTTTACTGATTTTCTATTCTGCAGACACAGCCTTTCCTTTCTCAGGTAGTCTTTATTCTTTTTGCTACTTGAACTATTATTTACACTTTGGTTTTTACTTTTTCTTTTTAATGTGTGTGTGTGTGTGTGTGTGTGTGGTGTATCCTGTAGTACCCACCAGAGAAAACCAGTTTTATCAAATCCACATCACCTGCTCCTCTTTTTCTTTCCTTTTGTGGTAGAATTATGAAGTGTTTAATACATGCTTCTCATTTTGTAAGTCTGGGCATGGGACCAGCTGCAATTGCACAAACTGAGCAGGATCCTCCATCCTTGGTCAAAATCCCCTGTTCACATGCCCAGGAAAACCATAGTAGCTGGGTGGAGAAATGATCATCTCCACAACTAAATTGCAAGCTGACTCAATTAAGACAGATTTATTGGAGAGGATTTTATGACAGAACGTTTTCACCTTTGGCAGCAAGCTCACAGGAAGCCCAGCAGATAGTGCAGGGCTGCACACCAGCCCAGAGCATGGCTATGACATCAGGAGGCTACTCACGGTCATCCTCAGATGTGTGCCAGCATCTCCCTTCCCTGGCCAGGAACAGGCAATGGTCCTGGGCCACTCACGTTGTTTCTGCCATTTATTCTTACTCATCATGCTTTCTCATAGCTATTTTTCTAATCTGTAGCTTTATACAGTTCCTGCTTTTCTATACCATTTTCTTATAGGCTTTTTTTCCCCAAATCCATGACTGTTTAGGGGTCCCTTAGAGTTTCCTCTTCCTTTCAGCTGCCCACTCACTGCTCAGCTGCATCTTTGCTTTTCCATTCTCCCTGCCCAGGTGGAGGCAGGTGGACACCTGGGGCTCTGGGCTGGGTACAGAGGTAGCCACAGTCTCAGCTCTGAGCCTGGAAAGTTAGAAAAGCCCGACAGGGGGCTGAACCCCATCACCCTCAGACAGCAGTAAACCAGACAGGTTTATCACCCGCTGCACGTAGTTCCTCATCTCCTCCTGGTGCCCAGAACTTTGGCTGATCTTCCTTTTCCCACTAATGTATAACTGCTCGTGTAGTCACGAGCGTTGCTCCTACACTCTTGGACTCACTGCTTATAAAATAAGTTAAGAAATATTATTGAAGCTTTTACAAGATTGTACAAAGTTTATCTTAGGTC
Organism: Heteronetta atricapilla; assembly: GCA_011075105.1. Taxonomy (NCBI): domain Eukaryota; kingdom Metazoa; phylum Chordata; class Aves; order Anseriformes; family Anatidae; genus Heteronetta; species Heteronetta atricapilla. The sequence continues at coordinate 188,634,639 of CM021731.1, forward strand.
AAAACGAAGCATTAAGAGAGTTTGATTCGCAGCTTACAATTAAGCAAGAAAAAAAAAAAAGTCTTCCTAAGAGTAAGTTGAGCAACCAAACAAGCTGCTTAGCGCAGTTGCAAAGGTCTTTGAGGTCTTTTAGGGAAGATTAGATACACATCTTTTAGAGATGAAGAAGATATACTTAGCACAAATCAGAAACCCTTCATCCCTATAAACATACAAATTAAAAACAATTAAAATATACAACATTGCCTAATGCTTAATATAAGCATACACCCAATGCTCATGCGGCCGGCAATTAGTTCAGCTAACAAAGAGACAAGAGGAAGACCAAGAAAAAGGTGGGGTGACACCTGATCACAATAAGTAAGGGCTGGATCTCAGTAATAAGTGTTAGCTCAAAGAAGGTGGTTTCCAAAGAGCAGCTTTGGGAGCACTTTGGGTGATTCTAAGAAGAAAGGCTCGCTGTAAACCAGAGGACAAATATTCGAGGAAACAATCCAAGACAGAGTGGGTGTCACAGAAAAGTGTAAGCAAACATGCTAAATCTACACAAGCCATACAATAAAATTGTTACAGAAAAGGTATGAATAAGTCAAGGCTGCTGAGACATCACCATTGCACAAAGTAATGAAGAAATCACCAGGAGCGGATACTCATACCTGTTAGAAAGGGGAAGGCAGGAAGGAAATAGGAAATAAGGTCAAGATACACGAATGTAGGCCAATGACAGTAGTCATAAGGGAAGAGAGATGGTGGAGGTGAAAGGGTTGTGAAAGGAGAGCTCAGCTGAAGGACCAGACTGTGCCATCCATCGTGATGTGAGCACTGGTGTGTTGAATTAACTGGGGAGCCAGTCAGGAGGGATCAGAGTTAACACTGAGGCAGTGACAGAAGTGGGAACAGAAAAGGGAAGCAGCTCCAGAGGGAGGTGCCGGTCTCTGCTCCCTGGGAACTGATGACAGGACATGAAGTATGGCACAAAGCTGCTCCATGGAGGGTCACACTGGGCATGAGGAGAAATTTCTTTACCGTGAGGGTGGTCAGACACTGGCACAGGCTTCTGAGTGAGGTGGTTGATGCCCCATCCCCGTCAATATCCAAGAAGCATTTGGATAATGCCCTTAATAATGTGCTTTAACTTTTGGTTAGCCCTGAAGTGGTCAGGCAGTTGGTCTTGATGATCTTTGTAGATCCCTTCCAACTGAACTGGTCTAATCCAGCTACTGTCCAGGCTGTCGTGTGCCACGTGGGAAGGCAGTGAATCAGACCTCCCTGGGTTTTCAGCCTATAGCTGGCTCTAGGGGCAGCTAACGCGTATGAAAGCTGCACCTGGTATCCAGTCACCTCAGCTCTTCATCGTGCACAGTCCAGCCCCATGTCAACAGGGTGATGGAGTTGTTTGCCTCTCCTCTCAATGGGACCCACACCACGGTACCCATCTGCTCTTGGCTCTTAGAGGTCTATGGCACAGGAACAGCAGGTCTAGGATGTATGAAATAAATGGGGAGGTTGAGGGTTTTGTGATTTCTGGCATGTTTGACAGGAGAATCAAATAGAGCAGGGGCACGGCTGTACAACCAGCAGGAAAAGCCACTGAAACTTCAGAAAAGGTCTCTGAAAGCAGATGGATTGAGGGTGATCTCAAGGCTTCTTAGGGACACAATGGGAGTTGGTACTGGAAGCCTTGGTGAAAGTAGCTGTCGGTGGATGCACATCAGTTCAAGGTGACCGAGGACAAGCCGGTCACCTGCAATAGCCAGGGTGGGAGCTGGAGGACAACATGGGCTGGTTGTGCTCATTCCTTGCTGCAGGCATTTGCTTCAGGATGCAGCACCTTGCAGGGCAAGCAGTAAATCATACAGGCACTCAAGTGACAACGTTGTCATAAAAAAAAAAAAAAATGCACAGAGGTGATTGCAGCTCTCTAGGAATTGTCAAAACCCAATGATTGAAGTCAAGCTAAAGACAGCCAAGGAGGTGTGAAGCTCCCATGATTTTCATCATTTTTCTGAACAAAGACTGTGCAGGCTGGGAGAGGTATTCCATGGAAGATCTGAATGCTCAGCAATGAGCATCGATTGCTGCAGGTAACACAGCGTAGGTAGCCATTGAGTTCAAATTCATGACAACTCTTTCCATCACCCTGCAAACATCAGCTTTAACATCTTGGTTTTGCATCTGCCTCATCAGCTAGGTCTTCATCAAAGGAATAGGTAAAAATGTTGCTGGGCAGCAGCAGGAGTTTGCAGAGAGCAGGTAAATGCCCTGCATGCAGGAGCTGCTCCATGGGTGATGGCAAACGGAGACGTGGCTCAGCCACAGGTGTTGAATGAGTCCCAGTACTGAAACCATTCTGTGGAGCCTTGATGTGGTGTCAAAGCGCAAATGTGTCCGAATCTGTGCACAGCAGGTCCACGGGCATTACTTCATGGACTGAGGATGGTTGCAGCATGCAGAAGGCTGGGTGCATTAGATTTGTAAGTTTGGAAAAAAAGAAAAAAATAAAGAAAAAAAAATGGTGGTAGGACAAATAAAGAGAGTAGGTTGTGAGATAAAGGTACATAATGGGTTACAGCAGAAAAGATTATAGAGGTGATATGTAAAGAATGTCCTGAATTAATCACTTCCTTTGTGTAAGTATTTGGGCTTTGCAAATGGTTATCACTTAGCAACCTACATTGTGCTTTTTTCTTTTTTTTTTTTTTTTTCAAACTTGAACTGTTTCCTAGGGATATTATCTCTGTCTGGCTCAGCAGAATTAAAGCAGTATCTCATTTCACATTGCCTATAAGTAGATGAAAATAGTTGGCACCAGATGTGTTATGAATGACGCTTAGAAAATTAAAGTGCTTTAGTTGACAGAAAGTGGGGCATACTTGGTGTTCAACACTTTCTTATAGAGTAGCAATCCTTGTTTAGCTTCACGGATCTTATCAAGTGCTTGTTCAAGCCAAGTTACAGCTCCTGCCAAGAATACTCAGTGCTGTGTTTCTGGCCATAACGCGTGCAGCAGGCAGGGACCTGGAGGACCTCTGGCTGTATCGTGGTGTCCCACCAGCGGCAGGCAGTGGAGGGACCACGGACCCAAGGATGGAGGGAGACATCACGGTAATGTTGTGTGAGGAGTTGGGGAGGTAGAAAAGGAGTCTACAGCCTCTCCCCATGCTCCACACCTTGTACGTTTTGGAGATGTTTCCTAGTAGCCAGTCAAAACATTCCTTGGTGCAGAAGGACAGCTGATTTCTTCACGTTTATGTCTCAGCAGATAATATAAAATGGTCACCTCCTTATGAAAGCTTTATGTGATAGAGGGCTGTTACCATCTTTGTTCCCAGTATTCATCTCTAAAGGAGCCAAGTTCCCCTATTTTTTCCTTTTGGTTCCGTGAATTTCTTCCAGTTCCTGTGCTCTCTGAATGCTCCTTGCTTTGTTGTCAAGCCATATCCAGAGTAGGATCCCCCCACTCCCATTAACTCATTCAGATAAGATCTCAGTGTGCATTAAAGTGCATCAAGTCATTGGTTACTCCTGCATTAGAGGAATGATGACAACATTTGTCCTCTCCCAGTCCTTCCCAGGTGGATTTCCTTGGTGACCACGATGACCTGGGCTGGACAGAGGGGTGTCCCCAGCCAGACCCCCACCCAGACTGCCTGCACCTTTTGCCCTCGCTCGTGGCTGCCATTTCCAGCCCTGTCTAGATGAGCAGAGACGGAATGGGTGGAGGGCAGGGAGTGGATGATGAGTGGCTTGATCCTCCTCCTCCTCCCTGAAATCTCCTGCCCAGCTCTTGTGGCCGGCATGGAGGGAAGCCTGGGCTGGGCTCTGAGTCACCCCCGCTCCTGCCTCCTCCTCAGCCACACGCTTTGCAGGAAAAAGCCCTTCCCTCTCCGCTCATGGCCACCTCCAGTGCACAAACACAGCCCCGCTTGGAGCAACCACCTCTCCCTGTTCTTCTGACCGATGAGCCTGGAGATCCTCCGCGGTGCCCCGCTGCATGGCCAAAGCAGCCGCCTCGCTGTGAGGGATTTGTTGCAGCATTAAACATGGGCCAAGAGACTGAAGAAACACAGCAATAGTTTCACGACGTTGTAATGGCTGGTGGAGGGCTGAGAAAGCACAGGTCTGCCGCGTGGGCATCTGCAAACCTGCAGAGAGCCGCTTTATTTATCCTGCCTTGGTTAATAACAAGGAAAGCCTCAACACGCCGTGTCACTTCACTGACAGCTGCCTTAATGCCAGAGGTAGAGGTGAACAGAGGCATTAAGCGCTGGATAATTCTTAAGTGTTAAAAGTGACATGTCTGTGGCCACAGCACTCCTCTGGGAGTTCCCTTTAAGGCCTGAGCCTCCTAAAGCACCACCTAAAAAACCTCTGGTGCATGCAACCCAGCACCACCCCGGGACTGCTGCTCAGGGGCTTCATAAAACCAGGATTCTGGTATAGAAATCACACACGTTCTTATTAGCTTTTTATATTAGAGCACTTGGTACTTTAAGATGACTTTTTTCTTCTTTTTTCCACAACCTACAGGACTGTGGGAAGCTGTTTTTGGTTTGACATCTACTGGTTGGCTGTGTTCTGTGCAAAGGTTTTCACCTACCCCAGGTACCAGCAAGGCTGGGTTTTCACAAAGGGAATCCATCACCAGCCAGCATTTGCAAAAATCCTGCAAACTGCCCTCTCACGTTCTAAAACAGGAGGCAAATCTCCTGTTCACAGGCTCCTGATCTGGAGGAGAGACCCCGCTTGGCCTCCAGGAGAGCGAGGAGGCTTTTCTCACCCTGCCCTGGGCTCTAGCAAGAAGTGTCCTCTCTCACCCGCGCACCAGCGCATCAAGAAGCCGCCCTGGTGCTGCCCAGGCCAGTCTGGGGCCATTACTCATCCTCTCGTCCTGAGCAGACGTGTTCGACCGCTTTCTGCAACCCCCCGAAGGGCTGGCGGGTGCCTGCTGCCGCACGCTGCCGTGAGCCTGTGCCGTGATCGGCTTTGAAGGCGAGGAAAGGCAGAGGTAACCTCGAGTTGTGTGCAGAAGGAGCCCCAGCACCACTGCTCCCTCCTGGTGAAAAGCCCCGCTGATGGCAGGGCCAACCCTCTCCTCCCGTTAAGCAGGCTGGGGCCTCATCATCAGGGTGGAGGGTGACCAGCAGGTTTTGTGCTGGGGAAGGTGTTGGTGGGCTCAGCGCCCTCCTGCATCCTCAGCCCCATCTCAAGCCAACTCTCCTCGCTTTTTTTGGCCACCACGAGGGATTTTGGTTTGGTCTAACGCCCCGTGCAACCAGCAAGCAGGTTCCTATCTTGACTTAACCTACAGGTAGAACGACTCTGGTCACACAGCGGCATAGTTCAGGGGTTTATGTCCACGCCCCTGTGGTGTGCGCAGTCCAGTATCCCTCAGGTTGTCTTTCATCATCAGTTATGTTTAAGCTTCTGCAATCAGATACGGTTATCAGAGCAACAGGGAGAAATATTTACCGACATGAAATTCAGGGAAGTAAAAACGGGGAAGAAAGAAAGATGGAATGAGAAAATAAATTGAAACGGAAAGTCAGATTTAATTTAAATGTGCATAGGTCTTTGTCAGAAAATGATTTAGTTGTGCTTTTAGACGCGGGTAGTTCCATACAAGAAGACTTATCTCATGCAACGTATTCTTTGCCTTCTGGTCTGCTTGTAATTTGGTTGATAAGGTACTTGTTTCTTTCCTCTGACATGTGTTTATCTTGAGGAAGACCACAAGACCCTGGGATGCTAGAAGTTCAGATCTGGACAATATTTATACATTTTTATCATTTCTCAGCAAACAACCACTAATTCTTTCCCAGAGTTTCCTCCTGTGGGATGTTGTTTTGGCTCTGATCCGCAGCAGGTGGCTGAGATCTCGGTACGGATCGCTGAGCAGAGGTTTTACCACACACTGAGGTTCCCCCTGCGTGCAAGTGACCAACCCCAAATTTCATTCACCTGCCGGGGTCAAAGAACACCCTTTCCTTGGAACCCTTAAGCCCTTGTATGAGAAAACAAGACCTTGGCAACTCCTGCTGCCATGACTTTTGGCAGAGCATCGCAGTGGCCTTGTGCCCTTCTACCAAACTCTTTGGGGGCAGCTGTCCTGTGCTGCTGAATGCTTGATGTTATAGCACTCTGGTTACCTTCTCCCTGCTTAAGCGTTCCTCAGATGGAAATTTCTGCTTCCCCTAGGGTGAACTTGGGTGGTTAATCCTCATGAGCTTCTCTGACCCCTGGAAATGGAAAGTTTCACCAAAACCCAGTGCTGTCCACAGATCCGTGGGATTCAAATGGGATTTCTGGTCTCATTCCTCTGCAAAAGTTGCTCATCTGGCTCTTCTGGACACACCCTGGTTTGTGACTGTCATCTCAGCACTTAATGAAGGGGTTAACGGGCATCTTCTCCTCCTCCCTGCTCAATGAGGTTTGCAATTGTAGCCTGGACCCTTCAGAGAGGGAGAGCAAGGATGGGTCTCATCACGGATCTCCTTCACGATACCACAATGCATTCCTGAAATCATGCCTTGTGAAGACCTGATGTGGCATGGGTTATACCGACAGGTTTGTGGACACAGAAAATGTTAAAAATGTACCTACTTATTGTGTTGCAAAGGGTATGCATTGCAAACTCGGAAAATTATGTTAGGCAGCATAAATTCTGCCCTTAAGCAATATGTAATATGTGAACTACTTCTTAAAATTAGTATCCCATGCTTGCTAGGATTTTTTTTCTTTCTCATTAAGTCCCTTTGCTACCTCCTCAGAACCAGCCTGTGCACTTCTGCCATTCTTGCAGCTACTGCACACTTTCTACTGGGCCTGCAGGGATTTGGGTCCCCAGGTCCCTAGGAAATCGAGATCTGCAGGACCTGAGCTGTCGATGAGCACTGCACGTGCTCTGGAGCAGCTTGGAAGCAGGTAAGTACATGCTCAGTGGTGCCAGCAGCCCCCAGCTAGCTACTGCCACCCTGAAAGCATTTCCCTGGCTTTGCAAAGAGGGAAGAGATTGACTCAAGGTGAGACTTGAGTTGCTCATATAATGTTTTCCTTCTTTAAGACATCAGTCACATGCCAGAGGGCCCCCTGAATGAAAAGCCCTGGGGAACACTTGTTCTCTGGGGTTAGGCTAGGAAATTGGGTGGGAAAGCAAGTGGATATCTGATGTCCCAAGAGGGTTTGGAGGACCTCGTACATGTCCATTACAAGGTCACTGGGTAGGAGGAGATAAGTGTCATGACAAAGCCGTGTAGGCATGAAAAATGCAAATGTCTGATTCCCTCTCCTCCATCAGCATTACTCTACACTGATGAGATGGACTTGAAGGCACAGAAAGGGCCTGAGAGCCCTCAGTGATGGGGAAGTTCTGCTGATTCAGAGTTTGGGCTATGTATGGATTGCATCCACTTCAGAAAGGTGGTTTTCACAGCAAACATCTACAAAAATTAGAAGAAAAGAAAAATAGAATAGGCTCCCTTAGGGAACAGCAGAAATGGTAAGGGAGGTCTTGTTCGCTGCTTGGAAGAGCGAGACTCCAGCTAGCAAATCAGCAAGATGAGAAAACATTTTCTACCCCTACTCAGCTGGTGGCATGGTCTGCAGACCACACAGGCTTTGGAGACCTCAATTTTGGTCCAGAGTATAAAACCCTGTAGACATCCTCACAACTCTCCTTCCTGCTTACATTTGGTATGGGGGTTTAATGAACAAGACCCATCTCTCATAAAGGCAGGGGAAGAGAGTTATTTACCTCTGGTTTATTCTCTGCTTTTGTTAATTAACCGTATAGTTTTGTTTTACAAGTAGGCAGTGACTTTTATTTTCTTGTTGGTGTGGTTATTTTACGGTTGAAGAAAGGGCAGAGATGTATACAAAGTACCAGAAAAGGAAGGAGTCACCAATGCTGAGGGTCCTGGTGAAGGACAACATACTGGAATAGAGACAACTCCTCTGCTCTCATAAAACCCAGGATGCTTCAATTAAAAAAAAAGACTCAGGTTTCCCCTTGAAATTTGGAATTTACTAGAGTCTCTTGAACCAAGAAAAATGCATCCATGGGAAAGGAGTGCCAATAATAACAGGTTTGCACTCACATTGGGTAGTAGAAGAAAAAAGAAGCAGCAATTTCCCCCAGGGGAAGTGGGATTCTGAAAGTTAAACAGAAACATTTATAATTGCGAAGAGTTAAAAGGCTTCCTAGCCACCCTGGTTTACCTTTCATATCCTGAACATGCTGGGGTAATGCATTAGCCCTGTGGCACAGTGGAAACAGCCCATCAAAGGGGTTGCTTTCTGTGGTTCCATCTTCTGCAGGGAAACTGAGGAAACATGAGAACAGGGAGGCGGGTAAGCATGGACAGATCCTGCACGCAGAAACTCCCTGTGGGGATTATTCACATTTTCTTTCTGTGCAGGAGACCGCTGGTTTCTCAAGATCTGAATCCACCTGCCCTAGTTGAAAACAACTGCTGTTATGGGATTTGCTTAGTTAAATTTAAGGCAACACATACAAAAAGGAAGCAGTTTGAGTGAGGTGTGGGTCAACCTTTACCCATTGGTCAAACTTCCCTTTCTATTTGGACTGTTCTGTCAAACTTACATTTTAGACCTTTCTGTAATGTGAATTTTGGCTTGGCACCAAACATAAACAATTATCGTGCCCTAATGTCACCTATGTTCTCCTACCACTCCGCCTACCAATGTGCCATGCAATCTATGCAGGCATCGATCCCAAATTAAAAGACAGCATCAAAATCTGAGTCACTTCCAAACATTATTAAGTGCCCATTTTGGTTAAGCTGATGATAGTTGCCAATCCCATTTCATACCTGCCCTTCCCTCTTTTCTAGTCTTTCTCTCCTCCTGGCAGAGGACTGTATACATGACCAAATCACAATCTAATGTCTTTGGGTCTGCCTTTCACTTGGCTTTCATATGGATTTTGCTACGATTTTTCATATGGCTTTTGCTATGTTGATGATTTGACTTGATCGTCTTAGAGGTTTTACAACTTAAATGATTCTATGGTTCTATTTTACATCGTATTTTATGTCAGGGAGGTTCCTTTAGCTACATTCAGTCAATCATCTCCCCTCTTTCCCAATCTCACCAACCCTGGCTGAGATGAGTGTCTGCCAATCTTGTTGTATGGATGGAGAAGCTGAACTCAGTAGTCAAAAAAAAAAAAAAAAAAAAAAAAAAAGGTAGCTCTTTGCTGTTTTCACAGGGTGGAGGGTGGAGGAAAATCTACAACCAAAGCAAATCTGGTTTCATGGCTACAAGGCAAATTTTTCCTCCTCCACAGCCATGGGAGATCCTAAAAATGTTGGATGAAAAATATTTGCTGCATGGGATGGGGGCAGACAGAGCAGGAAGTAGTTTGCAAAGGGTCACTGTGGTGGCTTTACTCAGCTGGGCAGCTAAGCTCCACCACAACTGCTCTCTCATTCCCACTTCTCAAAGGGAAATGGGGAGAAAATATGATGGAAAGAGTTCAAGGGTTGAGATAAGGACAGGGAGATCACTCAACAATTATTGTCATGGGCAGAGCAGGCTTAGCATAGGCAGATAAGAGAAATTTATTACCTATTGCTAACAAGCTAGAGCAGTGAGAAATTAAAAACAAAACTAACACCACCTTCCTCCTATCCACCCTATTCCACCTCCTTGACCCAAGCAGCACAGGGCAGTGGGGGCTGCGGTCAGTCCCTGGTGCTTCGTCTCCACCACCCCTTCTCAGTCCCTCTCTGCCCCTGCTCCCCGTGGGGTCCCTCCCACGGGATGCCGTCCTTCCCAAACTGAGCCTAAGGGGGCTGCCCACAGGCTGCAGCTCTTCAGGAACTGCTCCCACACGGCTCCGTCCCACGGGGTCCATCCCCCAGGAGCAAACTGCTCCAGCACGGGTCCCCCACGGGCGGCAGCTCCCCCCAGACCCCCTGCTCCTGCGTGGGCTCCTCTCCACGGGCTGCAGCTCCGGCCCGGGGCCTGCTCCTGCGGGGGCTCTCCATGGGCCGCAGCCTCCTCCAGGCCACATCCACCTGCTCCACCGGGGGCTCCTCCACGGGCTGCAGCGTGGAGATCTGCTCCATGGGGGACCCATGGGCTGCAGGGGGACAGCCTGCTCCACCAGGGGCCTCTCCACGGGCCGCAGGGGAACTTGTGCTGCGTGCCTGGAGCACCTCCTGTCCTCCTGGTTCTTACTCCTCACTCTCCTTTAGTCCTACAGACAACACTCCCACATGCTGTTGTACAGCAGTTCTTTTTCCCTTTTTTCAGTCTGCTCTCCCAGAGGCACAAACAATGTTTATTGGCTCAGCTCTGGCCAGCAGCAGGTCCCTTTGGAGCTGGCTGAAACTGGCCCTTATCTAACATGGGGAAGCTTCTGGGTTCTTCTCACATAGGCCACCCCTGCAGCCCCCCACTATCAAAACCTCGCCATATAAACCCAATACATGGGGTTATGTATGCAGCAAGGCAGGAAGACCTGTGGTGTGAGGACAGCCAGGAGGTTGCAGTTTTGCAGCCACAGGAGTTGGTGGCCAGGGCCTGTTATCTCCAACCATACAAACTGCTGAGTGCTAGAGTCCCAGAGGGGTTAGTTGGCATGTACCGCAGAGGGGCTGAGGTCCCATAGGTGTGATGGGCAGGACAAAATATGCAGAAGCCCATCCATCACTGGAATGGGTAGGATAAGTGGGAAGAGTCCTTCCTTAGGAGCCAAACTGGTTGCTGCATGACAAGAAAGGAGGTTTCCCTGTGACCTAAACACGTCTAGCATGGATTCAATGGGGGCCTTTAAGTGCCAAGAGACGAGAAGTCTTCCCACAGCCTGAGTCAGCTCTGTAATCCCCACATTGCAGATTACCACACAGACGTGCACACAAAGCAGTAGAAAAAAAAATGGAGATTGCATCCCTCAGGAGCCACAGGTGCTCCACAGGCCTTTCTGCTGCTTTAGGAAATAACATCATTATGCCAGACCGCGAAAAGCAGAGGGTGTGACTGCCCTGCATTGCCCAACCCCTGCCCACTCAGCTTGGCAGGGCTGGTGGAGGAGAGAGGCAAGGAGAAGGCTGAACACTGGGGCAGGGGGAGCGTGTTTGTATGTTAGCCCAAGGTTCACTAGGAGCAGCTGTGGCCCAGGGTGGTTTTTGATGGTGTGGGCTGACCCACGTAGAAAGGGAGTCCATCCCTTTCTGCTGAGCAGGTATTAGATGAGAGGCACTCACTGGCCACTGATAACCAATAGTGCTAGTTGAATGAAAACTCCTCGATAGTATTAACAGCCCCGACAGAAATGCCAGAGAGATGCTAATAGGCACTGGCTGATTGCAGCACCTTCTCTCCAAGGCCCACATGCAGTAGGAGATGGAAGACGTCCCACAGGATTTCTGTGATGACTTCCTGTGGGGTGGGGATATGTTTCTTACCTCTTCGGGTAGGACCTCATACAGCTCATGAAGCATGAGGTGTACCTGACCAAGTGAAAGCCAGGCTGTGATTTTAACCAGGACGACTCTGATGAGACTGTCTTGACTACCCTGGGCCATCCCACTTGGGGATCCTTGTTGCTGAAGGAGAGATTACCTCTGTGGCTTTGATTCACGCAGACAGTGGATCATTGCGGAGGGATGAAAGCCGGGAAGTCCCCTTCCTTCTTTCTCTTCCTGCAGAGCCTGGCAGCCCGGTTTAGTCATTCTCAGCTGAGAAGTAGAGGGGAGGTCTGTCAAGACCTTCAATTAGTCACTGCATCTGCACACCTTAGGTCTTTCTAAAGTTAGGCAAGTGTCGGAGCTGGGGACAATAGTGCTTGAGCTGGAAGATGATGCTGGCTTTCTGCTCAGCCCATAGCTGTGTTTCAGAGTTCAGGTTACTCAACTTGCATAAGAAGTGTTTCCTTAGAGTGTTTTGCTTTTGAGATGCATGAGCACACGTTGGGAATGGGTCCTCTTCAAATCCAGTGGCTGATGTCTCAAAATCTTGCATTTGACATAATTTTTTTGCAAATCATGCCTTTGAAGTCATGATCTGTTTGGAATAACTCAAGGAAATCCATTATTATTTTGCCACTGCTTTTGAGCCGTTTAGGCAATCAAAATGCTTGTGAGCACAGGCCTTTAGCAAGAATGTAAAAGGTGTCAAGTGCAGTGACAAATCCCAAGTGACAAGCAGCAGGATGTGTGGGAGGAAAGAGGACGTGGGAGGAGAAGAGTCGTAAGAACCCCAGAATCTCCGTCACACAGACCTCATCGTGGTTCGAGGTGACAGATCAGCCTGGTCCAGCTGTGCAGGGAGAGCTGGGCAGCTCCAGGAGAGCCTGCTCCTTCTGAGTCTTGGAAGTCTGGGAACAGGCAATAAATTAATGGGTAAAGTTCACTTTAAGTCATGAAGAAAAATGTGAATTACTGGTGGAGTTTCAGCTCTGCACCAGTAGGGCGCCTTGCTTTTACTCCTTGGCCAAAGGTGTTAAGGAACATTTGGCATTGGAGGACAGTGGCAACTTTTTGCATTTCTATCACATGGGGTTGAGACAGATGCCATTACTTGTTTAGAGCTTGATTCTGCAAACATATACATAGGTGAATGCCTGCTTATGCAAACCATCCCTTTGAATGATTTTGTGGATGGATAAAAATATCCTTATCAAACCCTCAGATCTCCAGGGGCAGCATGAAAAACACCCAACTGAACCTCTAAAGATTGACATCAGCTGCTAGGAACCTCAGTAGTGACATTTCTTAGATGGTCATTTACAAACTGAAAACAACAATGTAATAGATGGTATTTAAAGTTACTTTCTTACATGACTATCTATTTAGTGAATATGCAACTGCAGTTACCAACTTACGGGGCAACATCAACGGCCCAAAAATATACTTACATAGTAATTCTTTTTGCCAAAACAAAGCATTGTCTTCCATGGCTGAAAAATACATAGAAGTACAAAATATACAGGAAAACGGTGAGACTGTGTTACTGTGCAGTTTCTGTAAGTAGCCATGGAAGCAGCCATGGAAGAAGAGATCAAAATTATTGAGAGAGCTTAGTCACTCCAGAACTTTATGGCTAATTCATTATGGGTTTCTTCATACTTCATAAGCTCCTGCGCTTCGTAAGGACCCAGCGCTGGGTCACTAACACTGAATTCTGCAGGCCTATATCAGCTCACATTTATGGTTTAATACATGAAGGCTTTGTTCTGCAGGATACTTTGCACAGCTGCATAAAGCAGTTGTAAACATGATGGCAAATAATGATAGAGCAGGAAAAAAGGCAAATCTTCAGAGAGAGACCATTTTATTGCAGTACACCTGGATGCTGGGAAGCAGAAGCAGCTGAACTAGAGGGGTATACCTACATATTTACTCTTCCTGACTGAGCCGGTAAGGAAGATGGACAGTTTGTGTATTTATATGGCTCTGTATTCTTTCCCAAATCCATGTCTTGTACTGACTGTCAAATAGGAGCAGACACAAATGGCTAAATTCCTTTGGCCAACTTCTGCTGTTATCTACATCCAGTATGCGGCTTCTTGGCTTCTAGGCTTTTGCGATACCATATGCATGTGTGTGTAAGGAACGTGAGATCAAACTAATTTAGTTTTCTGTGACCTACACAGAAACCTGGCCTCCCCCCAGAAATGTTGAAGAGACCTCCCGAGAGAGGTCACTCTTGTCCTTGGAAGTTGGTCCTATTCCATTCAAGTCTAACAATACTTTAACAAATCAGGGGTGTTCCACCACCCTGATCAGTCAGAGAAGACAATTACCAGCATGATTCAAACGGAAAATTTTCAACTCTTGAATATACATTTGCAGGTGGTATTGTTCATATGCATTGGTGGAATGGGGCTTTTTGTTAATAGGCATATCTAAGGTAAAGGGTGTAGGATTTGGCCTTTTCAAATAGCTGTACTGATGGGCTGTCATGTACTAAGGGCTGTCATGTCAGTAGCTATCCTGTGTTCATTAAGATCTTCTACCATGGACAAGGAAAGGTGAAAGGATGCTGTGGTGGAAAGGGATGTTGTGGAAACTACTCCTGTTTCTGCTAAGGCGCTCCACAGCCCTGGAGATGTGGGATGAAGCCACCTACCCAGCCAGTCTTGTCCTTCACTACAGTTCTGTAATTTGAAATGAAGAAGAAGGAAACCTATAGGATAAAGAGAGAGGAGGAGAGAAAAGTCTTTGGATTTACTGATGAAGGGAAAAAAGACCTCAACAACCTACCAGTATATAAGCAGTACTACCTTGCAGTGGCACCATGACAAACATCTCTCAACACACTGTGCAGGGAAGCAGCACCCCATGCCCCAGTCCATGCCTGAAGGTGCTGTGCCTGCATGTTTTGGAAGATGGCACAAACTTTTCAGGTAACAGGGTGACCTCTCTGAGCTACATACAACCCATGGGAAAGAGAAGAACCACATCAGAGAATGATAGAATCACAGAATATCCTGAGTTGGAAGGGACCCTCAAGGATCATCACGACCAACTCCTGGCTCTACACTGGGTCCACACAAAACCAAACCATGTATCTGAGAGCGTTGTCCAAACACTTTTTGAATTACAGCAGGCTTTGTGCTGTGACCACTGCCCTGAGGAGCCTGTCCCAGTGCCCAACCACCCTCTGGGTGCAGAACCTTTCCCTAACCCCCAGCCTGACCCTCCCCTGTCCCAGCTCCATGCCGTTCCCTCGGGTCCTGTCGCTGTCCCCAGAGAGCAGAGCTCAGCGCCTGCCCCTCCGCTCCCCTCGTGAGGGAGCTGCAGGCCGCCATGAGGTCTCCCCTCGGCCTGCTCTGCTTTGGCTGGACAAACCAAGGGGCCTCAGCCGCTCCTCATACATCTTCCCTCTGGACCCTTCACCATCTTCGTAGTCTTATGAATGTCACCATGCAGCAGGTAACAACTCTTCCTTGGATGCAAGTCCTTTGAAATGGTTACATCTGAACTTTTTTTTTGTTTTTCAGTTTGAGTTAAAACCACTTGCATAAATAATCTTGTAGAAGTGTTGTTTGTTGTTGTTGTTATTTTTTCTCTCTCTCCTCTTCTCTTTGTTTAGGTGTATTAACAATTGCATCAACATAGTGATAGCAGTGAAAGCCTGTAACACTGCCGTGAAATGGCTTGCACAGGTTAACTTCATTTGTAATTTCTGAAGAAAGTGTGCAGTGCTTCATATCAGTGTTTTCCCAAACTGCAGATGTCTTTGAAGGGCAGGGCAGGGCTGAAAGAGGGAACAATTTTAGGCTGTCATTAACATTTTGGAAGACAAAATACCTCACACCAAATAAAGGCAAAAAGCCGTAAATACTTCTTTATGTTACTATCTATGCAGCTGTTGTTCTTGCCACAGGGGTGCTTTGCAAATACAGGTGGAAAAGCTGGCTGTACATTAAAGGGTAGTTGTCCCCATTTCTGTCTTTCTTAATCTGTGTACCACATTTTAAAAGCCTTGAGCATCCATATTTTAAATGTATCTGCGCAGTGAGGTGATGACTTTTTAATGGAACCACTATCAGAAAATGCCTTACCAAACTGGAAGATGTCAAGAAGAGTCTAACATCTACTATTTTTAAAAAGTCTAACTTTAGATCTATTTTTAGTGTTATTTTAATTACCATAATGGAGAGAATGAAATTAAGTGTCTGCAGACCAAACCTATTTTCATAACATTTTTGAGAGGTTTGGCAGCAGCTTTTATGAGAACAGGGCTGGGTGTCATACCTATGTATACTTGTAATGGGAGAGGGATTGCCAGTATCTATATCTTCTGGAAAGTCAGACAACATTTGTAAATCATGCAAACAGTCTGAAGCTCATAATAGGAGGGCCTGTAAAGATGAATTCAAAGAGGGTCACTTATACAATGGAGAGAGTGGGTGACAGAGCAGCAGGGATATGACTGGGTTGCTTTAACAGGAATATACAGAAGTTGTGTATCCTGCCCTGCCTACCATGCTGAGGTCTTCCCTAGAGAGTTGTTATTGAGTGTACGACCCTGCAAGAAAAAGAGACAAATTGAAGTGAATTTGTAGCTGAAGGAAACAAAGAGATGAACACTTCTGGCAAAAATAACACTTGTGTGACTGCTTTTCAAAAAGCTGAAGACCCAGCTCTCCCAGGCCGTCATCCAAGGTTCTTGGATGTAATCTGGTATCTAATAACCAGAGGCGGAACAAAAATGTGATAGGAATACAATGGCTTTGGAATCCATGCAAAGAAATGCAGAGACAGGCTAATTCACTGCAAGTGACATTGAAGAGCATCAGCCACACAGTACAGGATGAGTAAAGATCTCCTGAAGGCTGGAGGGAAGCTTTAGAAGAACGGGCTGGAGAGATGTTTTGGTAGTTTTACCCTGCTGGGCAGCTGAACCTCCAACTTTGCTGCTCTCTCACTCTCCCTCATCAAAGAAAAAAAAGGGGGGGGGGGGGGGGGAGAAAATATGATGGAAAGGATTCAAGGATGGAAAGGATTCAAGGATTGAGATAAGGACAGGGAAATCATTCAACAGTTATCATGACAGGCAGAACAGACTCACCATATGGAGATTAATAAAATTTATTACCTATCAGTAGCAGACTACAGCAGTGAGAACTGAAAGCAAACCAAAACCACCTACCTCCTCCCCCCAAGCAGTGTAGGGGAATGGGGAATGGGGGCTGATTAGATTAGAGAAATTTATTACCTATTACTAACAAGCTAGAGCAGTGAGAAAAAAAGAACCACGTTTCCCCCCATCCACCCTTTTCTACCTCCTGACCCTGAGCAGTGCAAGGGAACGGGCAATGGGGGCTGCAGTCAGGCCCTGATGCTTCGTCTCCACCACCCCTTCTCG
Organism: Heteronetta atricapilla; assembly: GCA_011075105.1. Taxonomy (NCBI): domain Eukaryota; kingdom Metazoa; phylum Chordata; class Aves; order Anseriformes; family Anatidae; genus Heteronetta; species Heteronetta atricapilla. Next base: position 188,651,481 of record CM021731.1, read on the forward strand.
GCCCCTCTCTGCCCCCACTCCCCGTGGGGTCCCTCCCACGGGATGCCGTCCTTCCCACACTGAGCCTGCGGGGGCTGCCCACAGGCTGCAGCTCTTCAGGAACTGCTCCCACACGGCTCCGTCCCACGGAGTCCATCCCCCAGGAGCAAACTGCTCCAGCACGGGTCCCCCACGGGCGGCAGCTCCCCCCAGACCCCCTGCTCCTGCGTGGGCTCCTCTCCACGGGCTGCAGCTCCGGCCCGGGGCCTGCTCCTGCGGGGGCTCTCCATGGGCCGCAGCCTCCTCCAGGCCACATCCACCTGCTCCAGCGGGGGCTCCTCCACGGGCTGCAGCGTGGAGATCTGCTTCATGGGGGACCCATGGGCTGCAGGGGGACAGCCTGCTCCACCAGGGGCCTCTCCACGGGCCGCAGGGGAACTTGTGCTGCGTGCCTGGAGCACCTCTTGCCCTCCTGCAGCACTGCCCTTGGGGGCTGCAGGGCTGCTTCTCTCTCAGCTCTCACCCCTCTCCCCCAGCTGCTGTAGCACAGCAGCTTTCCCCTTCCTTCAATCTGCTCTCCCAGAGACCCAACCAGTGTCTCTCATGGCTCGGCTCTGGCCAGTGGTGGGTCCCTTTGGAGCTGGCTCTGATCTGACATTTGTTCACACAGGCCACCCCTGCAACCCCCCTGCTGCCAATCCCTTGTCACTTAAACCCAATGTGTGTGTCTTTGTAGACAGTGAGATTCTCTCTGGAAGAAAACACTGGGACATTAGTGAAAAAGAGAAAGCCAGAGGAAGGATGAGCTACACACCTCAAATCTGTTCCTGTTAATACAGAAGCCACCTGTCTGTTTTGCCACTGAGTGACACGGATTACCCTGTACAGGCAAGGAATCCTTCCTGGACTCTCTTCCAAGGCACTTAATGGAGGAAAAAAGAGAAAACAGGTAAATACAAAGAGCAAGCATGGGCCAGAAAGAGTGATGTGGCCAACAGGGCCTGGTCAATGCAAAGCCAGGAGGCATGTATGATCACACAAGGTGTTGTGCGTACTCGACTGACAGTTCAGGCAGAGCTGACTCTACCTGTATGCACTGAACTGAGGTGGCCAAGGGAAGCCTGGGCTCACCCCAGTCATTAACATAAATACAGACATACAACCAGACACACCTGCCTTGAAAAAAGTAACTCTGCTTGCAATATTGCGTGTCTACTCCTAGCATTAGATGGAGAGTAGAGCAGAACAGAAGACAAAAGAGGGCAAGAAATGCCTACAACTCATTTTTCTGCTGAATGGAGACAGAAGGACATGCAGAGGAGTAAGCCAAGGAGATCGGGGGAGACTGGGGACATGAACTGGGGGCCACTAAGAAACCTGAGCCATCATCAGAAAAACATTTCAGGTGGAAAATGTAGAGTGGTGGAAAAGATAAGGAACAATTACAGTGGAAATAGAAATCTCAAAGGAATTGAATGGATCCAAAGCAGAGAAGGAAGAAAGAAGAGCAAAGAGCCTGTATGATGCTAGGTAACAGGCACCAAAGGAGAGGCTACCGGATGATACCTTGAAGGAAGAGAAAGCTGGGTACCAGCAACAAGTGGAAGTGAAGGAAAAAGGAAAGCACCAGGCAAGCGCTGCTGCCTGTGTAGGACTGCTAGGCAGAAGAGGTTAAAAAAATCTACTATATGAAGTACAATCTAGGACACATGAAGCAAGCGAAATGCTTTTGGGGGAGCTCAGGAGCAGCTTTAGAGGAACTGCAGCAGGGATGGTTACTTTGGGACACAGCAGGGAGAGCTCTGGGAGGAAGGCTGGAGGAAGGCCCAGGGCAAAAGCCAGGGAAAAGCGGAGGAGAAGGAAAAGGAGGATTAGAGGATGAGGGAGAGAAGCTCCTCGGGTTGAGGAAGAGCTACAGGAACAAAATGGAGAAGCAGGAAGGGACCAAAGGCTGTGGCTAGAGATCAGAGAGCAGGTCCCAGGAGAGGACAGGGTTGTTAGAGGGGAGGGGGCAGAGGTAGACAGCCCAGGCTAGGAGCTGTGTGCCATGCAGCCAGCAGCAGGAGCTTGCATATTCAGTAAGTCAGGTGGCAATTAATTAAATCAAGTCAGGCAGCAATCGGTCAGTTAAATCGGGTAACAATGACTCAATTAAGTTGAACTGGGGAACAATGAACTTATTACATCAAACCAGAGAACAACGAACTGATTAAATCAGCTGGAAGCCTCCGTGGTACATCCGGAGCCTGGGCTAGCAGCCACAGGAGCAGGGGGATTCTCGCTGCAGCTGCCTGCTTCAGGAGAAACACCACAGCAGCGACCATGCATCGCTGCTGACAGCCCTCCTAGTCCCCCTTCGCCCAGAGCGGGTAAAGAAAGACACGGCAGACTACAGCTGGTCTGATGAAATATTTGTAATAAACCAAAGGGGTGGGGAGGTGGAAACTGCCAGCTTCCAAATTAGCAATAGCGTTGTGAAAATTACTGGTCTGCCTGAGGATGGGGAAGGCCCTCCCTTCCAAATCTGGGTGATGCTGGATATCCAGGGCTGTCAGCTTAAGAAATCACCTGAGAGACGGGCGCCTGCCCTACCTGGGATGCATGAGGGGTGCCCTTTCCAGTGGTGTCCTGGGTGTCCTGGCTATTAGGGCACTTGTACTAAAATGTCTGTGTATGTCCTTTTTGAAGTAAACACTACAAATCACATGGATTGGCATGAGTCAGGCTGCTCATGTACTAGCAGTACAAGGAACCATTTTCATCCCCTTTCACTGGTCTCCCTTATCATTTGAGTTTGTGGTGTTGGTCTTTTTTATCTTTTCTGTTCCTTCTATCTCCACAAGCAGAGAACATCATCAAGCTCACTGAGTTACCCTACAAGAAAGCACTCTGTCCAGGGTGTGTTTGTCTTTGGCTACACCATGAATATCAGTTAACTGAAAATACAAGAGGGAAGGTTTCATTGATGAGGACAACCTGAGCTCAAAAAGATATGGGTAACAGCCATCTGCCCCATTGTTCAAAGTGCAGTCCCAATTGTTCTGTGAAAGTACCTGTAAGATCACTGCTGGTGGCGAAAAGTAGTTAGGCATTAGTAGCAGTACCAATGCTTCAGGAGCTGCAATGGTTAATGAGCAGCTGTATTACATGGACAACCTTTATAACACCACACGTTTTCATTAAAGTAATTATACTGGAGAGGAAGTGACTCTTTGGGTGTCGTTTCTGGATAGATGAAGTGTTGGGATTTCCAAAGAGTATGTAAACCAGGGTTAATACAATCCCCGTATGAGTGTCTGCCAATAAATTAAGCTGAAAATAAATGTCAAAAAAGAACAGATTCCTAAGCAGTGTACAAGAGGGATGGTGCTGCATTCAAGCTTTTGGATATAGTATCAACACCATATGAATGCCTGTTGCGTCCAAACAAAATGTGCCACGAGAGAGCATGCACTTTGAGGCCTACCTGTACAACACTTTTACACTGAGGCACTGGAGTTAATTTTCTCTTTCCTCCTCTGAATGGTTAAAATAGTCAGAAGGCTACAGGAGTCTGAAGAGAGATATGAAGGCTTGGAAAGGAACCAGAAATCTGCAATAAGGAAAAAAACTCCCGCTTCCAGTCCTCAGTGCAATTTTTGAACTGCGGTCTGCCATGGGAAAATGGAAAAGGAACTTCCTGGTGATTTTTTTTATCCTTTTTTCATTCCTTCTGAATTATAAAAATACTGAGAAGTTGGAAACCTTTGTGCAAATCTTCAGTCTAATGAACCATATGAAAATGATGTTCAAATTTCAGTCAGAAGGTCTGGCTGTCTCAAGCTCTGGTTTGCTTAGCGTGGTCACAACAAAAACTTGAACCACACGGGCATTTTAAAAAAGCTGCTAATGATGCAAATGTTCTTGTAGGATAGCCAGCTTTACTTGTGACTATGACCTTATAGACAATGCTATGCACTAGCAAAGAGACTGGCTTATATCCTAAAGTTAGGCTTTACATCTAAAGATACTCTTGGTCCTTAACATTGTGGTGTGGCAATCATCTCTACTTATGTATTTATTTATTTTCCAAAAATTGTATTTAGAAAGATGTTTCTTTTGCATGTCAATTACCATGTATCTAGTGGCATGGAATTTCTGAGCCCTGCAACTTTAATTTCCCTCTTTGTTTACATGTCAATAATAGATGGTTTCTATCTCTGGCCTTCCCTTCCTTCCCCCTTTTAACTTAAAAATTATGTCAACAAAACGACTTTACTCATTCACATTACAGTGCACAGCTGCAGCTCTTATAGGAGGAGGAATTGTCATAGCTCAAAAGTAATGAATTTACATGTATTTATTTCACAGGTTTATCAAGCAGGACTTCTATGCTGACTAAATTATGCATAAACTATTCCTCGTCTATAACGAAATAAGTACAATTTAAGTCCAATATGTAGACAATTACTAATTGTATTTCAACTTTTCTTCCATAATTAAAGAGAAAATAATAGGATTATAAAACCCTTTTCATGTTCCTTACATTCCCAACACTTACACATTTTGTGTTCTCATATCCCTGGCATCATTACTTATAATTGGAGTCAAACAGCAGGCTGACACTACCAGGTGAGAGAAGTAGCATCTGACACTGCATGTAAATACATGAAAAGATGAAAAAATGACCTGGCAGAGGAGAGCCTGGCCCCTTGCTCCCCACTCACACCAAGTCCACTTGCTGCTTCCCACCATGGTTCCAGCTACAGAACTGCTTTGGAAATTGCCTCCTTTTGGGAACACAGAACATCACAGAAGAGTTTTTTGCTGCCAGAACTGTGGGTTTTTGCTCTAGGAGAAAGACCAGATATTGGCATCTGACTGCAACACCCTCCCAAAGGCAGTGTAGGAAAGACCTGCCTGCAAGGCAGATAGGAGAGGTCCATGCCATGTCCTGCCCATGGTTCATCTCCTTGAGGTAATTTCACAGTCTTGTCTCCACGCGTTTCTCATAATACTTTTCCTATTGTAAAAAAGATTTTTTTTTGGCAGTAAATGTGGACTTGTGAAACAGCACAAACTCAGAATCTTCTGCTGAAACTAAATATACACAATCTTTAAAAAAAATTGACCTATTAATGACAGAGAGGACACATTCTACTTTTTAGAGGTCACTGAATCAAGATGGAATGTGACTGGAGAAGGAAAGATACATGAGTCCCAGATGTCTCCTCCAAAGCTTTTCTTACATGGAGAGGTGGGCTTCCCTTTCTCAAAGAACAGCCACGTGGCCAGGTCGTGAGGCACCTCCCTTCCTTGTACGCGCTGTACGCATGAACCTTGAACATCGCCTGAATGCACAACTTCCACAGAAGGCAGTGAGCGACGGAAGACTCAGGCCTGAGGTATTTATGCCTGTCTAGCTCACCGTAGCATCATGTATCACGGGCCTGGTTCTGCAGATGCGGCAGTGACCCGACTCCAGCACTGAGCCCCTGCAGATGCTGAGTAATGGCTGAGTGGTCCGAAGGAAGAGCTGATCCTGCTCGGACCAGGAGGTCGGGCTAGAGACTTCCTGAGATCCCCTCCGAAGTGAATTTCCCTATGGTCTGACCATGCAGGTTGCGTGGAGCGAGGTGCGAGGGCGAGGATGAAGGATGAGTGCCACACGGACAGGGGGTGATGTTTGAACCACAGCTGATGGCAATTTCTTTTCTTTCAAATGTCAGGATTGAGTTGCTTGTGCCAGACACTTCTACCTCTTAAACCTGAGCATGTGATCAAATAAAATATTGACTTTTGTAAAAGATTTTCAATGGATTTATTTTATTATTCTAGTAATTGGAGATAAAGTGGAGATAAAGTGGAGAGAAGAATCTAACTAGAAGTGGTTTGCCATCTGAACCCTTATACCAGTTCCCTAATGAAGAGCAAACACACATCCAGAACCTGAGGAAACGTATTACTGTGCTATCTGCTTTCTTCAGAAATTTAGGTAGAGGACTTGAAACCATTCATCTAGTTTGATATGCATGTGTGCAGGATGGAGAACTCCGAGTTTCAGGCAGGGATTTTTGAACCCACAGGTTAAGAAACTGAAGCGTTTCCCCAGCAACTGTATTCTTTGGGAACAGAAAACTGCGAAGTAGGTCTAGTAGTGACCCAGATCTGCAGCCCGCTGGAAGCCTGCAAGCCTGTCGGGTGCTGCTGTAGCATTTCAGTCACCTTTTAGAACAAACTTGGGAAAGCCAGCAGCTCTGGGCTCTTCCAGCTGCCCGTTTGCCAGTAATTCTTTAACGATTTTCATAAGTAAAGGCCTCCGTTCTTTTGTCCCGAGGAAAAGGCCTGGGTTTGACGAGACGGAGTACGGGGGCCAGGCAGGAGGGGACGGAGCGGGGCAGGGGCACGGGAAAGGCCCCTCAGAGCCGGGCCCCGCCGCGGGGCCGGGCGCCCCCATGTCGGCGTCGGCCCCGAGCCCCGGCCCGGCCCCGGCGGGCGGAGGCGGGCTCGGGGCGGGTTAAAAGCGGCGGCAGGTGAGCGGGGAGGGACCTCAGAGCCGCGGGGCGGCGAGCCGGGCACCGGCCGCTCCGCTGTTACAGCCGGACACGCAGCCGAGCCCAGCCCGGGGTAGGGGGCCTCCGGGGCGCTCATCTCCCTCCGCGGGCACGACGGGGCAGGTGAGGGGCGCGGCGGGAGGGAGGGAGTTGGGGCCGGCCGCCGGGGGAGGCCGCTCCACGGTGCCCTCCGTGAGGCGAGGGACGGGGCTGCGGGGCAGGCCCGGCCCGGCCCGGCTCGGCTCGGGGCCGCCGCGCTCGGTGCCGCCTGGTGAGGGGCCGGGACTCGTCTCAGCCCGGCCCCGAGCCCGGAGGCGCTGCCCGGGCGGGCTTTTGGATCCCTTCAGCCCGTCCTCACGCTTCCCTTCCCCAGCTCCGGCGTGCTCCTGAGTGCCTAACAGCTCTTTTTTCTTTCTTCCCCCAACCCCAATTCTCAATCAGCAGCTCTCCGCGAGCACGTTATGTGAAGCACCCGACCGGCTAAAACCCCGAGCGAGCTAAAGGCTTCCGCAATTACAGGTAATTTGCGACACACCTACCGATGTTGAGAGTTGCACCGAGATAAACAGCTTGCATCAGTGCAACTGACAGGTCCGGTGAGCACCTGGGCACACACTGGAAACATTCCTCAGAATCACAGGGGAATAGGAAATGAGAGGTGTGAGTCAGAAATAAACGTATCTCAGGATGTCAGGGTGGACAGGATCGTGTGAGGAATGAGTACTCAAGTTCTGTACCAATAAAACTCAAGAGACTTCTTGGAGTAAGAACAAGAGTGCTCACTTGGCAAGCTGAAGTGGATGGCACTCGGCTGCTTTTGGGTGGCATTCAGGGTACGGCTGTGCTTCCTGTCACTGGGCTTTCCTAGGTGTTACTTTTCCCATCTCTTGTGTTGAAGAACCCTTTTCTTAACTTACTTACATCTTATTTCCCCTACCCCCCACAAAGGGATATATTTTTGTCTTGCACACTTAATTTTTACCACACAACATAGAAATATTCTAAGGGAGCAGGCAGAGGGTTAAAAGAAGGAAGTAGCCTTTTGTCTTGAGTGTACTATTTTTAAACCCTGTCTTTATGACTTTGATCACTAGTAAGCTTGCTGTTGAGTGTGGCTTGTTTGAAATGATATGAGTTTTGGTCTGGGTTGTATTTGTTTTTCACAACATATGTGTGTATGCTGAGATGACATTAGAACAAAATACAGTTTCATCCCTGATCTTGTTAGTGAAGCTATGTAGTTCGTAGTCTCCCTTGGCCTCTGGTGTTCAGCCTGGGAACCCTGCTTGCTGAGAGGTTTGACCTGAGGTAAGGTAGGAAAGGCAGCAGGCAGGAAGGTGTGCCAGACCTCTGTAGAGACAGACATCCATAGAGACAGACAGCTGAGGACAAGGCAGTGGTGGCTCAAGCCTCAGCCTTCTGCAGTACGGTTGGAGAAGACACCTCCACATGTCAGCTGGGGTTTACAGTGTATTTTTCCAGGTGAGACTTACAACGTGCTTGCAGAGCCATAGAGCAGGTCCATCAGGACTTCAGTCCCCAGAACTGTCAGCCCCTTCATTGGGAGAAGGACTACATATCACAAAGATTAAAAATGGAACAATAAAAAGTCATGAATTGAGATAATTCTCTGGAATAATTAGTTTCTTTCCTGATGAGGCTAGTTCTCTTCAAAGTTCTGAAGCTTGGGCCTCTGCCCATGTTGTTGTTCTGCATCCCTTGAAGTTTAATCCAGATAAACTACTTGGGCAGCCTCATGTAATTGTTACAGAAAATAACTATACAGTGAAAAAGATATAGCAGAAAATCTCAGTATCTGGTAAATTAGCAGCAATTTGAGGTTTAAGTTAATTCTAAGAGCATTTCATTCATTCCTTTGTCAGTAGAAAGGACGCTTTGTGAGTTGGATTTTTCTTCTTGGTGTTTGTGTGAACGGTTTCAGTGAAAGAAGTGGTTTGAGGAGCTTTAGCAAACAGGAGCATGGATTGAATTTTTGTTTGTTTCTTCTGCTGTTTTTCCTTCTGTTTGTCACTGCTTTTAATTGCTATTAGTGATGACTGATAACTTATCTGAAAGGAGAACTGAGTCTTGCCTGACTAAACAGTCTTTTGCGTGAAGAGAAGTCTGAAGTGATGATACATGAGGAAAGATAAAGTGCTGTCAAAACAAAAGGAATCGGGGGGGGACCCAAACACATCTATTAACCAAAAAAGTTGGAAACTAATTCTATTTCTGATCTCATGCATGGTTCCTCCTGTAATAGATATTTTTTTAAAGGAAAAAATGTCTCTGCTTTTGTTAAGAGATGCTAACAAAATACACATTCAAAGAAAAACTAGACTGCAGTATAAAATCATCACATATATAAACTTATTCAGTATTTCTGAAAGGGTGCAAGCTCTGTGTGACAGACAGTAACTTGCCAAAACATGGTGAATTTATAGAGGGGAATATTGGATGTTTGCCTCAGGTAGGGGAGAAGGAAATAAGAATTAAATAATTAAATTTTTAAAAAATCACTGCAAATAGTGCTGCTGCTTCCATGACTGGGAGCAAAGCATAGTGCACCGAAGATGTTCTTTAAGAATATGGAAATAGGCTACATCAGTAAAGAAATAATCCTCGGGAATTTGAGTTCTTTTTTTGAAGCAAGAAGTTTTGAGCAGTCTTTCCCTGCCAACCTGTCTGTCAGAAATGGCTGACGGGCCAAATTCCAGTTGGAATTCTTCTGCCGTGTTGTGCCTTCAAGCATGACTGTTTTTTCTGATGTCCAGCTTTCCACAAGCGGAGAGAACTTTGAGCTGAGATGCTCTGGAGGATGCTAACTCTCAGTTTACAGTTGTGGGTTGGTGGAGGAGCTACGTGTGTTTCTAAACATGCTTGGGAAATGGCTTACAAGTCTGTAAGGGCATGAACACGGGACAGGCTTAATGCGGCGATCGGTGTGGAGCGGAACCCTTAAAGCTGTTGATAATTACTTAGCAATGTATTTAACAGTTAACTGCATGTGTGTGGGGTCATTTTCTGTGATGTTAAAGGCAATTTCTGCGTTTTACACGAGGCTTAGAGCAAAAAATGCATCCTGTTTCCATAAGCCTGAGTAGAAGAAATGTAGGATGCTTGATGTGTTCAGACCTGCAGCTGTCAGAGGTTTCCTGTTCCTGATTAGTCCTTGCCTGTTCCTGTGTCAAATCAGATAAACTGTAACTCCTATCTGTCCTGGCTCTTCTGGTGCTCTCCAGTTTCCACTCTGATCTGGAGATAGGTGTTCAGAACGAAGTTTAAGAGCAACTGCAGAAAATTGCACGGGCTTCTGTGATTGTTAGGCTGCTCTTTTGATCCTTATTCAACTTCTTAGTAAAGAAGTAGAGCCGTTGACACTTCAGGAGCGTGTAGCTCGAACATTCTGAATATACTGCTGTGAAATTAAAATAGCTGGAATTTTAATAGGGAAGTGAAAGGATTTTGGGTTTGACAAAGTCTTGAATCCAAAGCTGCGTCTTACAGTGTGAACTCAGCATTGAAGCTGTAGTAATGTGGGGAGCTGTGCTCTTCAGTAGGAGGAACATCCTGAAGAGATTTAAGCTCTGTACTTCAACTTAAAGCTGGAACTTACTTATCTGTCTTGGTGCACTGATAACGAAGTATGAATCTGTGAAGCCTACAGTTGTAGTGGGGCATGGCAGACCAACCCTGTGAGACTGTTATCCCACTTACTGTCTGGGAAACTGAGGCATGGCACAGGCTTAAAGGTAAGCAGGAAGTCTGGGAGTTGGCAACTAAGTTCTGTGGCCTCTGTGCCAGCCTTTCATAGTGAGATAAACGGATGCTGTCTCTGGAAGAAGTTAAATATCTTTTTTTATTAAGAGCTTCCTGGGATCTGTCCTGGTAATACTTCGTGTTTGTTTTCAGTACAGCACCAGAACTAACTCAACGATAATCTTCATGCTTGCGCTCTTGCTTACAAATAACTTCACTCTGCCAACACGGAGTCTAGTTTATGCTGATAACAAGCTGCTGAAATCCAGGTTTGGCTGTTCTTCAAAGTTGGATAGGAGCTCTAAGACACTTTGATGCTGGTGGCAGCCCCTCTGCTGGCTGATGCTTCCGACATAACTGTCTAGATCAAGACCTAAAGGGAAGATTGTATCAGCAGAGCTGTTAAGCATGTGCTGTACCTCAACAAACAGTAATACTTTTTGTGTGAATGTGGGCCATAAAATAGCTTTTACCTTGTGTCTGTGGGCCATAAAATAGCTTTTACCTTTTATCTGAAGCAGATCAGATGCTCTAAAGCTTTCTCCTTGGATGAAATTGTGTTGGAACTACCACTCTCTCAGGCATCTGAGTTACGTCTCTGTCCACAGCTCTGGCCAGGACCAGTGAGTGCTTTTTTGCTTAAATTTTCTCAGCGAATGTCTTCCTATGTTGAATAAAGTGAAGTTTCTTTGTAGACTACTGATCTTATATCAGTATCTGGAGGCACTACGGAAAGTGGGGGAGTGTCACACCAGACTGGTGACTCTTGGTACTCTTAGTAATATATTTTATGTTGTTTTTGTCTTTGCTGCACTTCTAACTGTGTGTGCTGAAGCCATGGCTTTAACATTGACTAATGATTTCTCAGTGTAACAGCTCTTAACAGAGTGGGGGGAAAAAAAAGAAAGCATCTGCTAAGTAGCTGTTTTCCTAAATGCTGGTTCTCAATGGCAACTGTCCTTGGTCTTGTGAATTGCAGAGATTCTAGTGGGTGTATGCAGAATGCTGTGACTGCAGTTTAATGTAGGCTTGTAGGAACTATTTTAAGTAGCAACCTGTCTAGTCGTGGCAGCACAAAGCTCAAGACCTCCCCAGGAGCTGGGGAGGTTAAGCTTTTTTTCCCCTAGCAGGCTCAGGTACAGTTACAGGTACAGACAGCAGCAAGATGAGAGCTACAGTTTGTGCCTCTCCGTGGGTTGTGTGATCATCTAGAACTACTTTGTTCATTGCTAGCTCTTTGGTGGAGCATGGTGATCTCTAATGGTCACTTTTTAACTCCTACTGAAACAGCTGTACTATCCTGCTCCTCTGATCTCTCAGGTGAAGGAACAGAAGGTTCAGCTGACAGCAGAACAGCAATTCATGCTGAGACATGGAAAGGCTTATCTTTGTGCCCAGTTCTGCTCTTTTAAGGAAATGTAATGCTCAGTATAGCCTCATGAAGATGCATTCTGAATGCTTAGCTCCTCAGCTTCACCGGCTTATCTTCTGTTCTTCCCATCTTCCTATTTTCATTCTCAATCCCTGCTCCCACTTCTTTTGTCCCAGTTTCACCCAAGTTTGTGTGTAACTTATTCTTGTACTATGCTTTACTTCTGGGATGAGCAAAGCAGGTAAGTGTCTGCAAGCTGTAACTTCTGTATACATTTACATGGATTGGCTCACATGTAAACAGTATCTGGAGTGACTCTGAAAATAAGAGTTAGCACCCGTTAAAGGGAAATAGCTTTCCTGCTTTCTTCTCCTTTGGTCAGCCAGACAGTTAATATTTTACTTCCTAGTAACATGGTCTTGAAAGCAAGTATTTGGAAGAAAGATAACCTCTGATCGTGAGTCCACACCCTAGCTTTTGAGTGAGTTAGGAGTAAATGAGCCATCACATCACTACAGATAGCCCAAGCTAGCTGGAGCCATCTGCATTGATGGGTTAATATTGTGAAAGGCCATTCTGAGTTACCTTAAATTCTGCTTTGATCATTGTGTCTCTTTATTGGAGAGAAAGGTGGGCACTGCGCAGCAGCTCCTGAATTGCCTTTATTAGATTCTCTAACTTGCATTGTTGAGATGTTTAAAACAAGCTAGTAGGAAACACTGATTCCGGAGTACTTGAATGGAATTCAGGCTGCCTGAATATGGCCCTACAAACTCAGCTGTGTTGCTCTTCAGGAGTTTTACTGGTTGCAGTATCTGATGATCAGTGCTTCTATCGATCTCTCGACCGTCTCAGAAGTCACATGCCTCTCCACCAGCACAAAACTGAGTCAAAGGCAAGGAGGGGCAAAGGTTGGTGACTAGTTCTGCAAGCAGCAGGAAGAACAGGATGGTGGCAGGAGGAACAGAGGAGATAGTTGGAGTATTTGGAAAGGTGGGTGGGAATGGTGAAGGAGGGAAGGTTTGGGCAGATGTGGAAGGCAAAGACTTCTTGGGGAAGGAGAGGAAGTGGCCCTATGAGCCTGAGGCTTGTTTTACTTGCCAGTCAGGTCAGATGAAGAAAGAAAAGCCACTAATCTTTGGAGAGGCAGTCTGTGTACATCCAGATTAAAAACATGCTTTTGCTAGGATTGAAACACAATATACTCTCAAGGGAGATGGAACAAGTCCTGTGGATGATGTAGTTTCATAATATATTGTCTTTTAGCAGTGATGCTTCCTCAACCACTTTTCCCCCTGGCTGCTCAGTCTATCCCATAAATTGCATTATTTTTAAATGGCTTTCAAATGGTTTGTGGGGCTGTGTGCTAGTGAAATGGGTCAGGTTATGCGTGTGGAGGGAAGTAATGCATACTGCTACTGGGAATAACTTCTGAACAAACTAGTTGAGTGTTCTGGGTCGTAATGTACCCCCATGATGCTGCAGGAGATGGAGAGCTGCAAAGTATCTGTATCTCACTTTGCCCCCAAAGACAAGGTACCCTTTAACTACACCCTGAGGTATTTTGGAATCCCCTTCTGCACAGGGAGATGGGCAAGCTGTAGCAGCAGCCAGACAGCAGTTTTGGTGTATGTCAATAAAGATAAGCACATGAAACTGAGCTTATGAGGAGGCAGTACACAGGTTCTGCTTCTCAGCCTTCCATGTTGTAAGGAGCCAGCTGACAGAAGAGGGCACGGTGACAGAGAGAAGAAATGCAAGGAGTCTGGTAGATCTAAATGATGGGGTTTTAATGTGTGTAATGCCACAGCTTACGTGGTGCCCATTTTGTACAGGACTTATACTCCAGTGTGCATAAGCATGTATAAACAACCTTGTATTCACATCGTGGTTAAATTTCCTCAATTTGCCTGAGCTATCATAATCATTGCTTACTATTGCAAGTGATTTACAGAGTGCATGTAATTCAGTTAGAAAGCAGTAAGGTTTTTCCCATTGTTCAAAATTGGAGTGCAAAGCAGGAGATAGTTCCAAAGATCTTCAGTTTCTTACTTGTGCAATACCTAGCTCAAAGTTAGTAAAAAATCTTAACTACAACACGTGGTAACTACAGTGGCCTTTGCACCAGTGGCTACTAACCTTTCTCCAAAAACCAGGATTTTTTTATTGGTGCCCTATGCAGTAAATGCCAGAGGAAGATGACCTCTGGAAGACGATGGAATTCATAAAGTTGAGAAATGCCTCCACAAGGCAGTTCAGAACAGAGGTCACTGAGTCCTTTTAAAGTGCCTGCCTGATGGGCACAAGAAATGTTGGTTTCTTAATTTCAGAGTAACGTGCAAACTACCTCTCTGTAAATCTGTCTGAAGGGGGTGGAGGTGTGGAATGCCTCTTAACGCTTTCTGTGAATGGTTGGCTAGATTTGCTTGGCTTCCACAAACAATTGCAGTGTTCCTGGGGAGGTGTGGGGCAGGCAAAGGTGAAAGGTGCTCTACCTAGATCCTGCTTGGCAGGGGGATTGGATTAGATGGTCTTCAGAGATCCCTTCCAACCTCGGCCATTCTGATCCTGTGATTCTCTAACTCATTACAGTGCCTTGAACACTGTTTCTGTTGAATCCTCTAAGCTACTGTTGGCTTGTTCGAACTTTTTAAATGTTGACTTCAGCTTTCTCCCAGCCTCTTAGACTTCTTCCCTATTCCAGTCAATGTTATAAGGGAAAGTCACTTGGACAAGCATGGAGAACGAAGTCCTGCATCTGGCTGGTCATCCAAGGCTATTTTTTTTGTAGTTAGTGGAGAGAAACACAACTTCGGGATGAATCTCATAATACTGATTTTTAAACATCAACCACAAAATAAGATGCATCATGACCAGGATTTCCCTGTTGTGGAGTTGGCTTCAACTAACAGTGCATAGTGCCCCACAGTCAAATCCTTAAAAATTTGGAATGCAGGTTATCCAGATCTTCTCATGTAAGGTAGAAGCACTCCTCAAGGTTTATCTCTTATTCCTGGAATGTACCCATGAAAATGGATCATACAGGTTTCATTTTTCAGTTTCTACAGTTTTCTGTAACTTTAATAGAGCTTCCCTGCCTCACCCTGAGAATTTCAGACGTTCTAGTAGTCTCTCATTCTGCTTATACTTCAGCATAACACCTTACTTTTGACTGATGTCATCTTTTATTTTTCATTACTGTTGTCAAAACTTACTGATGTTGTAGCTTTTAATTTAAGGCCACTTATATCAGTTTTCCCTGCCTGACTTTCCTCATTGATGCAGCTTATAAATATTTTCAGTTGCTGAATACATGTAGAAGTAAGATGAAGTTGATTCCATCTGTGTAATCAAGTAATGAAATACAGCCTGCTGAAATGTGGTTATGGTGTCACTTTGCTTATAGGTAAGACCACTCTATCAACAAGATGTTACCACAGCCCGTTAATGCACTGCAATTGTACAACACTGCTTTTATTTTATAACACATGCTTGATGGAGTTTGTTTCACATCCTGATTAATCTGTTTTTTTTTTTTTTTTTTTGTCTTGTCTTAGGTCATACGAATTAAAACGAGACAATGGATTGGGGATCTCTGCACACCATTTTGGGAGGTGTAAACAAACACTCCACCAGCATTGGGAAGATATGGCTCACGGTCCTGTTCATCTTCCGCATCATGATCCTGGTTGTGGCTGCAGAGAGAGTCTGGGGAGATGAACAAGATGACTTTGTCTGCAACACTCTGCAACCTGGTTGCAAAAATGTTTGCTATGATCACTTTTTCCCTATCTCTCACATCAGACTCTGGGCCCTGCAGCTGATCTTTGTCTCCACACCTGCGCTGCTGGTGGCCATGCACGTAGCTTACAGGAGGCACGAGAAGAAGCGGCAGTTCAGAAAGGGAGACAAGAAATGCGAGTACAAGGACATTGAAGAAATCAGAAGCCAGAGGTTTCGTATTGAGGGTTCCTTGTGGTGGACATACACCAGCAGCATCTTCTTCAGGCTGATCTTTGAAGCAGTCTTCATGTATGCATTTTATTTCATGTATGATGGGTTCCGAATGCCTCGCTTAATGAAATGTAATGCTTGGCCCTGCCCCAACACGGTAGACTGCTTTGTTTCTCGACCTACTGAAAAGACAGTGTTCACTATTTTTATGATTGCAGTGTCCAGCATTTGCATTCTTTTAAATGTGGCTGAATTATGTTACTTACTGACAAAATTTTTTCTCAGAAGATCTAAAAAAGCTGGAAATGCAAAACATCACCCCAACCATGAGAATAAAGAAGAAACCAAACAAAATGAAATGAATGAGTTAATATCTGATAGCTGTCAGAACACAGTTATAGGATTTTCAAGTAGCTAAGGTAGTGTCAGTGCTGGTATTTACTCTTTTTGGAGTAAATGTTCTTTGTTTAAAGGCTGCAAATGAAATCTGTTATGCTAAACAACTTACATTGGGTGTGATTTCTGCTATGTAGTAGCATGTGTCAATTATGTACTTGTTTGGAAGGGAAAGAAAAGCCAGGGCAGCCTAAACATGTGAAATTTATAAGAGGGTTAAATAGGGAAGTGTATCTTCCTATGAACATCCTTATAAGCTGGCTGACAACTGGGAAACCCCCTAACACCTTCACGCTGATACAGTTTCTGTAAACTATCTGCAACAGCAATAAGAACAAAATTCTTTCTAAGATAGAAATTCTAATGTTACAAGATGTTTTGTAATAGCAATAGTTTTTACTTGTGAACTGACAATTAAAATATTTTTGTAAAGTCTAAGATTCCATGTTACTTAAGGTGTTACAGTAAGTAATTGACTCTGTTTTGACTAGCAGGCTTATGCAAGTAAACCTTGAACTACCATACTCATAGAGAGGAAATGATAGTAGGCCACATCTTTACAGCTTTGCAAGCACTGCTTGAGTCTGGACAGGTAACTCGAGGCACTTGTGTAGCCCCTGCTATGGGGGGAGCTGTGTGAAAACCCACAACAGGTAGTGGATAATCAGGGTAGCTAGGTTCTGAGTGCAAAGTCATGCGTAAAAACAGCATGACAATACTAGATGCAGTCTGAGTAGACCCACTTTGAACATCTAGCAGATGAGATACAAGTATTCTTATTAATCTTTTCATCACATACTGCCAGTTTTATAGGAACATACATAATTTTATGTAAATATTCCACTTACATGTTTGTCTAATATTTTAGCTGTATTTAATTCTTTATGCTGTATCACATCATGGAACCTTTTTGTGTTTTAATTTTTTTGTGGTAGACTGCTGTTATGAAACTAGGGCCTCTTGGGTTTGAAAGGCATGGAAAAGTATCTTAAATACTGGAAATGGAGAGTCTGAATAAAAGGCAAACACTAAACTTTTGGCAATGAAGTGAGAGTCTATATGTGACTGCTAGTGAAATCTTGAGCAGTTTATGAAAGGTTCTGTTTTTGAGCAAGGACTCTACATACGAAGTACACATGGGCATGCACCACTCATTCCAAGCCTGAGCTGATGTCTGGATTCTGTTGTACCTCTACTACAGGTGGAAAATGTGTAACTCCTGTCTGCGCAGCGGTATGTGGTTTTGAGAGGGATGTGCTGTTGAAAATAAAGGATCCTGAAAGGTCAAAGGTTTGTAGTAAGACTCTAGCTATGGTGCTTTCTCTCCTATTTTCAGTTGCCTCTCTCCATAGTAAGTCATGAATCCACAGTCCTTTTGTTTGCTCTTTTTCATACTGGACCAAAGGGGTTAGCATCATTGTTCTTGTACATTATTCTTGTACTATGAAGCAAATTTTTCGAAGGGCCAGTGCATGTATCCCTAGGAGCAGCGATTGCACCAGGTGCATAAATCACCTTCAGTTTTAAATTTCACTTCTGTTTTTCCATTGCATCTCACTTTTTCTTACTTTGTGTCCATGTTCTAAGAGCTTTGGGTTTATTTCTTGCTTTATGGAAGATCCTAATAGGGTGCAGGCACAAGCAGCAGATACAGAAGATATCTAACACCAGCTCTGTCTCCAAATGCGACTCTAAACTCATGGCTGTCATTTATCTGTTCTCTTTTACTGGCAAACTCCTGATTTTTCCCTGCATTGTCACTTTTCATTAATTACTGTTCTGAAAAGAAATTATTGATAGTCTTCTGAATGCATCTGCACACAAGCTGAGGGGGGGAAAAAAGTATAAGTACAAAACTGTAAATTTGTATGCTTGGATTGTTCACTCTGCTGACTGAAAATCCAAGCAGAAATGAAGAGCAATACAAGAGGTTGCTTTTGTAGGCATTGTTACTGATGGCCTTGCAGCTGCTCCAAGTAGTACAGGCTACACGGACTGCTATGATGGTAGTATAAACCTAATTACTGTTATGGAGCTGCTCCATTACAAGGGGAAGGTCAGTGCTTGAGTAGTACCTCACTGCCCATGCCCAGCAACTTGCCTCCCCCCGACTCTGTCAAAGAATGAACACAGATTTCAGGTTTCACGTGGTGCTGGGCTGGAGGTGGGAAGAGGCAGCTATTTTTGATCCAGAGCTGTATTTTACAGAGCTGTGGACTTTCATCTGGGCATGCTGTGAATTGTACACTGCACAGGGAGATGGGTTAATTATTATGCCTGATCATGCCTCATCACTTGAGGTGATCAAACTGAAATAGCCTCATGCTGAGTGTCAATAAATCTCGAAAATACCTTAAGGTACATACATCATCATCAGGTGGGGGATAAGTATTTTTGCTTGGTTTATCACAAAGGGCATGCCAGCCAAACCCCAAACTGGAACGTAGCAGTAGCTCTCTATATGCTATTTTCATTTTCGAACAGTGATTTTATTCTAGCTTTTTTTTTTTTTTTTTTTTTTTTTTCTT